>CM038142.1:350395369-351595369 GCA_021437245.1 Aegilops speltoides | reverse complement strand
ATTGCTAGGCGAGCTCTGGACGTGCCGGACGATCCTGTTGCAGGGTACCCCGGACTCGCTTGACAGTGTCCGGGGGCTTTATCGCCGAATTGGCGGTCTGCCTAAGAAGGCTGCTTTGTACTTCTGCTGCGAGGGCTGTAGTCTGCTCCTCCGTACGGAGCGAGCGCTCTATGTTTCCATTAACTGTTATAGCCCCGCGAGGTCCTGGCATTTTGAGCTTGAGGTATGCATAATGCGGTACCGCATTGAATCTGGCAAATGCGGTTCGTCCGAGCAGTGCGTGATAGCCATTGCGGTAGGGGACGATATCGAAGATTAAATCCTCACTTCGGAAGTTGTCCGGAGATCCGAAGACCACTTCCAGTGTGATTGAGCCCATGCAACAGGCCTCTACACCTGGTATGACACCTTTAAAGGTGGTTTTTGTGGGTTTAATCCTTGAGGGGTCGATGCCCATTTTGCGCACTGTATCCCGATAGAGCGGGTTGAGGCTGCTGCCACCGTCCATAAGGACTCGTGTGAGATGGAATCCGTCAATGATGGGGTCGAGGACCAATGCGGCCGAACCGCCATGACGGATACTGGTAGGATGGTCCCTGCGATCGAAAGTGATCGGACAAGAAGACCATGGGTTGAACTTTGGGGCGACTGGATCCATCGCATAGACGTCCCTTAGTGCATGCTTTCGTTCCCACTTGGGAATATGGGTTGCGTATATCATGTTCACCATTTTCACCTGGGGAGGAAATTTCTTTTGTCCTCCTGTGTTCGGCGGCCGGGGCTCCTCATCGTCATTGCTACACAGCCCCTTTTCCTTGTTTTCGGCATTCAACTTGCCGGCCTGTTTGAACACCCAACATTCTTTGTTGGTGTGGTTGGCTGGTTTATCGGGGGTGCCGTGAATTTGACACGAGCGATCGAGTATGCGGTCCAGACTGGACGGGCCCGGATTGTTTCTTTTGAATGGCTTTTTCCGCTGGGCGGACTTAGAGCCACTGAATCTGGCATTGACTACCGTGTCTTCGGCGTTCTCGCCATTGTTGTGACGCTTGTGTCTATTGCGTCGTGGCTTGCCGTTGCTATCTCTGGCATTTGAAGTGCCAGGATTTCTTGATGTGTTGTTGCTACGAGCCAGCCAGCTGTCCTCGCTCGCACCAAAGAGGGTCATGAGTTTCATGATGGCTGCCATGCACTTCGGCTTCTCTTGGCCGAAGTGTCGGACGAGCCACTCGTTGCTGATGTTATGCTTAAAGGCCGCTAAGGCTTCGGCATCCGAACAGTCGACAATTTGGTTCTTTTTAGTTAGGAACCGAGTCTAGAATTTCCTGGCTGACTCTCCGGGCTATTGGGTTATGTTATTTAAGTCATCAGCATCCGGTGGTCGCACATAAGTGCCCTGGAAGTTGTCAAGGAATGCGTCTTACAAGTTCTCCCAACTGCCAATGGAGTTTGCCGACAGGATATTCAGCCAATGCCGAGCCGGTCCTTTGAGTTTTAGTGGGAGGTACTTGATAGCATATAGATCATCACCGCGGGCCATGTGAATGTGGAGGAGGAAATCTTCAATCCATATCGCGGGGTCTGTTTTACCATCATATGATTCAATGTTCACGGGCTTAAACCCTTCTGGGAATTCATGATCCATTACTTCATTAGTGAAGCATAGGGGGTGTGCGGCGCCTCTATGCCGGGCTACATCACGACGCAGTTCAAATGAGTCTGGTCTGTTGTATTCGGCCAGGCCGGATTTGCTTTTAGTATATCCGGTGTAACGGTCATCGTCACGCATTGGGGCATGCCCTCGTGATCCGTAGATCCATCTTGTCTGTCCTGCTTTGTTTTCCAATACGTCTCGCAGTTCCTGCGTGTAGCCCCAGGCCTTGGTGTTTCTGCTTGATTGGTGACGGGGTGCGGGCTGGTGTTCGGGCTGATACGCTGCTTTGTCTCGTCCATGAGGTGGTCGGTCAGCCGCATCCTACACTGGTAGTGTGGGCTTTAATGCCTCCTCCTCGAGTTGAGGTAGCAACCTGCGCTTTGGGTAACTTTTGGTTGGGCGCTCGAGTCCATATTCCTCGGTGAGACAGACCTCGGTCCATCTATCGATTAGCGATCTTGATCAGCTTGAAGTCGCCGCTTCTTTTTTTCTTGAGATTTTGCAGTGGCTATAAGCTGGTGCTTGAAGCGCTCCTGCTCGACGGGATCCTCAGGCACGATGAATTCTACGTCGCCAAGGGTCCAAGGCATGTAATTGTCATCCTCTAATTCTCCATCTGTTGCATGTTCCTTAGGGCTAGCTTGCCCATCCTCCCACTCGGCCTGCTCAAAGCCTGGCTAGGCGGGATTGTTTTCGTCCTCGGCATTATGCGGAGCGTTATTGTCTCTTGTGCCGGTATCGCTGTTTTTGCTATGGCGAGGCTTAGAGCGGCGCCGATGACACCGGTGCTTGGATTGCTTCTCGGGTGGCATGATCTGCTCCGGATTGAAGGTCGGGGCAGTCGCAGGTGTGATCTCCCGAACACCGTCCGACGGTAGATCTAAGTCATGCTCGTCGTGGCTGTTCGGCGCACCTGACATGGGCTCGAATCCGTCGAAGATCAAGTCTCTGTGGATGTCGGCAGTATAGTTCAAGCTTCCAAACCTGACTTGATGGCTAGGGGCGTAGCTATCGATTTGCTCCAAATGGCCAAGCGAGTTGGCCTGCAGTACGAAGCCACTGAATACGAAGATCTGTCCGGGGAGAAAAACCTCACCCTGGATCGCATCATTGCAGATGATTGAAGGAGCCATCAAGCCTTATCGTGACGGCATAGTGGAAATCTTAATGAAAGCATCAATGTCGGTGTCAAAACCGGCGGATCTTAGGTAGGGGCTCCCGAATTGTGCGTCTAAGGCTAATGGTAACAGGAGGCGGGGGACACAATGTTTACCCAGGTACGGGCCATCTCAATGGAGGTAATACCCTACTCCTGGCTTGATTGATCTTGATGATATGAGTATTACAAGAGTTGATCTACCACGAGATGGTAGAGGCTAAACCCTAGAAGCTAGCCTATGATTATGATTGTTGTTGTCCTACGGACTAAACCCTCCGGTTTATATAGACACCGGAGGGGGCTAGGGTTACACAGAGTCGGTTACAGATAAGGAGATCTACATATCCGAATTGCCAAGCTTGCCTTCCACGCAAAGGAGAGTCCCATCCGGACACGGGACGAAGTCTTCAATCTTGTATCTTCATAGTCCAATAGTCCGACACAAGTACATAGTCCGGCTGTCCGAGGACCCCCTAATCCAGGACTCCCTCACTTAGCTTTGGGTTCAATCTTCCGGTGTCCTTTCCCAGTGACAGTAGGGGCAGCAAGGCACGAGGATAAAAAGATGGGGTTTTCATCATATTGCTTGGCTTAATTCCTCTACTTCATGTCATCTTCCTTAATACGTTACTCTGTTCTTTATGAATTTAATACTCTAGATGCATGCTGGATAGCGGTTGATGTGTGGAGTAATAGTAGTAGATGCAGGCAGGAGTCGGTCTACTTGACATGGACGTGATGCCTATATTCATGATCATTGCCTTAGATATCGTCATAACATTGTGCTTTTCTATCAATCGCTCGGAAGTAATTTGTTCACCCACCATATTATTTTCTATCTTGAGAGAAGCCTATAGTGAAACCTATGGCCCCCGGGTCTATTTTCCATCATACAAGTTTCCGATCTGCTATTCTTGCAATCTTTTACTTTCCGATCTATAAACCAAAAATACCGAAAAAAAATTCCTTTATCGTTTATCTATCTCTACCGGATCACGCTTTTGCAAGTAACCGTGAAGGGATTGACAACCCCTTTATCGCATTGGGTGCAAGTTTGTTTGATTGTTTGTGCAGGTATTCGGTGATTTGTGCATTTTCTCCTACTAGATTGACACCTTAGTTCTCAAACTTAGGGAAATACTTATCTCTACTTTGCTGCATCACCCTTTCCTCTTCAAGAGAAAAACCAACGCAAGCTCAAGAAGTAGCATGACCGAATGTTGCGTTCGGAATCCCGGATGAGATCACGGACATGACGAGGAGCTCTGGAATGGTCCGGAGGTAAAGATGGATATATAGGACGATGATATTCGGACACTGGAAGAGTTTCGGAGTACACCGGGTAGTCATCGGATCGCTAGAAGGGGTTGTGGACACCCTCGGGAGGTCTATGGGCCTCCCTGGCCGCCGGCCCTAGGGGAAGGAAAGGGGAAGGGTTGGCCCCTCCTGCCTTTCCCTCCTCATGAGAGAAAGGAAAAGGGGGGCGCCACCTCCCCTGGCCTTCCTCGTGCACACATACATGGCAGGGGGGTCGCAGCTAGGGGCAGGAGCCCAAGTGGGATTCAGCCCCACATGGGGCGCCTCCTCGTTGTCTCGTCTCCCCCCACCTATATATACTAGTAGAATACCCGTGTGTTGCCACGGGCTTTTGAAATATTTTCTTGGAGTTATATAAACATAAATGCATATTAAATTTCACATGTATAGAAGAGATACCACAGGTACAATTGGGTAATAATTAAAGTCCATTTCACTTACAATGTAAGTTAATAAAAAAAGGCAATTTGACCATATATACATGTAGAGTGATGATCCAATTAAAAATTTGTTTCAAATTAAGATCTACTTGATGCGCTTAAGAAATTCTCGCACAATATCAGGGTTGTTGTCTTTAGCTTCATTGGCATGATATTTGAGCAAGTATAATAAAAACTTCTTCGTCAACTCATATCCATCCGACACAACCAATATATATAGTTAGCACGAATACTTCACTTCAAAGCAGTGGCAGAGCTTCATGGGGCTAACCTGGGCCATGCCCCCCAGCTCATAAGAAATGTGTGTGTATCTGTCGGTGTCAAAACTGGCGGATCTCGAGTAGGGGGTCCCGAACTGTGCGTCTAAGGCTAATGGTAATAGGAGGCGGGGGACACGATGTTTACCCAGGTTCGGGCCCTCTCGATGGAGGTAATACCCTACTTCCTACTTGATTGATCTTGATGATATGAGTATTACAAGAGTTGATCTACCACGAGATCGTAGAGGCTAAACCCTAGAAGCTAGCCTATGATTACGATTGTTGTTGTCCTACGGACTAAACCCTCCGATTTATATAGACACCAGAGGGGGCTAGGGTTACATAGAGTCGTTACACAGAAGGGGATCTACATATCCGGATTGCCAAGCTTGCCTTCCACGCAAAGGAGAGTCCCACCCGGACACGGGACGAAGTCTTCAATCTTGTATCTTCATAGTCCAATAGTCCGACCAAAGTATATAGTCCGGCTGTCCAAGGACCCCTTAATCCAGGACTCCCTCAGTAGCCCCTGAACCAGGCTTCAATGACGATGAGTCTGGCGTGCAGATTGTCTTTGGCATTGCAAGGCGGGTTCCTTTTTCGAATACTCCATAGAAGATTTTGAACACAAGGATCGTGTCCGGCTCTGCAAAACAAATTCCACATACCACCGTAGAGAGCTCAATATCCCACAAATCTAATCTGCTAACAACTTTTCATAGCGTGGCATCACGCCACAGCCCGGTCATTATTCGAACCGTTTTTTCCAACCTGCCACCGCACATATCGCGAGGCAGTTTTATTGGCACGTCTTGTTGAAGCGGAGATCATGTCCCCTTATCACGGGATTGTCATCAATACAGGTGTGGGTAACCCAACCGCGCCATCAATCGTGGCGCTTGGGGGATAAGCGATTTTAACGGGCAAGTGGGGAGGTGCAGGATCTCTGGTGCCTTGATAAGGGGATAAGAATTCCCTTTTTCACCCACGCCTTCTTCTTCCTCTGCTCAACCATTCCTCCTCACTCGAGCCCTAGCGCCCAAGCGTTCATCTTCTCCGCCTAAAAAGGTTTCCCAAAAATGTCTGGATCCGAAGCAGGAGGCAAGTGGATGGCCTCTACCATCTGGGAGAAGGATATCAAAAAGCTTCGGGGGGCCGGGTATTTGGCCAAGAGAATCGGCCACCATCTCCCGATGGCGAGACAGATCGTCCCCACTATGAAACCCCACGAGAGGGTGGTATTCCTCCCTCATTTTGTCCGCAGGCTAGGGTTTCCCCTACACCCATATGTTCGCGGCATCATGTATTATTACAGGATTCATTTTCATGATCCATCCCCCAATTCCTTCCTCAACATCTCGACATTCATCATCGTGTGTGAGGCCTTTCTCCGCATCCCACCACACTTCGGCTTATGGCTGAAGGTTTTTAATGTGAAGCCCAAGGTAGTGCGCGGCGAGCACGCCGAGTGCAGAGGCGCCATGGTGAGCAAGATGCCCAACGTTACATGGACAACAGGTACTTTCAATGATTCCGTCAAGGAGTGGCAGCAGCAGTGGTTTTACATCACTGAGCCGCGCGGCAAGGAATGGGCCGCCGCTCCGGAATTCAGATCCGGAGCCCCCCCTGCGACTCACATCCTGGCCCAAGAAGGGCCTGAACTGGGCCACGTCCGACAAACTATCGGTGCTCCAGACGCGCATCCAGGATATGAAAGACAAGAACATCAAGCTCTTCAATGTAGTCTAGGTGATGTTAGTTCGCCGGATTCTACCTTGTCAACATCGGGCTTGCAATTTATGGGAGTTCGACCCGGCCAACCACCAGACCCTGCTAGATCTCTTTGGCTCCTCAACAAGGACATCTGGAAGGTGCTTTTCAAGTCCGACAAATCGTGGCCGGACTCCACCGAGGACCGCGGGTACCAACTGTCCCGCCCTGCAAGTTCGGTAAGTCACTGTGTGTTGACAATTCATATGTTTTATTCGCACGTCCTTAGGAAAATGCATAACGTGTCTCCCACAACTCTCCTAGGGCTGGGCGAAGAAGGCAGGGCAGATCTACTATCCGCCCGTTGCTCAAGAACCGCCGCCCACCGATGAAGATCTTTGGTCGGCGCCTTACAAGGCGCCGAAGAAGAAGACCAAGAAGGAGGCCAAGAAGACCAGGGGGCCTCCATCAGCTTGGTGCTTCGGACACAAAATCCGAAGACTTCAATGCCCGTTCTTCCTCCGAAGAGGACGAGGAGGAGGAGGAAGACGAATCCCTAGCGGGGGCAAGAAAGAAAAGGACGGCATCCATGTCCTTGGAGGCCGAGTCGCCTAAAAGGGGAAAAAACTCCTCTTCTAGAGGAGTCCACTGCCACCGCCAATAGCAGCCCGGAGTGGGATCCCAGGGTCCAGCCGCTGGTGAACTCATGAGTATAAAATCCGAACACGCTTATGCGTCCAGACTTGTCATGGCATAATATTTTAATATGAGCCATACTTTTTGCATTCCGGCGAGGTCTCGCGCCGAACAATCCTTGTCGGAGGATTTCCTGGGTTCGGATGCTATGGAGAGTGGGATACCCCCGAAGGCCCCCTCCCCCAAACATGTGAGTGACACCGAGGCTTCGTCCCAGAAGGACCCAGGCCATGGAGGGGGGAATATCGCAAAGGCGGCGCCAAGAAGCCAGATTTCAGGGTCCAGACACATGGGAGAGAAGGCCCCCGTGGACGTCGGCGGCGGGGGTCATCTTGAATCCGGCCCCCAGCGAGACATGATTCCGGAGACCAATAAGGCCCCGGAATCAGGCAGGCGGCCTCCGCCGGCTGGAGGGGGTGTGTCTGTTCCACCGGCAACCTCTGTCCAACCAGAGGTGTCGGATGCTTTATTGGCAGCGCTGAGGAGCGCCTCCATCGTTGGTGAGCACCGTGCCCTTATGGGTGTGGTGATTGAGAAGATTCAGTCCGCTGAGAGTGGACTGAATGAATCCTGTGTCAGCCTCATAAAAGGCTTTGAGGTATGTTTTATGAGGTTTGGAAGAGTGTCATGGTATAGATAGCAGCCCCTGATACACTGTTCGGTGAAAGAAAGAACCGGACAGAGGATCAAATTTATGTTCGCATGAGACTCACTTGATGACATCTATCTCATTTTAATTAGCAGGCATCTGTAGCGACTGCCATCTCTCATGCTGCGGAAGTATCCAGACTGAGGCATAGTCTGGAGCGGGCCGAAGAAAAACTTGGCCGATTGAAAAAATAGCTGGAGGATAACCAAGGTATGCAAAAACCTTGTTCATTGAGCAGAAATGAATAAGTGTGCATGATAAAAATATTTTTATGCTGTGCTCCAGGGGCGACGACCGAAATTGAGGCTCTTAAGAAGGCTGTGGTCGAAGCCGAGAAGAAGGCAGCCGCAGAGCAGGCTCTTCACGAAAAGCACGAGGCCCGAGTTATTGAAGCTGAACGAGAGCTTCAAGAGGCCATGATGAAATGAGAGACCTTTGAGCAGAGTTTATCAGGGAAAGAATCCAAACTCTCCCAAGCTCGCCAAGCCGCAAGTGATGCCTGGGGGGAAACCCAAGGTGCCCTGAAGGAAATCCAAGAGGCGAGGAAAATTGCGGCTGGTAAGGCTTTTTCTATACAAAGCGGGTAGTTGAAAGGAGAAAATCAAGTTGATAGTTTGAATTCTGATTTCTCCAAGGGTATTTGCAGAACTGCCCCGCAGCATATCTGATGCCGCCCAATTCTACCGAGCTGAAGAGAGGAACACTACGGATAAGCTCTTCTGGATGCAGTATCTGGCACCGAATTATCCAGTGCCTTTCGCCGATCAACTGAAGTAGCTGATCGAACTGCATAAGGCGGCCGAGCTAGCCATGAAGGATCTAATTATCCGGCTATGGCCTGCCGAGCCGATTCCAAGCAGTTACTTCGGGCTCGTGAAGCAGCTTGTGAGTGCCTGCCCTAGACTCAAAGTGATCAAGCGGCTGGTCTGTATTGAGGGTGCGCGAATGGCCTTCGCCCGTGCAAAGGTGCACTTGGGGAAGATGGATGCGGAAAAGCTGATGACCGAGGGACCGCTGGAGGGGAAGGAGCACCGCAAGCCCGAATTGTATTATGAAGGTGTCTTGAAAGGAGCCCGCCTTGCGGCAGAGCAATGCACAAAGGACATTATATTTCCATGAATGCAATCATGTTGTCCTTTGTAATTTTAAACAAGGTCATTTCTATTATTTATTACCTGTTATTTGAAAGTTTTTCCTCCTGTGCGGTCGTTTTATATATATTAATTCTGAGAGTTGGCGGTCATCGACTTCGCCTTTACGTAGTAAATGCGGGGTGTTCGGGATAAACCCGAGCACTCTTTATCCCAGTTTTGCGTCCTCGAAGGAGGTGTTCAGCACAGCGAACCAGGCAATCGGACTATAGGGCTTTATCACTCTCACTTAGACATAGGAGTTTGACAAAAGGAAGGTAGGCGCATCCCCTGGTGTTCGGCCGCACGAGGGGCTCTATAAGCACCTGATCAGAAGAAAAACCGATCCATCGCACGCTGCATAGGTTATAGCATTGTGCGGAATAAATCCTTAAAGATTTTACAACCTCTCGAACAGCTGACCAGCTCTTGCTATATCATGACAGTCAGTTTTCGGCTTTCTCTACTGAGGTGCTCGTCTGAAAGAACCGGGACACAATCGCAGTAGTTCCCCCTGTGCTACCTTAGCCGATATAGCAGAACGTAAGGTACCAAAAATGGGAGCCAGGAAAACCCAACTATTGACCCAAGACATGATTCAGAGCTGATGCATATAATGCTATAAGTTTGGGGTGCCAAACTACCGTTAAGGTGTTTGGACTTTATTGCCGTATTATGGGTATAATGAAGCCCCTGGCATATTAAGGCATATCGCAATGTGCAGCTGCCCCTTGACAAAAGAGTTTTAATAAGAAATAACAGCAGATAAGCAGCATATAAATCCGCATGTTGTATTTGAATAATACATCGATGCGTATGAGTACATGTAATGGGATAAAAAGAAATATGACTGCGGAACCTGCTGAGACCAGGCGGGAGGAAGTTGTATGCGGATTCGGAGTGTAGTCAGATGATCATCGAGGGGAATATATAGAGATTCCCTTATGTGTTCGAATTGATTCGATGCCATCCGTCCTGGCCTACGCAAAGGTGAACCTGCAAAGAAAATGCAAGAAATAGTTTTGTGCCACAAAGCAGTTGAGCCGCAGTATGTGGCCTGTCTTAACTTTTGCTGGAGTGTTTTAATTGAGCTCCGGACGAGCCGGGCTATCCTGCCGCGCAGTAGTTCAGACTCCTTTGGCGGTGTCCGGGAGCTTGGCCGTCGACTCGAGGTTCGATTGAAAGGTTCCATTCGTTGCTTTTGATGTTAAAGCGGTGGTAGACTCTTCGACAGTGAGGGGAAGTTCGACCCCGCCATTAACCTTGATGACGCCGCGCGGACCGGGCATCTTGAGTTTACGGTAGGCATAATGTGGCACCGCGTTGAATCGAGCGAACGCGGTTCGTCCGAGCAATGCGTGCTAGTCACTGCGAAAAGGGACGATGTCAAAGACTAACTCTTCGGTACGGTAATTGTTTGGTGATCCGAAGGCTACCTCCAGAGTGATGGAGCTTGTACAATTGGCCTCCACACCTGGTATGACACCTTTAAAGGTGGTTTTAGTGGGCTTGGTCATCGAATGATCGATACCCATCTTGCGCATTGTGTCCTGATACAGCAGGTTTAGACTGCTGCCTCTGTCCATAAGGACTCGTGTGAGGTGGAATCCATCAATTATTGGGTCAAGGACGAGTGCGGCTGGATTGCCCTGATTGGTATTGGCCAGATGATCCTTACGATCAAAGGTGATCGGCCATAGGTTGTATTGTGGGGCGACTGGCTCCGTTAAGTCGACATCCCTAAGAGTGCATGTTCATTCCAGCTTGGGAATGTGGGTGGCGTTTATCATGTTCACCGTTTTGATTTGCGGGGGAAATTTCTTTTGCCCTCCTATATTTGGTGATCGGGGCTCCTCGTCATCATCGTCGCTTTGAGATCCCTTCCCCTTGTTTTTGGCACCTAACCTGCCGGCTTGTCTGAAGACCCAGCATTCTCTGTTGGTATGGTTGGCTGGTATTCCTCGGTGCCATGAATTTGGCATGGACGGTCGAGTATGCGGTCCAAACTGGACGGGCCTTGTTTTTGTTGAATGGCTTTTTCCGCTGGCCGGACTTGGAGCCACTGAATCCAGCATTGACTGCCGTGTCTTCGGCGCTATCACCGTTTTTGCGATGCTTGTGTTTGTTGCGTTGTGGTTTGTCATTGCTATCTCTGGCTTTTGATGTGCCAGGATTGCTTGCTGTGTTGTTGCTACGAGCCAACCAGCTATCCTCGCCCGCACAAAAGGGGGTCATGAGTGTCGTAAGGGCTGCCATGGATTTTGGCTTTTCTTGGCCGAGATGTCGGGTAAGCCACTCGTCACGGATGTTATGCTTAAAGTCCGCTAAGGCTTCGGCATCTGGACAGTCGACAATTTGGTTCTTTTTATTTAGGAACCGAGTCCAAAATTTCCTGGCCGACTCTCCGTGCTGTTGGTTTATGTGACTTAGATCGTCAGCATCCGGTGGTCGCACATAAGTGCCACGAAGTTGTCGAGGAATGCGCTCGCCAGTTCTCCCAACTCCCGATGGAGTTTGCCGGCAAGCTATTCAACCAATGCCGAGCGGGTCCCTTGAGTTTTAGTGGGAGGTACTTGATGGCGTGTAGATCATCTCCGCGGGCCATGTGAATGTGGAGGAAGAAATCTTCTATCCATACCGCGGGGTCTGTAGTACCATCATATGATTCAATGTTCACGGGTTTAAACCCTTCTGGGAATTCATGATCCATTACTTCATCTGTGAAGCATTGGGGGTGTGCGGTGCCTCTGTGCCGGGCTACATTGTATTCGGTCCGGCCGGATTTGTTGGTATATCCGGTGTGACAGTCATCGTCACGTGTTAGGGCGCGCCCCCGTGATCTGTAGATCAATCTTGACTATCCTGCTTTGTTTTTCAATTTGTCTCGCAGGTCATGCGTGGAGCTCCGGGCCTTCGTGTTTTTGCTTGTTTGGCGTCGGGGTGCGGGCTGGACTTCAGGCTGAAACGCCGCTTTGTCTCGGCCACGAGGTGGCCGGCCAGCCGCGTCATGCGCTGGTAGTGTAGGCTTTGATGCCTCCTCCTCTAGTTGAGGTAGCAACCTGCGCTTTGGGTAACTTTTGGTAGGGCGCTCGACTCCGTATTCCTCAGCTGCCAGACCTCAGTCCATCTATCAGTTAGCACTTGATCAGCTTGAAGTTGTTGCTGCTTTTTCTTCAGGCTTTTTGAAGTGGCTATAAGCCGGCGCTTGAAGCGCTCCTGCTCGACGGGATCCTCAGGTACGATGAATTCTTTGTCGCCGAGGCTCACTTCGTCTTCGGAGAGGGGTATGTAATTATCATCCTCTAATTCTCCATCCATTGCCTGTTCCTTAGGGCTAGCTTGACCATCCTCCCGCTCAGCCTGCTCAATGTCTGGCTGGGCGGGATTGCTTTCATCTTCGGCACCATCCGGATTGCTACCATCTCTTGTGCTAGTATTGCTAATTTTGCTCTGGCGGGGCTTAGAGCGGCGCCTATGACACCGGTGCTTAGATTGCTTCCCCGGGGGACTATCCTCCATTGCCTCATCGCCATCGCCTTCTTTGGGAGTGTCCACCATATATATATATATATCATATGATGAGGTGGCTGTCCAGCGCCCTGTGGGCGGTGGTTCCTGTTCTTCTCCCGCATCGTCATCCACACTATTGATGTCTTCGGAGTTGAAGTCAAGCACGTCGGTTAAGTCATCGACAGTGGCTATTAAGTGGGTGGTGGGTGGAGAACGAATTTCTTCGTCGTCCGCTTCCCACTCCAGCCGGACATAGTTCGGCCAAGAGTCTCCTGATAAAGAGAGAGACCTCCATGAATTTAGCACGTCGCCCAAAGGCGAGTGCTGAAAGATATCCATGAAGGTAAACTCCGTGATCAGTGCCCAATCAGATTTGATAGGCACGGATGTACGTGGTTCGGAGCTTGTGGCCGGAGATGAGCCCGTGGGTCCGATGACACAGATTTCTTTGGGTGTGAAGTCTATGTTCGGCTCTAGCGCCGATGAGTGTGCGGCCTCCGTGGCGGGGTCCATCCACTCGCCCTCAGATGGCACGATCTGCTCCGGATTAACGACCGGGGCAGCCGCAGGCGTGATCTCCCGAACACTGTCTGATGGCAGATCTAAGTCATGCTCGTCGTGACTGTTCGACGATCCTGACATGGGTTCGAATCCATCGAAGATCAAGTCTCCGTGGATATCGGCAGTGTAGTTTAAGCTTCCAAACCTGACCTGATGGCCCGCAGTACGAAGCCGCCGAATACGAAGATCTGTCCAGGGAGGAAAACCTCACCCTGGACCGCATCGTTGAAGATGGTTGAAGGAGCCATCAAGCCTTATCATGACGACACAGAGGAACTCTCAATGAAAGCACCAATGTCGGTGTCAAAACCGGCGGATCTCGGGTAGGGGGTCCCGAACTGTGCATCTAAGGCTAATGGTAATAGGAGGTGGGGGACACGATGTTTACCCAGGTTCGGGCCCTCTCGATGGAGGTAATACCCTACTTCCTACTTGATTGATCTTGATGATATGAGTATTACAAGAGTTGATCTACCACGAGATCTTAGAGGCAAAACCCTAGAAGCTAGCCTATGATTATGATTGTTGTTGTCCTATGGACTAAACCCTTCGGTTTATATAGACACCGGAGGGGGCTAGGGTTACACAGAGTCGGTTACAGAGGAGGGGATCTACATATCCGGATTTCCAAGCTTGCCTTCCACGCAAAGGAGAGTCCCACCCGGACACGAGACGAAGTCTTCAATCTTGTATCTTCATAGTCCAACAGTCCGGCCAAAGTATATAGTCCGGCTGTCCGAGGACCCCTTAATCCAGGACTCCCTCAGTATCCTTTAGTAATATGCCTATTTGTCCACTAAAAATCAGCCCAAAAAGCAATTATGTTTCCTCCCCAGTCCAGGCCCCCCTCAATTTTGTCTCAAGCTCCGCCACTGCGTGGAAGGTCTTAAAATGTGTAACAAAAAATACTCATCGTGCAAACGATATTTTGATGGGTCTATGTCCAACCATATCTTGTTGTAATAAGTATTAACATGTTGTATGATGTGACAATTTGATAGATCTATATCTTTTTTGCCATATTTTTTATTTGGCCAGATATCGACATGCTAAAATTCTGTATGTTTTTCACCCACCCTGTCTCATAGATTTTCATGAGCATGCATACAATATACGTACGCGTTTATCAGATGTAATTCCACATTTAAAATATATTTATGATATTAGATATGATTTATGGTTTATGTTATCAAGTATAAAGTTTATGCGATTGGTCTTACACCGTCGTGCAAGAACATATCATTTATAAGGCATTCCAACTCGTCGTTTGATAACAAGGCATATCCAATGCCCACAAAGTTGATTTTCTTGTGGGAGACATGATTAATTCAATGATAGTAAAAATATCTCTAGGGGTTCTTTTTGAATGTTGCCAAAATACGTCTCTATCTCCGGCATATTCTGCAAAAATAATCATATAAAATGCAACTCTTGAATTATCATCTTGTAAAATATACATATAAAGAAGGATTATTTGTATTCATCTCTTCTCGTGGTGTTTCAGTCCGTTCCGTCATCATTACTTAGATGGCTATATCACTTGATATTTTTTAAACATCATCTGAATCCATTGCTTTTTATCTTGATGAACAAAAGTGAAAGATATAAATATATAAAAAATATTTTATACTGCATTATATAAACGACTAACACATCTGTTTTTATTTGCAAAATAACTGGGTACACGTAAGTCTTTCTAGACAGTTTTTTTAGTGCAGTTTTTTTAGACAGCTTGAGGCGTCCATCCAGGGCCCAAAACTTTCTGAGGCGGGGCCATCCCAAAAGGAGATGGCCCAAGCTCGAGACTGCTAGAATTCATTTTTTAGGTACTATATGTCCTTATCCTCACCACACTGTGGCACCTCTAAGGCTCTCACTCCCGTAATCTCGAGCCTTCTCATGTCCCCGCCGCCTCCCTTACATCAACAACGTCGCCACATACTCCTCTCCCTTCCACTGTGTCGATCAGCCCCTCCTCTCCCTGTCATCTCTCCTCCATGCTGCGCGCCGAGCCCATCCTCCTGTCCCATGTTGTACTCGTTGGTATCCTCCTCTCCCACCATGGTGGCTTGATTGGTTCGATCGGCTGACATCCACGCCCGTCGGGTTATTGCGGCGGTATTGCAGAGGCGAAGCTTGGCGTAACGATGAAGCCTGCCTGCCTGGCAATGGGGAGGGATTCAGATAGGCATGCGGCGGCGGTGGTTTGGTCACGGAGGCGGCTCCGGTAGTCCCTATGGCGCCACCGGTGTAGGGCTTCCATTCCTGCGGCATCGTCGGTCCTTTCAAGACGGGGCACGTACATGGGGTGGCCCGCCCAACAAGACAGTGGCATGGAACGAAGTCGTTGTTCCTCCAACAGATTACTCAGAAGACGAAGCAGTGGCTCTCTTTCCTCACCAGATTTTGACACGGTCAAGAACTTATTTAAGATGGTCTCAAATTGAGAAGTGATCTACATGAAAGATTTCCGTATTGTTGATATGAACATCTTTGAAGTTTGGGTCATCGCTGTCTGATTTCATCTCGAAGCCCGAAACTATGCTCAAAGTACTAAATCTTATATTCAGAGTACAATTTGGCAGATTAAGCCCCCAATACGACCTCAAATCGTAAAATGATCTACACGGATTGTCTCCGTCTCGTTGAAACGATCAATTTTGATATAAAAACCGTCCAGATCCGAGTTCGTATGCAAAAATTAGAGCGATGGGAGTGCAGCCCTGTCATGAGGCGAGGTGTGGCGCGCCCCACCAGACGCATGTCTGATGGGCAGCGCGAGGGAATAGCCTGTTTTGCACGACAAATTTGACACTCAAGATGGCCTTTGATGAAACAATTTTCAACATGAAAGTTGTTCGTCTCGTCGAAACGATCAAGATTGCTTTTGGGATCATTTCCATCCGAGATCGTTTACCACCAAAAAAATAGACCCGCAAGGTGCAACCAGTTTAAACCGAACAGTTTTGGAAAGTTTGGACAAAACCAATCCGAATTTTACTAGGGTTTTGGACGTGAATCCAAGCCTTTTCCTTACATGGGAAGTCCAGCCGCCTCTTATATACCTAAGGGGTGACGACCGATTGAACAACACACAATCGATCAATTCATATACCACTTTTTATCTTTTGTCTTTTCTCCTTAACCCTAGTTATTCTTATTCCTCATTCTTCGTCTGTTCTTCTTGTTGCAGGGTGGCGAACCTCGAGGCCCTAGGGGCGATCAGGTCGATCTAGGGCAACCCATAGCCGCCTCGCGCCCCGACAGGGTGCCTCCCGAGCTTGTGGGGTTTCGGGTCATCAAAAGCGCCCGCCGGATTGCTTGCGTACCGCGCTTCTGGACGGGTTTCCTTTGACGTGAGCTGTGGTGCATCACCCTCGGCGTTTGAGGTACACAGCGACATGTTCGTGTGTGAACACACTTTTTGGCGACTGTACTAGGGACGAAGCTTTGAACGGTCTCCAGCTCGTTCTTGCTACGAAGAGATCGTCATCAAATTGTTGCAATCTACAAAGGTAATATGAATACCCAATTCCCCTTTGTAGATGCAAATAATCCATATGTTGTTTCTTGATCACCTAGTGAGCATAATGTATCGGCTAGCCCTAGTTTTATCAATCATGCATCTAATTATGCGCATGGGCCGATGCAAAACAATCTTCATGCTTCAAATTCTTATGGTTTTAGCAACGACAACATATGTATCCAAACTTTCATGCATCGGCAACCCCATAATTCCACATGCCAATGAACGACATGATGGGTTTGGTTAATCAATTTGAGACACCTCATGTTAAAATTTCCAATAGCATACAAGAAAGTGTTTCACCTTTTTATTCATCGGCAACTAATTTGCAATATGTGAATCCAACCTTGTCGATGGATTGGAGAATTGGCCATGCTACTACTAGCTATTCGGCCAGTTACTCTGAACCATCATATGCTACACCTCATGTTAGTAATTTTTCAGCACCGTATGCAACTATAGATGTTCATAATTCGGCCCTTCATCTTCATGGTCATAGCCGAATAAGTGAAAACTTTATAGGAACACATGTGTTGTCATCAAATACTGTAGCATATAATGCATACTCTACGCAATTCAAGAATTTCAGCAACACTCACGAATCATTGCCGAAAATATCTGAAAGTATCGTGGAGCAATCCCTTCCAGAAGCGGTTGTGGCTGCATTAAAAAAGAGCTTGGCACAAAACAAGAGAATTACTGCTCTTTGCCTTGAACAATATGAAAAGGGGTTGTTTCCTGATTATGCTGCAATAAAGGCTAGAGTTTTGCAGGAAGATGAAGCTTCATCAATTGATAGTATTGGTGAGAGAACATATGGTTATACAGCAATGCATACACCTTCACCTTGTACCGCAACATATTATACACCCGCTACACAATTGCAAAATTTCGGCAACACTAACAATTCATTGCCGAAAGATCCTAAAAGCATTGGGGGGGCAAACTGATCTTGAGCGGGCCAAAATTGAGAGGGGAGTTAAAGCTTTGCACGATAGGGTGCAAGTACTTCTCCAAGAGAGAATTGATAGGGAATTGGCTCAAAGAAAAGAAGCCTTGCCAATTGATATAACCGGTGAAAATAATGATGATTCGGAAACTAAAAGTGCTTCGACTGAAAAGGCCGAATCAAGTAGTATATATTCCGAATCCATCAAATCCAAATAGGCAGACATTGTTGAGAAAGGGAATGGAAAGTATAGCAAGACAACCATACTTTATTTTTCTGAAGTTAATGGAACCTACTTCCTGCCCTATGAGTGTCGTGCCATAGAAATTAACGAGCTTCAAGAACAAGAACAAGTAGCCGAAGAAAGTTTGGTGGACCAAGATCTTCAAACTAATGATGCACGGAATCAAGAAAAAGATGATGACAATGCGTTTGGGAGCTATCCGAAGGCGGAGCAAGATATTCTTCAAGTCACACCACGACCATGCTCTCCCAACATATTCAAAGAGGTATGTCTAGCAAGTGATTTACCTATTTTCAGATTTGGTTGCAACTTTATTGTTGATACATCTATTAGAAAAAATCTTATAAGTAATTTTGAAAGACCAATGGTGAAGGGAAATTTACTTGTTAGCAATAAAATTGTTACAAAGCATATCGGTCAATATATTGTACCATTTGAGAGACCAATGTTGACTTATTACCGCAACCAAAGCTTTTCCCATTGCTTTATTTAAAGTTCATATCTAATTGGGTATCTTTTCTTGCTTCATACTTGGCTTGCATTTGGTCTCAATTGAGACATGTATGCTCTAACTATTTTCGTTTCAGAAATTTAAAGCCAAGGTTAAATTCTTTGGAGAGAAAACCGATTCTATTATGATATCTTATTGAAAGACATCGGATATACAGTGCAAAACACATTGCATAGCCGAATGGGGAGATTCCAAATCTGAACCATTCATTTGCTTACCTCCAAAGATGTTCTCATAGTAAGACCGGCTAAACAATAAGAAGTATACCTTCAATTCAAGCATGTGTGATCAAATATTTGATTTGTTGCTGAAAATTAATTACATTAGAATTCATGATCACCATGTCAAGCCATCAATCCAGGGACGAATGTATTGTAAGTTGCATGATTCGTCCCAGCATAATTTTGAGGATTGCAACATGTTTCGTCAAATAGTTAAATCGGCCATTAAAAAGGACGATTGAAATTTGTTGAAACACCAAGAGATGACCAGTCTATTCTGATTGGTCCTGATGGCAAAAAGTTTTTGCATCGGCTGCTTCAAGCTGATCCATTTAAAGAGAAGGTAAAAGTTGCATGTGACGGGATCAAGCTTTCAAGTAAAGAAGTTGTTGAAGAGCATAATGAACATAATCTTGAGGGCAAGAATTCCATCAAGGCTACAATGAAGACGCCAAGGACTGGGGGGCAACAAGAAAATCCAATGATCAATGAAAACAAACCAAAAGAAAACAAAGGCTGAAATAAGCATAAGTGTAAGAGATCAAAAATCACCTTTGCTGAACTATTGGATAAATATCAAAAGAAGAGGGAAGAGAAGAATGCTTATCGGCCAAATCATGCAAAGAAACTAAGATCATCCCCTAGGCGCAAATATGGGGATCAGTATTGGCAAAGTGAGAATTTTAATGCAAGATATTCATATCCTTATTTTGGGCTGCCAATGCCAATGTCGTGGATGCCTCCCTATGCTCATGTTAATTCATATCCATCATGGGACAGGTATGATACAAGGGCACATTCTCCATCTTATTTTAGACCATCTCACCAATATTATGCAGCTCCGAGAAGATCAACATTTGAACAGTCACATGTTAAAGACCGTTTCAATCATAAGGAATCGGTCAAGATCTCAAGGAAGAATAAAAGAGGTGGTCAAGCAAGTTTACCGCGTTAAAAGAGATGGTTGTAGGAGTGCTACTTCAGATTTGATCTCAAATTAAAAGGGGCCAATTAAAGTATTAACATTGGCTACTAAAGGCAATGAGGCAAGTCAATCAAGTGCCAAATCTGAAGATAAGAAGTTGAGAGTGCACAAGGTAAAACAAGAATTGCCATTACTTCAAACAAAATCACAGTCAAGGTGCCCACTCGGTTTATTGTATTGGCAAAAGAAGGAATTACAAAAGCTTAGTACACGAGAGCTGAAAAAGAAGAACATGGCATGGGTTCCCAAGAGGAGCAGTCAAAATAAAAATGATGTGCAACCTTCTATTGCAACAAGGGTTACAAAAGTGAAGGAAGAGAAGGATGGAAGCAAAAAACAATTAAGCTGAAGGTGTGCATCATCCCATCAAAATCTTTGGTTAGCACGTCATCCATATTCGTCAAACATGCAATTGATGTCTTTGCCATGGAATTCATCCCCATGTATGAATGGTTACGTTCCATGGGCTTATTTTGATCGATGGATGCAATATAATTTCTTATATCATGAAAGGGTATTACCAAATCACTATATATTTGATTACTTATAAGTTGTTGCTAATCCAGAGGGCCGAAATACTTGATTTTTTATTTCATTTGTTTATTTCGGCTATACATACTTTGGTAGGTGAATTCTACATGGACCTCATGGTAATGGCTGATATTTATCTATCGCCCTAAGAATATGTCGAAGCATGGCCGGTGTAGTATCCCCACATCGTCCTTAGTTCATCTGGAGACCAAAACAAGGTACATGTTCATTGATATTACCCTTGTCTTTCTAGTACCATGGAGAATATTTTCGATGGTTAAATTCATAACAATGGCCAAGGTGTTGGTGTTGTTTATATACCTCCTTATGGTGCTATTTTGTGAACCCTCATGCCGCTTAAAATATTTTTTGCACAATAATCAAAACCAAATATTCAATGTTATTCGATTTGGAGCTTTTTTGTTGCCATAGGTGCTACACAAATTGAGGCTTTTGGTGATTCATTACAAGAAGTGCAACAAATATCCAAGGGTTATCAATGCTTTGGCGAATCACTTATAGCTTAACTTGGGGTATGTCTAGATGCAAAATTTACCTTGCGTTGCTTTAGAATTTATCATATATCTAGGCATGAAAATTGGAGAGGGTTGGATAGCAAACATACGACTACCATGTTGGTCATGGTGTATTGCACGTCTATCAATAGTCGATGCTTATTCTTGCCAACATAGGTAAGGCGGAATTGGAGCTCACCACCTCGGCCACTAATGAAACTTTTATGCAGGCAAAGTAAGGATTCCAGAAAGTTCATTGTTGATTATATGCAATATCCTAGCAGAAGGGTGGACAATATGGTTGATGGATGATTTTGACATGCATGCCTATGGAACTTTATAGTCGGATTACTGAAGTTGGGAAAGTTTCACCCAAGCTTGCATCAAAATATTCACACAAGCAATGGCCGATATAAACTTATCATCCTAAGAATATGTGAAATGGAAGATGGAGTGTTTACATCGTCCTTAGAGCAAGCTATGTGCAAGTTATTTTTCGGCACACAAGCTTTGCCGAAAAACAGGGGGCATGTGTTGACACCAGATTTTGGAACGGTCAAGAACTTATTTAAGATGGCCTCAAATTGACAAGTGATCTACATGAAAGATTTCCGTATTGTTGATATGAACATCTTTGAAGTTTGGGCCATCGCCGTCCGATTTCATTTCGAAGGCCGAAACTATGCTCAAAGTACTAAGATCTTATATTCAGAGTACAGTTTGGCCGATTAAGCTCCCAAGACGACCTCAAATGGAAAAATAATCTACATGGATTGTCTTCATCTCGTCAAAATGATTGATTTTGATATAAAAATCGTCCAAATCCTAGTTTGTATGCAAAAATTAGAGCAATCGGAGTGCAGCCCTGTCACGAGGCGAGATGTGGCGCGCCCCACCAGACGTATGTCTGATGGGTAGCGCAAGGGAATAGCCTGTTTTGCGCGACCGATTTTGCTCAATATGACCTCTGATGAAAAAAATGTTCAACATCAAAGTTGTTCGTCTCGTCGAAACGGTCAAGATTGCTTTGGGATTGTTTCCATCCGAGATTGTTTACCACCACAAAAAAGACCCGCAAGGTGCAGCCAGTTTAAACCGAACAGTTTTGGAAAGTTCGAACAAAACCAATCCGAATTTGACTAGGGTTTTGGACGTGAACCCAAGCCTTTTCCTTGCACGGGAAGTCCATCCGCCTATTATATACCTATGGGGTGACGGCCGATTGAACAACCCACAATCGATCAATTCATATACCACTTTTTATCTTTTATCTTTTCTCCTTAACCCTAGTTCTTCTTCTTCCTCGTTCTTCGTCTATTCTTCTTGTTGCAGGGCGGCAAACCTCAAGGCCCTAGGGGCGATCCGGTCAACCTAGGGCAGCCCATAGCCGCCGCGCGCCCTGACGGGCTCCCTCCCGGGCATGTGGGGTTTCGGGTCATCAAAAGCGCCCGCCGGATTGCTTGCGTACTGCGCTTCCGGACGGGTTTCCTTCGATGTGAGCTGTAGTGCATCACCCTCGGCGTTGGAGGTACACGGTGACGTGTTCGTGTGCGAACATAGAGGCGGCTCCGGCAGTCCCTATGGCACCACCATTGTAGTGCTTCCATTCCGGCGGCATCGTCGGTCCATTCAACACGGAGCTCGTACATGGGATGGCCCGCCCAACAAGACAATGGCATGGGACGAAGTCGTTGTTCCTCCAACAGATTACTGGGAAGACGAAGCAGTGGCCCTCTTTCCTCACCCTCGGTACAGTTTTGCTGGCTAATCAACTTGATGGGCACCTTAGAAAGGTACACAGCTAGATACGTATCCGTGAATCTGAAGCATTTCAGGGCGCACACGTTCTGAATTTCACAAATGTACTACTAACTGTTGTTGATAAAAACAAATTGGGCTGTGCATGTCACTAAGCGAGTATCCTCTTGTAGATAGAAACATCACAACTACTGACAAATGCACTGTATTGCTATTGTAAAGTGTGCTTTGGTGAAATATTTGAATCTCGGCAAATAGAAATCCACTACTACCGAAGTTGACCAACTACATCCTTATCTAACATTTACCAACTACACCCTTATCTAATATAGGAAAAATAGGGACCAAAGGATCATATCTTCCTGATGCATAACATTTAGAACTCTATTACTACATAAGTTAATGAACTACATCCTTGTGTCATACGGAATAATAAATCATAAATCATTGGAGCATATGTTCCTGATGCTAATGCCTCCTTTTTTGTTGTCTGTTTGACCATTAGTATTTATCTTTAGCATTGAGCTAGCAATCATGTTCTGAAATTGTGAACTGCAGTACTACTCACCTACATCTTAATGTACGATGCCTCGGCTATAAAGTTTGAAG
The DNA here is from genome assembly GCA_021437245.1 of Aegilops speltoides. Lineage (NCBI taxonomy): Eukaryota > Viridiplantae > Streptophyta > Magnoliopsida > Poales > Poaceae > Aegilops > Aegilops speltoides. Next base: position 351,572,434 of record CM038142.1, on the reverse strand, counting down.
AATCTTAAAATACTTGCTTTACTATATTACAATACGTGATAGATGTGCTGCAGAGAGGCATCACTCTTCTACGCCGAGCATGCCGGTAGGAGCTTCTTCAACAGTTTGGTGAAGTACACCATTTTGGGTATATATAAGCCAACATTGAATATTCATACATAGCCTTCATGGTTCCTATGAAGTGAAAAGTAACTTTGCATGGTTATAGACAACGATATACAATTGTTACTATATTAATGTGTCGTCATGGGTCATCTTTTTGTGTTTTTGCTGCCATGATAAACTTTGATATATACCTTGTGCTCCTTTCACCACATTTTTTTCTAAAATAGCAATTGTTACTTTCATCATGAGATGAAATAGCAAAATCTGTGATGCTGCTTATGTTGAATTCTTATATCAAGATTGCAAGACTGTTTTCATTTAAAAAATGTTGTTGTTAATGTTGGACTACTTGCATTTCCAGCCTGAAGATAGCAAGTATCTTATTTAGAATGATGCACTTCATTTGTTAGAAATGTATGATTAGTATTTTTATCTAATCTATTCATCATATCTACACATCTGTTTATTCATTCTAGGAGCTCTGGTTATCATAGTTTTGAAATGAGTTGATATGATATAAGAGCTCTTGCATATTTGTGAACAAATACACAGTAATACAAAAAACTTATTCTGGTTGTTTCGTTCCATGTTGGTGGCCATCATCTAAATGAACAATTTTCTGAGAGAGCAAAGGAGCCAAAAGATGAAGTTCAGATCTACACATGGAAACATGACACACTCTGGGAGCTCATTGATCTCGTAATATTTCATATTATACTTTTGACTTCATAAAATACCATGGGTGTGTGACAGTTATAATAAGGGCTTGGGCAAACATGTCAATCACATCCTAAGTGCTATGGATGATAGTCTAATAAGCACAATTGTTACGACTATCAGGTTTTAGTGGCTGCCCTTCTAACAAGGAAAATAAATGCAATGTTACCTTTTGTTTCTTTATACCTGGATAAGAATGGCCATTTTGTTGTCACACAGGTAAGACTTTATATTGTTAGTATATATTGAATGGTTTGTTTCTACAATTCCAATTTACAAATTCCTAGCGAAATACTTGTTTGCTTTTTGCTACGTATATCATGTCAAGTAATTTTACAAGGCAATTGCAATGATCCAACATAGATCATGTTTTGATCTAGTACCTAACATTTAGAAACTTTGGAGAAGATAAAAGAATTTGGTTGTTCCTAATCAAATAATCACTACACTTTTAGAAAGGCTCCGGATCCATAAGATATTAATACCTAGAGAAACTCGCCTTCTTGATGCTCCTTGGTTAATTCAAGTGCTCCTCGGTGTATTTTCTTCCAGAACTAACTATGCTACAGTATAAGCTATTTGTGATGGGCGAGGGGGAGGGTTGGGGGAGGAGATTCGCATATATAGTGATGAGGACATCCCAACCATGGGCACCACACCAACAACCATCAACGGTCCAATCACAAGAAGTCGTGCAATGCAAATACATGATCAGGTGAATGCTAACTTAAGTCTATCATTTGAACTTGAAAACATGGTTGTACCTTCACCTCCATTGTTGTTGGTTGAACTCAGGTCGAAGAAGGACAAACACATTCTAGTCCGCGCGAAACAATGTTTTTTGGCGAAGAAACAAAGTTAGGAATTCATGAAGAAATGAGTTGTCTGCTAAAGAAACATTGTTCCGATTCTGACGAAACAATGTTTTGCCTGAGTTTGGATATCCCGTCTTGCAAAGGTTCCCAAAACTCGAGTTTTCTGCTGAAGGAAACATTGTCTGACCTGAGTGAACAATGTTTGGTCGGGAACTGCCAACCACCTCCAACGAGAGTTTTCCAGAAGCTACCTCATTAAGCCTCTAATCCATTTAGTCAAACCAAGCTGGTTCTCATTCACACCTAAGCTGGTTCCCAAAGCTAGTTTAATTTCGTACCTATCTAGGGGGGTTGTCCCGATTATAAATAGGCTAGCTCTTCCCTTCGTTGGGGACTTTTGCCATTTCTATCAAAGACCAAAGACATAGACTTCTCCTGAGATTGGGGAGCTCTTGTTACCCTTATTCTCGTGATTCCTTGAGAAATTGCTCCTAATTCATGCTCCACGACTAGATCATGTTGTGTGGGTTAGAATTCTTGGTTTCCCTTGCGGATTGCACCTATTGCTAGCTCCACGACTTGAGCTTGGCTGTGTGGGGTAGTATTGTGGGTTGTGGATCGGCGGATGTTCGGATTGCAAGCCTCGGTGAGCATCCTCCTTGTCGAGTCATAATCTCTTATTTTCCATTTTCTGGCTGCTTGCAACTAGTTATCCCCATCCATTTATCGATCCTACGCCGTGAAGATCGGAACTCCCCTTGAACACTCTCTTCTCCGAAGACGGTGGCGCATCATCTGGTATTCAGAGCAAGGTTTACACGGTAGGATCTATATCCTTTGAGCTAGATCTTAGATTTTTAGTTTGGTTTTTCCCCGTCCTACAGTCCAAAGCCAATAAGCCACAAAAAAAATCCAAGCCTTTGTTTGCTGAGATCTAGTTGTTTGCTTTCCTCTTTGTGTTTGCACCAAGTTCTATACAAAGTTGTTGCTGTTTTCTTTGAGTCTTGTTTCTTTTGTGCTGCAAAAAAAGAGAGAAAAAAAGCAAAAAGAAGAGAGAGAGCAAAAAAAGAGAAAAAAAAGAGAAGAGAAAGTGTTGAGCAAGTGTGCAATAATTTTCAGGTGGGTAAGAAATTTCAGAAGTTAAAGTGGCAAGTGTTGCAGCTCAAACGTGGTGCAAGGATCTACAAATTTTTCTTGTTCATTTGGTTTGCATCGATTGGATGTCAGCACTAGCCCCCCCTTTTTACCCCACCCAGATCCACCTAGAAACCATTAGCTTCCTTCCTTTCATTCGCCTGTCTACTCCTGATTTGCTACTTCCGCACAGCCGCCAAGGAATCATTACAATTTGGGTAAGCAAGAAGGTGAGCTGAGTGTTGTCCGCATATATATTTTCTTTTGACTGCTTGTTTCCAAGAGTTAACATGACATGATCCAACTCGAGTGTACATGGACATCAACATGTGGAAGATGATCTCCCAAAAACTCGCATAGCACTTGGTGATATGATTGAGGAGAGTATAGTTGCAGCTATGCAGAGGATGTTCGGTGGTCGTCTTCTGTCGCGGGTAATGGGGATCAACATCAACACAGCCCCGCTGCCTCGCTGGCCGCCGACACCGCCAACGTCAAGGACACAACGATCGCCATGTTGGTCGTGGAAGAGCGGTAGGAGCTGCTGGCCACGACGCCCCTGCTGTTGGTGCTGAACGGAGGCGTGGCGACGTTGCTACCCCCCGCGAGGGTGGGCTGCATGGAGGAGAAGCTCGCGAGCGAGGCCATGACCCCCGCAGGTTTGCTGCTGATCACCGACGACTAGCAGCACATGATGGTGATGCCATCTTCCTTGAAGATCTCTCCGAGCATGGTGACAAAGATGAAGGCATGGGGGACTATGAACCCTACTCCCCGCCTCGCCGTGGTGTTGTTTTTGGTCGCAATGGTCATCATTATGACTGTCGTGATCAGGATGACCGTGACAACCAAGCGAGAGTGAAGCTACATCTTCCATCCACTACAAAAAAAATACACTTCCATGATGATACGTGTTTGTCACAGTAGGTCGCGTTTTTTGTCATGCATGTACATCCATGAAAAATTTATGACAGAATCAAGATAGTCATACCTGTGCTGTCGTAGAAGTGTTCCATGACATTGCCAAAATTATCATCACGGAAGTGTCCACTTCCATGACGATAAATCGTGCATCACAGAAGTGCTTTCGTCAAGGGTGACCGACACGTGGCATCCACCATAACGGAACATCGTTAAGCTATCGGGACGGGTTTTGGATCCGATAACCCGTTAACAGCCCCGACCAATGGGGATTTTCCACATGTAAAATCATCATTGGCTGGAAGAAACACGTGTCGGCTCACCGTTGGGACAGATGTCATCCACTCATTGGACAGAAGGCGCCTATGATACGTCGACACGTGGCACGGCCCAACAGAGGCCCATTCCTGTGAAAAGGCTGGCCCGTTTGACTTGGTCAAAAGGTGGCGGGCCGACCCATGGAAAGCCTATTAATGGCCTGTTCGCATATAGCCCATTTACAGCCCGCTAACCCAAGGCCCGTTACGCCCTATCTGAATTAGGCCCAGTAGCATCATCTGGGACATCCAATATGATTCCAGTCCGTTTTCACTTCTGGCCCATGTATAGCCCATGACATCTTTCGGCCCATATGAGGCCCTATGTAACTCTTGGCCTATTAACGGCCCGTGGTGAAACTGGCCCGCAATGAACAGTGTATCACTTTACACCCATTAACGGCCCGTGGTGGCGGCCCGTAATGAACGATATATCACTTTATACCCATTAAGGGCCCGTTATTCAGTTGGGCGTTTCAAAGAATGTTATCTTTCGGCCTTCTTAGAGCCCATTTATTCTTGGGCTCATTTCCAGCATTCGTTTACTTACGACCCGTTACTGTCATTTTCTACTTGTGGGCCAAATTCAGCCCGTGGTTACATCGGCCCGTTTGTGGTCCGTTAATACGTTGGGCCATTTTCATAGCGTCATCAACTATGGCCTATTAACGATGGCCCGTTATGGTCATATGGCCCGTATAAGGCCCATTGATGATACGGCCCGTAGAAGGCCCATTGTCTCTACGACCCATAGAAGGCCTACTGTTCTACAGCCCGTAGAAGGCCCACTGTTTCTACGGCCCGTAGGAGGCCCAGTGTCACTACAGTAAATATTAGCCCATGGTTATTGTGGCCTAGTTTTAAAAAGAACTGCACTAACTACAAGCAAACAAATAAACAAGACAACAAGGAAATAAATAAGCAAGCAACTTATGCTAGGCTATCACGGTTGTTACACATATTACATCCACTGGGCATCAAAGTTCACCACCATTGCAAATATAGGGAACAAAGCAGTATATCATATACACTGGTTGTCAAAGTTGGCGACCAGCGCAAATAAACGCCGCAGCAAAACAAATCCAGAACTGAAACCACTTCACAAGATCTCAAGAAACAATATCCTGGGTACCCATAATGCAAGCTTATTAACTTTCTCTTGTTTGGCGCTTAAATCCTCCAGCGCTTGTTGTTGCACCAGAAAATATGCATCTGAATTCTGCAGGGACTTCCTCGGTCCTTCAGCTTCCTGTCGTAGCTCATCTGATCGATGTCTTTCAACTTGAAGTTGAGACTCAAGAAGACTAACTGATTCAGGAAGCAAGTTCGAAGAGCTTGTGCCAGCAATAGTGGCCAGTAACTCGAACACTACATCAAGACAGGACTTTTGGGTTCCCTCACTGTTGTCAAGATAGTTTTTATCAGCTTTCTTGGAGACCAACAGGGATGTCTCACTATCTTGAACATTATCTGCATTACTTCCTTTACCATTGGATAACGCAGCACTGTTCTCCAATATTTTGTCCGCATTCTAAAAGAGAAACAAGCAGACACATCACATGTTTACCATGTTTTATATGAAACTTATTTTGGTAAATGAGTTCAGTAGTAAAGTGGACAGGATAAGAGCATGAAGCAAACATATATCTATGTACCATGGTCACTTTATGGTCTATATCATTCTAGTTTTTGTTGCCAAATCAAGATAGAGACACAGTTCAAATAATATTTGTTCAAGACAAAGCGAGTAGACCAGAATATAAGTGTGGGTAACTATAGAGCAATAACAACACTTGTAATGTGCATGACATGAGAACATAACTGTTTATTCAATTGAAACTGAAATCAACATAGAGTAGGTTACAACAGCAAACCAGTTAAAGAAACAGGTTTAAAACATACCTGTTGCGCCATTGGAGTTTCAATTCCATCCTTCAAATTCGAAAATAGTTGGTATGAGTAAATACAGTAATGCAAGAGCAAAGGAGTATGAACCATAGCTACAGAACCTGACCTGAGAACAAATCTTCTTCTCCTTTAAACGTTGAGTTGGGATTCGGAGTGGTGGTCCTCGTGCTTTGGGCACTGCAGTTCCCTTACTAACCACTCGTGTTTGGGTGCTCTATGGTGGAGACAGTGCTGTGTCAACTGGAACTGGGTTACTATCTGCTGGGGTTGGGGTTAGAAGGGGTGTAGCTAGTTCTCTGTCCAACTGGGTAGGGGTACAATCTGCGAGAGTCTGGGTTATGTGTGGTGGATCTGGTCCTTGGGCAAGTACAACCGTGGTTCTATCTGCATCAACTGGTAGCACTATCTTTTCTGAAGACCGTGTCATTACTCCCTTAGATACTGCCATCACGCTCTCCAATTCAAATGGCTGATAAACAAGAAAAGTAATTGAAAGTATAGACATTGTATGATAGACAGGTGCAATGGATAGTGGGGAATAAAAGAGGGCATGAAATAATTCATATTTATGTTGTCTAGCCAAACAGGATAGCATGACACAATTTCACATATATGATGGCTAACTAAACAGGATAGCATGACACAATTTCACATTATGATGGCTAACTAAAAAAGATGGAAAGACATAGTTCAAAATATGAGACTATGTAAACAGGATGACATGACATAACTATATAATATGTTTATTAAATAGGTTGGCATGCCATAATTCACATACATTCATGGATAGAATGCCATAATTCTAAATATGATGACTGTAAACACTAAACAGGATGAGATGATATAACTATATGATGTCTTTATTAAATGGGTTGCCATGCCACAGTTCAGATAGATGATGTGTATGTACTATGTAAACATGATGGCATGATATAATTCAAATATATGATTTATATAGTAAGCAAGTGAGCATATGGCAATCCATATATGATTAAAAAACTGGGTAATATAACCCTGCCAAGTTTGAGCATAGACCTCAGGGGGAAAATAGGACTGGTCATCAGTCTCTGAATCCTCCTCGAGGAGCTCTCTGTAACTAGTAAGATGTCGCTTGGCGAGTAGCATTATCGCTCTGAATACCTTGTTTTCACTCGAGATACTTCCATCACCGCTTCAAATGGCTGATGCAGGAAGAGTAGTTGAATATACAAGCGTTGTCGACAAATGGAACACGTAATACAAAAAATGATAGCATGATATAATTCACATACATGATGATTGGCTAAACAACATGGCATTGCATAATTCACATATATAATGCCTTTGCAACAAGATAGCATTGTATAGTTCACATATATAATGTCTTGCAACAAGATGGCAATGCATAATTCACATATATGGTAATTAGACCTTTGAGCAGTGGCATTCACACAAAGCATGTCTAAACTAATCAAATGACATAGCAATGCGAGACACCACACGCACGATATGAGCAACATAACCCTGCCAAGTTAGAGCATACACCTCGGGGGGGTAGGACTGGTCATGTGTCTCTGAATCCTCCTCTGAAGAGCTATCCGTAACCAGCGAGATATGCGCTTCGTCAGATAGCATATTCTGCTCAGAAGACCTTGTTTTCACTCCAGAATTTGCCATCACCGTGTCAAATGGCTGATGCACACGAAGAGCAGTTGAATGTACTAACATTTGTTGACAAATGTAATATGTAACGGAAAAAAAGGATGGCCTGATATAATTTACATATAAGATGACTGGCTAAGTAGGATGGCATTGCAAAATTCACATATATGATGCCTGGCTAAACAAGATGGCGTTGCATAATTCACATAAGCGATGAATAAACTAAATAGATGGCATTCGCACAAAGGATGTCTAAACTAAGCGAGATGACATATTTGATGTATAAAGCAAGCAATGCAAGACACCATATGCATGATATAACCAACATCGGCATGCCAAGTTAGGCGAAGACCTCGGGGGTAAATATGAGTTATCTTCTCATACGAATCCCCTCGAGCAGATATCTTCCTCTCGATTACAATCCGAAATGCGTGGAGGAGGGCTGCCTTTGCCTACCATGGGCGGCGTCGCATGAAATTATATTGCCACGCAAAGGCTCATCTCTTTTGCTCTACATGTTCGGTTCCATTGTTTACAATAATTGTCATGCATAGGAATAAAACATAGTGAGATTATGTAAGGAGTGCATGCAGAAATCGAGTGATGGTAGCAACTTTGTGGATAGACCCAAAACCAATAATAGCGGGCGGATAATGGCTTGATTAAAAATACAGATAATGGCTTCTTTCTTTGTTTGTTTCCCACCCAACATGAAACTCATAGTAGACATCAAAGATTAACGGATAGTAGATAGATACTATTGATAGCGGCCCGATATGTACCCCACAACCATTTAAAAACTCAAGTTTGACCATTAGTTTGGAGTGACTCGAGTCTAATCGGTGAACAGGACGATAAAGTAGCATGTAATATTAAGCAATGCATAACGTGGCGGACACGAAAGAGTGTGACCTCTCTTGCGAACCGTGTAGTCCTCGAGGTCATCTGCTCGGTTGATGATGGTAATGCAGCTTTCATGGCTGCCGGTGCGGGGAAGAAGATCTGAGGCGGCGAAAGATAGTCTGGAGGCGGATCCTGCTTTGTCTTGGACCCTTCATCGTTGGAGTAGCTGAGCTGGGGTGGACGACAATAGCAGCAGAGCGGGACAAACCACGCAAGGTTTTCTTTGACAACTATCTCGTAAGGTAAGTAATTACTGTAGGGCTCGTTTGAATTGGAGGATTCCAACAATGCGAGGATAGGAAATAGAGCAGGAATAGGATAGGAATGCACGTGCAAAGCAGAGAATTTAAAACACAGATTTACGCCAATGGGTGTTTGACTCATAACAATTGGAAGATCACGGGATGCAAAGAAGCATGGTGAGATTAAGTCAAACCACAAGAAAATGTACGGTTATAATGCTATTATGCTACTATCTCTTAGTCTTGTGCTTCATGAATAGGAATTTGAAAAGGAGGACAAGTGAAAATTAAAATTCCTATGTTTTTCTTTCAAGGAGACACTAAAGGAACAAATCCGTGTGCTCGATGGACAATATATATAACATGTAGAGTAAAAAGAGATGCAACAAGTGTACAACCTCTTTGGCGAAGCCATGTCGACTCAGCGTGATTGGGTTGGCGGTGAGGATGCTCGGTGACTTTCTTTGTCGGAGGAGGGAAGAAGATCTTAGGCGTCGGAGATGGAGCCCGAGTCTTGCTCATTGTGATGGAGGGTTTCATCGTTGGAGCAGCTCCGGTGAGTTATGCGATGCGAGGCTGAAGCGAGGACAAGAGAGACAACGAACAACGTTAACTTTGAGTGGAATTCTAATAGCATCTCAATACATGGCGTAAAATACCTAACCACAAAGTGCTAGATGTAAAATACATCAGCCGCTCATCTCTGAACTTAAGCGTCGAAACTGAACTTAGCTCACAAAACGAACTTAAGCGTCAAATCGAACCTAATCGTTTAAACTGAATTTTCTTTGTCGAAACTGAATTTTGTTTGTCAAAACTGAGCGCACTAGCAAGGTGAGGCTACACGTCGGTCGACTAACTTTTTCATCTCTCGTTAGTCGATTTTGCAGCCAATGGATACGAAATCAAGGGCCTGCGGTTCATCTACAACCTCCACCCCCCCTGAGCCGCCAGCCACCACCGGCCAAACAGCAGCCCCCGCCGCCCGCAGCCGGCGGTGCACCGCCCTGCCCGCCCCGAAAACACTCCCCACTGCCGGTCCGCCGCCGCCCCGGCCATCCCTCTAGGCCCCCTGAGGGAGTCCTGGACTAGGGGGTGTCCGGATAGCCGAACTATCGTCATTGGCCGGACTCCAAGACTATGAAGATACAAGATTGAAGACTTCGTCCCGTGTCCGGATGGGACTTTCCTTGGCGTGGAAGGCAAGCTTGGCAATACGGATATGTAGATCTCCTACCATTGTAACCGACTCTGTGTAACCCTAGCCCTTTACGGTGTCTATATAAACCGGAGGGTTTTAGTCCATAGGACGAACAACAATCATACCATAGGCTAGCTTTTAGGGTTTAGCCTCCTTGATCTCGTGGTAGATCTACTCTTGTACTACCCATATCATCAATATCAATCCAGCAAGAGTAGGGTTTTACCTCCATCGAGAGGGCCCAAACCTGGGTAAAAACATCGTGTCCCTTGTCTCCTGTTACCATCCGCCTAGACGCACAGTTCGGGACCCCCTACCCGAGATCCGCCGGTTTTGACACCGACATTGGTGCTTTCATTGAGAGTTCCTCTATGCCGTTGCAATCAGGAAGGATGCCTCTTCCCGTCTTTAAAGACGGTACCGTTGCCAAAGGAGCTTTGGCCACCGGCCAAACTATCCGGCTAGGTGGTTTTCTCATGACCGCCTGTTCGACCGCCGCTCCAACAATGACCTCTCGGGTCATCAAAAGCGATCTTCACGTCAACTCGGAATTCGCCGAGCAGCTAGATCCGATGGAACTCTCCTCCGTAAACAAGCTCTTGGATCGCATCACCGCCCTGGGAGTCGCTACAGATTACGATTAGATTGGGCTTAAAACCGATCTGAGAGAGATCAACTCTCCCCAGGCTACCCACCACGTTGCTGTGGTAGAGGAACAACGCGGCAACTCTTCTTCTATATAAAGGACCAGTTATGTCCGGATTCCTGATTCCTCCATGCCGGAATACCGCGGAGGGACGAACGTCGATCAAGCACTGAACCTAAAGTCAGGCAGCGGGCCAGATTCGTTGGACAACATCCAGCAATCCAAGCTTCCAAGTTCAGAAACTTTCCGGCCCTTGAGCCTTAGATTGGACGGGGTTCCGAATTTAATTCCACCCGCCCACCCAAACACAAGCGATCTATCTCGAATCCGGCAAGAGCCCGCTGAAATAGTACATCATTACTGGGCCAGATTCCTCCTGGTTATGGACAGGATAAAGGACTGCCGTGAGGAAAGTGCAATCTCAATTTTCTGCAACAATTGCATGGACAAGGGAATCATGAATGCCATAAGTCGTCGTGAAATTACACGCTTCGCCGACCTAGCGTCCATAGTACGAAGGTACTGTGCGATGGAGAGTGCCTGGAAAACCGAAACCAAGTTTTGGGACAATCCGGCCCCAAACACAACCCTAGTCCAAAATAAAAGGGTGCATCATGCTCAGGCACCTGGGATAAAAACCAAAAAGCAAAAAAAACCTAAAGGGCATGGAACCGTACTGGAGGGATGGCTCAGCGGACCATGTAAAATCCATAGCACAGAGGGCGCCACTCCAACACATAGCCTTCGAGCATGTTCGATACTACGGCAGGTGGCCAAAAGTGGCGAAGAGCTTCTAGCCCCACAGAACCAGCCCAGCGAAGACAAGACAGTATTAACAGTCTTGAGACTTTCGCATCAAATAATATGCGAAACGAACACTCCAGCAGCCTCACGAAGTCTACCAAGTAGCAACAATAAATCCATGGGCGACATGGCTATTACCTTCAACGCCAACGACGAACCTAAATTCCGAACAGCCCGAGCACCAGCCGCATTGGTCCTCAGTCCAATAGTGGACGGCTTTCGCCTTACTAAGGTACTCATGGATGGCGGCAGCGGATTAAACCTCATCTACGAGGAAAACCTTCGAAAAATGGAAATAGACTGGAGCCACATTGAACGAAGCAGAACAACCTTTCGAGGAATAATCCCTAGTCGGGAAGCACGCTGCACATGAAAAATTACACTGGATGTGATGTTTGGCTCGCCGGACAATTACAGGTCCGAGGAGGTCACGCTCCAAGTGGCCCCATTCAGCAGCGGATATCACGCTTTATTAGGGCGAGAGGCATTCACAATTTTTCAAGCTATACCCCATTACGGGTATATGAAGCTTAAAATGCCCGGGCCCAATGGAATCATCACTCTTGTCAGTGATCCGGACATAGCACTCTGCGCCAAAAATAAGACAGCCGCACTAGCCCTAGAGGCACTATATGAAGCCCTAGCGGCAGAGGAACTCACCACGCTGCGCTCCATGGTGAACAGGGACGATGTGATACTCGACAAGAGATCCAAGTCCACCTCTTTTAAGCCAGCGGATGAAATAGTCAAATTCCAAGTCCATCCAACAGACCCCACAAAGACGGCCTCCATTGGGGCACAATTAAACCACGATGTAGGCGCCAAGACTACGAGAATTCCTTCGAAAATTGGGACATCTTTGCATGGCACCCTTGAGGCATGCCAGGAATCCCACGTAGGTTGGCAGAACACAGCCTAAATATCCTAAAAGGATTCAAGCCAGCCAAACAGGCTCTTCGGTGATTTTCCGGACCCAAAAGATAGGCAATGGGAGAGGAGCTAGCCAAACTATTAGAAGCGGATTCATCGAGACATAAAACATCCGGACTGGCTAGCAAACCTGGTAATGGTACCAAAGAAGGACAAATCCTGGCGCCTGTGCGTCGATTTTAAGGACCTTAACAAGGCTTGTCCAAAGGATCCTTTCCCCCTTCCCCGCATCGATCAAGTCGTCGATGCTACAGCAGGGCACGATTCATTGTGCTTCCTCGACGCATACTCCGGCTACCATCAAATCAAGATGGCGGAGACAGACCAAGCCGCAACAGCATTCATCACTCCATACGGACCATTCTGCTTCAACACAATGCCCTTCGGGCTCAAAAACGCCGGCGCAACATATCAGCGCATGATTCAGACATGTCTGGCAACCCAGATCGGCAAAACAGTGGAGGCATACGTAGACGATGTAGTCGTCAAGACCAAACACGTCGAAACTCTAGTAGACGATTTGAGGCTCACATTTGAGAACCTCCGAGCATATGACATTAAGCTCAACCCGGAAAAATATGTTTTGGGCGTACCAGCCGGAAAGCTCTTGGGCTTCATTGTATCCGGTAGAGGAATTGAAGGAAACCCAGCCAAGATCCGAGCTCTATCACAGTTGGATATCCCAAAAGACCTCAAACAAATACAAAAATTGACTCGATGTGTGGCAGCTCTAAGCCGCTTCATCTCCGGCTTGGGAGAAAATACATTACCCCTTTATCGCCTCCTCCGTTGCACCGAACACTTCGAATGGACGGATGCCGCCACGGCCGGACTCGAAGAAATAAAGGCCATATTGGCAAAAAATCCGGTCCTTGCCGCGCCCAACTTGGGCGAACCAATGTTATTATATATCGCGGCAACACATCAAGTTGTAAGCGCGGTGCTCGTCGTCGAACGAGAAACAGAAGGACACAAGTTCCCTCTTCAAAAACCAGTGTACTACATATCCACTATCCTAACTCCATGCAAGTCCCGGTATCCACATTATAAAAAAGATAGCGTACGCGGTGTTCATGGCATCCCGGAAGCTGCGACACTACTTTCAAGAGTGTTCGATAACAGTAGCCTCCGAAGCACCTCTTAACGACATTATAAACAACCGCGACGCGACGGGCAGGATTGCAAAATGGGCCATCGAGCTCCTACCATTCGACATAACCTACAAACCACGGCGAGCTATAAAGTCGCAAGTTTTGGCCGACTTCATCGCTAAATGGACCGAAGCCGAACTCCCTAAAGAGTACGGCGCATACTCCAAATTGATCATGCACTTCGACGGCTCCAAAATGTTGGCCGGCTTGGGGGCTGGCGTCGTCTTGACGTCCCCAACCGGAGACACAGTCCAATACGTACTTCAGATAATGTACACGGACTCCAACAATGCAACCGAATACGAGGCCCTTCTACATGGTCTTCGGATGGCAATCTCCATGGGCATTCAACGCCTAGAGGTCCGCAGGGATTCAAACCTCGCAATATCGCAAATAAATGGAGACTTTGATGCCAAGGATCCGAAAATGGCAGCCTACCGTAACGCCATCTTAAAAATGTCAGCTCGGTTCGAAGGACTCGAATCCCACCATGTAGCACGGGACAATAACCAGGCGGCCGATGTGTTGGCACGCATCGGCGCAAAGCGCGACGCCTCCCTCCCAACATCTTCCTGGAGCGGCTTTTCAAGCCATCCGTGTTATGGGAAGGGGAGTCCGGAAACAACAACCCGGAACCAACCGCACCGCCCAACACCGAACACTCTGACACAATCGATGGCTCTGCCAATGAAATAACACCTTCATTACGAAATAATGGCGGTCATTGCCCGTGGGCGGAACCATTCCTAGCCTACTTAACCAGGCAGGAACTTCCCGAAGACCAAAACGAGGCCCGCTGCATAGTACGGCGATCTAAAGCCTACAAGGTCCATGAGGGAGACTTTATAAGAAAAGCACAACCGGAGTCCTTCAAAGGTGCATCTCCGAAGAGGAAGGGCGAAATCTTCTGGCTGAAATTCACGCCGGACTCGGCGGGCACCATGCCACAGCCCGGGCCCTTGTAGGCAAGGCCTTTCGTACATGATTTTATTGGCCTACGACCCGGGCAGATGCTCAGGACTTAGTCCAACGATGCGTCGGGTGCCAGCTCTTTGCTAATCAAAGCCACATGCCACCCACCGCCCTCAAAACTATACCCATCACCTGGCCCTTCGCGGTCTGGGGGCTTGACATGGTTGGACCCCTTAAAGGGGGAACCCACAAGCAAAAATACCTATTGGTCATGGTAGAAAATTCACCAAATGGATAGAGGCCAAGCCAGTCAAAACGGCCGAATCCGGACCTGTGATAGACTTCATATCTGGGGTAGTACACCTATATGGCGTCCCTCATAGCATCATCACTAATAACGGCACTAACTTCATGGCCGAGGAGGTTAAACTCTGGTGCAAAAACATGGGCATCAAGCTCGACTACGCTTCAGTCTATCACCCTCAAACTAACGGTCAAGTCGAACGAGCGAATGGTCTAATCGTGAGCGGCATCAAACCCAGGTTAGTGCGGTCCCTCACGGAATCTAACACGCTCTGGGTAGAGGAGCTCGACTCCGTACTTTGGGGGCTGCAAACCACGCCAAACCACACTACCGGATTCACACCCTTCTTTATGGTATACGGTGCAGAGGCAGTTTTGCCCTGCGATATAATTCAAGACTCACCTCGCGTGCGCATGTACGAAGAAAGAGAAGCCGAGCTGGATCGGCAGGACAGTTTGGACGCCTTAGAAGAGGAGCGCGACGTGGCAAAAGCTCGTTTCGCATTCTATCAACAGTAGGCTCGAAGATATCAAAGCAGAGAAGTACGGGCCAAAACTTATAATGTTGGCGAATTAGTTCTACGCCTGCCGGACAAGAAAAAGGACAAGCTCAAACCCAAATGGGAAGGTCCCTTCATCATCGACCAGGTCCTGACCGGCGGAGCGTACCGTCTGCGAAATGCATCGGATAACCAACTTGAGCCAAATCCATGGAACGCAGCCCGTCTCCGCAAATTCTACGCCTAGCGCCGGACTCTGAGTTCGTCTCCCTCCCCCGTCTATATTTTATAATTTAACTGTCTTTTATTTGCCCCTCTCTTCTTTCTCCTTTTTTCTATTCTTCTTTCACGAGCCTTCAGTGGCTCATCTGCACTTTGTTCACACACACTTGACGTGCTATCCGCACTCATTATACCTGGGGGCTTCTCTAATAGAAGCTTATTTATACGGGCCTTATACCTAACACATGTGTCACACTTCCGCATGTACCTTTTATCCACCATTATATGCATCGATATGACTTAAGTTTTGGCCAAGCTGGGTTGCTGGCTCTGTGCTTACCCCTCGTTCCCGATTGTTTGGCTAGGAGGTAAAGGAGCACCTCTGCGATTATTCTTGCCGGGTCGACGGATGTGTACCTCGGTAGGTGAAGCCGAAAGCTATCGTGCTTACCTATTTATTTATCTGCCCGAAGCTTTCTGCTTTTTTACTGATCCGGACATGCACTTTAGGGCATGCCTCCTAGGGAAAGGAACCCCTAACGGAACTATTCTCCTGGAAGATGTTTCTTACTAACCATGTAATATAACATAACTAGTTGGGCACTTATGCGATAAAGCACTAATGACCCCTCGCTTTGGTCTCCATGCATGCCCGGTTCTTATATAACCGCGAGGGTATTCGGACACACTCGGACTGTCGGGTCCCGAGGTTGAAGCGAAAAGGCACGCAATGACAAACGATCTACAATCCGGCTAGAAGGCATTTTACATGTCATTTTAAATTACATAGTCAACTTTGTTGATTGTATTCCTCTTCAATACCATCTAGCGGTATCTAGTTTATAGTCACTGCTAGGAATACTTTGTGCCAACTCTACTTGGCGTACATTAAACTCACATGGATCTCCTTCCCATCCAGGCCCCACAGGCCCGACCTCGCCATGTGGTTGGGTCGACCTTCGTACCTCGTCTTCACCATGGCCCGAGCCTCCTGGTGCCTTGGCGGCAGTCGATATCTTCCCTGAGACAGGCGCCGCCCGAGCTCCTGAAGCTTCTCCTCAAGCCCTCCAAGACCCTCGGGTAGGGAGACAAGCGGCCATAAGGCACAGGCGGCGCCGCTCATTACTGTCGAACTTCGTTAGTGCGGTTACAACAACTCGGGAAGCTGGTCACCCGTTAAGCCGGGCATTTCCTCTGCGGGGCGACACTGTGAGCACACCCTCTGAGACACATTTACATCAATCGACTTCCTCGCCAAACTCTTCTTTTTAAAAGAGTTTGCTCAAGCCTCTTGTAAATGCCACGGCGAAGCCGTCGATTCTCCTTCACGGTCGAGACAATTTGGGCCCGAACATCTTTTAGTTCTTCGCCCACACAGGTGTTGGCATCTTGAGTTTGTTCCTCTCTTCTGCACCCTCATAAGCACCTTCTCGCCGGTCTTCAGGTGGCGCGATGGCTGTTGCTTGTCGAGATCTAGTCGGCGCCATCTGCAATATTATTGTCGACTTATACACCATGACACCGCAAATTACTTATCTTTAGTATGTATTACCATAGGGGTCTCTGTGGCTCCCCCTGCGGCAGCTAGCGAGGCCTCAAGTTGGGACTTGCACTCTTGCAGCTCCTGGGACAGGTGGGTATTCTTCTCCGTAAGATCCTGCACAACAAATGATCCTTAAATCAGTTATTCTAACTATTTTAAGTCTCGGGAGACTCTTGGCATATATAAGCATCAAAATTACTCACCGTATGTCCTTCACATCTTGCTCCATAGCCTGGTTAGACCATCTCCAGTAACACGGAGATGTCGTCTCCCGCATTAAAGGCATTCAATGCCTCCAGGGAGAAACACGCGTCACGAAAAACTGTCCGGCGGCGCCTATGATTCATGGCGCTATCCACCTCAGACCTGGTAGCGGACAGCCTGTCGGCATCCTCCGTTGGAGGAGCATCCGGCGCACGCCTTGTGTTCGCCTCCCCCTCCGGACCAGGCGTTGGAGCCTGGCTGGCGGAGGCTCGATTGGCAACCTCTCCGGACACAGTCCGGCGAGCGCTCTTTCTCCTGGAAAAATCATGAGCGTCAATATACCTCCCCGGAACCTTTCCTTTAAAAACGGTGGTGCGTCATACCGTTGCGGTGATGTCTCGATTCGCGCTGCACTCCTCTTCCGCCTGCTGGGCCGAGCTGACCCTTGTTGGTCAGCCGCCACAGGTTCGGCTTCCCGCCTCAAAGGCACCTCCCGTGGAGTACCATCGATATCTGATGGTGGGAAATAAGCATGGATGAATCGTGGTATCGGGACTCGGTCCGATTACAGGAAGCGGAGATAAACCGGGGTAGTCGGCCGTGATGGCGACCAAAGCATTGTCCATGCTAAGTTGGTGGAACACCCCATCGATCAGCTCCACCTTTATGTCCGGATCCTCTTCGGAGGCCGGATCGAGGGATCGTTTTGGATCCTCGGGTTGTGGAGCCGGGCTGTGTATATTCTCCACGTCCCGGCGCAGTTCCTGCATCGAAATCACAAAGTGAGACACTTAACTTTGGGAAGGATAGATAAACGTCCGCTTACCTAGCTCCGAGGGTTATTCATGGAGAATCCATTCAATGGACTCGCGCGGAGGAAGTCCTCCTTCTCCCCCTTGTACAAGCCGGACAGGATCTTCGCCAGATCGGCAACCGATCCCGGCCCCTTGCGGCCATGACGGGTGGCGTCATCCTCCCCGTTGAAATCCCACATGGGGTGGCCCCTATATTGGAGCGGTTGCACCCCTCGCATGATGCACGTGGCCATGACTCCAATCATGGTCAATCCGAAATGAGCCAGTAATCTTATCTGGCCCATCAGATATTGGACGTCCCTATCATTCTCCCGTTGAGGGCTCCGCGGGCACCAACTCAGGCGTTTCTTCAGAGGAGCGTTGCTGAACTTCGGGAGGCCGATCCGAACTGGGTCCGGCAGCGGGGCGTCTTCCATATAAAACCATTCCGAAGGCCAGTCTTCGGACGCCTTCTTCGGGGTTCCGGATAGATATCCGGTCCCGGCGATGTGCCATATTTTGGCTCCGCCCACTTGATATATCGACCCCTCGTGAGAACGGGGAACAAGGCAAAACAATCTCTTCCACAGCGCAAAATGGGCCTCGATGCCCAAGAACAACTCTCAAAGGGCCACGAAGCCCGCGATGTGCAAGATGGAGGCAGGCGTAAGGTGGTGAAGCTAGAGCCCATAGAACTCCGAGAGCCCCGAGAAAGCGGATGTCGGAAATCCGAGTCCCCTTATTAGATAAGGGACGAAGCATACCCGCTCTCCTTTGGAGGGATTGGGGATGCCCTCCGCCTGCTTTCCGCCCTTGTAGGTGGCCAGTCCGGCTCGAACTGGAACCATAAAGGCTGGGGGAAGATATCCCTCTTCTTGGAGCGTCACTAGCTCGCTATGCGGGACTGAACATCTCCCCCAATCTCCTGGCTGAGGGCTGGGAGTGCGAGAGGAGGAGCCGGGTCGACTGTCCATGATGGAGTGGATCTTTTGTCAGAGGCACTTTGATGAACACTCGCGGAAGGAGGATGGTGTGATTCGGATCTAGATCCTCGCCTCTCTTATAGGCGGCTTATTCGCGCAGCTAGGGGGCAAAACATAAAAATACCCTGGCTTTTCGCATTCACACGACACGTGGGAGAGGGCCATTATTGGACGTGGAAGCCAAGGAGCGCAACATTTATAAGGAAGCCGGACACTACTCGGCAAGCACATGGAATTTAGAGGAGAGCCCGCCTTGCAATGCCGAAGACAATATGCGCGCCGGACTCATCGTCATTGAAGCCTGGTTCGGGGGCTACTGAGGGAGTCCTGGTGAAAGTGCAACTAATCCCCGGGTGGTTTTGGTAATTAATAACAACATATATATCATTGAACTAATAGTTTCTTGAGAATCATTTCAGAAAGTTCAGTGATATGGGTATGGCAAAAGGACTGAAGAAGTGGACCCCTCAAAATGCTAAGGCAAGCATTGGTAAAAGCTCAAGACTCCATTTTTGGTTTAGTGATCCAAGATCACATTGAGTCCATAGGAAAGCCAATACTATTAAAAGGGGATGAGGTTATGATGATGATCTGGTTGCTCAAAGTGCTTAGTGATACATCTCCTAAACTATCGGCAACTCTCACTGCCATATACACTCATAAGTAATCTCGGTCCCACCGATATTCCAAACTTCAGTCACACCGAGATGAACCACCTCAGCCACAAAGCCAAACCCTAGAAATCTCGGATTTTCCGATTCGAACTTCGGTCTCACGAAACTTGAGTTATAAGCTTACAGAACATACGTCATCAAATCGGTGTCACCGAGATGATGAAGTCGATCCCACCGAGATTGGCAAGCTCTTGTCTTTACCGAATCGGACAAACCGAGATTGTATTTTCGGTCCCACGAAAATCCCAACGTTCACATGATTTGAACTTTCGGTCTCACCGAGTTGTCAACTTTGGTCCCACCGAGATTGGTCAAATGTGTGTAGCAGTTGGATTTTGTGTGGAGGCTATAAATACCCTCCACCCCTCTTCATTAGTGGAGAGCCATCGAAAGAACTACCACTCCTACCTTACATTTACGAGAAGAGAACTACCTACCCTTGTGTTGAGATCAAGTTGCTCCACTCCCACCATATGAAGCTTGATCTCTAGCCTTCCCAAGTTGCTTTCCACTCAATCCTTTCTTCCACCACAGCCAAATCGGTGAGGAGAGTTGAGTGTTGGGGAGATTATCATTTGAAGCACAAGAGCAAGGAGTTCATCATCATCAACACCATCTATTACCTTTTGGAGGTGGTGCCTTCTAGATTGGTTAGGTGTCGCTTGGGAGCCTCCGTCGAGATGTGGAGTTGAACCAAGAAGTTTGTAAGGGCAAGGAGATCGCCTACTTCGTGAAGATCTACCCCGAGTAGGGCTAGCCCTCCGTGGGCGTGAGCCATGATGGCATAGACAAGGTTGCTTCTTCGTGGACCCTTTGTGGGTGGAGCCCTCCGTGGACTCTCATGGCCGTTACCCTCCGTGGGTTGAAGTCTCCATCAACGTGGAAGTACGATAGCACCACCTATCGGAACCACGAGAAAAATCACCGCGTCTCCAAAATTGCGTTTGCTCTTCTCCACCTCTCTTTACTACATGTGCAATTTACTTTCCGCTGCCTATACTCTAGAATTGCATGTGTAGGGTGATGCTTGACTTGATCATAATTGTGAATCTGCCAAAAACTTGTCTTTGTCAAAAGGCATAATTTTTATATTGTCAAGTAGTCTAATCACCCCCCCTCTAGACATACTTTCGATCCTACAAGTGGTATCAGAGCTTTGGTCTCCATTGTATTGGTTTCCATTGCATTGGACTCCATAAGCTTGGTTTCACAACCTAGGAGAGTATGGCGTCTAGTGAGGGTAATTTTCGTAGAGGTCCTTACTTTGATGGTACAAATTTTGCTAGTTGGAAGCATAAAATGAAAATGCATATTCTTGGCCATAACCCAGCCGCATGGGGCATTATTTGTGTTGGTATGCAAGGTGAATTCTTCGAGGAAGGAAAAGTTCGGATCGCGAAGCTTCTAGCGGAAGAATTGCGGATGTTGCAAAACAATGCTCAAGCTTGTGACATTCTCTTCAATGCCTTGTGTCGATGGAGTTCAACAAAATCAGCCGTCTTGAGAATGCAAAAGAGATTTGGGATACTTTGGTTGAAATGCACGAAGGTACCGAGTCCGTGAAGGAATCAAAGCTAGATGTTCTTCAAGGTCGACTTGACAAGTTCAAGATGAAGGAAGGTGAAGGAGTCGCTGAAATGTACTCTAGGCTTGCTCTCATCACAAATGAGATTGCCGGCTTAGGAAGCGAAGAAATGACCGACCGATTCATCATCAAGAAGATTCTCAGAGCTTTGGATGGAAAGTATGACACCGTGTGCACTTTGATCCAAATGATGCCAAACTACAAGAATCTCAAGCCAACCAAAGTCATTGGAAGAATTGTTGCCCATGAGATGACACTTAAGGATAAGGAAGAGCTTCACAACAAGTCAAGTGGTGCTTACAAAGCTACAAGTGATGCTCCCACAACCTCAAGTGACAAGCTAGTTTCCAATGAAGAGATAAGCCTAATGGTGAAGAACTTCAACAAATTCTACAAGAGTAGAAGCAAAGAGAGAAGCTCAAAGTCTAGATCATATGATGAAAAGAGATCTTCTAGTCGTGATCGAAGCTGCTACAATTGTGGAAGACCGGACACTACTCAAATGAGTGTTCGGCTCCCCACAAGAGAAGAAGAATCTCCAAGAAGAAGAAGCTCAAGAGATGAGTCACCTCGGAAAGAGAGAAGGAGTAGAGATGATCGTTATGAGCGAAGACCCTCTCGGAGAAGCAAGGATTCGGAGAGGAAAGACAAGTCATCAAGGAGCTACACAAGAAGAAAACATCAAGCTCATGTAGGTGAATGGGTCTCGGCTCCGACTCAGACAATCAATCCGAAAGAAGCTATCACTCCAACTCCGACTACTGTCAAGATGAAGGTGTTGCGGTCTTGCTCTCGTATCCTCCAACTCCAACTCCTCGACTTATTTGATTCACCAAATGAGGGAATTGGAAGATGCTTCATGGCTAAAGGCCCCAAGGTATCACACCCTGAATTCATTGACTTTGATAGTGATGAGGATGACTTGCTTGGTGAAGATGAGCTCTTACATGATAAATCCAATGAACCTAGAAATGATGAACATGCTAGTAGTCTTTATAGTCGAGAAGAGTCGAATGACAATGCTATGAAGGAGATTGAGCGTCTAACTAAAGAACTAAACACTCTTAAGTTAGCTCATGAAACAACTCAAGAAGATCATAGAGAGCTCCTAAGATCTCATGAGAAGCTACGCTTCGAGAAGCTCAATCTAGAGCAAGAACATGAGTTTCTAAAAGCAATCAATGGCGATCTTGAAAGAAGAGTTCTTCATATCTTGCCAAGCGACTTCTCTTGTCTAATTTCTTGCCACCCATTAAGACTAAGCATGACAAGCATAAGAAAAATTCTTCATCTAGTAGTAACAATAACCATACTAAATCCAATATTGTTGCTTCTAGTAGTTCTCTTGATTCCACTAACAATGTTTCAAGCCAAGTTACACTTGAGCAAGAAAATAGTTTATTGAAAGGGATTATAGAAAGGTGTCTACAAAAGCCTTGCGGAAGCAAGAACTTTGAGAAATTGTTACTTAAGCAAGGAAGGCACCGGAAGAATCAAGGAATTGGTTTTGAGCGAAAGTTCAGCGCCGAGGGTGTTGAATGGGAAGAAGGTCAATATCCTACTCCACAGTTTATTCCTCAAAAGGAGAAGTATGATCCTACTTCTTCCAATGTGGAACAAGCTCAAGATGATCTTCCACCACAAGACCACAAGCTAAAAGGCAAGGACAAGCTTCAAGAGGGATTGATGCATTTGTTGAAGCACCTAAAGCCATGGTCAAGTGGGTTCCCAAGGAAGCGTCAAGTTCTACTTCGTCAAGCTCAACTACAACCCCAAGGATTCCCATCAAGATGATGTGGATCGAAGAAGAAGAACTAGAGAGTTCTTGAGGTGACTCCGCCAACATACTTCACTCACATTCATTTTGGCAAAAACTTGTGCAATCAACTTCCACATTGTGCACTAGTTCATGGAGTCACAAACCCTCTTGTTGGTAAGTCAAGGGACAAGGTAATCATTGCTTTCATGGACATCATCTATTGTGTACTTCAATCTATGTCCATGGATATCCTTGTTTGTTCCTTGTGGGACTAACCCATGTAGGTATTGAAAGTGCCCGAATCAAAGGATTGCTCCCAACTCTTGATGGTCTTCATCAACATTGAGCATCCACATCTTCAACATCTACATGAAGTCTTCTCGACAACCCAAGGTTAGTTTGACCCTTTAAAGGGGTTCTCACATCTAGGGGAGCTTTGCTCTAGAAATTGAGCTAAAGCATCTTCAAATGATGTGAACACATCAATGCTTTATGTAAAAGTGGTAACCCCACTTGTGCTTAAACGATGAGTATGACCTATGATCAAATGTTCTCATTTGGCTCCTAAGTCAATATACTCATATAAAGATGACCTAGTCATCGACAAATTGTGTGTTAGTAGCTAGAGTTTTTGATTGTGCATGTTTGACACATATTCCATTTGCTATCTTATTGTGTGAGCATGTTGGATGCATGATTTTATCCATTCAAGGACATCCATTTGTTGCTTTGGTCGTTTTGATTTTTCTGACCAAATGGATGGACAAGAATGCCTAAGTACCTCCCCTAGCTATATATGCTTTCTTGTCTCAAACTCTATTCATGCTTACATCACAAACTTTGAACAAGTCATTTTGGACCCTCAGGTGAGGAGCATTCGAGCCACCGATCCGACAAGGGCTAACTTCCAAAACCTTCTAAGTGATTTCGGTCGGACCAACTCACTCAAACTCGGTTGAACCGAAAGCATTTAGATCGATCTAGGTTTTCACCTCGGTGAAACCGAGTTGTGATTTTCGGCGTGACGAAGTGCATAACTCGCTGCGATTATCCATCTCGGTGCCACCGAGTTTTACAACTCGGTCCCACCGACAACAAAGGGTATATATACTCAGGGGCGCGCGCGTTGATTTCTACTTCAAGCGTTTAGCCCCACCCCTTCTTTGCCGTCGCCTTGGTCTCCGGATCGTCGCCGTTGTCGCTTTGCGCCCTCGCCTCGAGTCTCCGTCGCCGTCAGCGGACATCTTCTCCGCGCCGTTGCGCCGTGAAAACTCCACCAAGTTAGGGTGAGTTTGATCCCTCGTGCTCCCATCTCCGATTCAATGCGTTTGGTTTGCCTATAATCTTGCCACGATTGAAATCTTCACGAACACAGTTGGTTCTTTTGAACAAGATTGAGTAAAAGTTTTAGGGTTAGGTTTCCGCGAACACATCTCGGTGAGACCGATTTTAGATTTTCGGTAAGACCGATTTGGCCTATGGCCATTACCTTTACCCTTCGGTCCAACGAGTTGTGCAAATCGGTGTGACGAAAGGAGGATTTTGTGAAACCCTAGTGTTTTCGGCGGACGAAACCCACTTGTCCAACGAAAGTGGTGTGAAGGCTTCTGTTTGAACACTTGGATTCACGAATTTTAAAACTTCGATCGACCGAAATGTCTTCTGTGAAAACCTAATACTAGAATTTGAACTCATTTGTTTGCAAAAACTTCTGCAGTTTGTGATAACTCTTCTTCTCTGCCTACACCTTATCTATTCACGGGTTGTCGGCCATATCGGATGCGGTGTGAGTCGAACAGTCGAGTCACCTATAGCAGATATTCGAGGCGGGCACTAGTCCTGATCCCAGCAGCTCATCAGATGATGGTGAGAGGAGTACACCAAGTGGTTTGCCTCCTGCAGCCACCAGAGCCAGAAAGAAGAGGAACTCAGATGATGAAGACTGAGATTTTGTTGTTGAAAAAGAAGTCACCTCAAAGCCCAAGAGGAAAGTAGTTGCCAAAGAGCCTCAAGGTCAGCAAACTAAGAAGGGCACCAGAAAAGTCAAGCAGTCCACTATTGCTAAGAAGCTGAATTTGGAAGAAGCTGCAAGCAAAGTGAAGAAAACTTCCAAGAGGAAGAGGTTAGTGCATGATGATGCAGCAGAGGAAGATGAGGATGAGGAAGCACCCCAGCCTCCTCAGAAGCCTAAGCTCATGGGTGATGCCATCAGGGCTGGAGCCACTTCAAAGCCCAAGCAATCTGCTCCAGTCAAGGCAGCTCCAAAGAAAGCTTCTTTGCCAAGCCCAAGAAGACGATCGAGAACATTCCAGCATCTGAAAAGAACAAAGATGATGTGCCACCAGCTGTGTCAGATGATGAAGGACCAGTTTTGCTAAAACTTCGTCCAAAACTGCCACTTCACAATGATGCTCATCCTCAAGCTGAGAATATGAAGGAAAGGAAAGATAGAGGTCTCGGGCTATGGAGACAAGCTGACCCATATGCCGTGAGGAGAAGAACTGCTGTTGATCCCAGATTTCACACCAGAGAGCAGCAGGACTTCTATGAGACTGTGCTGATGGACAAGAAGCCCATTGTGGCAGACACAAGATATGTTGACTGGAAGTACATTGACAGCGAAGAGCACAGAGATTTCTTTCCACATGTGCATGAAAGCTTCACTGAATGTGGTGTTGCAGACTTTGTAGGTCAGAAGTTGACAATTTGGAACGATGAGATGATTATGCAATTCTATGCCACAGCTCATTTCTATCCTGATGGAAAGATTGTATGGATGGCTGAAGGCCAAAGATTTTCTTCATCTGTTGAAGAATGGGCAGAACTTCTGAATGCTCCAGTGCAAAGAGAGGATGATGTTGATGTATATGGTATTCCAAAGAACAACCATGAATCTATGAAGAATATGTACAAAGAGGTTCCAGCTAAGGATTTGGGAATCTGGAAGCTCGGCTCAGTGTACTATCTCCAGGCAGGTCTACCTACCACTAACACTATTCTGAGGCATACCTTGATGCCCAAGTCTGGAGATCATCACATGATCAGAGGATACTCTATCAACATGCTGCATATACTTGATGAGAAAGCACCTTTCAAGGTGATGGACTTAATAGTAGAAACCATTAAGAGGATTGCGGTGACGAGAAAAGGTCATGTGGATTTGCCCGCATATTGGATGCTTATCAATGCCAAGTTTGGCGGGGACATTCTTGTTGGATAGAGAACACTTACCACTGCAGCTGAGCATGAGGATAATGTTGTTGTGATGGATGAGGAGGATCCAACATCGGTTGAAGGTCAAGCAAAGATTGAAGCTGCCAAGAAAGCCAAAGGCGACAAGGAAGCGGCGGCAGCAGCTAAACCAAAGAGTGTCGGGAGAGCAGCTCCTTGAAGCTACCCAAAGGATTGAACAACGCTGGCCAGCATTATGCAGTCTCGGGAGAGCCTAGAAAGGATTGTTGAAGACAAGATCCACGCTCTGGATGTGAAGGTGGTGAAGTGCAAATGCTTGTCAACAAGCTTGAGGCGGACATTGAGGAAGCAAAGAGGAGAAGGAAGAGCTTATCGTGAGATGCGGGATGACTTAGTCCAGGATGCTTATCAGCAGATCGCTCCGGTTCCCACAGGACCCGATCAGCTGCTATTCGATGGTGACACGGGACTACAACTTCAGCACCTCCCATAGTTTCAGTTGCTCCAGCTCGGCTCCGGTGACCACTCCTCCAGGCTGAAACATCAGTGAAGTCTTCGCCGATCTTTGTCATATCAACCCGACATCAACCCAGACAGGAGCCGCCAGCAGAGTTCCCGGTGGCGCTTAGCTCTATGCTGTTTCAAACTTTTGGTAACTTGTTGCCAAGGGGAAAAGTGTATAGATCATAGGACTTCGAGAGAGAGTCTTTGTTGTTTTTGCGCTTTTGCTCTTTCATTCTTTTGCGGTTTCTTTGAGATACTTTTGGTTTTCGAGACATTCAGTGTGTTTGATACTACGTTTGATCCCACCTTAATGAGTGCTTGGTCGTACTATGCTTTAATGTGTGCTTAATGCTTATCATATGCTATTCCTATCTTGTATGACCATTTACTCATGTCTTGGTGATTGGGTGCATGCTATTCATTCTTATCATTTTGTGCGCTCCACCAAGATGTATGTGACATGGAAGAGTGACCCATGATCCTAATCGATTGTGCATTTGCATTCAAGCATAAATCTTAAATAATGCACAAATTTAGGGAGCTCTTGCTTATCACATACTTCTCAAAGCGACGATATTATTCATTGATTATATCCTTTGTCGAAGCTTTGATCTATATGTTGTCATCAATTACCAAAAAGGGGGAGATTGAAAGTGCAACTAATCCCCGGGTGGTTTTGGTAATTAGTAACAACATATATATCATTGAACTAATAGTTTCTTGAGAATCATTTCAGAAAGTTCAGTGATATGGGTATGGCAAAAGGACTGAAGAAGTGGACCCCTCAAAATGCTAAGGCAAGCATTGGTAAAAGCTCAAGACTCCATTTTTGGTTTAGTGATCCAAGATCACATTGAGTCCATAGGAAAGCCAATACTATTAAAAGGGGATGAGGTTATGATGATGATCTGGTTGCTCAAAGTGCTTAGTGATACATGTCCTAAACTATCAGCAACTCTCACTGCCATATACACTCATAAGTAATCTCGGTCCCACCGATATTCCAAACTCAGTCACACCGAGATGAACCACCTCAGCCACAAAGCCAAACCCTAGAAATCTCGGATTTTCCGATTCTGAACTCGGTCTCACGAAACTTGAGTTGCCAAGCTTCATGACATACGTCATCAAATCGGTGTCACCGAGATGATGAAATCGGTCCCACCGAGATTGGCAAGCTCTTGTCTTTGCACGAATCGGACAAACCGAGATTGTATTTTCGGTCCCACGAAAATCCCAACGTTCACATGATTTGAACTTTCGGTCTCACCGAGTTGTCAACTTTGGTCCCACCGAGATTGGTCAAATGTGTGTAGCAGTTGGATTTTGTGTGGAGGCTATAAATACCCTCCACCCCTCTTCATTAGTGGAGAGAGCCATCGAAAGAACTACCACTCCTACCTTACATTTACGAGAAGAGAACTACCTACCCTTGTGTTGAGATCAAGTTGCTCCACTCCCACCATATGAAGCTTGATCTCTAGCCTTCCCAAGTTGCTTTCCACTCAATCCTTTCTTCCACCACAGCCAAATCAGTGAGGAGAGTTGAGTGTTGGGGAGATTATCATTTGAAGCACAAAAGCAAGGAGTTCATCATCATCAACACCATCTATTACCTTTTGAAGGGTGGTGCCTTCTAGATTGGTTAGGTGTCGCTTGGGAGCCTCCGTCGAGATGTGGAGTTGAACCAAGAAGTTTGTAAGGGCAAGGAGATCGCCTACTTGTGAAGATCTACCCGAGTAAGGCTAGCCCTCCGTGGGCGTGAGCCATGATGGCATAGACAAGGTTGCTTCTTCGTGGACCCTTCGTGGGTGGAGCCCTCCGTGGACTCTCGCAGCCATTACCCTCCGTGGGTTGAAGTCTCCATCAGCGTGGAAATGCGATAGCACCACCTATCGGAACCACGAGAAAAATCACCGCGTCTCCAAAATTGCGTTTGCTCTTCTCCACCTCTCTTTACTACATGTGCAATTTACTTTCCGCTGCCTATACTCTAGAATTGCATGTGTAGGGTGATGCTTGACTTGATCATAATTGTGAATCTGCCAAAAACTTGTCTTTGTCAAAAGGCATAATTTTTATATTGTCAAGTAGTCTAATCACCCCCCCTCTAGACATACTTTCGATCCTACACCTGGACTAGGGGGTGTCCGGATAGCCGAACTATCATCATTGGCCGGACTCCAAGACTATGAAGATACAAGATTGAAGACTTTGTCCCGTGTCCGGATGGGACTTTCCTTGGCGTGGAAGTCAAGCTTGGCAATCTGGATATGTAGATCTCCTACCATTGTAACCGACTCTGTGTAACCCTAGCCCTCTCCGGTGTCTATATAAACCGGAGGGTTTTAGTCTGTAGGACGAACAACAATCATACCATAGGCTAGCTTTTAGGGTTTAGCCTCCTTGATCTCGTGGTAGATCTACTCTTGTACTACCCATATCATCAATATCAATCCAGCAGGAGTAGGGTTTTACCTCCATCGAGAGGGCCCGAACCTGGGTAAAAACATCGTGTCCCTTGTCTCCTGTTACCATCCACCTAGACGCACAGTTCAGGACCCCCTACCCGAGATCCGCCAGTTTTGACACCGACACCCCCCGTGCCGAGCTTTTTCTCCGGCGATCCCCACGCCACCGCCCTGCCAACGCCCCGCCACCGCCGGCGAGCACCGCCCCATCCTGAACCCTAAGATAGATAGTGGGGTACCTCTCCGTGAGCCCCCCCCGCTGCGGCTGGTTCTTCCTTCACCCGTGAGCCCACCCTTGAATCGGTGACCCAAAAGTCGATTCGATCGTGAAGTGTAGCCAAATCGGACAGCATCATAAGCAAGAGCAAGAGCGAGAGCAGCAATGAAAGCAAAGCAATAGCAAGCAGACCCGGCGGGGACCGAACCGAAGCAAGCGAGCAGCAGCGAGCAAGAGCTAAAGCAGCGGTAGCTCCTCTTTGGTGTGGGCGTCGCCACCGAGAACAGCGTCGTGGAGAAGTGGCAGGCGGCGCCGCTGTGGATGGAGCAGCGCCGTGTCGGCTTTCGGGACCGAGCGCCGGCAGCACCGTGAGATCGAATCAAGAAGAAAATGTGGTGATCAGTGTACAACCTCTTTGGTGGGGCCGATTAGGCCGCAGTTTCATCCGAGAAAACGGTGATGATGATGCTCTTCTGGTGGTGCAGGTGAAGACGGCGGTGTGGGAATGGAGGTGGCGCGAAAGACGAGGGGAACATCGGGGCAACTCCTTGGAGGTGGAAGACGGCGTGGCTGAACCGGCGGGACGATGAGATCGACGACGGATCCTCATCCGGGACGGTGGATGAGGGACATCGAGGTGTTGCTGTGGACGACATCGTCGGGGAAGAGGCTCCAGCTGGGTGGCGGACGGAGCAGGGTGTGGGGTTTCATCGCGGGTTTTCGCGGCCTCGATGTACGAATGGGTGGGCGGATGTGATGGCAGTGGGGAACCATGGCTTAGAGACACACTTGTTCGAAATGTGGGGTAAGTTACGAAAGTACCCCCCACCGATTTGAGGCGGTTCTTTCGGTTCAGGGGTACCACGGGCATTTCGCATGTCGGGATTTCACAGGAGGTGGGAGTTTTCACGCGCGTTGTAATTTCGGAATAGCAAGGCGCGGGTTGAGATGGAGGGAATTGTCGGAACACAACAAGACAAAGATATATCTTAAATATTTCGGGCTAACAAGGCACGGGTTGAAATTTCCGGACAAGCCTAACGTGTACTGTACCAAATCAATGCGCACTACAAATGTCATTCAAAACTTTGAATTCATGTTATGTTCAATTAAAATATTTCGCTATGTGTATAATGCATGCAACCTACTACTCAAATGAACGTTTTAGTGCATTCCAAACATATATACTACTGCTTTAATATGAACTAAATTTGAATAAGATCTACAGTAATGATTGTTGTGAAGTCAAAGCATTTGAATTCGTTTCTCTGTTTTAATAAGATCTACAATCATCATTATTGTCAAGTTAAACCATCGTTTGTGTATTATCTTCACAGCACACCACATGATTAATCTCGAGTTACATATGAACTATGTGTACTATATGAACTCGAACTAGATTTTATGAATCCACTTTATTTTGATTTCAAATCACATTACATTTCTAACTCTAGCTAGATCATCATAATCTAAACCATGTCTCATATGTATAATGTGTTTATCACATTATGTATGGCGCCCCGCCCCCTACGCCTACAAGTATTTAGATGTGAGTTGCAAACACCACACATTACCACAAATTCAAATAAAATGTGAGAATGTTCGATATATAATATTGTTTAGATTGCTCGATATTTAGTTGTAAGCTGCAAACGCCGCACATTATCACAAATTCAAATAAAAGGGCCATTTGCATTTCTGTCCCTAACTCGAACCCACTACTCGGATTTACCCCTAATTTCGAAGTGTGCTCAAATTTGCCCCTCTGCCGTTAGGTGACCTTACAAAAATGCCCTTCCGTGCCGTTTCCGTTAGGTCAAAGGCCTTTGACCGTCTGTCGGACGTTTCCTGGACATTTTGCCCCTGCCTCCATGTGTCACTTACATGTGGGACCGACCGAGAGGAAAAATAAAAAATAATCTCCTACTCTAAGTCAAGCTAGTCAACATTGACTAGGTCAACAAAGGACATGGGCCCACATGTCAGGGCCTCATTATTTATTAATTACTATGATAATTAGCTTTGCTTTTTAGCACACCTGCAAAAAAACATGTCAGGGCCTGGATATTTAGCACTATTAATTATGGAGGGCCCACAAGTCATACTCACAGGTGATAGTTACCTGACCTATCAGGCACACTTGGCCGTACCTCATCCCGGCGATTTCACCATCGGCGGCCACAAATCGCGACCGAGGCACATCGGGTTCGCTCTACAGAGGACGGCTGGATGCACTGCTAGCACCTACGCGTAGCTGGAGACTAGGCGCATCTATTGGTGGTGGAGTTGGTCCAAATGGTCACCGGAATCGGGGACGGTGACGAGCAAAGCGGCGGCTGAGCTACAGTTTGGTCGTGTGCGTTGCCGTGTGATGAAAACGAGCGGACTACGCGTCTTGGTGGCTTCCAGTGGCCTTCAGGATCACTCTGTAACAACACAAGGACACTGGGGCTTGGCATCGATGTGTGCAACGGCCATGGCGGCTGGCGGCGCTCGGGCTTGTGGGGATGCAGCTAGCGGAAGAAATTGACGGGCTTAAACACGGGGGAGGCGCTGCTTGATCTCGCGGAATCAGCGAAGGCTCGGGGAAGGTCAGACGACGGCGAATCTAGTCCGATGGCTGGCGAGCAGAGGCGGCCGAGATTGCTTCGATGGCGGAGTTGCAGGGCACCCGAGGTCATGATCCACGGTGTGGTGATGCTATGCTTGACGGCGGGACTCGGACACATGCCGGTGCGGCTTCTCCGTGTCGTTGTCCATGAGAACGGCGGTGCTCGAGCGTGCGGGTGAGCGTGCGGGCGACATGCCCTCGGGAGAGGAAGACGATGGCCAGCCAGAGAGCTGGGCTGGCTGGGCCGTCCGTGGCCAAAAGGTAAGTGCGCCCTGTCTCTTCTCTTTTTTTTCAGGGGCACAACTGTCCATCAAACGTCTAGAAAATGGTCAAAGGCCTTTGACCTAACGGAAATGGCACGGAAGGGCATTTCTGTAAGGTCACCTAACGGCAGAGGGGCAAATTTGAGCACACTTTGAAATTAAGGGTAAATCTGAGTAGTGGGTTCGAGTTAGGGACACAGATGTAAAAGACCCCAAATAAAATGTGAGATTGTTTGATGTATAGTATGGTTTAGATTGTTCGGCATTTAGCTATGAGTTGAAAACGCCATGCATTATCACATTATGGTATAACATGTGCACATCACGTGTATCACCGCTATATTCATGCATGCAATGTTTAAAACACTATAATCTCCTATTCAAATATGTGAATCCGCTTTCATATCAAATTACGATCCTTGTTAGTCTCTTACACCACACAATCCTCTAACCTTTGTAGCTACCACTAACTTTCTCTCGTGCATGCACACGCCCTCCTCGCCCTCCTCCTCCCTCGGCATTCTATCCACCGATCACATTCATTTTTTTCTTTAGGTCGTTCTCGCAGAGTCTCCACAACTCCTTTCTAACACACACCGATCAATAAACCTCTCCAGCGATGCCTGCCTACAGCATACACACACAGCTTCAATCTCCTCCTTTACCGCACACTCCTCCCCCTATCTAGCTAGTAGTTGGGCCTCTCGCACCACCTCCTAGCTCCATTCTCTCTGTCTATCTGTCTCACTGGGCCTTATTTGCCTCTAACAAATGGACGTACACCGACCGATCTCTCCTTATACATATAGCCAGCTAGGTCCTTATAACTCGTTTTACCCACACATCGATCGATCTACCTCATTAGTTGTGTCTCTCCCTTCCTCCGACAAACAACAATTGATCTACCGATCTAGTTAGGTTTGCTTACCAAACACATGGTTCCCCTTCATCATCCATGGATGCGTCCCCACAGATCTATCACGCACGGGCACACACAGAAGCACATCCCCACTCTTATTGATAACATTGCAGTTCCACCCTCAGTTTGTCTAGTAGGCCTCTCCCAACATCTCCGAGAAGCAACTCCATCACCCATCCAACACTCTACCCCTCTCCCTCCCTCTCCCTCCCTCCCTCTCTCCTCTCTCTCTCTCTCTCTGTCCCATCATATTTCCGGTCCTTCAGTTATGTATGGATGTCGACCGATCTCCATTTCACACACATTGCATGCAAAATTTTGTTTGAGATGTCATCGACACATATTCCCACAAATAATTCATGAAATCAACCCCTACCCCACCCCACCCCCACCACAAAACAAAAACACTCACGAACGCGGTTTGTATCTCTCACACACAACCACGTAGGTGGGGGACGTGCACGAAGAGAAGAGGTGCATGCACGATGCACGTACTCCCGTCTCTTTCCCAACTACACCCGTCTTGGTACGGTGGAGCTCATTTCATCTGAAAAAGGCAGCCCACATGGTAATTTGGCACGTGTCTTGGTTGTCCACTTGGTGGAGGGAGGATCGTCTACCACGGGTGAACAAACAAATTGCGACTTGGCGCGTTATGTTAAATTAAAAAGAGGCAAACCATGTGGGGCCTACCTTATAGGCAAGGCTCTATACCTTTGGAGTACTTTTGATGTGTCCCATCAACTCATGAGCGAGGAGAAGCTTGCTTAGTCGCCATCTCCCCGCCCACAGGCGCGGTGGCTCATGAGGATGAGGTGAAGCTTGCTCCTTCCTCGCCCATCTTGCCTGATGGCTCATGAGACGAGGAGAAAAATTTACTACTCCCTCCGTTTACTCCTCGTCCCTACTACCTTGGTTATAGAGATTATATCATATTGTTTGGAATATATATGTCCTTTAGTAGATTTCAATATGAACTACTAGTACATACTCCAAACACTGATGTATATAGACGTATTTTAGAGTGTACATTCACTCATTTTACTCCGTATGTAGTAGCACTCTCCCTCGCCCCTCGACCCTCGCCCACGTGGTGGACGTGCAGCAATTCATTCGGTCTCATATAGCCAGAACGATATATATTGTACTACCATTATTGCTCGACTTCCCGAAGAGGCGAAGAGCCAATCGCAAGGTTAATATTTTGGAGATACCAAGCGCAAGGTTATAGGAGAACGAGTACTAGGTGCCGTGTCATTTATAAATAATTTTTTTCTTCAGTGCCACGTACGCAATATGATAGGTTCATATGGAGAGAAAAGGAAACCGCTCCACTATATACATAGTCAGGACGGGCCAGCCTACATAGTTGCTTGCTGGGGTTGCTCTCTTCACACTCTCTCGCACAAAACGACTGTGGCCACATCTCTAACACCCCGGCGGACCACGTCCGCTTGGGGAAGGGGTGGATGCTTATTGTAGATGCGGTGGCCGTCGCCGATGGTGAAAACCCACTGTCGGCACGTCTCGATCAGGGGTCCCCGTCGTTCTCTCTCACAATGCCGGTGAGGTTGCCTTCGTCCCTTGCTCCTTTGCCGGCGTGGGCGATTGCCGCCTCCGCCTCCTCCTCAAGGTTGAGCTCGTCCCTCGGTACAACTCCCTTTACAGCGGCTTGCACCTCCGCTCCAGCTGCCCACATCACTCCTGTGGATATTTCTCTACTTCTTTGCCCTTTATACTTGATACCTCTCTGGCTTCTCGTCTTGTATTTGTGATGAGTTTATGTCTCATCAACTAGTCCCAATAATCTTATTCTAATCACGCTTCTTCAATTTCTTTGCCACAGGGATGCTCATCTCGATTTTGGTGAAACTGCACAAAATGATCCGATGGTCAAGGTTGCAAACTTCATTTATTAGGAAGCTCGAGCGTTGCCGACAAATTGAAGCCTGGTCGGGGTTCACGGTTCAAGGGCTAGGGACTGCATGGATTGTTTTTTTTTAGAGCCCTCTGTTCCAAAATAAGTGTCAACTTTAATAGTAGTACAACTTTGTACTAAAGTTTGCACAAAGTTGAGACACTTATTTTGGAGCGGAGAATACATATTGCTATGATCATCAATCATTGAGATGCAATAGCATGCATGTTAGTCTCCTTTGTATTTGATGAAATGTTGCAGCGGGCAACCTTGGACGGAAGATACATGTAACAGGAGCTGGAAGCTTCATAGCATTGTATAAATTTATCTCATTGATAAATTCTGATGCGATACTAGTACTATACTTGTACTTCCTCCGTTCCTAAATATAAGTCTTTGTAGAGATTTAGCCATGAACCACATGCGGATGTATATAGATGCATTTTAAGTGTAGATTCATTCATTTTGTTCTGTATGTAGTTCACCTAGTGGAATCTCTACAAAGACTTATCTACTAGTAATAGCTATCCCCCACTACTAGGAATTCTCTATCCTCTCCTTGAGCCACATCATCAAAATTGATGTAGCCGTTAGATGAAGTAAATCAGTCATAATAGCCGTCTGATCTAGACGTTGAGAGGCTCCGCACTAAGCCACATGCAAGCATGCAGAAATACCGTGGCACATGCATGTGAGTGGGTTTTAAATCACATCAACATGTCTGCATGCAAGCATGCACCAGTAGCATGCATGTAAGTGAGCTTTTAAGTCCCATTAACATGTCAAAAAGAAAAATATAATCTCATTATGCAGTAGGAGTTGGCTGATCTTTTTTCCTTACATGGGATGATCTAAATGATGATGGGATTTTATTTAGCTTGGCAACCACATTTGTCATGCGGTTATAGATTTTTTTTAGTTCTATGAAATCGATAATTTCGCGCAGAGAGATATACGCTGTTCATGGCAACAGCGAGGACTCATCTAGTAATATTTAGGAGCGGAGGAGTACTATGTAAAGAGTTAGGTGTCGGACGGTGATAGTGTGAGGTGGGCCATGTAATCACTTGAGCTGCGTGTTTTCACTGCTCTTGCACTCCTCCGCTGTAAGAATGGAGAAAATTGCAATCTACTACCTCCTTTCACGGCGTGGGACATCCAGCGATCCTACCACCTCGATAATAAAGACCAATGAGCCGTCAAATCACATAGACCCAGTAGTAAGTTGGATGGACGAAGCAACCATCACTCTTGCGCCCGTGAGAGGTCGCGTCCGCTCTGCCGGGCATGAATCGACACCGATTCTTTGGAGCGCGCCGACCGTTTGGGCGGGAAGAGCCTTGAGCGATGGAGGGCTTTGGGTGGGCCAGGCTGGTCGGGAGGCGGGCGTGGCAGCTGTCCGCATGTCCCTACGGACACGCCCGAAACAAGAGGATGCACCGACTCTCGGCTAAAATCGTACACTACACACCATCTCTCTGTAGGAGTAGGTCGATCTGTCGCACTCTCTAACACACACATGTTGTTAAACACACACACACACTGCATACGCACCACCTTGGTCCCATTGCGCCTTCTAACGTGACTTATTACACCTAGGCGGAGGGAGTAGTAAGTATCTGAGATCTGATGGACAATGACTTAAGTCGAACACAAGTGCCCAAAATTTGTGTGCTGTTATAATAAGGATTCACTTAAAATAGTGCATGAGCAAGCAGAGGATCAATTGGACGGTGTTCGGCGGTAGAGATGTGTGGGGTAGTAAGATACACCACTGGTGCTTTTAATTTTTCTTATTAATTTGTTTGTTTCACCCTCTGACTGGTGGGACCCAACGTACTACGTGGAGAGAGGTAAGGTGACTAAGGCTGCATTATTTCTGCACCACTGTGGATAGTATTACCACCAAAGCCACATGACACAATTATGATTGAAATCCTAATGACTTCCACACAAACAAAAAAAACACGGCATGCCTATCACACGAATGCAGGAATGTATAAAAGGTTATTCTCCTCT
The DNA here is from genome assembly GCA_021437245.1 of Aegilops speltoides. Taxonomy (NCBI): domain Eukaryota; kingdom Viridiplantae; phylum Streptophyta; class Magnoliopsida; order Poales; family Poaceae; genus Aegilops; species Aegilops speltoides. Next base: position 351,535,406 of record CM038142.1, on the reverse strand, counting down.
CGTTGAACATAACGGGAGGGTTGTGTAGCTGGTTAGCCTGTTCGCTCATCAAACTTAAGGTCTCGAGTTCGATAACTACACTTGACCATAATTTTGCGAGGAGGATTCTTTGGCTGGTCAAAATGTTTTCTAGGGTTTGCATGCTTCACACTCTCTCTCGGTATATATATACAGGCTGGAGCCTCAGCGCTTGTAGTTGCTCTCTTCACACTCTCTCGCCCTCTCCCGCTGGAGCCTCTGCGCTTGTAGTTCCTCTCTTCACACTCTCTGGCCCTCTCCGGATCTAAACAAGACTTCGTTGGCCTCTCTCTCTCCCCTCACTGCTGCTCAAAGAGCCGGCAGGATCCGTCCGCCGGGAAGGGAAGGAGGCTTAACGTTGTCACCGTCAGCGAGGGAGGGAATCCACTACCGGTGCTGCTATTCACTTTCCACCCAGCGGTGGCGCGAGAGGGCCTTCGACCCCTTCTTCTTCGCCGACGTCCTGTCGCCCACCGAACCACGCCCCAAGAACCTTAAGGTATATTTTACTTACTCCACATGCATTGCTCTAGCTGCATGTATACCATGAATCTAGGACGTGGTTCAAAGAGGAAAGGAGTGGGAAAAGTTGTATATAGCATGAATCTGGGGCGTGGTTCAAAGAGGAAATGAAGGGGAAAGTTGTATAGCATGAATCTGGGGCGTGGTTCAAAGAGGAAAGGAATGGGGAAAGTAGTGGGGAAAGTTGTATCGCATAAATCTAGGGCGTGGTTCAAAGAGGAAAGGAAGGGGTGAAAGTACTAGTTCAAAAAGGAAAGGAAGGACAAAGCTGTAGAGTTTGAGCGAGGACTAGATTTCTTTCGCTCACATAGGGAAAGGTGTCTAAAGATAACAAAACTGGGACCAACACAAATATGCTCCTTGGTTGTTTGTCCTTTGTTGCAACAGTATGCATGACCATAGTACATCGGTAGATGCACATGGTCTTGGTCGTCCAACATCGTGCAACTCATTAGTTGTTGTTAATCTAAGGCCCTGTTTGGTTAAAAACTCCCTAGTCCCTACCTGCTTGGTTCCGGGGACTAAACATGGACTAGAGGTTATTAAATGACATGATAAAAGACCATGTTACCCCTAGTAATGAACTAATAGAAACAAGGTGCGATACGTGGCAGGGGCAACTGTTGGAAAAAGTACCAAAAAGACTCCCTCGGGGTCTTCTTTCTTTAGTCCCAAATGCCCACTTTTAGTCCCTAAAAGTCCCTCCTGTTTGGTTTAGATGTGACTGACACATAGTTTTTTTAGTCCCTACACCAAAATGTCCCTGTAAACAAACAACCTCTAATAATGCCGCTGGAAAATTGATGCAATGCCACAGTTAAAAGCAAATTACATGTTTAACGAATTTTATTGTTAATATAATCTCTATGTTAATTTTAATCAATGCCACCGTTTGAGAAATGCTATTGTCTTGCTTTCTTTCCCATTTAGATAAGGTAGATGCTTCTTTTTGTTGGCTTATGTGTCATCCACCGTTATTGACCACTAATTGTTTCCTTTGCACCTCTGTGTAAACAGGGTTATCTACTTCACCTCGTTGCCATTGTGACCTTTTGTTGCACTGCACAAAACACTTTTTTTAAGAGTGTTTTGTGCAGTTCAACCAAAATGTCACACCGACAATGTTGCTTGATTGCTTGATCTTAGTGGAACTGCACAAGAGGAGATCTTACTTCCTATCCGTTAAGGCGAATTTGGTTCAGATCTTCTTCTTGTGAGTTGTTTGAATTCCGCATCATGAGAGGTCGATTACTAGCCTTCTTTCACATGATTCTGCGGTGTGCTTTCATATGTTGTGCTACTTATGCGATAATGTTGCTTGATTTTAGTGAACTGCACAAATGGAGACAAGACTTCCAATCTGTATGTGCACGTAATATCCCATTGAGGTAAGATAAGGATATTTCTGGCTGCTGGCTGTATTTTGCCACTTTCATCAGAAAATTAAGTTTAGTACTATACTTGTGCTCCCTAATTGACATACCAAATCTTACATTGAAGGCGAAGCTTGTATGTTATTGAACCAAGTGATGAAGTGGAAGAACAAGTGAAAGAAAAAAAAATCAACTCTCGGTGCTGTAATGAAGCACTGGAACTGTGATGACATAAGTAATGATATAGTTTTGCATCTTAATTTATTGCTATGGCTGGAACGAGCAATTGTTTTGCCACTGGTTTGGTGCCATACGTAATTATCTCTACTTGTGCAAACAGGGCTCTTCTTTGAAGATACCATATATTTTAGTGGAACTGCACAAGAAGATGTTGGAAACATTAAACTAATCGAGGAGTATATAGTAAGCACGGCCACCCCCGTAGATAGCAACAGATGGTTCCGGAGAAGTGCTTCATCTGTATGCTCTACACAATCAGCCTCCTAACAAATGTTGGTACTCGCCTACTGATTTATCCATATGATTGAGCTTTGTCATCTCTATTGGTGTTGTGCTACTATTTAGAATCTTGTCATGAAAAAGTGGTATTGTCCTTGAGAAGTGCTTCATCTGTCTGTTTTAAATATTTCCTTTCCTTTTTTTCGAGCAACGAGGATCATCTTCCTCTGAAGAAGAATATGTAGTGCACGTGAAGTGACTAGTTCCGATTATGCCGGATGAAGAAGCCTGTCTATCTTTTTATCGGAAGGATCGGTTGAAGGATGGTTACATTACTCCCCACAAGACCAAACTAACTTCATTTCGGAAGGATGACAAATCTCCATTTTTTGCTATGATGCGTGAGTACAATGTTGTTCTAGGATTCTTTCTGGTGAGTTCCATTTTTCTAAAAGTGTGCTCTACATGGACCATGTATGTGCCTGTTGAAACTGTCAAATCATAGTACGGTTTGCTTTATACTAATCACTTTTTTGTATTTGTGCAAACAGGGGTGCTCATCCTGATTTCAACGGGAACTGCACAAAATGTTCATGAATGCATCCAATCATTCATTTCCACCACAAGAAAGGAGGTGCTCATAAGTTCAAGGCGTTGCAACATATAAGGGGGAATTCATACAAGCTACACGCGAATTTCGTTGATTTTGGTGGAACTGCACAAAAAGAACAGCTGGTTTATTTAGCACGAGGTGCCATGTCAATGTCCGAACTGATGGCAAACCCTGCCCATTCCACAATCGTAGGCATTTGATACTTTGGAATGGGAGAACCTTGTCAAATTTTGCTCATTGATTTTAGCAAGATATGCGTTTGATATTTTCGAATGGGGCGCCCTTTCTTTGTCGGCAGACATCGATCAATTTTTCTTTATTCTTTAGTTGTGAAGTAAATATTGCCTCTCACATGTGAGTTCTTTGAGATGCATAATCATCGATTGTTTTGAATGTTCTCTATGAATTGCCAGGCTGTGTGTTTGATTGCAATGTCTGAAGCGCTAAAAACTGCTCAAACTCTTTGTACTCATACATTTCCTTTTACTTTGCACATTGTGAAAGTGCATACTTTTTGCATAAGATTGGTCAAAGTAGAGATACTTTGACTCTGAACAAAACTTGTATGCAGACTAGAAAGGACGGAGGAGTACATGTGAAACTGCAAAGCGTGGTGATCACCACAGGAATAATGCTAGTGCGTATTGTTTTGCATGTTCATCCAATGCAGTGATCTGAGAATTGAACTAATCGAAATAAATTCATTCATACAGTCGGTTCATATAAACATGCGGATTTCATTACATTTCATACATTCTTCAACTAAAAGGGGTGTTTGTGGCGCATGCATCTCCCGAGATCTCAGAGGCAAGTCATCCTCCTTTTCTAAAAAACTAAAAAGTGCGCTGGAGGTATAATTAATTAACGAAGCTACCCACCTATGTCCCGGCCGGCGAGCGAAGCTTGGTGACTTAGCTGCGTGCGATTGCGTAAGCTTGTCATGTGGCTGTTGGGCCCATGTGTCGATCATCCAAGCGCACCGGCGATTAAGTAAAAGCAACGTTCTTCTCGGCCAGCTCTCCGACTCACGTCGCCGCCAAAAAGCTAATCGGCCGTCAATGGTCAACCCGCCTAGCTTGGCTTCAGCCGGAGGTAGCGGCGGTGGCCTTACTTGGACCCGGCGGCGGCGACCTACCATGTTCTACTCTTCCTCGTTTTTTGTGTGGCGCGGCCTCGTTGGCAGCGGGGCGGGGCCTCGGCAGAGCCGGCGATGTCCTCTGTCTCATTGCGGTGGCGGCGCCTCGGCGAGCGGTAAATCCTCCCCACGTTCTTTGGCGAGGTGGGGCCTCGGCTGAGCCGGCGATGTCCTCTGCCTCTTTGTTGGCGGGGCAGGGCCTCGGCGGATCCGGCGGTGTCCTCTACCTCATTGTTGGCGCCGCGGGGCCTCGGTGGAGCCGGCGATGTCCTCTGCCTCATTGTTGCCACTGCGGGGCCTCGACGGAGCAGGGCGTCGTCGATGCCAGCGGAGCGGGGACTCGTCGGGGCCGGCATTGTCCTCTGCCTCGTCCTCGGTCTCGCCAAACAGCGCCTCGCCCGCTTCGCCGCCCTCTTTGCTAGCCTCTTTGTGGCGGCTGCAGCCTCCGCCACCGCATGCGGTACCGCTTAGCTTTCGAGGAGGCCCTTGCGAGGCGGAGCGATCTGGTCGATAGCGCCCCCTGCTCCGCCCGCTCATGATGATCGCTCCTCCGCTGTAGGTGCTCTGGAGAGATGGTGGTTGTATGGCGGCGTCGGCTGTGCTGCGAGAACTGCTCCTCATGCATCGCCTCACCCTGTCCATATATTGAGCACGGGCCTCGCCGATGGTCATGGTGCAATGCACGGCGAGATATGGCGCGGAGGAGGGTTGGCGCGGATCGTCGACTACCATGTTCTCCATTGGGGCGTCATCGTCCTCCGGCTGCTGCCGGCGGCTGGTCGGTAGCAATGGCTGCCATCTCCTTGTGGTTCGTCGTCCGCCCTTCGAAAAGCGGCGGGCGCGAGAAGCCATGGTGGGCGATAGTGGTGTGGACGGGAGAAAGGGAGCGGATGCGGATGGCTGCGGCTATGGCCCGTGCGGCGATTTATATAGCAATGGTGGGCGGGCGGAGGGGCGGACTGTGGCGCGGAGTAACCGCCTCGGCAACCGCGTATCATTAATGTGTGCAGCGAGATGGGCGAGCAGACGGCACTTGTGTCGTTTGAAAGCGAACAATCGCTTTGCACAGGGAACAAGCGGCGGTCTTGTTGTTTTTGGGCGGAAGCGGCGTGGGCGAGAGATGAATTTACTTGGATAGGATGACAATGGGGACCCACGAGGTCCATAGCCTCACGTACGCAAGTGCCTCCTTAATATATATATATATATATATATATATATATATATATATAACAATAATTTATTTTGCTTCCTCCTAGTTTCCTGACATCACGGTCCCACAGCATTGTCAACCTATGTACTCCCTCCTTTCCGGTTTATAGGGCTTATCTCAAAATTTTAGTTTTTCCATTTTATAAGGCTCAATTTGGTTGTTTTCCATCACATGTTCAGATTCCAAGGTGCATTAAATCATTGCATGCAAGTATTAAGATAAAATTGACCAATGCATCACTACTAGGGAAAAGCCTATACACAGAATCTTATCTGCGGTAGCGCTTCAAAATACTGCGCTCTTGCTACTTAGCAACGGCGGCGTATTAATGTAAATCGCTCTTGACTTGGAAATAGCGATGGCGCGTTTGAGAATACTGGCGCTCTTTGCTATAGTTGCCATGACCTTGGCCCTCCGCTAGCTATAGCGATGGCGCGTTACAACGTAGGCGCTCTTTGCTACTTGCGTTAGCTGTGGCGCTTTTGCAAAGCGCTACAACTATCCTACCTTACCCCCCGCCGGCCCGCCCGGCCTGATTCCCTCTCCTCTGCTTCCTCCCCCAATTCCCGACCCCGCCTCGCCACCGCCGTCTCCCCCGACCCCCCTTCGCCGCCGTCTCCACCGACCCGCCTCGCCCGCGCCTCGGTGCCGCCGTCTCCCCGACCCGCCTGCGCCGCCGTCTCCCCGACCCGCCTCGCCGCCGTCTCCCCGACCCGGCCGCCTGCGCCGCCGTCTCCCCTACCGGCCGCCTCGCCCGGCGCCTCGGTGCCGCCATCTCCCCGACCCCATCTCTCTCCCGCCCTCTGTAAGCACTCTCCCTTCGATCCCTCTCTCCCTTGATCCCTCTTCTCTGCTTAGTATGAACCCTAGGTATTTAGTGCTAGTATGAACCCTAGGCTATTTTTAGTGCTAGTTAGTTAATTACTTAGATGGTAATTAGGGCAGTAGTTCTTAGGTACTAATTAGTTAGTAAAATTAGGTACTAATTAGGTACTAGAATATTTTTATTTATAGTATTATTTTTAGTAAGAACTAGTTGAATTAATAGAACTAGTTAGTAAGAACTTGTTTCTATTTTTTAGTTAAAAGCAATTTTCCGCCTCGGCGTGGGCGATGCCTATCCGCATCCTCGTAAATCGAGTCGGCGAAGGGCGACACCTGCTTGACCAGATCGGCCATGTTGGGACTGGGCTCCGCCGAGGTAGTCTTGGGGCGCTACCTACAGGGCGCGAGGTTGGTGAGCCAGCTGTCGTTGACCCGAACCTTGCTTGGTGGCGGTCGCGTGGGCGATGGCGATCCGAGGCTCGAGGACTCCAGCGGAGGTGGTGCGTCACCGTGTCGATGAGGAGGGCGCGCGCGTCCGTCGCTACTTGTTTGCGTTGGAGCACGGCCGTTCTCCAATACAGCGAGTTCTCAGGGGATCTCCTTTGGAGCTATGATCCCGTGATGGTGCCTTCTCTGTGGGTGTCCACCGCTCGCGCCGATACCGTCGTGTGCTAGAGTTTTAGTTGTATTAGTGATGTTATATGTATGACACTATTACGTGATGTATTAGTGACAATATTTTGAAATGCATGAGATGATCTACTTTTGCTTATTGAATGCATGCTAATTTGAGTCCTATAAGATATTTTGAAATGTATATCTTGTGTTGCTCAATATCCAAGTGGCGGTCATGTTTGCGGGTTACACCTCCGAGTGGCCTATGTTTTGCGGAGTGTTGATTCATTTCCGTTCGGCAAATTTCAGCGCTTCGATATGTCCTATTTTAGCAAAGGTCATGCGGATTTTTCCGTGAATTTTGGCATGACTTGTGCTAGAATATATATGTAGGAAATATCGAGTGCCCAGGTTTGTGTGTTGATATCTTGGTAGTTGTCTTGATCGATTTTCAATTAATGTTTTAACTATGAACATAGGAAATGTCGGCGACGAGAAGGATTTGGTGATACAAAATCTGCGAAGGCGGCCTTGACTTTGTCTTGACGGAATCTTCCTAGATGATGATAGGCGCTTGACATCAAGCTGGGCGTGAACTTGAAGTGGATCTGATGAAGTCCTAGCGACAAGTCTTTTTAAGTAATTAAGCATGACATACGCTTTCATTTGCTTCAACTTATATTTTTTACTATTCTACTAAGCGTATCCCCTGCCATGCAAGAGTTTTTGTATTGGATAAGATAGGTTTCAGTCATAGTATGGAGGAAAAGAAAGTTTACTTGAAGACCGAGCATGGTTATATTTTCCATGCGAAGTTATACAATTGACGACTACACCTATTTTGGATGCAAAACATGGCGAGCACTATACAAGACTTATGCATTTGAGCATGGTATGGTTATCACCTTTGATATTAAATCCGGAAGATGATATTGAAGGTAATACCGACATCTGGGTCAATGTGCAAATGCCTCGAGTTATACCATTATGTAAGTTTCTCAACCATATTTATGTCTTTGATATTGTTTATTCAAAATTAATTGACAACTAATTTGTATTGTCACTTATTTCCGTGCAAGCAAACATGTCCGGTAGCTTGGTAGGCGGGACCGTATCTTGTCACGGGCTGAACTCAAGCTGCGAGGAGCTCGGTCATTATGTTTCATGGCTTGAGGATCTTGATCTTGTCAAGACAAATTTTCTTCGTGCATTTGAAATCTTAGTCTGAAAATGTCGACCCATAGTGTTCATCTTGAACTACGGTCACATCCATTTAGGAAGGATGGTAAGATTTTTACTTTTATCCTCATTGCATCTTTTCCATACATTATTTTTGAAGCTAAACTTCATTGCTAAGTATGTTACCATACGATGTTCTTCAACGAGGACTCCCGATGAATGTTGTGCCTTATGGGATCAAGACTAAAGGTGTCATGAGTATTGTCAACTTCTGCCAAGATATCCTACACTTACTTTAGTGCATTCAAGATTAGCGACGGATGCTTAATAGTGCAAAACTGGACCAAATATGTGTTGGGGGCCTTGAGAAGTACTAGGGAGCAGCAACGAGAGCGCCTTCCACGATTAGGAGACAGGTTCATCTGCATGCTTCAACTTGATCAAGGAGGAGAGCTATACATGTTTTATGTTCTTTTACCTAAGAGAGAGCGGCGGGTGAGTAGCGAGGTGAGTAGTGGCTAGAACTGAGTTCGGGATGATGATGTGCTACACTATTACTATGATGATAAAATAGCTAGTGTTAGTGGTAATGACTATGATGTTTATTATTAGCTAGTGTTAGTGGTGATTAAATAAATAATGTTGATGGTAATGACCATGATGATGATTACATATCTTGTCTTTGGTGGATTAGATTCAAGTGGAGCAACATGTGGTGCACATCGAAAGTACTACTAATCCAAAGTAGATCAAGTTTGGATTAGTAGTATACTTTTGACATGCACCACATATTGCCTCCACTTGAACCTAATCCACCTTCATTAATACTTGTTATGGACATAATGATGTAAACCTCATAACATCGGTATTGTACCAATATTTGTATGATGGCGCATAAATACACTAAAATAAAAAATTATAAAAAAATACTAGTAGCGATGGGTGGGAAACACGCGCAAGTAGATAACTTAGCGATGGCGTTTGTACCAAACAATGCGCTGCACTATTTATACTAGCGATGGCGTGATGGCAGCGTTCTTTGCTAAGCATTAACTATGGCGCCTTATTAGTAGCCTTGACCTACCGGCGCTACTAGTAGGCACAAAACAGCGCTCTTGCTAGGGTTTTCCCTAGTAGTGCATGTACTTGATGCATGCATGCATTGCAATTAATGCATTGATAAACATAATTTTTTGAGGATAACAAGAGCATTAATTAGGTGCTTTTGCAAAACTACAAAAGTATTCCACCACTCGCCATCTACCTTGATTGGTGAGATTTTTGAATTGAGCATTATAAACGGAAAGGAGGAGTAGTCAATAAGCGAGAGAATTGCACAAGAAGCGGCCGGCAATTTGGGACCAAGCAACTCGGCGATATTTGTGTTTTTGAGGTGTGAGAACCTTTGAGTTTTTGATGTTTACCCCGGATATTAAATTTTTCTCCTCACGAACAACAACGAAAACATCGCTGCGGTACTAAGCTAGTAGGCTGTGGCCCGTCTAGCCAAACGAATATCCAGCCCAGATATTAATTTTTTCAATCTAAAATGGCTAGCCCACTATACTTTTTTAGGAATACCCGAGCAAGGTCAAGTTGTTATTCTCACTTATTGTATGCAAATCTTTCCTAGGAGGGATGCATTAGGCTTAACAAGAAAATGGGCTTTAATAAATAATAAATGGGATGTAATTATAAAAAATGGGTAGTAACTATAAAAAATGCACCAAGCAGTGATTACTTTATAAAATATTATTTTTGAATATTGAAAATTTTAATTTCATTAATAGTTCTGGCGCAATGTTTACGTTGGATTTTATGTAATATAAATTTATATTTAAATTGTATTTAATCGACTAGAAATTTCGGGATAAAAATATTGGATCCCATCAAAATGTGGGAAATTTTATTAAATTCTGTTTTGAGCGGTTGGTTGAAATGGGCTGTACTTTTAACAAGCTGTAAATGGGTTGTAGTAAATTCCATTAGAATTCAAAAATGGGCTACACATTCTTACAAATCTCAAATGGGCTATAAGTTCTACGCCACACACTTACGGCCTTACTAAGTTGATCGTCCCTAAAAAAGCGAGTTGGCCAGCGTATGCAAGGCTTTGTCAACTTATAGTCCACACGGTTCTAGCAGCGATGGCGTTGGATGTCCGTCCAGCGGATGTCGTGCTTCTTCTTCAATCTCGGATATTCTAGCTTCACCCGCCCAAAAATGATTCCTCCCGTGACATGCAGGCATAGCGTTTGGAAGTGACTGTGGGCCTACTAAGTTGGCGTACCAAGGGCTTTTCAACTTAGTCAATATGAGCGATTCTAGGCTGCGGTGACCGTCGATGTCCATCCAACGGCCGTCATGCTTCTTCAACCTCTGGTCTTCTTGCTCTTGCCGCCCAAAGCAGCGCGGTCGTGCTTGCTCCTGCCTCCGTGGCGGCTGTCTTTGCCCGCGGAGGCCTCACCGCCCTACTACTCCCACGGCGGCGAGGCCATCCCTCCACTCACCCACACCCCTATTGTTACTGCGGCGGCAACAGCGCGCGAACTAGTGAACCCTCATACTCCTCTCGCGTGTGCATCCACTACGCGTCTTCCCGGCTCGCGTCGTCCCCTTCCTAGGCCTGCGCCCGTCCACCGCCGTGGTGCTCTCGTGGCGTGGTCGACATGGTCGAGCGACTTTCATCGGACGTGGGTGTACATGGAGAGGTGACAGTTTGGGTCCACGGCAGCCGCAGGAAGTGCCTCCTTATTCAGCATAAAATAATTATTCCTCCACGGCGGCGGGGACCCATCGGACGGGCCACCGTATTTCGCAAAAAAATGATTCGCCCCTGACTACTGGGACCCACGGGCTACATCTTCGCACGCAAGGAAGTGCGTCCGAAAAAAACGATTTGCCCCCCTGACTACTGGGACCCACCAGCTACATCTTCACCGCAAGGAAGTCGTCCGAAAAAAGCGATTGCCCCCATTTGGGACCCACTAGCTACACCTTCGCACGCATAGGAAGTGCGTCCAAGGCAAAAAACCGATTCGCCCCACATTGCTGGGACCCAGCAGCTACACCTTCGCACGCAAGGAAGTGCGTCCAGGCAAAAAAGCGATTAATACATTGCTGGGACCCGGCAGCTACACCTTCGCCGCAAGGAAGTGTGTCCGGGCAAAAAAACCAAAACATTCGCCCCCCTAACTGCTGGGACCCACCAGCTACATCTTTCTTGCGAGCAAGGAAGTGCGTGTGATCGGGACCCACACGGTCAAAGCGTATGTAGCATTGTCATCTGGTCGCGGCGATGTGCGTACATCTTGGTCGATGTAGGCGTGCGTGTAAGTAGTAGAGCGCGCGCGATGTCGTAGTAAGCGCGCCGCGTAGCGTGTGCGTCGTCTGGTGACGGGTGCAGAAAGAAAATACAGCCGCGTATGTGTACATACGGGCGGGGTCTCGAATGCCTAGTTGCGCATACGTCTGGCGAGGCTCGTGTTCATGGGAGAACAGCGGAATGCGTCGTGTTCATGGGAGGCAATGGAATCGTCGTATTCATGGGAAGCGCAACGGAATCGTCGTGTTCATCGGGAGAGCAGCAAGCGCGTGGGAGCCAACGGCTTGGATGGAACGGCGATGGAAATGAGGCTGGCGTCTGCGAAGCGGAGAAAGCGGCCTTGTGTTCGACAAGCCACGTTGAGCAGGTCTGTTGATCGGGAGGGTGTGGCGTACCGCCAAAAGCGGAGAAGCGGACCTTCTACGGTCGAACCGGGGTCTGTTGATCGGGAGGGTGTGGTGTACCGCAAAAGCAGACGAAACGGACCTCCTGATCAAGCAGAGGTCTGTTCGCCGGGAGGGTGTGGCGTACCGCAAAACGGGACTCCACGGGATACTATTCATCTCCACCGTCGACCTCCTCCAGCCTCCACGGGCTACCGTCGACCTCCTCTAGCCTCCACGGGCTCCTGTTCATCTAGCCTCCACCGCGCGCTACTCCACCGGCTACTATTCAACCACCCCTCCACGGGCACCCCTCCACCGTCTACTGTTCATCCAGCCCTCCACACCACGGGGTCCTGTTCAACCACCCCTCCACGGCCACCCCTCCACCGTCTACTATTCATCCAGCCCTCCACACCACGGGTCCTATTCATCGGAGGCAAGGCCACCGCTCCTTTGTTCATCAACCCCCCAACGCTCCTTTGTTCATCAATCGATCGGCTTGATTAGCGGCGATGGCGAAGAATCACTCGATCGGGTTGATTAACAGCCACATCGATCGATCGCTCGGGTTCGATGCAGCGTAGCTTTGTAGTCTGTCGCTTCGGGTTTAGTTAGAAACCCAACGCCTCGCTTCGGAGTTGATTAGAGCCAACGCCTCGCACACACATGCGTACGTGTACGAGAGAAACACGCATCGCTCGGCCCCCGACCTCCCACCGTAACCGGAAACTCCCTGAATTTTTCCTAGCCCTCGCTTCTACCATGGTTCTTTCGTCATGGACGGCCCAAAGAATGTCATGCAGCTGCGTTTCCGGCCCGCCCAGGACGAAAAGCCCATTTTCTGTCATGATTTTTTGTCATAGAAGTAGGAGCCCACCACATCTATGATGATACCGGGTTCTGTCACAATTATCGTCATAAAAGTGTCATATGTATGACAGAAAAAAAATTCGTTCGGCCCGAAATGTCACGGATGTGTCTTTTTTGGTAGTGATCATTCACGGGAAAAGAGGATCGGATGCATATATTGAGTGGGAAGAGAAGTGTGATCAAATATTTTGCATCCATGGTTTTTCTGAAGCCAAGAGAGTTGATCTTGCTATTATGGAGTTCTCTGGTTATGCTCTTACATGGTGGAATCAACTGCAAGACGATCGGTTGATGTCAGACAATAATCATATCCGCAGCTAGACTTTGATGAAGGAAGTCATGAGGCGCCGTTTTGTTCCATCATACTATGAGAGGCAATTGTACAAGTGGTTGCAGGGGCTCACTCAAGGTTCCCGCACTATTGAGGAATACTATAAAGAGATGGAGGTGCTGCTAATTCGGAGAAGAACCCGTGAAAGTGATGAGGCGAAGATGGCGAGATTTTTACATTGCTGAATGATGAAATATCAGATTCTGTGGAGATGTTTTCGTATGATACATTACAAGATGTGGTACATCAAGCTATAAGAGTTGAGAAGAAGAATATGCTTAATGGACGTACTCGTGCTTTCCAAGGCCGCACCACCACACGCTCATGGTAGGGAGCACAATAGTCATATGGTTCTGTCGGTGTACTAAGGTAGGGGTACCTCAGTACCCCAACTTGTGCCTGGCGATTCTGACTTCAGCGGCGGGGTTTACCACGTGCTCGCCGAAAACCTTCCGCTCCATATCAAACTATTCAAAGGCGAAATATACAAGGCGAGAAGATCGAGACCCGACAAGCGGAGTTTGCGGGAAGGCCGTTCGAGCTCAAGGTTACATCACTCACGCAAAAGCCTGGCGAGAGGCTCGCCGGGAAGACTAGAAGATTACGTCATAGAAGACCGCCTCGGCGCTATATGCGTCGGCGAGGGTCCGGGGGCGACAAATTCTGAGCAGCAAGCTCCGGGCGGCAAAGGTCAAGACCCGGCAAGGTGCTTGCCGGAGAATGCTGTTGTGTGCCGCGCTCGACTCATCGGCCGCGCGTCACCACAGGGCCTTTCGAGGGCGCGTGGCGGATAAACTGTGCAGCTGGGGACGGTGGCACTTCCGCGGTGGTGAATCCATCGCCGTGGCGAGCGGAGACGCAAGGGCGGGAGCTTTTGGGGTCGGCAGCGGGCATTAAATGCCCTTGTCCCCCATGTCAAAGTAGGTAGCGACCCTTTGTTCATGCCTTTGTAGCTTCCTTTGTTCCGCACTATTCCAACTACCACCTCTTTTACATTTTTACCCCTTTCTCCTACGCTGCCACCTGTTGGTGCCCCCTTCCGACTATAAAAGGGAGGCCCATGCGCACGTAGAAGGGGTTCAGCTCGTTCGGTTCGAATCTTTAGCAACTCTCGCGCTCGGTGTAGCCGCTACTGTAGCTCTTCTAGCTCCCGAGCTCAATACAAACACAAAGCAGCAGTAGGAGTTTTATCTCTCCGGAGAGCTCCGAAGCTGGGTAAAAATCCGCCCGCGTGCTCGCCTCGATCTGCTCTCTGTGCTCCCTCCGCCCTCGTACCGCACAGACAAGGGGCCCCGGCCCCATAGGTGTCCGCGGCGGGCAATTTCCCGGCATCTTTAGCGCGCCCGGTAGAGGCGTCGAGGTTGTCGCGGACTGATCCGGCGTTCAGCGGCGCGCTCTTCATCAACCTCTCCAATTTCGCCAACAACCGTCAACAATCGCGCCATGGCCCGAAGAAGAAGGCCGGAGGTTGGAACCCGTCTGCGTCTCATCCGCCGCCACCGGAGCCAGCGGTGGGCGGAGGAAACGCCGTCGGAAGGGTGAGTCGCCGGCGAGGACACTCATGGCGCCACGAATCAAGGCAGGGCGGATGACCGCGCCGGTCTCCGTGGATCCACGTCCATCTCGGCGCCGACAGCCCGGCGCCATACCACGGGAGGTGGTATCCGCTTTCTTTGAGGCAAGGACTACCGGAGGCTCGCGGGATGTTCGGACCACCGTCCGGACACAAGCAAGCGAAGCGCCGGGGCGAGATCTGCTCCTTCTAACTGCTGTTAGAGTCCGAGCATACCCGCTCCTTGCACCGCTTCGCTCCGCTCCCTCCACTCCGGCGAAGCGCTCACAAGGGCGCAACTGCTCCTCGACTTCCCTCGGCGGCGGACAAGGCGAAGGCGGAGGCTACCATCAAAGCACTGTAGCCTTCGCCAACAACGACCCTTCACGGCGAGCGGCGACCTTGCGGCGCGGCAAGCTGAAAAGACGAAAAGCCAGCGGCGACAAGACCGCGAGGCGCAACCACCGAGCACTCCCCCGCGAAGCAAAAAGCGCCGTCCGCTGGAACAATATCGGCAGCGGCTCCACGGCATCGTCGGATCCAGCGGGCTCGGCGGGATCAACGCCAGTCCTCGGCGACCGGCGACAAGAAAACGCTTCGGACCACGATCGGCGCCGCCCGCTTCAGCGACAATCGAACCAGAAGCTGGGAAGCAGCTGTCGGCGCGCGCGCCGGTGAACAGGCGACTTGCCGTCTGCGGCGAGCTGCCTGCGTTCACCGCGAGCTGCTGGCGTGTCGATGGCCCAGCATGAAAAATTTCAAGCTGGCGTCTGGAGAATCACGGCGGCAAGGCGCACCCTCGGAGTTCCTCGGTGTCTACACCATCGCGGTGCGAGCTGCGAAGCGCGGCGAAGAAGATTCGGCGAACTACTTCCGCTTCGTGCTTAAGCGAGCGTTCGTTCTTGGCTTATGCACTTGCGAGAGGCTCCATTTCTTCTTGGGCAGATCTTTGCCACGGTTTGTTGGCGCCTTCACTGGCGACCACAAACCCCGCGAGAGAAGCGATCTCCACATTTTGGCCCGAAGGAAGGAGAAACCCTGCGCAAGTATATCAGCGCTTCAGCCGTGTGCGGCACAACATCCTGATGTCCACCTGCGCGGTCATCGGCGCGTTCCACGAGCGTCGCGTAACCGCCCGCATGCATGAGGAGATGGCGATGACCAAGATTCGGGATGTCGTGAGCTCTATGCTCTGGTGACAAGTGCGCCTGCAGCGGAAGAGGAGGAGGCTCCCGGGAGGATCTTTGGCGAGGAGAAAGCGGCAATGACAGCGCCGCCCGGCAAAGAAGGGCGTCGGCGGAACAACCGAGGAAGAACAAGAAAGAGGTGCTTGCCGTCGAGAAGTCCGGCAAGGAGGCTCCCGCCAAGCAAGCGAGGTTGCTTCTCCGGCAAGAACCTGCCTATGTGGCGGCAGCCGACAAGCGGGGCGGCTCCGACAAGCAATCTTGCAAAATCCACGCACCAAGGGCCACGATCTCACCAAGCGCAAGCGCGTCAGTACCTCGTCGAGCAGCAAAAAGCTGAGTACAAGAGGCGCGACAAGGAGAAAGCCCAAGGTGGCGGAGGAGAACCGAGCAAGCGGCCGTTCAATGGCGGGGAGGGCCTTGCCGTGGCAAGGCCAAGCAGCGGCAAGGTGATCGACCTCCACAGGGCGTGACAAGGATGAAGAAGGCGGCAGCGAAGATATGGAGGATGAGGATGACAGCAAGCGGGGAGTTCGAAGGCCACGGAGGTCACTGTGCGTCGGCGGTGGCGCCTCTGCACACCTCCACCGCCAGCTAAAGCGGTGGAGTGCGTGAGGTGAATCTGTGAGCCGCCCGTGGAGTCGCGAGCTCCTCAAATGGTCAACCGCCCATCATTTTTGATCTTGAGGATCACCACGACCGCACCACAGCGGTCGGTGCTTGCCGATCTGGTCTCGCCCACCATCCGCAACCTCAAGGTCACCAAAATGTTGGTTGGCCAGCTGGGCGGGCTGAACTTGATCTCCTCTGCTGTGATCAAGAAACTCCAAATTCGGATGGCGAGCTCGAAGAGACCGGTTCTTTCAAGGAATCAACCGGGGCGGAGCAAGCCCAAGGAAAGATCACTCTGCCGGTGACCTTTGGCGGGAGCTCAATTTGAGGATGGCGCGCATCACTTTCGGCGTCGCCGATATTCCGTTGCCATACAATGGAATACTCGGCCGTCTGCCCTCGCCAAGTTCATGGCAGCTTCCCACTATGCTTAGCGTACTCAAGATGCGGGGCGATAAAGCGTCATCACATCCCACGGCGACAAGAAGGATGCGCTTATCTGCACCGACAAGATCTACGGGATCACGGCAGCTGCGGCCGACAAGAATACACTTGCCGCTGAAGCTCCGGGGAAGAAGACGAAGACCAAGTCCGGCAAGTGCTCTGGGGCCCACTCGGCAACCGCACCTCTTGGTCTTTGCGCTGCCGTCGAGGGCGTCCCATCGAGCTCCACCGGCAAGAGTAAAAAGGAATGGCCGCTCCACGGCAACCAAGAAGGTGCCGCCAAGGAGGGCGGCAGCGGTGGTACCTTCACCATCGATTGCCACGCAACGACAAATAGGAAGCGCGCTCGTTGCCTTCTGCGGGCGAATGTCGATGTGTTTGCATGGCAACCATCGACATCCCGGTGTTCCCAGAAGGTAATTGAGCACAAACTTGCTGTTTGCCCTCATCGCGGCCCATCAAGCAAAAAGTGAGGAAGCAAGCCGTGGGCGCCAAGAATTCATCGGCGAAGAAATCAAGAAGCTAGAGCGGCGGGCCTAGTTAGAGGTGTGATCCATCCGGCGTGGTTAGCAAACCCGATCGTCGTGCGCATAAGGCCAATGGAAATGGAGGCTGTGTATAGACTTCACCGATGTGAATAGAGCATGTCCCAGGATCCATTCCTTGCGGCGCATTGACGGATTATTGACTCCTTTGCGGATGTGAGCTACTCGCTTTCTTGATGCATACTCGGGCTATCACCGGATCTTTATGGCCAAAGAGGATGAAGAAAGACTGCATTTATCACTCCATGTGGCACTTATTGCTTCATCGCATGCCATTTGGACTGAAAAATGCAGGATCAACATTTGCAAGGGTAGTGTATCTTGCTTTTGAGCCACAAATCCACGAAATGTAGAGGCTTACATGGATGATATCGTGGTGAAGAGCAAAAGCAAGGATCGCTGATTCAAGATTTGGAAGAGACATTTGAGAACCTGCGAGAGATCTGACAAGTTGAACCCGAAAAGTGCGTCTTTGGAGTTCCCTCGGCAAACTTCTCGGGTTCTTTGTATCCTGAGAGGGGATTGAAGCCAACCCGACAAGATTAAAGCCATTGAGCGGATCGAAGCCCGAAGCGAGTCAAGGATGTCGGAAGGCTTGCGGGTTGTGTGGCTGCCCTCGGTGAGTTCATTTCAAAGTCTGCGAGCAGCGCCTACCTTTCTTCAAAATCTTGAAGAAGGCGGGTCCCATGAAGTGGACTCGAAGCGGAAGCGGCCTGCAGGATTTGAGCGGTACCTATCCTCCACCCCAATACTTGTCGCACCTAAACCACGGGAGAAGTTGCTGCTGCTTGTACCTAGCGGCAACCAACCAGGTGGTTAGTGCTGCGTTAATAGCGGAGAGGAGTCCGACGAGGAGGCTACACCACCGGCAAGCGAGTCCAGCGACAAGCGAGGGCTGCTCAGACAAGCTCTGGCCCGACAAGGACAACTCAGCGCGAGAGCAGGATGAGGTGCGGAAGAAGATGGTGCGATGCCCGTGTATTTTGTAAGTTCCCTTCTCCGAGGGGCTAGATCAAGATACTCGGTGTGCAAAAGTTGCTTCGGCCTCCTCATGGCCTCGAGAAAGCTGCGCCATTACTTCCAAGCACACGAGATAACGATGGTCACTCGCTTTCCGTTGAAGAGGATATTGCACAACCCGGAAGCAGCAGGCGGGATCGTTGAGTGGGCCTTTGGGCTGTCGAGCTTTGGACTCAAGTTTGAAAGTACTTCAACCATCTGAGCCGAGCTTTGGCAGAATTTATAGCGAGTGGACCCCAGCGCCCGATGAAGAAGTCCAAGAGACAAGTACACCCGTGCAAGCGACAAGTGAATGGGTAATGTACTTTGATGGTGCCTTCTCGCTGCAAAGGCGCCGGTGCGGCGTGGTACTCATCGCGCCCACGGAGAGCACCTCAAGTATGTTATCCAGGATGCACTTCCCAAAGAACAGCGACAAACAACAACTGCTGAATATGAAGGTTTGCTCGCCGGCCTCGAGATTGCGGCGAACTTGGGATCGAGAAGTTGATTGTCGGGGAGATTCTTAGTTGGTGGTCGGCAAGTTAACAAGAGCTATCGAGCCCTTTGATGGAAGCTTATGTTGATGAAGTGAGGAAGCTTGAGGCGCTTTGAAGGTTTGCGGATGGAGCCGTCCGAGAGCTCGAGAATGAAATCGCGGATGGCCTTTCAAAGTGTGCTTGATGAAGTTACACATGGAACCGGGGACCTTCTTGCTCAAGCTGACTCAACCATCCGTCACGCCATCAATTGGGCAGTCCAAGAAGAAAGTTGGTCTCCGGCGACTACTTGCGGCGGGTCTCCCCGAGGCGCGCCAAGGTCCCCAAGATCAATGACCCGAGCGAGGAGCAATTTGCTCCTGCGGATCCTCGGATCTGTCAGTTCGAAACAAGTGTTCCCGACAAGCCTCGCCCGGCGAGCTTGCGAGGACCTTCAGCTCGGCAAAGCGGAGGTTCTTGCCGTAGAAGGCGAGGTTCCGCAGCTGCCCTCATGCCTTTAGTCCTTGCCGTTGAGCCACAAGCTCCGGCATGGGTGCAACAGATCGTCCGTTTTTGCAAAGCGGAGAACTTCCGGCGACCGGAAGAAATAGAAAAGATAACCAGACAGGTCAAGTATGTACGGTTAAGTGGATAACGAGCTGTCTGAAGAAAACTCAATGGTGTCGGTGAAGTGCATCTCCGGGGAAGGCGGACGAAGGCTGTTGGCGAAATACGGAGGCATATGTGGCCACCACATTGGCGCAAGAAGCGCTTGCGGAAAGCTTTCCGGCAAGGGTTCTTTTGGCAAAAGCCCTCAAGATGCAAGCGCACTAGTAACCAAGTGTGAAGCATGCGGTTCCATGCAAAGCGATTCATCGGCCACCTCAAGCTCTCCAAACAATCCCTTGTCCCGGCCCTTCTCGATGCAGGGGCTCGATATCCTCGGGCCCTTCCCCGTCTTGTCGGGGCTTTGAGTACTTATGCGTAGCAATCGACAAGTTCACAAAGTGGCGAAGTGGAGCCGGTGAGAAAGGTGACAGCACAATCAGCGGTCAAGTTCTTGGATCGATTGTATGCGTTTGGGATCCCTAACGGGATTATCGCGACAACGGTACACAATTCACTAATCGCACCTTCATGCGATCGTCCAAGACCTTGGCGCCAAGGTGCTTTTCTCTGTTGCTCACCGAGGAGCAGCGGTCAAGCGGAGAGGGCCAATCTGAAGTGCTGCGCGGACTCAAGACAAGAACTTTCGACGAGCTGCGCAAGTGCGGAAGAAATTGGATAGAGGAGCTGCGGCGGCTCTTTGGTCAATCGAGCGACACCGTCGAGCCACGGACGGACACCTTTGCTCTAGTCTATGGAAGCGAGGCAGTTCTCCCCACGGAACTTCGTATACGGATCTCCTCGAGTGCTCGCTTATGATGAGCTCGAGCAAGAGCAAGCTGCGACAAGATGATGCATTGCTCCTTGAGGAGGGGCGTCTCGAGCTCTTTGCGATCTGCTCGATACCAGCGAGCTTTGCGCCGCTACCATAGCCGCAAGGTCAAAGCCGAGAGTCTCGAGGAAGCGACCTTGTTCTTGGCGTGTTCGATCCGCCAAGAATTCCAACAAGTTGGCCTTGAAGTGGGAAGGCCCTTATCGGGTGAGACAAGTCACGAGGCCAGCGCTGTCCGCCTCGAGACCGAAGAAGGCTTACCGGTGAGCAACTCACGGAATATAGAGCATCTTATGCAAGTTTCACCCATAAAGCGCGGTTGCCATGATCCGCTCGGCAACCACCTTTTGTACAAGCTTTGCGCGATTGCATGTAACCCTTTGTACAAAGCGGCGCGCGACCCCGTGCACCGATAAAGTTTACTGCGTTTGGCGCTAGTTGCCTTTCCCGTGCTTTTCTTTGCTATTTGCATGTGTTATTTGGCATCTCTTGTGCGACGCACATATCCGGTAAGCAATAGCACGCCGAAAGGCCATATACTGGTTTCCCTCTTCTCTTTCTTTGCCTCTTAAGCAGAAGGAACATTCCTCGCGCACAAGTTTGCCGGGGGGAAAGGAAGTAGAGGATGAACCAAGTGCTGTTCAAGAGAGAGAAGCTTGCCGGAGAACGCAAAGATCACGAAAGCTAAGTCATTAGAATTTGAGCAGTTCAAAATTTTAAATTTTAAGTTGCCTTCCTTGAACAACCACACTTTGTATGGAAAACCTGTGCGCGGAGGAACCTGCCCGTGGATGGCCGCACCCTTATCTTGCTTTCGAGCACGCTCAACGATTTAAGTGAGCTGCGGCAAGTGTCGCGCCCTTGTTTAGTTTTCGAGCATGCTCAGCGATTTAAGTGAGCTGCGACAAGTGTCGCGCCCTTGTTTACGTTTTCGAGTCCGCTCGACAAGCTAAGTGCGTTGCGACTAGCAGCAACAAGGTTGCTTGCGGTAAGACCTTAGCCAGCCGGGCTGCTTGAGTTCAAGACTTTCGGCGCTTCATGACAAGGGCCCCTGCCGCAAGTTCCCTAGGGCGTAGGGTTGAGGCATACAAAGTTGAGGATCGGGACAAGGAGATAACACTGCATCTCTTGATCAAAATAAAGATAATATCTTACAAGGAATAACTTGTCGCGATGACTAATGAGTTCATAACACCCTATGCAGCAACAAAAGGAGATAAAGATAAAGGAGGCCTAGTCTCTGCGGTGCGCCCTCCACCACAGAGATCTTGTTCACTTTAGCAATGATGTGGGCGACCTGCTCCTTGAGCCTCCATGTTCGCGTCGGCCGGCAAGCTGCGAAGAACGTTGGTGAGGTTTATGCGGGATTGCGGTACGATCTTCGTCGGCTACGCTCCATGGTTCCGTGCACAGGCCGGCGAGTCTCCTCGGCGAGCTGCGAGGATCTTCTTCCATGATTTGCAAGGGCGGCGCGATCCCCACGAAGAAGAGGTGAGCTTGGCGCTGTGGCGAGATTTGGATCCGGGGAGTAGATGAGATGCTCCAGCTTCAGCGCCAGCAGCTCCTGGTCAATGTCGGACGCACAAGACACCAAGTCCTCGGTCCATAACTCGACGGTACGGTGGAAGCGCTCGGCTGCCTCGTTGGCGCTGTCCACCAAAGCTCGTTCCTCGCGAAGCTCCTCCTTCAACTTGGTCTCCCGATCCCGGGCGGCGTCGAGCGAGTTCCTCAGCGCGGAGACTTGCAGCTCAAGATCCTCGATGGAGTCCTTGGCGGCCTTCAACTCGTCGCCCTTCTTGGAAAAGCGCACAGGAGTTACGAGTTGGTGTGGGCGTCCTTCTCGCTCCGTGTTGGCGCGGCAACCTTCTCTGCTGCGCCTTGAGCAACTCCTCCAGGCTGCGCAACCTTGGCGGCAAGCTCCTCCTTGGCGGTCTCCAGCGGCAGCCTTGGCGGTTTCGCCTCCTTGAGTTCCCGCCAAGGCCTGCTCCCGGCGGCAAGGTCCTCCTCGTGGGAGTCGAGGTTGACCTTCCGCTGGGCAGTTCTCCTTCTCATGGGACAGCTCCTCCCGGCGAGCAGCTGCTGCTCTTGGCCTCGGCCTTCTCCAGCACCACTCTTCATACTCCCGGCGAGTCGCTTGCGCTCCTCCGCCACCTCGCGGAGAGCAGCCTGGTTGGCGGGCCAGCTCCGCCGCCACTTCTCCATCTCTTGGCGGCTTTGGCGGCGAGGGCTTCCCGAGGCGAGCCGCTGCTGGCCGTAAAGGGCGAGGCTGGTGGCGGCTTCTCCTCCTCGAGCCCGTCGCTCCCTTGGTCCCTCGGCGATCTTCAAGCCCGCGGGGCGAGGACCTCCCATCAAAGGCCTCGCCCTCCGCGGGAGCTTCATGACGAAGAGCCCCACGGCACTGGATGAAGAGCGCCGTTGGGGGCTTTCAAGTAATAGCCGGGCTGCTCTTCTCCGTGGAAGGGTCGGCGACCAGCGCAGCACTTGATGCTCCCGCCGCCTCCGGGCTGGCGGTGCGATCGCCGTCCCCTCCCGGCCGCTGCGTCCGCAGCCGGAGCGGTCTCTGGCACATTTGGCCCGGCGGCTCCCGCCGTGTCCTCGGCGACAGGGGCGTCGCCGCCGCCGCCTTGCGCGTCCTCCCCCTCAACAATGACGACTTCCGTCTCCATCTGCTCGGGGGGAGGAGGATCTAGAAGAAGAAGAAAAAGCAAAAGAAGTTCAAGCAAATATCCAAAAAGAGACAACGCCAAGGAGACAAAGCTGGAGAACCTACCTTGGCGGACTCGTCAGCGGCGGGCTCCCTCGCCGAGGGGCTCTGCCTTGGCGGAGTTGCCGCCCTCGCCGGGCTGCTCGCTCTTGGCGGGGTACCCGCCCTTGGCGGAGTGCTCTCCCTTGCCGGGGAGATTGGCCTTGGCGGGGACGGCGGGGCCTGCGGCTCCTCGGGAGCGACCTCCGGGCGCTCCTGCCGCTGTGGCTCCACCTCTGCACAAGTCAAGACAAAAACATCAAGGCATTAGTACAAGACCAAAATCTTCAAACACGCCCGGCGGAAGGTGGAACCCGGACTTCTGTTGGGGGCTGCTGCTGAGGCTGCTCCTCGAGCGGCGCTTCGGGTCCGCAAGTTTGGCTCGGCCGTCCCGATCGCCCGCAGCAGCCGAGTCATCCGCGACCGACCACGGGCACCTTGGCCCTCTTGGCCTTGGGTCAAGGTCACGAAATCAAAGCAAGAAACAAGATTAGCTTCAACAATAATCAAAGGCGGAATTTGGGAAGATGAAGATCTCGGATGCCTCCTGCTCCTCCTCGTCGTCTTCGCTCAAGGCGGAGAAGTCGTACTCCACAGGGCCCGTCGGCCTTGAGGCGGGGCGAACTCCCTCGGGCGCTTGGTGGTCCTCGGCGCAGCAGCCTTCCGGGAAGCTTCTGCTGCCGTGAGCTGGTTGTTGCCGGGGGCTGCGCCTCGCTTCCATCGCCGCCTTGAGGCGCTTGATGGAGAAACGTCTAGGGCTTGCCGGCGGGAGGTCTCCGGCAGCGAGGAGAGGTCGTCGGCGTAAAGATCCGTGGACCCTTGGCGTCCTCGGCGGCCTCGGCGTCCTCCTCCTCCTCCTCGCCCGGCTGGCTCGCTGGGCCCAGCGCCTGCTTGCTGCTGACCCCTTTCCTCTGGCGTCTCCGCTCCCTCCGGCATTCGCTTCTGCGGCGCCTCTGTTTCCTCGGCAGCGCCACCTCTTGTCGCGGCCTCGGCGCGATTCGAGATCCGGAGTGCCTCGAAGGGGACCCGGCGTCGGGAGGAAGTTGCAGCGATCTGCAGATCTCCGCCTCCTCCTCTTGGCGGGGCGCTTCCGCGACTTCGCCTCCTCGGGCATATATCCAAATTCCCACCGCTGCTGCTGCGGCCTCTTCAGCCGAAGCTATGTATGCAAGCTCTTGGTCGGTGGTGTCCCGCGTGTGCTCCTTGATGTCATCCTTGTTCTTCGCCACCTCCTCAAGGTTGTCGAAGAAGCGAGATGATTGATGTTCAGGCGAAATCACGTGCGGTCCACGCCGTCACGAATCCTGCGGGCATCATGGCGCAAAAGCGATCCCGAGCTGTCTTTGTTGCGAGGGCACCACTCCCGGGAGGTCTGAACCACTCTGGATGGGCGGGTCATATTTAAAGTTCCGGACCATCCCCTCGGCTCCGGCGTCGTGAAGTTGAAGTTCAGCCGGGCGCAGCCTCATGATATCCCTGCCTGCCGTACTCCCAGGCCGGCCTTTTCTGTCTTGGAGAGGGGCAATGCGGCGGAGGAAGTCTGCGCCTACCTGCGCAGCGGACAGCTTTGCTGCTCGAAGACGAAGAATCCGGATGAGGCGGCGTTGAGCTTGACATCGTCCGGATCGGATCGCTCCGGTCCTGCCGCGCCGATAGGAGTTGTGCGCGGCGCGGTGAAGTGCTGCGGCTCGTCTTCAACGATCCAGCACCAATCGGCACGCCACTCTTCCCACTTGCCGCGGAGCTCCCCCGGCAAGTAACACTCCTTTTTGTGCAGACGAAAAACCCAAGATATCCCTCCGGAGAGGGGGGTGCCGGCCTCTGCTCTAGGAGTGAAGAAGTGCCTAAACAGCGCTACGTTTGGGTGTATCCCTATGAAGTTTTCGCACATGTGTGCGAAAACCGCCATCGTGAGGATGGCGTTGGGGGTGAAGTCAAGAAGGTGGAAGCCGTATGTGTTCATAATGTCACAGAAGAAATCAGAAAAAGGGGGGCAAAGACCGCAGTGGAAGAAGGCTGCGAAGAAATAGTACCCGCCGGGGTAGTTGTCCTTAGTGGCGGCGGATGAGCTCTGGTCGAGGATGCGCTGGGTCTTCTTAGCCCGAGCAGGTAATATTGTTCGAGTTCCCTTACGCCCGAGCATGGCGGAAGACGACATTCCGCTTCCAGGCGGGGCAAGCCGCCGCTGCTCAGATTTCTCCTTCTTGGTCTTCTCCGCCTTCCCTTCCGGTCTTGAGGCCATGGCGGGCGGCGAGGGAAGGGCGAAGAAGTCGGCGGCGCCCTTGAGCGCAAGAGGCGGCGGAGGAGATGCGGGCGGGCGCAAAGGGATCTCTGGAGGAGGAAGAGGATGCAATGAAAGCGAAGAGAGGGAACGCTCCGCTTCCTCTGCCTTTATGGGGAAGTGGGGGCGTTCCGCTCTTCCCATTAAACGTGGGCACGTCCCATCCTGACGCCCAATCGGCAGCGTCTTTGTTGCGGGGGCGGCGGCAGAGGAAGTGGATTGGCGCGCCATGGGCGCGTGTGCCGTCTGCTTTTTTGGGCTGGCCCAACAGCGCTCGGCACCGTGTGTGGCCCGAGCCGGGGCTCTGTCGGTGTACTAAGGTAGGGTGCCTCGGTACCCCAACTTGTGCACAGGCGATTCTGACTTCCAGCGGCGGGTTTACCACGTGCTTTCGCCGAAAACCTTCCCGCTCCATATCAAACTATTCAAAAGCGAAATATACAAGACGAAGATCGAGACCCGGCAAGCGGAGTTTGCGCGTTCGGGCTCAAGGTTACATCACTCACGCAAAGCCTGGCGAGAGGAGCTCGCCGAAGACTAGAAGATTACGTCATAGAAGACACGCCTCGGCGCTATATGCGTCGGCGAGGGCCGGGGCGACAAGTTCTGAGCCCGCAAGCTCCGGGCCGGCAAGGTCGAGACCCGGCAAGGTGCTTGCCGGGAGAGTGCTGCTGTGTGCCGCGCTCCAGCTCATCAGCCCAGCGTCATACACAGGGCCTTTCGAGGGCGCGTGGCGGATGGCTGTGCAGCTGGGGACACGGTGGCACTTCACGGTGGTGAATCCATCGCCGTGGCGAGCGGAGACGCAAGGGCGGGAGCTTTTGGGTCGACGGCGGCGGGCATTAAATGCCCTTGTCCCCCCTTGTCAAAGTAGGTAGCGACCCTTGTTCATGCCTTTGTAGCTTCCTTTGTTCCCTTTGTTCCAACTACCACCTCTTTTACATTTTACCCCTTTCTCCCTCGCTGCCACTGTTGGTGCCCCTTCCGACTATAAAGGGAGGCCCATGCATGCGTAGAAGGGGTTCGGCTCGTTCGGTTGAATCTTTAGCAACTCTCGCTCGGTGTAGCCGCTCTTGTAGCTCTTCTAGCTCGAGCTCAATACAAACCTAAAGCAGCGATAGGAGTTTTATCTCTCGGAGAGCTCCAGCTGGGTAAAATCCGCCAGCGTGCTCGCCTCGATCTGCTCTCTGTGCTCCCTCCGCCTCGTGCCGCCTGAGACAAGGGCCCCGACCCCATAGGTGTCCTGGCGGGCAGATTTCCCCGGCGGAGTTCTCGGTTGAGGTCCACCACCTAGACACCCACATGCCTCGGCGGCTTCCTCACCTTCTATTAGCAATCAAGATAAGAGGTCATCGACTCTGAGGAGTATCCTCTGCTCCACCTCGAGAAAAAGAGTTCTACATGCGGCGGCGACATTCAATGCCACAAGTGCAAAGGAAGAGGTCATATTTCTTCGGAATGTCCAAGCAAAAGAACTATGATCATCAATGAACAAGGTGAATGGGAGTCTGAAAGTGACCCTGACGGTGGCAATGATGAAGTGGACAAGGAGCAAGGTTGGGAAGTAGGAGGAACTATTTTATCTCATGAGGAACTTGATGGAGAAGCATTGGTTGTATGTCGTTCACTTAATGCCCAGGTTGTGGAGGAGGAAAAGGGGAAGTGGCATAATCTTTTCGACACCCGTTGCCTTATCAACACTATATATGTCGGCTGATTGTTGATAGTGGCAGCTGCAACAATATTGCAAGCACGGAGATGGTCGAGAAGCTTCAATTGCAAACAAAACGTCACCCACACCCATACCACATGCAATGGTTGAATGATTGTGGCACAATGAAGGTGATTAGCAGCGTGCAAATACCAATTTTAGTTGGGATATATCAAGATGATGTTGAGTGTGATGTGGTGCCGATGCACGCTTGTCACTTGCTTCTTGGACGACCGTGGTTGCATGACCGTGATGTGAAAATTAGCGGGCGTGCGAATCGCTTAAGTTTTGTCCATAAAGGAAAAAAGTTCACTTGGCTGCCCATGACACTCGACGAAGTCTATCTTGATGAGAAGAAAAGAAATGGAAAGAAAAAGGGAGAGATTGATCATACATGAGTGAGCCACCAACATAGTGAGGGAGTGTTTCCACAGCCAAAAGCTCCATAGCCAAATGTAACCAAGCCCCAAGAAAAACAGGGATTAGTTATGATGGCTAGGAAAAGGGATATGCGGGAATTGAGAGAACCTAATACTCCATTCCTTGTACTCATATACAAGGAAACACTATTGGCTGCTAACGATTTACCCTCGACTCTTCCTAGTGTTGTTTTTGATCTTTTACAGGAGTATGAGGATGTGTTTACCAAGGAGGTACCACCTGGTTTGCCACCAAAGCGGGGCATTGAGCACCAAATCAACTTAGTTCCGGGCGCCCCACTACCAAACTGACCACCGTACCGAGCAAACCCAAAGGAGACAAAGGAAATTCAGAGGGAATTAGAAGATCTTCTTAACAGAGGGTATGTAAGGGAAAGTCTTTCTCCTTGTGTTGTTACCATACTTTTAGTTCCAAAGAAAGATGGTATCATGCGCATGTGCACTGATTGTAGATCCATTAAAAACATAAATGTGAGATATCGGGACCCTATTCCTAGGCTCGATGACATGCTTGATGAACTTTGTGGCTCCACCATATTTTCCAAAATTGATTTGCAAAGTGGTTACCACCAAATAAGAATGAAAGAAGGTGACGAATGGAAAACTGCATTTAACACAAAATTTGGCTTGTATGAATGGTTGGTTATGCCTTTTGGATTAACGAATGCACCTAGTACTTTCATAAGATTGATGGATCATGTGCTTAGATCCTTCATTGGCAAGTTTGTAGTGGTTTACTTCGATGACATATTGATTTATAGCAAAACTTTGGAGGATCATGTTGGACCTATAAAAATGTGTGCTTGCTGTCCTACGGGAGGAAAAGTTGTATGCTAACGTGGAAGAGTGCACATCTTGCACAAACAAGGTTGTGTTTCTTGGCTTTGTTGTTTCAGGAAAAGGTGTGGAGGTCGATGAAGAGAAGATCAAGGCTATTCATGAGTGGATGCCTCCACAAAATGTGAGCCAAGTACATAGCTTCCTCGGACTTGCAGGTTTCTACCGCCGGTTTGTGAAGGATTTCAGCACCATTGTTGCACCCATGTATGAGTTACTAAAGAAAGACACTCCATTCCAAGGGGATGATGCCCAAGACAAGTCCTTCCAAGAACTGAAGATGAGATTGACATCAGCCCCATTGCTTTCCCTTCCTGACTTCGGTAAGACATTTGAGATTGAATGTGATGCAAGTGGTGTTGGCATTGGTGGAGTTCTAATGCAAGAAGGTAAACCCATTGCCTACTGTAGTGAGAAGCTTAATGGTCCAACTCTTAATTATTCCGTCTATGACAAAGAGTTGTATGCACTTGTTCGATCTCTAGAAACATGGCGGCATTACTTGTGGCCAAAAGATTTTGTACTACATTCTGACCATGAATCTTTAAAACATCTAAAGGGCCAACTCAAATTGAACCGTAGACATGCAAAATGGAGTGAGTTCATAGAGTCTTTTCCTTATATTGTCAAATACCAGAAAGGGAAGCATAACGTTGTTGTCGGCGCATTGTCTAGGCGACACATTTTACTTTCTCAACTTGATGTTAAAATCGGTTTAGAAAGCATCAAACAATTGTATGGTAATGAATCATACTTTACTGAACCATTTTCAAGGTGTAACAAGGGAAAGGGATGGGAGAAGTTTCACTTGCATGATGGATTTCTATTTCGAGCTAACAAATTGTGCATCCCAGATTGTTCTGTTCGTTTGTTGCTCTTGCAGGAGGCTCACGCTGGTGGTCTCATGGGACATTTTGGAGCCAAGAAAACTGAAAGTGTACTCGTTGATCACTTCTTTTGGCCACGAATGAGACGTGACGTGGAACACCACATGATGAGATGCGAGATTTGTCACAAAGCTAAGTCCAGCTTGAATCCTCATGGTTTATATACTCCTCTGTCTATTCTGAATACTCCGTGGGAAGATATTTCTATGGATTTTGTTCTTGGTTTACCACGGACTAAGAGTGGGAGTGACTCGGTGTTTGTGGTAGTTGATCGTTTTAGCAAAATGCCACATTTTATCCCATGTCATAAGAGCGATGATGCTTCACATATTGTTGATCTGTTTTCCAGGGAAGTTGTGCGGCTACATGGCGTACCATGCACGATTGTGTCAGACCGTGACACCAAATTTCTGAGCTACTTTTGGAAGACCTTGTGGGGAAAACTTGGCACCAAGCTCCTATTTTCCACGACATGCCACCCACAAACTGATGGACAAACTGAAGTTGTCAACCGAACATTGTTCATGATGCTACGAGCAGTCCTCAAGAAGAATTTGAAGATGTGGGAAGAGTGCCTACCTCATGTGGAGTTCACGTATAATAGGGTGGTACATTCGACCACTAAATTTTGCCCATTTGAACTTGTTTATGGATTCAAACCTATTGCTCCCATCGATCGTTTTCCTTTGCCAATATAGGAACGAACCAGCCTTGATGCAAGTAAGCGTGCTGATTTCGTCAAGAAACTTCATGCCCAGGCACAGGAGAACATTGAGAAAATGACTAAACAATATACGAAGCAGGTAAATAAGACAAGGAAGAAGCTAGTGTTCGAGCAAGGCAATTTAGTCTGGGTACACCTTCAGAAGGACCGTTTTCCTGATCAATGCAAGTGCAAGTTGCAGCCACGCGGTGGCGGACCATTTGCGGTGCTCGAGAGGATCAGCGACAATGCTTTTAAGATCGATCTTCCAGAAGAATATGATGTTAGCCCAACCTTCAATGTCTCCGATCTTTCCCCGTACTTTGGGCCTTTAGAGTCGAGGACGACTCCTTCTCAATAGGGGGAGGATGATGAGGACATCCCACCATGGGCACCACACCACCAACCATCAACAGTCCAATCACAAGAAGTCGCGCAATGCAAATACATGATCAGGTGAAAGCTAACTTAAGTCTATCATTTGACCTTGAAAACATGGTTGTACCTTCACCTCCTTTGTTGTTGGTTGAACTCAGGTGTGATATCGAAGAAGGCCAAACACATTTCAGTCCATGCAAAACAATGTTTTATGGCGAAGAAACAAAGTTAGGAATTCATGAAGAAATGAGTTGTCTGCTGAAGAAACATTGCTCCGATTCTGATGTAACAATGTTTTGCACGAGTTTAGATATCCTGACTTGCGAAAGGTTCGCAGAACTCGAGTTTGCTGCTGAAGGAAACATTGTTCGACCCCAGTGAACAATGTTTGGTCGGGAACTGCCAACCACCTCCAACGAGAGTTTTGCATAAGCTACCCCATTAAGCCTCTAAGCCATTTAGTCAAACCAAGCTAGTTCTCTTTCACACCTAAGTTGGTTCCCAAAGCTATTTTAATTTCACTCCTATCTAGGGGGGTTGTCCCGATTATAATTAGGCTACCTCTTCCCTTCGTTGGGGACTTTTGCCATTTCTATCAAAGACCAAAGACATAGACTCCTCCTGAGATTGGAGAGCTCTTGTTACCCTTATTCTTATGATTCCTTGAGAAATTGCTCCTAATTTGTGCTCCATGACTAGATCGTGTTGAGTGGTTTAGAGTTTGTGGATTTCCTTGTGGATTGCACCTATGCCATGCTCCATGACTTGAGCGTGGTTGTGTGGGGTAGTATTGCGGGTTGTGGATTGACGAATGTTCGGATTGCAGCCTCGGTGAGCATCCTCCTCGTTGGGTCATAATCTCTTATTTTCCATTTTTCGGCTGCTTGCAGCTAGTTATCCCCAACCATTTATCGATCGTACGTCATGGAGATTGGACCTCCCCTTGAACACCCTCTTCTCCGAAGACGGTGGCGCATCATATAGGAGGGCCATGGGCGGAGATCAGGAGCGTAGGCTTTGTTTTTTTCCAATTAGATTGCATGTTCCTGTATGGAGCGGATCTCTTTCCTTTTTCCCGCAATGTACATTTTTGTAGGGAAAGATATGAACATGATCTGCTGCATATTTTACGAAATGGGGTTAAAGTCTTGTGAGGACATCACTATTAAGACAATTGTCATTGAAAAACCAGATTAAGTATATGCATATCCAATGTGTTGAACTGTAAGATATTATGTGCAATTACCTGTCTCTGGGGTCTTTTGTGAATGTTGATCAACATTAGAGATATCACATAGAGGGGGTTGGTGCGGATATGGCACCTCCATGCTATTTTGGCGCTCTGAAGTGAAATAAAATAATAAAAAATTGTGGGAACTAAAAATTTGTTTGTGTCTGTTCATATGACACCAATGGTCCCCTTATGTATAATGGAACCCTATTTTGAAAAACTCTAGAGGATAAACCAGTGCAGCCAAAAATAACATATAATCAGGTATATATTGGTTTTAGAATAATCACCAAACCAAACCAGCTCAGCTACCTTAATGCCCATGTGTTGCCACGGAAAAAGAAAAAAATGCCATGGAAAGTATCAAAACAAAAGTCCTAATTAAGAAATATGTGTCGAACACAATGACATGTGATTTTTTTGTAAAGCGATAAATATTGATTTTCCTCCTACAAAAATGCCAACTTGCTCTAGTAAATAAAAAGAAGAAAAAGTCATAGTACATCTCATATAGAACTCAAAATTCCAAGTAAAGCGGAATACCTACGGTTGTGCCAGCCGAGGCTAACAAACAAGCAACAAACAAACATTAAACACTAGGATGACCAATTTAGTTTCATTTTTTATTTAGTTTCCTTGATAATAACACGTTTATTGGCCATATTTGTAACACATAGAAACAACATGACCATTTGGATAGATGTCATAAAAAGATGACAAATGCTCCAACAAACTTTGTAGAAGACAATAGTGAAATCTGCACTGGTTTTGAAGTCCATATTGTTCATCAGTACATAATCATCGATCTTGTACTCACCTGTGGTGCTGACCTGTGGTTCACCTTTGATGGAAAACTTTGGCTCGTAATCAAGAATTGGAACCGTAGTGGATCCTGCTCCGGTGCCTGGTGGCAATCATTGCATCGCTTGCAGGGATCCTTGCCGAAACTTGTAATCCTAATCC
Organism: Aegilops speltoides; assembly: GCA_021437245.1. Classification (NCBI taxonomy): domain Eukaryota; kingdom Viridiplantae; phylum Streptophyta; class Magnoliopsida; order Poales; family Poaceae; genus Aegilops; species Aegilops speltoides. The sequence goes on along the minus strand of CM038142.1, from coordinate 351,503,115 downwards.
GTCAGCACCGTTCGCCATCGCGGCTCGGTGCCAATGGCCACACATCATCGATGCCCTGTTGTGCTACTGCATCGGCACCAAGCTCGCGCCCCCGTTCCCGTGCCATCTTGTGCAGTTGGATCAGCCTTGGAGGCCTCTCACTGTCCCAGTTCTTAGTCCGAGCGACCACGTAGATGGCCTGCCTAGATCTTGCCGCCATGACTCGGAGCAATTCTCTGCCAACTCCTCTCCATGCCTCCCAACGCCTCGTGCCCGGAACTGGCCTCTATGACCATTCCGCCTCGCCACCTCGCCCATTTTGTGGTTGTTTGTGTACCTCGTGTTGTTTGGTGTGCTAGTTGTGCGCGATTGGCTCGGAAGAGAGGAATGATGAACGAGCAGGGAGGGTGAAGGCACGGATTGATTATCATTTATTAGAAAAGATATTGTACTGATTGGGTCTTTTGGGGGGAAGGTGATCTCATCTCAAAGAAAATACAGGAGGAGATATTGGAACTTGCATGAGAAAATTACGATTACCAGCCAAAGCTGGCATGCGAAAATCATGGCCTGTTAAAAAACGATGCCGGTGGGATTTCCTCACGTACATAAATGGAGAAGTGGGACAACTTATAAGCCAGCATCAATATTTAGAAAAAACAGTCAAAAAGACCTGGACACAATCCCACCAACTGCTTCATTAGGAGTAGAGATGTGGGAGGGGGCGTCACACACAGTGTCGGTGTCAAAACCGGCTGATCTCGGGTAGGGGGTCCAGAACTGTGCGTCTAGGCGGATGGTAATAGGAGACAAGGGACACGATGTTTTTACCCAGGTTCGGGCCCTCTCGATGGAGGTAAAACCCTACTCCTGCTTGATTAATATTGATGATATGGGTAGTACAAGAGTAGATCTACCACGAGATCAGAGAGGCTAAACCCTAGAAGTTAGCCTATGGTATGATTGTTGTTCGTCCTACGGACTAAAACTCTCCGGTTTATATAGGCACCGAAGAGGGTTAGGGTTACACAGAGTTGGTTACAATGGTAGGAGATCTACATATCCGTATCGCCAAGCTTGCCCTCCACGCCAAGGAAAGTCCCATCCGGACACGGGACGAAGTCTTCAATCTTGTATCTTCATAGTCCAGGAGTCCGGCCAAAGGTGATAGTTCGGCTATCCGGACACCCCCTAATCCAGGACTCCCTCAGTAGCCCCTGAACCAGGCTTCAATGACGACGAGTCCGGCGCGCATATTGTCTTCGGCATTGCAAGGCGGGTTCCTCCTCCGAATACTTCATAGAAGATTTTGAACACAAGGATAGTGTCCGGCTCTGCAAAATAAGTTCCACATACCACCGTAGAGAGAATATTTACACAAATTCAATCTGCTGACGTATTCTATGGCGTGACATCACACCACAGCCAAGCCTTTATTTGAATCGTTTTTACTATCCCACCTCAGCGCGTTTAGTGAGGCGGTTTCCTTGGCATGTCTTGTCAAAGCAGAGATCGTGTCCCCTTATTTCGGGATTCTCATTAATACGGGCATGGGTAACCCAATCGTGCCCGTTGGCACGTCTCCTCTATCGAAGGCGAGTCCCGAACGGTCACGGGGAAGGCTCTTGGTATTCAACCTCTTTATAAAGAGACCAAGGCTCTGCTCCTTTCTTTCAATCTCAATCGAATCCGCCCCTTGCCTCGAGTTCCAACACCGAAAGCTCCAGATTCAGGCGCTTCGGACCTTCGATGATGTCCGGCTCTAACCTGCAAGGCCGATGGATGCCTTCCTCCATTACGGAAGAAGACGTGCTAAAGCTAAGAGATGCTAGGTATCTAACCGGTGAAATTTCACATAGGCTGCCTGCCCAAGGGCAGGTTATTCCCACTCCCAAGCCTGGTGAAAGCGTGGTGTTCGCGTCTCACTTCCTTCGGGGGCTAGGCTTCCCGACGGACCCCTTCGTGAGGGGGCTCATGTTTTATTATGGGTTGGAATTTCATGACTTGGATCCGGAGTCCATCCTCCACATTTCATCGTTCATTGTCATATCGAAGCCTTCCTCCGCATTACCCCTCACTTGGATTGTGGCTCAAGACCTTCAAAGTGGAGCGAAGATGATCAAGGGCAGCAGAGAGTCTTGGAGGGGCTGTTATAAGCAAGAATGCCGATGATCCGTGGCCGAGGGCTCTTTTCAAGAGGAGCTCAGCCTATGGCAACAAGAGTGGTTTTATATCACAGCTCCTGGGGCACCAAATGGGTGGCGCCACCGCCTTCGCTCAGGTCCTCCACCGCAGCCGGCGTCATGGGTCAATAAAGGACTTGGTGGGGGTCATCCAGGGCGTGCCCTTGTTGCGAGGCCGCATTCAAGACCTCCTAGAGAGAGAGAGATCACTCGTCGTAGTAGCGCAGTCATGCTGATTAAATCGCACTCGCCTGCAAGCGCCCCCCTCCGCTTTGTGGAATTTAACCGGAGGGACCACGAGCTCTCCAACATTTTATGGGCGCGGCGCTTGGAGATGTACAAGCTTTTCTTGGATCTGGCGATGTGTCCGGACTTGACCGAGGACGCAGTCTGAGCTGTAATCACCCGGATAGTCAAGTAAGTAGCCCGATGCCGGACACGCTATCCCATATTTATCATGAACTTGCCCTCAAAAGAGCTGTCCCTTGAGCAGAGTGGATAGAAAGCAAAGTTAATCAGTGTCCGCCCCCTCCACGAGACCACGCGGATCCGTGTTAACCAGATCTTTGGAGGTTGCGCCGGAAGAAGGTGAAGGGGGAACAAAGGAAGCTACCGCCTCCATAAAGGAGGTGTCGAGAAAGGAGGATCGAGAATCCCTCCATCCAAGGGAAGAAGAGGACGCCTCTAAAGACCGGAGACCATGGTCTCAAAGCGTGGGAAGAAATCTTCGTCGAGGGTCTGCGCGAGAGATGCCTCGGCGCATTGTGCCCCCAAGGGGATCAGCCCTCCACCGAGCCGTGAGTAAAAAGGGGAGTTCTTTTTAAAATAAAGGATATCCCTGCCCTATTTCTGATGAAGATAACTAAAATTTTACCTTGTAGTTCGGATCTCAGCCTTCTCAGCAGAGCTCATCTTCAGGGGATCTTCGTCCGGAGATGATGGAGAGCGAAACGCCTCCCCCTGCCATACCATCTTGCGAGGCGGGCGACCCTGAGGTGTCTTCGCGGAGGGTTTCTCCGAATCCGGCGGGGCCAGAAGGCAGTCGTATGTCCCCCCAAAGCCCTCCGCGTCCAGCCTTCAAAAAAGGCCATCGGACAAGTCCGGGACCACCTGGTGTACGGTTGGAGGAGCTGAAGGATCTACTGGGGCGAGCGTCTATCTCAGAAGATCACCGTGCGTTAATGGGTACGGTGATTGAAAGGATTTCATCCGCTGAGAGCGGTTTGCACGAAGCCGTCAAAAGTTTACTGACAGGTTTTGAGGTACGCAAAATGATGTACCTTCTAACAGTTTCGCATATAAAATGCGCCCTGTTTAGATAGTAGCCCCTGAGCCTCGGTGTGTTGTCAAAAAATGATAGCGCGCCGAGGATCATAATCCCAGGTATAATATGTCACCCTTCCTATGTAGGTGGCGAAGGGTCCGGTGGCTAGCCGGACTGATGAATTTGCTGAACTAAAGTGGCAACTTGATGTGGCGGATGCCGGCATCGCGCTTGTCAATAAGCGACTTGACGAGTCACAAGGTATGCAATTTCTTCACGGACATCTGGTAAGGGAGCTTGATGCCCGTGCCTTACAACATGTGTGCTTGATATAGATGGTGCCGCTGCCATGGAGAACCTTCGCGCGGAGCTCGCCCGAGCCAAGGAGCAGGCCAGAAAGAGTGATGCGGCTGCCTTAAAGGCGGCCGAAGAGCTAAAAGCCAAACATGCTGCTCACTGCCAAAGCAAGAAGGAAATGGCCGAGATGGCCGTGAAGTTGAAGAATGATGCCGACCGCTGCAAGCTTCTTGAAAAAGAAGATCGAGCGGTACAAGAGGACCTGAAGAAGGCCACTACCGAGGCCAAGGATGCTCGCTCTGCGATGAGAGCTATGAAGGAGGAGCTGCGTCAGGCCGGAGATATCACGGCTGGAAAGCCCTTTTTGCTGCGGAGGAAATTCGTGGATCCTAAATATGCTCAGTTGGACCGGCTGTGGAGTGCGGAGGATGCTTATCTGGACTTGGCGACAAGTGCCGCGGACGCGGCCGAACACTTCCGAGATCAAAAGTATCACGAAATGGAAAAGGTTTTTGGTCGCAGTTCCATAATCCAGAGCGCCCAGTTCCATTAACCAATCGCTTGGCCGAATGGGCGGAGCTGAATAGGTTATCCGGACTTGCCATGAAGGATGTCGTGAGTCTTTTTTGGCCGAAAAGGCCCGAGCCGAAGAGTTATTTTGGCTTGGTGCAGCAGTTCCTTGGTGCGGTGCCGCATATCAATGCAATGAGGAGGTCGGCATGCATAGAGGATGCGCGGATGGCTCTTGCCCGTGTCAAGACATACTAGGCAGAGATGAAGGCCACCGATGTTGCATCCCAAGATTCGGACGGAAGTCGAGTACCCGTCGAGCACTATTTTCAGGAAGTTCTGCAGGGCGCTCGTTTAATAGAGACGTGGTGCTCGAAGGATATTATGTTCGAATAATATGTATTATTGTGAAACAATGTATCGATGGAATATAAAAGCTTTTTATACTTGTGCTTTTCAAGAATTAAAACACCTCTTGTGCGGTCGCTAATGTATATGTATATATAACCTGAAAGATGGCAGTCTTGACATTACGCATATAATGCGGGGGTGTTTGCAAAAGGCGCATTTTCACACTTGATCCAACGTCTTGGTTCTATGAAGGAGGTGGTAGCGCGGCAAACTAGGCAAGCGGACTATAATGTTTTATCACTTTCACTTAGCCATAGGAGTTTGACAGTGGGGCTACTATATAGCCCCTAGGGGCACCGCGCTCACCCGAATTCGGGGCGCGTATGTGCCTGACCGGGAAACGTCCCTTCGTCAAGGCGGAGGAATCCTAAAGATTCCGGCGGGTCATCGAGTGGTTGACCAGTCTCACGCTATATCATGACGATCGGTTTTGGCTTTCTCTCTTGAGGTGCTCGCTTTGGCGAACCAGAGCACAATCGCGATAGTTCTCCGGTGCCGCCTTAGCCGATAGAGCGAAACGTAAGGCAGCAAAACACGAGAGCCGGCAAACCCAACATTTGACCAAAGACATGATTGAGCTGATGCATATAAGGCCTAACTCGAGGCGCGAACACTCCCTAAGGTATTCGGTCTTTATAAAAGCGGGCGAACAACGCCCTTAGTAATAAGCCCCGGTGTCCAAATGCGCAAAAATTCGACTTGGCCTATTCAAAAACGCCACCTCCTCCTTGGTTATAATAAGAAACCGGGGATGTGTATCAATAAGAGACGAAAAAAAAGGTTTACGCAGGTCTTAATCTGAAAAGAATCCTTGTCACGGGTCCCTCTTGCGTCTCAAGCATGTGTCTCCATTGTGCCGTATCCTGGACGGGTGTAGCACGGTGTTCATCTGTAAAAGAGAGGAACTTAGTTGAAAAAGATCGTGCGAAAATGTATGTTATATTAAATAAACAAAGTACGATTCAAAAAATGAATAAAATTGAGCTTTATTGTCTCTTGTTGTACATGCGGAGCCCTTATGCAGGGTATCGCGCTAGTAAGCCCTTGTATATTCGCGGACTCGTCTAGCCGTGTCCGGGTCCGAACGACTGTTTAGGTGCTTTGATTGGTGAAGCGGTTTAGTGTGTGGCTGTCAAGGCGGTCATACAATCTTCCGCGCGAGGAACACTCGATATTTCCTTTAAGGAGATGATGCCTCATGGACCGGGCATTTGAAGTGTAAAGGATGCATAATGCGGTATTGCGTTAAAGCGGTAAAGCTTGGCGTCGATGAGTGCTTGGTAGCTACTTGTGAATGGGGCGAGTGGAAGGTTAACTTTTCGGCGGAAGTTGTCGGGTGAGCGAACACAACTTCTAGCGATGAGAGCCCGTACAATGGGCATATGGGCTGGCATTACCCCTTGAAAGGAAGTGTTGCTATGGCGAATTTTGGTTGGGTCTATCCCCATTTTGCGGATTGTGTCCTGATATAGCAGGTTTAGATCACTGCCGCCGTCCATTAGGACTTGTGTAAATTGGAGTCCGTCAATTATCGGATCTAGTATCAAGGCAGTCCATCCTGCATTCCGGATACTTCTAGAGTAATCCTGATGGTCGAAGGTGATTGGTTTTAACAACCAGTGGCGGGACTCCTCTGGGATAGGCCATATGGCGTGTATCTCTATGGGCGTCATTCTGTTTTTCCCTTTTGTCACGTAAAGTGAGTTTACTGTTTTGACTTCTTGTGGGAAATTTTTTTGTTTTCCGGTGCTCTGCTTGTGGGGTTCGTCATCGTCCTCGCTTGGTGTGTCGAGGCCCTTGTGTTCGGCATTGAGTTTGCCGGACTGCTTGAAGACCCAACAATCTCTGTGGGTATGGTTTGCAGGCTTCCCGGGAGTACTGTGGATTCGGCATATCTTGTCCGAGATTTTGTTTAAGTTAGATAGCTCATCCCTGTTATCCTTAAGGGGCAGTTTTTTATTCTGCCATGAGCTTTTGAATCCGGCGTTGACTGCCGTGCTCTTCGGGCTGTTTCCCTTTGTCTGGCGCTGGTCCTTGCTGCGTCGCGGTTTCCCGTTCCATCCCTGACTTCGGATGTACATGGGTCACTGGTACTGCATCTTGCCAGCCACTATCCTCTCCAGCATAGCGGGTCATGAGGCTTGTTAACGCGCCATTATTCTTGGCTTTTCTTGGCGAGGTTACTGGCGAGCCATTCGTCTCGGACGTTGTGTTTGAAAGCTGCTAAGGCTTGGCGTCAGACGATCGACTATTTGGTTCTTTTAGTAAGGAATCTGTTCCAGAATTTTTGGGCTGACTCTCCGGGTTGTTGAGTTATGTGACTTAAATCATCGGCATCCGGAGGTCGGACATAGGTCCCTTGAAAATTTGCGAAAAGCATCCTCGAGCTCTTCCCAACTTCCAATGGTGTTTTCGGGAGGCTTTTGAGCCAATGCGGGCTGGCCCTTTGAGCTTGAGGGTAAGTATTTTATGGCATGGAGGTCATCTCCTCTAGCCATGTGTATGTGGAGGATGTAATCCTCGATCCGCACTCGAGTGCATTGTTCCGTCGTATGCCTCTATGTTTACGGGCTTGAATCCACTGAAATTCATAATCCGAACCTCATCGGTGAAACATAGGGGGTGTATGGCACCCCTATATTTAGGTGTACCGTAATATTCGGATACTTGATGTGTTGCATTGCTTACTAGAGCTTGCTTTCTTGGCCCGTAGATAGATCTAACTGGGCCATCTTTTTGATGCGAATCCGTGTGCGGATCGCGTGCCGGCTTGTGTGCGGCGCCGTTTGCCGCTCTATGTTTGCCATGGGTCGTCTATCCTACCGGTTGGTCTCCTTGTTCTTTGATTGCGGGGGCTCTACGGCGTCCTCATCAAATTCGGGCAGTAGTTTTCGCTTCGGGTAGCTCTTTGTTCGGCGACTATCGCCGTATTTGTCTGCGGTGTTGATTACTTTGTTCCATCGGATTCTAAGCGCATCTTCTGCTGTTTTGAGCTTCTGCTTTTGCTTTTTCAGGCTACGCGCAGTGGCGGCGAGCCTTTTGTGGAGGTTCTTCTGCTCCAGCAACTTGTCCGGTGTGAGATCGTCCGGACTGTTATCTCCGCCGGGGACGGATTGTTTATCCGGGTTGTCCTGTTCGGACGGTTGCTCGATAGCATGTTCGTCGTCCACCGTTTCGCCCTGCTCTATGGCTGGGTCTGTATGGTTGTTGTCTTAGCCATGCTCTATGACGACAATCTCTTAGCCGCGTGCGGCGTCCCTCTCCATAGTTTCGCCCTCAGTCATATTTTCGTAGTGCTTAGGCGGAGCCCTGCGGAGATAGCACCATCACCACCATCACCATGTCGTCGTGCTGCCGGAACTCATTCACTACTTCGTCGTCTTGCTGGATCAAGAAGGCGAGGACGTCACCGAGTTGAATGTGTGCTGAACGCAGAGATGTCGTACGTTCGGTACTTGATCGGTTGGATCATGAAGAAGTTCGACTACATCAACCGCGTTTCTAAAAGCTTCCGCTTACGGTCTGCGAGGGTAGGTAAACACCCCCCCCCCTCGTTGCTATCCATCTCCATGAATAGATCTTGTGTGTGTAGAATTTTTTTTGTTTTCCATGCAACGTTTCCCAACACTAGCATGTTAGCACAATAACAATGTATGATGTCACAAAATTTTGTATAAAAAATTGAAATATTTTTTGAGATATAAAAATGACAAATTTGACATCAGTGAAATAATGGGCCATATCTAAAACCCAAGTTATGTTATGTATTATTCATTGTTGAATTTGTCAATTTTTTTTTGAGTTATGTTTCGAATTTTGACTTGAAATTTTTTGACTACCTGAATTGATGTTGTGTGAGTGCACTATTTTTTTAGAATTTTTTGAACATTTTAAAAGCATAATGTAAGTTCAATGCACCGGTAGTACCACAAGCTCCGGTGCACCAGATATTCTCCCAATCAGGATGGTATTAGTTGTCCTATAAAAGCCTACAAACCAGTACCAATAGAAATTTACGAACATGTTTGTATCGCTCAATGTAAAAAAAAGTTTAAGTAGTGATCTAAACACTCTTATATTTCTTTACAGAGGGAGTATATTAAAAATATTCAGGCGACAAAGTTCGCATGAAACTACTGCATCCTTAGTTGTTAGTCCACTTGCTCAAGACTTCATTCTTCGTCAGTTAGTAATTATCTTAATATTTTGAATCCAGCTTGAATCCACAGTTCTTAGTTCACAATGTGTAAAGCTTGTAAACAACGAGAAAGAAAAATAAGTGTACAACAATTATTTTCTCTGCACTGGATTTGATTAAAAAGTTCAATGAGAAAGGTCGTGGATTCAAAAATAGATTTACATGTTTATCGAGGAATCCTTGATAAAAGGTAATCTAATTATGTTGTACTTGTATGTCAGCATTTGAAACACGGTTTTTTCTCTTAAAGCTTGGACAGCAAGCTGAAGAAAAACATAAGCCAGAAGACAGAAGTAAATTTAAAAGTGACAGAATATTATTTAGGTATCTAAATAATGGATAATATGTGGTCTGGATATACATTTTGACCAAGTTTATCTAGGTATGAATTGAAGGAATAAATTTGTGAAGCTATAGAACAGAATAATTAAAAGAGAGTCACGGTGAAAAAAGGATAATATGAACATTTTAAAAAATTCTCCGTTTCTATACTATCGTAGGTTGTTATGTACTTCCAGACATAGATACCTGAATCAACAAAAAATTTGTATTCAAGGGGAAAAGGATGTTAGTCTACTCATCACACTATGGTCAGAACACAATAACTGTAAAATAAAACAATTGGAAATTAAACAAATATGCAACTACTATTGTGAAATTGTTGCTAGGGTGAACGAAAAATGCTTATTATGTGAATAAGTGTACATCAAATTTAATTTGGTGGTAAAAGAATGCTACTTTTAATAATTGTATTTCCCATTTCAAAAAAGTGTTGATACCGTATTTTAAAAATGCACGTGGAAAAAATGTTCATCACATACTCTTAAGAAAGGATGAAAATGTACAGCTACTATTGTAAAAAGAATAAACTGTAGTACTGGTATTGTGAAAATGTTGGTAGGATCAAAGAAAATGTTCATTATGTGCTTGATGAATGTATATAAACTAATTAGGTGGTAAAAGAATGTTGTTGTTGTATTTCAAAAAAGGCGTTTGGAGAAAGGTAATCACCTACTATTTGGAGAAAATAAGAACATGTAGAACTGCTGATGTCAAATTGTTGGTAGGGTGAAAGAAAAATGTTCATTATGTGCTTAATAAATTTATTGGAAAAATGTTCATTGTTTACTATTTTTAGAAGAAGAAAAATGCATAATAGAGTTATGAAATTGTGGATTCATCAAAATAAAAATGTTCATTATGTGCTTAATAAGTGTATTGGAAAAATATTAATTGTTTACTACTTTTAGAAGCAAAAACTGTAAAGAAAGTTATGAAATATTTATTCATCAAAAAAGAAATGTTCATTATGTGCTTAATAAATGTATTGAAATTTTTTTCCCTTTTTATTAGTATTTTTAGAAGAAAAAAGAGTAAACTAGAGTTATCAAAATGTTGATTCATCAAAATAAAAATGTTCAGTGTGCATTTAGGAAAAATGTATGTGCCTGGATTAGTAATGTACGTCAACTAAATAAGGTATGAGACTGGTACCTTTCATAACTGTATTTCCCTTCTGAATAAGTGTAGGCACTGCATTTCAAAAATGCAATATGAAAAAAAGTTCGTCACATACCATTGGAAAAAGGAAAAAATGCATAACTTATTGTGAAATTGTTGGTAGGGTCAAGGAAAAATGTTCGGTATACAAATGTACATAAACAAAATTTAGTGGTAAAAATGCTACTTTTCATCAATGTATTTTCATTTTCCAAAATTGACACTGCATTTTTAGAGTGTATTTGAAAAAAATGTTCATCACCTAGTATTGGAAAAAAGAAAGAAAATGTACACCTACTACTGTGAAATTGTTGATAGGGCTAAAGACTAATGTTGATTTTGTACCTAAGAAATGTACAACAACTATTTGGTTCACAATAGTGCTACTTTTAATAATTTCCCTTTTTGAAAGAATAGTTTCCGCTTTACTTTGCTCCAGTGGTGCATGGGCATCAAAACAAAGCCAAGCGAATGAACGTGATAAGTTCCGAATCACCACCAACTGATTTACTACCACTTAACTGCACTAATAGAGAGTAGTTGTTTGTCATCAGGTTGTTCAAGCTATGTACCTATATTCAAACAGTGAGCCGATGCTGATGTATCGTCGTGTTTCAGTAGGTAATTTCACACGGCCTGATCATAAAATACCCCCATGTATAATATGTAATCATTTCAGTTCATTCAAACAGTAAAAGTAACCCATCAATTTTGTTGTGAGGAGTAACAATCATCAAGTATTAATTCCATCAAGATAAGTAATCGAGTAGGACAAATTAACAAAACAATCACGTATTACCGGTCAACTAAAAAATACAAATTACGCTGAAAGGAATCAGATTTATGGCAATTTATACGTTGGTGCTTGCTGCCGGAGGCGGGGAATACATAGAGGTGGTGGCCAGTGGTGAGGGAGAAGATGATGGGGGCCTTTTGGGTTGGGGCTGTATGAAGAATTATGAGTGACAAGCGTGGACCTTCTTTTCCATCTTCCCTCCAATCCAAGGCAGGATCCGATTCCCTAGATTGAAACTTATATATCAATAAAATTTAGTTTTTTAATTCGTATTTTTATATGTTTTGGTTTACTATTAAACAAAGTGACTTGGCACGAAAAAATTGCCGAGTTATCTTGCATGTGCTAATGTTTAATGTTTTATTGCTCAGTCAATGCTTGTGTGTTGGGTTTTCTCTGTTTAGGTGATGATTGTTTCTGTATCACATGACTACTTAATTTGTGTTAGGGACTTAAAATGGAATTCATTTTTAATTAATTCCATCAAATCACAAATATTATAAAAGTTTCACTATTTTACGCTCGTTTTGCATAGTACGGGAGTGTGCAAGTTTTGTGTTATTTATGTGCAATTATCAATATATTCTAACTGCCACATATTATAAAAGAGTTTGCAAATAAGTATTTATAACTTGTTCACGTTAGGCATAGTTGTATAATATAAATATTCTTTTTAAATTTCCTGTCATTCTTTTTAGGATTAAACCACTCCCATAAGTAATTTTTCCTTAGATTAAATATGTTCTTCTTTGTTTTTGTTCATGATCTAAATTGTTATAAAACTAAGTACAATTTTGTTTCTAAGTTTTTTTAGTCATTTTTATTATTTCTTCATTTTCTTTCTTCTTTTAGGGTAATACCAATGTTCTTAATTCATTCTTCCTTAGAATAAATTTTGTTTCATTTTCACTTTCGTTTTTGTTTTTGTTTCAGAGAACACCGCTTTCACGATTCTATCCTCCTTAGATTGAAATTTCTATTTAAAAATATATTTAACCTTTTTTGTTAATATTTTTATATGTCTTTTATTATTGGTGAAAAGTGTCTGACACAAAACAATATTTCTAATTTTCTCTGTGCTAATGTCTCCCCTTGTCTTTGTTTTGTTGCTTAGTAAATTATTTGATCACTGGATTTCTTTGTATAAGTGGTGACTGTTTGGTTGAGTAATCACGTGACTGCTTAATTTCGGTTAGAGAGTTAAAATGGAATTCATTTTTGATTAATTCAATTAAACCTTAATTATTATTATTATTATGAGGGGATTAAACCTTAATTATTGTTTGCACTATTTTACACTTATGTTGCACAACATGGAAGAGCACAAGTTTTGCATAATTTATGTGCAATTTATTTTAGCACATCGCTTGTGCTAATGTGTTCTTCCGTGTTTTATTCATGAACTAAATTTGTACTAAAAGGTAAATGCTATTTCTTTTCAAGTTTGTGTCTGTCCATTTTTATTATTTCTTCATTTTATTTATTCTTTTAGGTAATACCAATGGTTTCTTCCTTAGAATAAATTTTGTTTTCTTTCCATTTTCATTTTTATTTTAGGTAACACCACCTAGCTTGACTTTGATAATTCTTTCTCCCTTAGAAAGAAATGTGTTCCTGTTTAATTTAATTTTTCTTTGAGGTACGATATGGACATGTCTGCTTCTGATATGACCAGAGATATTACATGCGTACATATATTTCAGGCATTTTGTAATTATAGAATATATTATTTTATTGTTGAGTATAAAAGACTACTATTTTTATGTTTGTGCGAAACTAAAGAAGGTGGAGATTTGCACATGGCACAAGTCAATATGTGTAATTACATGCTATTTGTGAACCCTCTGTTCCATAACATAAAATCGTTCTGCAAGCTTGAACCGGATGGGTATTTTCTAATCGAGTCACAATCACGAATTCAAAATAAGATGAGCTTAGGCTCGTACATGTTGTAGCATCAGTGTAAATGCAAAAACTTGCATGCATTTACTTCCCCGGGAATGAAAAACTTTGCATGCATCCTCGTGGATGCATGGTGGGTCAATGCAGGCAAGAAACGGGCCCATCACGAGGCTTCAGGGCCTGTTTGTTTCATAAGTCCCAAGACTTTTTTAAGTCCCAACTTATAAGTCATAAGTCCCTGTCTGTTTGTTTACATCGACTTATAAGTCCCGAGTCCCTGCCTGTTTGTTTACAGGGACTTATAAGTTGATAATCATTTTTCATACAAACGAATTACAGAATAGTTACAACCGAAATAACACTTGTTCATAACACTTGTTCATACAAACAATTAACACTTGTTGATAAGAACCAAAATAATAGAGAGTACACAACAACCGAGATAAAAGAAGTTGCTGGTACGAGCCCAACTCCGGAAAGACGTCCGTGTTGTTGTTGAGATCCAAGAAACCCATTCCCCTCCCAAGATTTCCACCGGCGGATGAGCCCTCGGGTGCCTCCTGAGACGAGGGGAATTGAGAGAAGAAGGATCTCGTTTTCCTCGTCGGCCATGGCGGCGTTGAAAAGCGCCGGCGCGGCGGGCGATCTTGTGTTGGCGCGAAGCGAGGCGACGAGGGGAACCGAGCGGCACGAGCGAAGCAGACGAGGCAACGGCGTGGGGCGTCGGTATGCAAGGCGACGAGGGGATCGAGAGGTGCGGGTCCAGATAAGTCCCAATAAGCTCCTCCCTGAGGAGCTTATTTGATAAGTCCCTAATTACCCCAATAAGTCCCAATAAGTCCCTCCTGTTTGGTTTGAATGGGACTTATAGGGACTTTTTTAAGTCCCTAAACCCATAAGTCCCTGGAAACAAACACCCTCTTAGATTGGCCTTGGATGTTAATCTAAGGGCATAGAAAAAAGTGACTGGAAGTTAAATAAAATCCAGCATATGACATATAGGCGCTCCCATAGTAGGCAACTTAGATTTAGGTAAAATGTAAAAGAAAACACAATAGCTACAAGTAAGAGCACCTACACCCGGGCGCCCCAAACATGCCTCAGATGTTCGGACCATCCATCCGGTCACTGACCGGTCCCAATTATTTGACCCAGACGGACGCCTCAAACGGGCCTCAAACGTCCGGACTGACCGACACCCCTCATATTCAGCCCAAATATGGTGTGGATATGGGGTGGCCCGGGCACGCTCGGGTGCGTCCGCCTGACAAGGCCGGCCCACCATCGACCCAACGGATGTCCCACAAAAAACTCCAGCCGGCTCATCACTCTGAGACCCTAACTCACTCACTCTGCTCTCTCGCTCCGTCCTCTCCTCTCCCCGCACTGATTCCGATCGAATCCGGCACAATGCCGAGCTCCAGCAGCCGCTCCGACTCCGAGCTGGATCTGGACTATGAGCTTGCCCACCGCATCGCCTTGGAGCGGTCCAAGGTGGAGACCGGGGGCAGCTCCGGATCTGCAGCCTCACCGTAGCCGCAACTTCCCTGTCGGCGCAGCTCGGACGCCGGCGCAGGCCCCTCCCGGCCCTGACGCAGCTCCGACAGTCGGTCTGCGCAATCCGCGCCTCCCCTACGCCGTCCCCTGCCCCCGCCGGCTGCTGCTCCCCATGTGGGCAGCGGTGGGTGCTTGTGCCTGCCCCGCCGGCCCGGACGCGCACGCCAGAATCAGAGGCACGCGCTGCCCGCAGCGAGCGGCAGTGGGAAAGGGAGAGGAAGGAGGCAGAGCAGTACGTGCGCTGCCGCCGCAGAATGTAGGCGGAGCCCGACGAGGACGTGCGGCTCTTTGAATGGGTCTACCGCCGGTCGCTTACGAACGCGAGACGGACGCGCGGCGGCTCCGTCGGAAGAACGCCAAGGCGCTCCGGATTGCCATCGAGCATTCCGAGCGTAAGGTGGCGGAGGCAGCGGCAGAGGCGGCTCGGCTCGTGAAGCTCAAGCGGCGGCAGGACAGGGTGGTCCAGTGGCTAAAAGGGCTTGTCATCCTCTTCGACTCCGACGACGACGTCGGTGGCTCCTCCTCCGATGACTCGGACGATCCGCCACCAGTCGTCGACGCCTACAGCTGCGCCGGGGACCGGAAGGGCGAAGGGCCAGCGAGGAAGTGGTGAATCTCCGCCGTCTCTGTCTTCAATTTCTAGTTCTTAGTAATGTAGTTCAAATTTGCCCGTTGTTTATGTGAAGTATGTGAATTTTGGCGGTCTTTTGGACGGTGATCTTCTGGTGATCGGAATGTGCATTTCCCTATCCGATTCTATGTTTGTGTGATGATCTACATTCTTTTTATCTACAGCGCATCCTAGTATGGATATGAGGAACCGGATATGAGATACACAGTTGTGGACGACAAGATTTAAGGGTTGCCGGTCGATTACCTTGACGCTTGCCGGCGTGCGTCATGGACGTTTGAGGGGACGGATTTGCAAAGTTCGGTTGTAGATGCTCTAAGTAACCTGAATTTAGAATTTGGGCCAGTCGATTTTGGTGTGAAGGAAGGAACAACCTGAGGAAAGGAAAGAGCTCGCCGTTGGGAAGGAAGGAGCTCGTCGGAGAAGAGCCGCTGGATTTATCTTAGGGTGGTAGGCTACCCCGGTATCTATCTTAGGGCGGAAGGCAACCCCATTATCTATCTTAGAGATGTGTGTAGGTGGAGTGAGGGGGGAGGGGTGCAAGTTCGCTGGAAAAAGCTGGTCATGGCTAGGGTTAGAGGGATGGCCAAGGGTGGCGGCACCACGGCGGTAGGCGATGGTTGATGGGAGGGCGGGGCGGTGAGGCGGTCACGGGAGCGCCGCGGGCCGGCTACGGTGGTATGGTGTTAGGCCTGGGCTGGATCGGCAGGCTGAGAGGAAGAAAAGAAACAATAAGAGTCAATTACACCACTAGTGCCACAACTTGGCGCGAAAAATCAGTTTAGTGCTAAAACTTGTGGCATACATTGAATTGGTGCCACAACTTGGCTTTGGCGTGCATATACGATGCAAATTACGTTTCTATACGAAGAGGGTGTTGATTAGGCACGCCAATGTGGCATGGGCCCGCTGTCAGCGAGGCAAAGAGGACGTGTGGCCTGCTATTTTGCACAAAAAAAATCTCTGAAATTTTTCCTCACAGAAAAGCTCTTGCCACGGCCGCAAGGGTCCACTTGTCAGCGTCTCAAAAATAATTGAAAAAATGGCACCTGCAAGGATTCAAACCGCTGTCCTGTAGCTCACAGCTGTGCGCGGCTGACCGCTGAACGAGGACAAATTCATGTAACAACTGGATGCTGCGCTATATATTTTTTGAGTATTATGCGGGCTACAGTCCCGATAACCCATTTTACACCGTTCTTTTATGAATTTATAGGATATTTTTAAATTATAATCGTGCGTTATAAATAATATACATATTAATAAATTAAATTAAATTATAAAATATCATTTACTAATTTAACATTATCCATGTAATTAAATTATAAATAAAGAACTGTTCATGTAATAATTTGCACATTGGATAAAAACATATACTCAATAAATGCTTATATAAGTTTAATTTTTGTCACAATTTTAAGTAAATATTAATGTAATATACAAAAGTAGTCATGCTATAAAAGTGTTTATTTTTATACTATATCTTAGTAAATGCTTTTATAAGTTTAAAAATGTCACATTTTAAAAAAAATCATGTAAGTATATAAAAGTGTTCATGCTTTATGAAAGTTTTTAGTTTTCTATATATTTTCATAAATTTTAAATATTCACAGTTTTACCAAACTATTCATGCAGTATATAGAAGTTTTCATGCTTTAAAAAACATATATCCGCATAGTGTAATTTTTTTACACGTATAGTGTAAAAATAGTTGGCTGGGATTCGAAGCAGCAATATCTGGGCATCAGGTGTGAGTGGCCACGGCACCACCCATCCGTGTTACTTTTTGTAGGAATTTATAAACTATTTGTAAATTATATTCTTATTCTTATGTGAGAAATAATGATAATATAGAATAATATTATGTTACAAAAATATTCAAGTATTATTTAAAACTTATCTATATTATTAAAAATATTTATGCAGTATATAAAAGTGTTCAGTGTTATTTATAGCACGTTGTTACAATAATCATGTATTTATAAAGTGTTTTTAAATAACAGTGCAAAATGGGCTGCCGTGACTCCTTTCCTCTTAAGATAGAATGTGGACCCCGTACAGCTCCATCTATGAGAAAAATGAAAAAAATTCTGAGGTTTTTTTTTTTGCAAGATAAGCTCCTCGTCACCCTGTCCCTGACAGCAGGCCCGTGCCACGTTGGCGCGCCTAATCAGCATTGTGTTCGTATAGAAACGTGATTTGCACCGTATATGCACGTCAAAGCCAAGTTGTTCCACCAGTTCAATGTATGTCGCAAGTTTAAGCACTACACTGACTTTTCACGCCAAGTTGTGACACTAGTGGTGTAATTGACTCAAACAATAATGGTTGGGGGTAAAAGAAGATGTCTAATCCGTTGGGTCTGCATCGGATGGCTGAAAACGATCGACTGTCCCAAAAGAAAACGAAAAACCGTCTCTACTGCCTGCTGTGCATGGCTGCTCTGCTCCTCGCTACGCAAGCGCTTAAAGCAAGCGAGAGGTGGGTGAGTCGCACGGAGAAGTCACCGCCAAGCAAAGGGTGCCGCGGGTGTGGTTCAGCACCACTCTGCGCTACGACGCTTCAAGCGAAAGGCTGCGCAAAACCGTACGTTCCCGTTCCTTGACGCCATAGACACCACCCGCCCCGCCATTGCCATCGTCGCTGGCGGCCGTTGCCAATGCCAGAGTACCCCCACACTATATGGTCCATGCACGACGATGTCGAGCTGATCCTCCCAGGTGACTTGTATACCCCTCGTGCACGTCGAGGCCATGGAGCCAAACAGGATAACGACGCATTTCGTAGTACTCCTGGTCGTCGGCACGCTGATCGTCTCGACCGCCGCCGAGTATGTCCGGCCTCCACCGGGCCGTGTCATCCTCACGGAGCACGACAAACCCGCGTCCCACCCTCAACAGGTATGCAAGTCGATCAAATTGCACTTATCGACGCCGGCCGGCCGACGGAGAATTTGATTGGCATCTGCGTGTCAGGTTCATCTATCTGTTGTCGGTGCGAACCATATGAGAGTTTCATGGATCACGGACGCCAAGCACGGGCACTCGGTGGTGGAGTACGGCAGGGCCTCCGGGAACTACACCACGTCGGCCACCGGCGAGCACACCTCGTACCGCTACTACCTCTACTCCTCCGGCAAGATCCACCACGTCACGATCGGACCTCTGGATCCCGACACCGTGTACTACTACCGGTGCGGCACGGTCGGCGACGAGTTCACCCTCAAGACCCCGCCCGCCGCTCTCCCCATCGAGCTCGCGCTCGCAGGTACGTACTACGAAATCTATCGCCTCTGGTTGCACAACTTGCACACTGCCCTGGCCGTGCGATCTCACGGTTTGAAGCTCAGGGGACCTTGGGCAGACCGAATGGACGGCGTCGACGCTGGCCCACGTCAGCAAGACGGACTACGACATGCTGCTGGTGCCAGGCGACCTCGCCTACGCCGACACCCAGCAGCCGCTGTGGGACACGTTCGGGCGGTTCGTGCAGAAGCACGCGAGCCGGCGGCCGTGGATGGTCACCGAGGGGAACCACGAGGTGGAGGCCGGGATGGCGCTCCCGGGCTCGCCGGGCCCGTTCGTCGCCTACACCATGCGGTGGCGCATGCCGCACGAGGAGAGCGGGTCAACGTCCGCGCTCTACTACTCCTTCGACGCGGCCGGGGGCGCCGTCCACGTCGTCATGCTGGGCTCGTACGCCGCCTTCAACTCGACCTCGGAGCAGTACGGGTGGCTGGAGCGCGACCTCGCCCGGGTCGACCGGCGCGCCACCCCGTGGCTCGTCGTGCTGCTGCACGCCCCGTGGTACAACACCAACGCGGCGCACGCCGGCGAGGGGGAGGCCATGAGGAAGGCCATGGAGCGCCTGCTCTACGAGGCCCGCGTCGACGTCGTCTTCTCCGGCCACGTCCACGCCTACGAACGCTTTGTGAGTTGTTGTTTGCCTCTCCGACTTGATCTGCCTGCGCGTGAAAGTGTGAGAGCCTGATGGACACATGTTAACTGTTGCAGACAAGGGTCTATGACAACGAGGCGAACCCGTGTGGGCCGGTGCACATCACAATCGGCGACGGCGGGAACAGAGAAGGGCTTGCATTCGAGTAAGTTGCAAACGACGCGTAGACTTTAATCAACTAAATTGATTCGTTCCATAGCTGAATCCTTTCTGTCCTGTTTGTGTGGTCGCCGCACGCAGTTTTCAGAAGAATCATAAGCTTGCTCGGCTCTCGTTGATGAGGGAGGCGAGCTTCGGGCATGGCCGGTTGAGCGTGGTGAACGCGACGGCGGCGCGCTGGGCATGGCACCGCAACGACGACGCCGACTCCACCGTCCGCGACGAGCTCTGGCTGGAGAGCCTGGCCGCCACAGCCGCGTGTCGACGGACCCAACCCTTCGCTGATTATTGGAGCGATGAGTTGTAGGCTTGGTACAGTACATTGTCACGTTTACGGGTCCTAACTTCTGTGCTCAAGATCTTCCAATCCGGGATGCGTAGAAGGCGGACGCGCGGGCCGTTTTGACGTAGACCGGCGCATGGGTGGTAAAATAGACAAGCAAGCAGAAATGGTTTTCTTTCCACTTGTTTTTCTTTTAGCAAAAGAGGGCTTTTCCCGTCGATTTCATTAACGAAACCATTAGGCTGAACAACCAGCAAATCCTTCGCCAAAGCTACAGATCGACTCCAACTACTACCAGATAGTTCTACGAAATTCTAGTTGTTCCAAGCACCAGCAGGGACGCAGCCCAACAAGCAATCTTTTTTTTTGCAAGAGATAAAAGAGAACATAATTTTCTTTCCACTCGTACTTGTATGCTTACAAAGCTTTTAAGAGCATCTACAACTCGTACCTGTATGCTTACAGAGCTTCTAGGAGCATCGATAACTGAACTGGACAAATCCGGGGCATATCCACGAATAGCGCAAATCCTCAAATGTCCTCATTTGTCACTATAACCTCTACTTTTAAAATCTCAAATCCATGCATAAAAACACAAGCAATGAACAGTGCACACAAAACGAATTATCCGTACATAAAAATGCGGTCTAAACATAAAATTTATTCATAGTGCATAATAAAATCATGAAAAATAGTTCAGTCATTATCGGCGTGGATCCACGTATGCTTCACAAGATCATTAAAAAGTTGCATGTACAACCGTTGATCCCGAAATTGTCGATGCATATAAAGAAAATTGACAACATGCTGTCTCTCTTGTTTTAGGCGGACTTGAACTCTAGGCTTCTTAAAACCATGTGTGTCAGGCTGCACCTTCGCCCTCATCCTTCATAATCATGTTGTGTAAGATTACATGACATGCCATGGACTGCCAAAATGTCTTGGGTTCTAACATCATTGCAGCTCCGCAACCAAATATCCCAACGAGTTTGGAGCACTCTTAATGCTGTCTTCACATTCTTCTTAGCGCATTTTTACACTTGCGCAAAGAGATATTGTTTTTTGATGGCTGGTGGCTAACGTGACCAGAGTGGTGAGGCCGCCACTGGTGGCAAGCCAGCAACGGGAGGGTGCTAGGGGGAGACCCTAGCTGGGGAGGGAGGGGGGCACTAAGGAGATATTGTAAATCCAAACCTTGAAGGTGTTTTTGTTGAAGAACCTCGGCTACCCTTAGCTACCAGACGGCTTACGATAGACGAGTGGGAACCATTATGTGCCAAGGTAGGGGGACGGGGGTGTCCATGGCGTGGCATATTCCTATCATCTGCAGCGCGGCTGGTGCTCACAAACTCGAGCCTATCCCTCTCTACCCATGTTTGCCATGAGCCTCTTCCTTCTAGCTGAAGGGGTCCATGCCAAAATGGACACGCCGTGATCTCGTTTCTTTTGAGAAGGAACAGGCCCGAAACGTAAATATCACATGGTCAAATGGGCGGCTTTTTGTCGGCCTAAGGCCTTGGGAGGCCTTGGGATCACCAACACCAGACTCTTCAATATCACCCTCATGTGTAAATGAATCTGGAAATTGTCGCAAGGGTCGACGAGCTTGTGGGTGTTGGGAAACGTAGCATGCAATTTCAAAAAAAAAGTCTACGCTCACGCAAGATCTATCTAGAAGATGCATAGCAATGAGGGGGAGAGTGTGTCCAGTGGCGGAGCCAGGATTGGAGCAAGACCCGGGCCCAAATTTTTTATGTCAGCGCAGGGAAAAACTTAGCATCATAAGGGCTCTACCTTAGAAAAGACTCAGTACTACACCACATTGCTGAACATAGATAGTAACAAGAAATTTTCACCGCAAAATCATAAGCTCCGCAAGCATTCCCCCACAATAAACATCCAATCCCTTAAAAAATGATACGTACCCAATTTACAAGCCGTTAAAGGGGGAGAAAGGCTAATTCATGTCGCCGCCCATCTCTTCTCCAGTTCCTTGAATCACACACGCAAAAGGACGCTAGAATTCCCACAACAGAAGGCATATCAGACGACAAGTTACCCAAAATCGAACAGAAAGGAAAGGAGCTCTCCTTCAAATACCTGTTTCATGGTCAGAGCTTCAGAATCGGTCGAGGGGTGCTGTCGTGCTAGGGATTGAGGAGGCCCAGGGAGGGCGGCCGGTGACATACGATGGACGGTGACTGCAGCCAACAACCGTGGGCTGGGGCTGCGCACTCACGCAGTCACGCGGGCCGACAGGACTAGGCGAGGAACCAGGGGTGCTCAGAACTGGGGAGGCCGGGATGACGGCTGGTAGAAGACGGCGGCGGAACTGGAATAGCCGAGCAGGGAGGCGGCGGAGCGGCGCGACCGCACGAGCGTTGGAGGTTGTGATGTGCATGGGTTGTGCCCGTCCGTGCGTGCAGTGGCCGAGAGCTGCGTGGATCGTTCATCATTGTGAGCGAGTAGGCCTGGGCCTTCGTCCGTGCAGTACCCCGGGCCTATACGAAAATCTATGTAGGTAATAGCTAGGAAAAAAACCACGCCCCGGGCCTGGGCCCTAGGTGCCCGGGGCCTGGCTCCGCCCCTGAGTGTGTCTATGTACCCTCGTAGACCGAAAGCGGAAGAGTTTTGACAACGCGGTTGATGTAGTCAAATTTCTTCTAGCTCCGACCGATCAAGTACCGAACGTATGACACCTCCGAGTTCTGCACATGTTCAGCGCGATGACGTCCCTCACCTTCTTGATCCAGCAAGGTGTCAAGGAAGTAGATGAATTCCGCCAACACGACGGCATGGTGATGGTGATAGTGAAGTGATATGCGCAGGGCTTTGCCTAAGCACCGTGAGAATATGACCGAGGTGTAAACTGTAGAGGGAGGCGCCGCACACGGCTAACAATTGATGTTGTGTGCTTGTGAGGCGCCCCTCCTCATATATATAGGTGGGAGAGAGAGGGGAGAGGCCAAGGGGCGCCCCAAGTGGGGCTGAATCCCACTTGGGCTCTTGCCCTGGTTCGCCCTGTTGGGGAACGTAGTAATTTTAAAAATTTCCTACGCACACGCAAGATCATAGTGATGCATAGCAACGAGAGGGGAGAGTGTTGTCCACGTATCCTCTAGACCAAACGCGGAAGCGTTAGCACAATGCGGTTGATGTAGTCGTACGTCTTCACGATCCGACCGATCAAGTACCGAACGTATGGCACCTCCGAGTTCAGCACACGTTCAGCTCAATGACGTCCCACGAACTCCGTTCCAGCAGAGCTTTGCGAGAGAGTTCCATCAGCACGACGGCGTGATGACGGTGTCGATGATGCTACCGACGCAGGGCTTCGCCTAAGCACCGCTACGATATTACCGAGGTGGAATATGGTGGAGGAGGACACCGCACACGGCTAAGAGATCAAGAGATCAATTGTTGTGCCTAGAGGTGCCCCCTTGTCCCCGTATATAAAAGAGTGAGAGGAGGAGGGGGCGGCCAAGGAGGAGGAGGCGTGCCCAAGGGGGGCAATCCTACTCCAAGTAGGATTCCCCCCTCTTTCCTAGTCCAAGTAGGAGAGGGGAAGGGAGGGGAGGAGAAGAAGAAGGAAAGGGGGGCCGGCCCCCTAGTCCAATTTGGTTTGGGCTAGGGGGCCACGCGCCCCTAGCTGGCCGCCTCTCCTATTCCTCCACATGGGCCCATGAGGCCCAATAACCCCCCGGGAGGTTCCGGTAACCTCCCGGTTCTCAGGTATTTATCCGATAACCCCCGGAACTCATCCGGTGTCCGAATATAACCTTCCAATATATCAATCTTAATGTCTCGACCATTTCGAGACTCCTCGTCATTTTCGTGATCACATCCGGGACTCCGAATTACCTTCGGTACATCAAAACACAAAAACTCATAATATCGATCATCATCGAACTTTAAGCGTGCGGACCCTACGGGTTCGAGAACTATGTAGACATGACCGAGACACGTTTCCGGTCAATAACCAATAGCGGAACCTGGATGCTCATATTGGCTCCCACATATTCTATGAAGATCTTTATCGGTCAAACCGCATAACTACATACATTGTTCCCTTTGTCATCGGTATGTTACCTGCCTGAGATTCGATCGTCGGTATCTCAATACCTAGTTCAATCTCGTTATCGACAAGTCTCTTTACTCGTTATGTAATGCATCATCCCGCAACTAACTCATTAGTCACATTGCTTGCAAGGCTTATAGTGATGTGCATTACCGAGAGGGCCCAGAGATACCTCTCCGACAATCGGAGTGACAAATCCTAATCTCGAAATACACCAACTCAACAAGTACCTTCGGAGACACCTGTAGAGCACATTTATAATCACCCAGTTACGTTGTGACGTTGGGTAGCACACAAAGTGTTCCTTTGGTAAACGGGAGTTGCATAATCTCATAGTCATAGGAACATGTATAAGTCATGAAGAAAGCAATAGCAACAAACTAAACGATCAAGTGCTAAGCTAACGGAATGTGTCAAGTCAATCACATCATTCTCCTAATGATGTGATCCCGTTAATCAAATGACAACTCATGTCTATGGCTAGGAAACTTAACCATCTTTGATTCAACGAGCTAGTCAAGTAGAGGCATACTAGTGACACTATGTTTGTCTATGTATTCACACATGTATTATGTTTCCGGTTAATACAATTGTAGCATGAATAATAAACATTTATCATGAAATAAGGAAATAAATAATAAGTTTATTATTGCCTCTAGGACATATTTCCTTCACGCCCCCCTCCTTGCATAGGCGCCAGGGGAAGGAAGGGGGAGGTGGTGCCCCCCCCCCCTTTCCTTTCTCCCTTGAGGAGGGGAAGGAAGGAGGGACTTGCCCTCCCCCCTTTCCTTTCCCTAGGGCTGGCCGGCCTGGTGGAGGGGCGCACCAGCCCCTTCTGGGCTGGTATGTCCCTCCCTTGGCCGATTAAGCCCATATCTTTGCCGGGGGTGCCCGGAACCCCTTCCGGTGACCCTATATGTACCCGGTACCCTTCGGAACACTTTCGGTGTCCGAATACCATCGTCCTATATATCAATCTTTACCTCTCGACCATTTTGAGCCTCCTCGTCATGTCCGTGATCTCATCCGGGACTCCGAACAACATTCGGTCACCAAATCACATAACTCATATAATACAATATCGTCATCGAACGTTAAGCGTGCGGATCCTACGGGTTCGAGAACTATGTGGACATGACTGAGACACCTCTCCGGTCAATAACCGATAGCAGAACATGGATGCTTATATTGGCTCCTACATATTCTACGAAGATCTTTATCGGTCGAATCGTTATGACAACATACACAATTCCCTTTGTCCATCTGTATGTTACTTTCCGAGATTCAATCGTCGGTATATTCATACCTAGTTCAATCTCGTTACCGGCAAGTCTCTTTACTCGTTCCTTCATACATCACCCTGCAACTAACTCATTAGTCACTTTGCTAGCAAGGCTTCTTATGATGTGCATTACCGAGAGGGCCCAGAGATACCTCTCCGATACTCGGAGTGAAAAATCCTAATCTTGATCTATGCCAACCCAACTAACACCTTTGGAGATACCTGTAGAGCATCTTTATAATCAACCAGTTACATTGTGACGTTTGATAGCACACAAGGTATTCCTCCGGTATCCGGTAGTCGTACACAGCATACAACTCGCCCTGCCGAAATGGCATGGGCCAATTTATTACTTCCCTTGTTTCACAATGTAGTGCGCCCGCGCTTACCGCGATTCAAGTTTGACCGTAAATTTAACCAACGACACCGACTGTGGCGGGAGCAAAAATTATATCACTGAATTCATATCAAAAAAACGAATTCAGTGATATAAATTTTGTTTCTGCTGTAGTCGGTCTCGTTTGTTAAATTTACGGCAGAAACTTGAATCTCGAAAAACGAGCACACTACTTTGTGAAACGGATGGCGTACATGTGTGAGAGCAGAAAGAAACTGCGACACAAGAAAAATTTGAACCCATAAAAATACGGATCACCTTGAACAAAGCTCCACCAAAAAAGAAAAAAAAAAATTGGAGGCAAAAAAACCCTTAGAGCGTAGAGCAATATTGGAGGAAAAAGGCACACGATGAGATAAACTGAAAATTTATACGAACCGATCATTTCCCATGGATGGTCTATAATGAAATCTCTATAAATACTTATATTTAGGAATGAAGAGAGTACATGTCCGAGAGAAAAAGAAACTGGAACATGAGAAAAATTTAAACCCATAAAAATACGCGTCTCATTGAACAAAGCTCCACCGGCAGAAACGCCGTGTGCATTGCACCGTAGAGCGTAGAGCAGTGTTGGAGGAAAAAGGGATGCCGGACGATCCAATCCTTGTGCGGCAGCTTATCGTCCTTGACGCGCGACGGAGCCTTGGCGCTTGGCCCTACTCCGCGACGATGGCGAGGACCCGCCCGCCGGCGCGACTCCCTCTACGCCGCCTACGGCGGTGCCTCCGCAGGTAGAGGAGGAAGGCGAGGAGACCGAGCAGCAAGACGAGGCTGCGAAGGCGGCGGCCACGCCGCTTTCTTCTTATCTCGCGCGTTGCTTGCGTCGGTGGCTCGTGTTGGCCTGGGCGCTGACGCCGAACCCGAACAAGCTGCGGTTGCTGGCGCTCCTCCAGCTGCCCGCCCGCCATCGCTGCTCCTGGCTGTCCTGGTATTGGCAGCTCACAGAGACATCCGCGAGACGACGTTGTTTATATTGCACTGCCTCTTTCTGTAGCTCTGCCGCTTGGAGCAAGGCGACGCAAGGAATATGATCACGCGGACGCGGAGCTAGCTGTGATTGCCGATGAAGCTGAGTGGCGCGCAAAGGGAAGGGACGAGCTAAAAGGAGCGACACATTGGCAGCTACGTGGCGTTTGTTTCAAGGCACGGTAAGGAATCCCGATCCACCATGTCCAAACTTTCCGATGTAGCTCAATGGAATACTGTATCTCACACATGTAACATGAAAAAAAAAAGTTTGATCAAAACATGTAACATGAAAAACACTCGATCATTATATTTGACATGCATCTGAACTTCGATCTTCGGATCATGCCCTGCCGATCCTATCCTAGCCTGGCACGCCGAGCAACGCCTGGATTTCCAACGTTGCCCTACACGACGATCGTTTGACTAACACACAAGACACGACATCACCATCAGGTGATTTATTCGGAAAGCAAATGCGGAGCTACTACCAGTAACGTGGTGTAGCCGCAGCGAGCACGTAGACGTGTATGGGCACAGTTACGAGGGTAATGAAGCAAAATCATCTCGCGATACCACATCACTTCTTGCAGACCAGCCCGGCGCTGCCCTTGCCGCTGCCGCACATGGTGTCGGCCGGCTCGTCGATCATGTCCACCGCCCCGACGCGGACGATGTCCTCTCCGGCGAAGCGCGCCACCTCGCAGTCCGTGCCGAAGATGTCCGACACCTGGTACTTTGCGGCACCCCCCATCACGGGTATCTTGGCGCCCATGTCAACCCCGGCGCTGACGTAGTCGGAGCGGTAGGTCTGGCCGAGCACGCCGTGCACGTCGGCGCTGATGGAGTGGAACTTGAACGCGACGTTGAGGTGCGCGAGGCTGTCGTCGGCGGTGAGGCCGTAGTCATGGACCCTCGAGTCCTCCTCGGTCACCGGCACCGCGTTGGCGACGATGCGGAACCGCCCGTCGAGGCGCACCACCACGCCGTTGGCCACGCCGATGCGGAACACGGACAGCGCGGGCGCGGACGCTGGGCTCCAGCTGGCGGCCGGCGCCGCGTCCAGCTCGACCGGCGCGCCGTCGAAGGTGATGACGAGGCGGTCGACGGCGTTGTTCCAGGTGACGGTCCTCTTGACGCCGAGGTAGAGGCGGTGGCCACCGAAGCGGATGCCGAGCGCCCGCACCCATGTGAAGTCCCGCGCTGCCTTCACGTTGCGCTTGCCGATGAAGTGCGCGTTGATGTGCAGGTTGGCGTCGGAGAGCAGGCAGAAGTCGGCGTCCCTGCGGCCGTGGAAGAGGAACTTGTTGCCGTCGCCGCCCACGAAGCGCGGGTCGTAGCACTCCGTGCCGGCCAGTTCACACACTGTTGGGTGCCAATGATGCATCAAGCACACGATCGATCAGTAACTTCAGCTGCGAAATGAATTCAAAAAAACATGGACGTGTATATGTGTTGTGATCTTACTGCAGACGAGCTTGCAGCTGGGGCAGTGCACGTAGCAGAGGTCGCGGCAGCCCCGGGGGCACTGGCGCACCGGGATCATGCACTGCGGGGCCTGCGACGGGCTGCTCTGGTTGTAGCAGCTCACCACGGTGGGCTGCGCGCCGGGGCTCATGTAGATGGGGACCACGTTGGGGTCGGACGAAATGGGGTTGTCCATCGGCTGGGCACCGACCGTCACGAGGAATGCGGCGGCGCAGGCGAGCAGCGCGACCGCGCACGGGCGCCCGACGGACGCCATGGGTCACTGCTAGTCGGTCTCTGGGTGATCTTCACTGCTAGTTGAGTGAAGCTGTTGCGAGTGCTCGTGATGGTGTGGTGGTGCAAGGCGTGGAACGCATTCTTTTATAGCCCGGGACTATCTGACTAAACGAGTGTCGTCGGAACCACGCATGGCTTTTAGTCCCGGCAAGTCAACTGCCGCTCGATAGATGGCTCGGCTAGCTCCCACAGTCCCCCGCCACATGAAACGATTCCACGCTTGCCGTCCCGGCGAACGGTTGATTCAAATCCGGGGCGCTTGGTCTCGATCTTTGTGTCAAGTATCATCTGCTCTACGTTATGGCTAAACAGAATCTACATGCCCAGCTTGGACAAAATTTTATCCTCTTCAGAAAGAAACCAAGACTCAGATATAGCCTGGCCACCAAAAATTGCACGATGTAGATAAAATCTTCAGTGGACGAATACTTCTACATGAGTACATACAATCTTCAGGGTAAAGGCGTAAGGCACGGCCTTAGAGGAACATGGTTAGTGTTCATCTTAACAGAGCACAAGCTAGTTGTTATCTTGCTTCAGAAAGTTACTCCAAGCTACACTCTAGTTGCCAATGACGTACCATATTTGTATAGAAGGCAGAAAAGAATATACACGAAATCCGACGTGACTGCGAACAACACGGCACACGAGAACCCGTCTGTACCAGGATTTGGTGTTCTGCGCCGGATCGTGTTCGCTGGTTCATCGAGGGGTACCCTGAATATGTGGCTTTTCCGATCAATGTTCTTGTGGAAGGGAAGGGTCCGGTCCATGCTCCTCCCCCGTTGTTCCACCCCAAGGTCCGGAGGACCATATCAATGGTGGGAACACTGACTGAGAAGCTTCTTGTCTACCTTTCTCTAAATAGGAGTGGGACGCCCTGGGTCCTAAACTGCAGCCTCTCTACCCAAACAGGGATCCCATGGGCTATGGGGCTAAGGATTCTGTTGATCTGATTGGCTCTACCACGCTGGCTAAGAATCCTAAAGGTGCTGGTGTTAGCCCCTTGGCCTCTGCGGTGTGCTTGAACATGTCGATTCGCCCGCCATCCCCTTCCCTCTCTGGGATCGAAGATTCTCGCGATCATGCTACTTTTGACTCTGACGTTAAGATCATGGCCACCAAGCAGAAGAAGGTTGTGAAGAACCCCCCCCACTCTGCCGCTCGAGGACATCCACCGGCACTAAGCTTTCTTCTATTGGTGTGTACCGGGCTCTTGACACGGAGTTGGGCGCGTCTGAGAATCTGCCTGAGGATGGACACCCTGCTACTCCTCCCTCCCATACGATTACCGTCAAGACTCGTGTCTCTACCGCTCGTAAGAGTGCCCGGGCACGCAACCCTGGTGAATCTGTGGTGGAGAGGGCAGAACGAAGGGCGGTAGAGAAAGATTCGATCTTTGCAG
This sequence comes from Aegilops speltoides, assembly GCA_021437245.1. NCBI lineage: Eukaryota > Viridiplantae > Streptophyta > Magnoliopsida > Poales > Poaceae > Aegilops > Aegilops speltoides. Next base: position 351,473,593 of record CM038142.1, on the reverse strand, counting down.
GTAAAAAACCACTCTCTTCTCCTAAGTTTCTTGTCCTTCCTGAGTATTCGAATACACATTTAGTTAGGGTGGCTCTCGATTCTGGTTTTTGTTTTGATCCTCCTGCTGGTGATCCTGTGTCGGTTATTTCTACAATTCGTGCCAATGAGTTGGCTCAGGCTACTTTAGACATGGCTGGTGAGGCATTGGTGTCCGTGCCTTCACCTGTTGTTGATGTTGTGGTTCCTCTGAGTGTTTCTGTTCCTGTTATATCCCTTCCCAGTGCTCAATCTTCTTAGAGCATCTCCAACAGCCGCGGAACGCGCAGCGCGCTAAAAAAAGCGTTTGCAGCACGCTAATCGCGAGTTTTTGCGTGGCGAGGAGCGCTTGCTCCATTGGCTGCTGCAAAGTTTAGCACGCGCGAGCCGCTCCAGCAGCAGCTGCAAAACTGTTGTGCGCGCGTGCTCTCACAAACAGTATATGCACTCCAAACACAACCAAGAAGATCAAACACAAACAAAATAAATCAACTATAAATAGTTCAATTTTATTATTACAACTCAAACAAATAGTTCAACAATACAACATCAAACATACAAATCATGATGCTCTTTGTCGTCCATTCCATGCCCACCACTCCTCGATGAGATCCTTCTAAAGATCATCATGCGTTTCGGCACGTCGAATGGCATGATAGGAGAAAACAAAACGGGCCACCCGGCAGCCCTCCGCCGCACTCGCACGAGATATCCCAAGAGTTCATAATGAGAGTAGTCTAAATCTTGGTCACGCTCATTCTCGATGATCATGTTGTGCATGATCACATAAGTGTGCATGATGTACCAAAGCATCTTTTGATCCCAAAATCTAGCCGGTCCTCTCACAGTGGCAAATTGGGCTTGCAAAATCACAAAAGCTCACTCCACATCCATCCTAGCCGCCGCCTGAGCATTGTGGAAATCAAGATTTTTCTTACCAGGGCCGGTCCTGATATTTCGGGGGCCCAGGGCGAAATTACAACCCGGGGGCCCTACTATAAAGACCAAAATAATAATCTCATTGTTTTAGTTCATTCCTTTACTTAACTTATTATTGTCTATCGTTCCAAAATAAAAAAATTGTAAATGGTGTATTCCTTTACTTAATTAGACAAATCGAATACCTGATAGAAGGCAAACATCAAGATGAAAGGTTTGAAGTTTAAAAGCTTCATTTGCAACAATAAAATATCATTTACCTACCCGATGGCTACGGGAGTCTGAGTGGCTTTATTATATAACCATGCTTGGATTGAAGTTATGCGTGTAAGAATAGCTGAGACCTTCTTCCAATTTTTAAATTAAATTTGCAGTCATGATGATTTGGGGAGAGAATGCAAAGAACGACAATCGAACACATAGCAGGCAATTTTTTCAATAGATAAGGCGATTGGTGTTGTGTTGACAAAGTCCAGATTGAAGTAAGAAATAGAGCAACGGGCACACGAAATCAAATTTTTGTACTGCATCATATGCATGACCTTCTAAGATCTCACTGCTGCTGCACCATATGAATGTGACCAACTAGAAAGAGGAGGTTAGGGATGACCTTATAAGTGGGGTGGGGATAACACAACGGGGCCGGGGACCTGGAGGAAGACCAGCCGGCCGCATGGCGGAGAGCGATCTACATTGGCGGTGCGTCTCACGATCAGGGCCCTTGGGGGAATAGTATTGTCGCGAAGCGGCGAACTCGCGATGGAAAGAAGGAAAACATGACTACTCATGGACTATGTGCGTCTAGGTCGCTGCCTCCTTATGGTCTGGGCCATGGGCTCCTTGCGAACCCTGGAGGGGCCCCCTAGATTTCAGGGGCCCTGGGCGGCCGCCCCCCTGCCACCCCCTCAGGGCCGGCCCTGTTTCTTACCTTCTGGTTTTTTCAACAACTTCACAAATGTTTGCCACTTTGGGTAGATGTCATCCGCAAGATAGTAGCCATAGTTGTATGTATTGCCATTTGCTACAAACTACACCGGTGGTAGTTCACCATTTGGAATCTTATTCATCAGTGGTAACCGATTAACAACGTTGATGTCATTCAAGGATCCAAGCATTCAAAAAAAAGCATGCCAAATCCAAGTCGCTTGATCGGCCACTGATTCAACGAGTATAGTGGAACCCTTTTTTTGGCCGTGGAATTGTCTATAACATGCCTTAGGATGGTTCTTCCAACTCTAATGCATGCAATCTATGGAGCCAAGCCTACCTGGGAACCCGCGAGCTTTGTTCATCTCCAAAAGCCTTGCACAGTCTAAAGCATTGGGAGATCTCAAATACTCTGGGCCAAATACTTGCACAATTCCGACTGCGAAGCGCTTGACACACATGATGTCTTGACTCTCACCCATGGCCAAGTGGTCATCAACTAGATCAACTGGAATATCGTATATCAACATACGCAAAACGGCTGCCATCTTCTTAAAGGTGCTATGCCCGAGCTCTCTAGCGGCATTCCTCCTTTGCTGAAAAAACCGATCATGGCTTGCTAGTTTCTCTGCAATGCGCCTGAACAACTAGGTGCTCATCCGCCAAAAAAGTACGACTCGGGGTACACGGGATTATCCACAAAATAGTGCCTCATCAATTTGTTGACGGCATCAATCATATCCCTCCAAATTTTCTGTCGACCCATAACCGAACCACCATGCTTCGGTTTTTTTATTGATGTGCATAGCTAGGATCATTGCAAGCTCCTCCTCCTCTTCAATATCAAATTCTTCTTCGAAAGAATCATATGACGAACTCATCTATAATGTTGAATTTAAACTAGTCTATAAAAACTACAAACAACATGCACCAAATTCATGTAAAAAAAATGTGAAGTTGAAGCAATACATACCTTGCAAGCGTTTTGTAGAACACATTGTGGGTGCTGAGCGGCAGTGGGCCGCCGGGCGCTGTTCGTCAGAGGAAGGGCGCCCGCGAGGGGCGGCGGCGACTAGAGGGAGACGAAGGAAGCAGCGGTGGCGCAGTGATAGGCCGGGGAAGCGCCAGAATAGTCGTCAAAATTGTGCGGGCGGTGGGGCCAGCGCTTGGATTGGGGTAGGTGGAAGTCGCGAGTGGGCGCTCGATTGTGCAGCGCGTGGGAGCGGGCACAGCAAATAAACGGCGCGTGATGCCGTTTCGGCCAGCGCGCTGAACTACTTATGCTGCGAGCACGATTTTAGCGCCTCCGCTGGAGTTCCCAGAGCGGTTGCGCGCGCAAAAAAAAACCAAATTTTCCAGCACGACACTTATATAGCGCAGCTGGTGGAGATGCTCTTAGGGATCTTTCATGCATGGTGGTGGGCAGCATGACGTTGTTCTAAAGTCATGTAGGAAGAAAGGTGGTGCCATGATTGCCCCTTTGCGGTCCAGTTTCCATATTTAAAATTGAGAAACTCATTTAAATGAAGATCCTGTTTTGGATTATGAGGGGTTTCGGTTTTAGGGGGCACCGAAACCAGTTGCATGACTATGTTCGTGACTCGAGTATTTGCATTGTTTGCTTACAGGAAACTATTAAATCTTCTTTTGCTGACGCTGAGTTGGCTTACATTGGGCAAAAATGCTAGACTCACGGACTTTTACATGCTAATACGGGCTCTTTCCTCCTAACTAAACTTACCCCCCCTGATTTTCAGCTGGGGTGGGGCCCCTCATCCTGATTTGCACCCAATTAAAAAACCCCACCTCAGCCTCTCCGTGAACCCCGTAAAACTGATGCCCGTGCGTGTAGCATTGCCGTACATTGGGGGATCGAGGTGCTTTGGTTGGCGTCGGTTGCTAGCATAGGGCCATTCAGGTGGCATTCTAGAGGGCGCTAAACTTCGACATTTTCGATATTATTGCTTCCCATTCTGGTCTTTTTGCTAGTTTAGTCTTTTTCACCATGATCTTAATTGCCTTTGGGAGATTATTGTGGTCTACAGGTCAGCGGGTCATATTCCCTATCTCAGATCTTTTTGGACGAACTTACTGTCAAAATTTTGTCGGCTAATTTGCCTCTTCTAGTGGGAGGGGATTTTAACCTACTTCGCTCCCCTACTGATAATAATAATACTCCCTTCATTTACTTATACAAGGCCACTATGGAATATACATTTTGCATCTATACAAGGCCACCAACAATAATCAAGGCTAAATTAATGATATTTTCTCATACTAGCAACTTGTTTAATACTTGCATGCATGCAGCCATAATGATTGTCAACTACTTCCTCCACTCAGTGTCCTTGCGTGCATGCAGCATATCAATGATCCCAGTAAACAAAAAAGAAAAGCTGACTTGCAAATCATGCATTAAATTTTACATTGGTATGTGCAATATGAGTTTTGGGCCATGTATATAAAAATGGAGGGAATACTAACTTCTCTTGGTCTAGGGTTGATGCTTTTAATGATTTCTTTAGTAACTTAGCTCTCCGTGAGCTGCCTAGGCTTAGGGCCTCACATGGTCTAACCACCATCTTCATCTGGTGCGCTATGTTTTGTATAGGGTTTTCCTTTCTACTAGATGGGATGGTCTATATCAACGCTCGACTCTTGTGGCTGATTCTCATATTAGATCAAACCATACTCCCATGGTGCTTGATTTGGGATTTCGTTCTTCTCGGCCTACTTCTAGATTTCATTTTGATGCCTCCTAATTGGAGGTGTCGGGCTTTGATGTCTTGTTCTCTTCCAAAATTTCTTCACTTCTCTTGTCTAATTTTTGGTATTTTGGTCCCATGGGCGATTGTCGTTTCCTATCTCGGCTCTTAAGACAATTTCTGAGAGGCCAGGAGCCAATAGAAATTATGCTGCCCTGTGTGAGAATGATTCTCTTGCATCACATATCAGAGCGGTGGATGCTTTGGCGGATTTTGCTAGGCTCAATTCGATTGTCTGGACTAACTTTTATGCTTTATAAGCTAACCTTATTGCTATTCCTAAAGCCGAGGAGATATAGTGGCAACAACGGGGCCATCGTACCAGGATCCTCAAAGGTGATGCGATTACCATGTATTTTCTACCATTGCAAACGGGAGGAGATATAGGTGTTTGATATGTCTCTATCGTATCTACTTTTCAAAACTCTTTTGCCCTTGTTTTGGCCTCCAATTTGCATGATTTGAATGGACTAACCCGGACTGACGCTGTTTTCAGCAGAATTTCCATGGTGTTATTTTTGTGCAGAAATAAAAGTTCTCAGATTGACCTGAAAATTTACGGAGAATATTTTTGGAATTAATAAAAAATACTGGCGCAAGAATTAACCAGAGGGGGTCCACCACTACAAAAAAATACACTGTTGGCATTCTGAGAACGGGGTCCCCGGACTTGCCTACCTGCGGCCTGCGGCGTGGCTCAGGGGTGGCCCAGTATGGCCCATCTTCATCAACCCAAGCTCAAGACCCTCGCGAGGGGCCAAGCCTCGCGGGGCGGACGATGCAAGGCTTCTTCAGGGGCGCCTCACCAGGCAGGCTCGCGAGGAGGCGGAGAGATCAATGCAGGAGTACCTCGCGAGGTGCTTGTGACGCAAGCCATGACGATCGAGACCAGGCGGGCGCCAGCCTGCGCAGTGTCCTTGTTTCCTCTTTGGTGCAAAGGGGCAAGCGCAGGCGCGGAGTACCGAAGCATCAAGCAAAGGTTACCATATCGGTGCAACGAGACCAAGACTAGCAGAGCGGCAGGACGGAGGTCACCGTGGAGCCCAAGACGGCGTCATCGCGAGTGCCTTTGGCAGTCGAAGACCAACTTTAGTCAGGATAACTTGTACTAGCTGTTCCCTTTTAAAATGGCCGTTGTTGGCTCCCTTCCCGCTCAATATTTGGGGAGAGGACCAGGGCCTCTATATATAGAGATAGCCACCACAGTAGGAGGAGAGATCTGATCGAAGAGAGATCTCATCTCATCCAGAGGCGATCGAATCCTCCTAAGTAGAACACCGCACCAGCCCAAGAACACCTCTCGCGAGGCTGTTCTTCCTCTGTACTGCTCATGATCAGCCCCTGAGGCAATCCACCACACCAAAAACAAGAGTAGGGTATTACACCACAACGGTGTCCCGAACTAGTATAAACCTTGTGTCCCTTGTGTTGTTCATCGTGTAGCTTAGATTCACGGTGAGGCGTTGGGACGTGGGTTGGTAGGGGTGAAGATCTTCGCGCGCACCCCAGAGTTCGAACCTTAAGGGTTTTGCCGGAACCCGATATCCGACATTTGGCGTGCCAGGTAGGGGTGCACCGGAATCTTTCTTCCGCTGTCCCGCTTTCCGTCGTTCGCGCATCCATGGCTTACGCTCGCCGAACTCACGCCGAGCGTCGGGCTGCTCTCGTCGCCTGCGTCACCCAGACGGCTCCCGTCGATGGGCCTCCCCGTCGTTCTCTGTCGCCTGCCGCCAACACCGCCATCGGCCCAGTGGGGAACGAGCAGCAAGCGTTGTCGCCGCATCCCTCAGTGCGGCGGGAAGGCCGCACTGCCACTCCATCGGTAACTCCAGCTGGTTCGTCGTCGCACGCTCTTCGCGCTCCCACGGACGCACAGGCCGCGTTGCTCCTGGCACGTGAGCTCCTGCACTACCGCCCCATCGACGACCTTTATGAGGAGTGGCTCGCTCGCATCACCGAGCTCATCAGCACCGCAGGGGGCTCCCCTGCGCCGTCCCTCTCACTGCCTCGCCCTTCGTCCTGCGTGGGTGATGCAGCTCAGGAGGTGCCTCCGCCACCTTCTCCCCAAGAAGGTGCACTGGCTCCAAGGCGCGCGGCCCCTGGACGAGACCCCCCACGTCCAGCGCCCGCGCGACAAGAAAGGAGCTGCCAAGAAATCCCTCGGCCTCAAGAAGGCGCTCGCGCGCTCCCCGCTCCAGCACGTCAAGACCGCATCCCTGCGCCAGCATGTCAAGACCCCGCGCTGCCCCTGGCAGCGGCATGTAGGAACCTCCAAGAGCAAGCCCCGCGTCTGCAAAGGGCTCCAATGGCCACTGCAGGCTGCCGCCTTCACCACCGAGCTACGCAGTGTCGCCTGGCCGGGCAAGTTCAAGCCAGATCTGCCTCCTCGCTACGACGTCACTGCCGACCCCACGGAGTTCCTGCATCTCTATGAGCTGGGCATCGAGGCGGGCAATAGAGATGAAAAGGTCATGGCGAACTGGTTTCCCATGGCGCTCAAGGATGGTGCCCGCACCTGGCTCCTGAACCTGCCTCCCGGCTCTATCTCATCTTGGGACGAGATGCGCACCCGCTTCATCGCCAACTTCCATGGCACTCGCGACCATCCTCCAGTTGTGGGTGACCTGCGTTGCATCAAGTAGCAACCTGGAGAGACCTTGCAGAAGTACATCCAGCGCTTCAACAACGCTCGCCTCAAGATTCCCAAGGTGACCGAGGAGGCCATCATCTCGGCATTCTCTGACGGCGTCCGCAACGTCAAGATGGAGGAGGAGCTAGCTATCCACGAGGGTCTGTGCACATCTCTAGAGTTGTTCAACCTGGCGACCAAGTGCGCAAGAGCTGAGGAGGGGCGCCTCTCCCTTCTCAAGCTTCCAGCTGCTGACCCAGAAGAGAAGAAAGCCAAGGCCAAGGACGTGAAGCGCAAAGGAGCAGCTGTGCTCGCAGCAGAACCAGACATGAAGCGCGACATGGACCAGCCAGAGTCGTCCAAGGGCAGCCGATACTGCGCCTACCACGACCTCCACACCCACAACACCAACGAATGCCAAGAGCTCAGGGCCGTTCCAGAAGGACGCACCGGTCGACGCCTCAAGCGCAATGACCGGGGCTACGACCGAGGAGGACGTGGAGGTGGAGGACGATGGGACGACCGAGGCCCTTGCCAGGAGTGGCGTGACCGCCCTCGCGAGGATCACTGGCCAGACCAGCCTTGCGAGGGGGCTTGGAGGGATCAGCCTCGCGAGGATCACCCGCAGGGCAACGCAGGTCTTCCTCCTCTGCCACCACCGCCAAGAAGGAATGATGACCACCACCAAGACGAGGGGGCTGGGGGCTTCTAGGAGCCACGTGCTATCGCTTGCATCCTAGGCGGTGCCCAGGCCCCAGCCTCTCAGTGCATCTTCAAGCAGTTTGCTTGTGAGGTGAACGCAATCCTTCCCAAGCTCGAGGCCACGCGCCCTCTCAGGTGGTCCACATGCGCCATCATGTTCAGCTCAGTGGATCAGCTCAAGTGTGCGGCTACAGCTGGCGTCCTCCCAATGCTTTGTTCCCCAGTCATCAGCAATGTGCAAGTTACCAGGACCCTCATCGATGGCGTCGTAGGGCTCAATGTTTTGTCTGTCAAGACATTCAACAATCTCCAAGTGCCATATGATCAGCTTCAGCCAACCAAGACTTTTTCAGGAGTCACTGACGGCTCCACCACTCCGATAGGGCAGGTTCGCCTCCCTGTCACGTTTGGGCAGCGCAAGAACTACCGTACCGAGCTTATCGACTTCGACGTTGCCCACATTCTCCTGCCATAAAATGCCATCCTCGGGTATCCAGCCCTGGCCAAGTTCATGGCGGTCACTCACCATGGTTACAATGTCCTCAAGATGTCGGGAAGCGGCGGAATCATCACAGTCCCCTGCGAAGAGAAGGATGCGGTGTGCTCTCTCGAGCGTGCCTTCCAAGTTGCATCAGTTGAGGACCCAAACAGCAAGAATGAGAACCCTCCTGAGGCGGTCCCTAAGAAGAAGAAGACATCACCCAGCTCAAGGCCTCAGGAGGTAGGCGTCTCCAGAGGCGCCGCGTCAGGATCTGCACCCGTCCAAGGGGCGCCTCCCTCCGTCGCATAGGAAGGCGCGCCCGGTGCCCTCCTCGGGCAAGGCTCAAGGGATCTCTCCTGGAGAGCCTCAGACTTTGCCAAGATCACGAGGGAGGCGCTCGGGCACCACTTGGAGGCGTGCTTTGCGACACGTTTCCCTCAGGAAGGCACGGGGCAAGGAGGGCCCAGCCCCCAGGAGTTCATCACCAAGGTCACTCAGGAGCTGCAGGAATCAAGAGTCATACGCGGCGATCACCGCCTACCCGGCGTAGCTCCCCATCCTGGCGAGGATGGCAGGCTGCGTGTCTGCATCGACTACCCGGGGCTTAACCAAGTCGCGTCTCAGGAGCGTTTCTGGCCTTCGCGCGTGGGATGCTGCGAGGGTCCGCCACACAACTACGTTTGCATGCCTTTTGGCCTGCCAAACGCGGCTGCTGCTCACCAGCGTCTTATGCGGAGCATTCTGGAAGCTCAGGAGGCCAGGCACCACGCAGTCCTGGCAGTAATGAAGATGGTCCTCGAGGGGCCGCCCGAACCCCCAGAGCCTCCCGAGGTTCAGGGATCTGGCGGCTCATGAGGATCGGCCCCTTCACCGCACATCGTCAGCTACTTCAACACCCGCTCTACAATCGTATCAGGTGACATCTTTCGAGTTTCATTTCAGCTAGGAGCGCCCTCAGGGCTGCATTATTCCTAGGTTGCGTGGGTCTGTCCCTGCGGCATGTATCCCTTTTGCTTATGTCTTTAGCTCACCTTGCTCGGCGCGCCCCTCGGGCTGCATCATCCCCAAGCCACTCAGGCCGGACCCAGTGGCATGTATCTTTCGTGCATCTATCTAAGTTGGTTTGCCTTCATGCTTAACCTGCCTGTGATAATCGCCTGCTCAATTGACACCTACCTTTGGAGCCGCTCGCTTTGGCACGGCGCTTGTGCATGGGTCCGTCCCTGCAACGTCGACAAATCTGAGTGGTCGAGCTCTGGCCAGCGGCAGCCCCGCAAGCGTCACCTCACCAGGCCCTCAATGCCCTCACCACTCTCTCGGAGCAACCAATGGCCGGCCGGCAATCGTAATGGCAACCCTTGCTTCTCTCGTGTTGGCTTATAGGGACTACCCGAGGAATAATGTGGGGGGCGTCATGAGCTCTCTCTCTCCCTTACCCGTACAATCCGCTCGCGCGTTAAAAGGGGGGCTCCTGAGCATCGCGACTCAGGAGCTCTTACTGCCTCTCCAACCCTCATCCCCTGGCCTTGTCCACGGCATCGCGACCTGGCATACTAGCGACGGCTAAGCTCGCTCGAGGGCCGGGACCTGAGGACATAGAGCACTAAGGAGAATGCGGATAAGGGAGGAGAAGCTTGCGAAGGCTTAATCCAGATACATCCCAGCTGCCGACGCGCAAGTCCGACACCTCACGAAGGAACGGCACCATGCTTTTGAGATAAGTCTCGCTCCTAGAATAGCTAATCGATGTGGCGCCAAACCTCCACTCATTGCGGCTCTGTAATGGCGACGTTGCCTCCCTTTCTCGCCTTTCGGCAGCTGCTTGAGCGCTAAAGGGGACCTCCTGAGCATCGCACCTTAGTGGCTCATACTGGACCTTGGGCCGCTCACCTCCTGGCCTTGACCACGGCATCGCGACCTGGCATACCAGCGACAGCTGTGGCCTGCCTGGGGACCGAGACCTGTCAGCGTAGAGCACCAAGTCGTCGCGAGGTTAGAAAGGGGGAACCGAGCCGAGACAGGACATGCATTTTGCACCACTTCATAATAAGGATAATATCAACAAAAGACATTGCAGATGCTTTACATGCCCCCACTGGGTATTTCCTTGATTCCTCGCAGGGAACAAAAGGTGATAACCCTAAGGAGCCCTATATACACGCGCCACCACAGCCGACGCCATCATCAACAGTGGGTCACGAGGGGCCGGCGCCAACCCCAACCAGATCAGCCGCGCCGGCGGCCTGAGGCAGCTACCTTGCTCCGGGCACGACGCGAGCTCGGGGGCACGTACCTGTCATCGCTCGTCTCCGGAGTTGCGAAGAGCTCGGGAGAGTCACTGGACTCCCAAGCATCACCGCTGCTGCCGGAGGAGCCGCTGGGGAAGCGGGTGGCAGGCCTAGCCCTTTCCACATCGACGTCTTGGCCGCCTCCTCTGGGGCAGCACTCCAGCCGGCGTCCTTCTGCGTCGAAGACCTTGAAGAGCATCAGTGAGGCGCCATCGTATTTGAAATGAATCATGAGGGCACCTCCTGTTCGGCACACCCGGGCGATCTCGCCCCAGCCTCGGGTCATGTAGAACTTGCCCGGAGCGACGACTTCAACCTCCGCTCCGGTCGCCGGGGTACCGCAGTCGGCGTGCTACAGCCAGAGCTCGAGAGGAACCCTTGGCGGCATCTCGAAGGCGAAGAAAGGAGGAAAGCGAATCCAGGAGCTTGGAGGCATGGCGGCGTGGAGTACGAGCTCGCGAGAGGAGTCCGTGGCATGGACTCCAGGAGCAACGACGCGCACCGCGGTTACACGTCGTCGTCGCTGACGGCGCAGTCGGCGTCGCTCGGCGTCTTCTTCTCTAGGGCCCTCAGCCCGGGCATACAGAGGTAGCGGAAACCCAGGAGGTGGCCGCTCGTACCAGGGCCTTGACGTCTCCAGCCGAGCAACCTCGTCGCGGCGGCCGGGGACCGGGTGTTTCTTTGGCGGGAGAGGGTCGGGCCCCTCTCGGGGGGCCTTTCCTTCCTCCTCAGCTGAGAACCGGCGGATCGGTTCCATTGGTGACAAGATGGAGGAGTGAGGAATAAGGAGCGAGCGGAGCGAGAAGAGATGGACTGCGGGGGCTCACGCCTCTCCGTACTTATAGTCTAGAGGAGCCAACCGTCGGCCTCCATGATCGCAGGTAATCATGACTCTTTTTGCATGCAGCAGGGACTCGTCAAATCGGGCAGTTGCCGAGGCAGCATAGGGGAAGCGGAGATGCCCACGTCCAATCAACCGCCATGCGGCGACCAAGGCCGCAGACTGTTGGGGTCCGTGGTGCTCCGCACTTGCCCTTTCGCTTCGCTGCTAAGCCAAGTCCGAGCGCACCTTGGGCCCGGGGCTACTGTTGGCGTTCTGGGAACGAGGGTCCCTAGACTTGCCTGCCTGCGGCCTCCGGCGTGGCCCAGGGGTGGCCCAGTACGGCCCATCTTCATCAACCCAAGCTCAAGACCCTCACGAGGGGCCAAGCCTCGCGGGGCGGATGATGCAAGGCTTCCTCAGGGGCGTCCTCACCAGGCAGGCTCGCGAGGAGGCGGAGAGATCAAGGCAGGAGTACCTCGCGAGGTGCTCGTGACGCAAGCCATGATGATCGAGACCAGGCGGGCGCTAGCCTACACAGTGTCCTCGTTTCCTCTTTGGTGCAAAGGGGGCAAGCGCAGGCACGGAGTACCAAGGCATCAAGCAAAGGTTACCATATCGGTGCAACGAGACCAAGACCAGCAGAGCGGCGGGACGGGGGTCACCATGGAGCCCAAGACGGCGTCATCGCTAGTGCCTTTGGCAGTCAAAGACCAACTTTAGTCAGGATAACTTGTACTAGCTGTTCCCCTTCAAAATAGTTGTTGTTGGCTCCCTTCCCGCTCAATATTTGGGGAGAGGACCAGTGCCTCTATATATAGAGATAGCCACCACAGTAGGAGGAGAGATCAGATCGAAGAGAGATCTCATCTCATCCAGAGGCGATCGAATCCACCTAAGTAGAACACCGCACCAGCCCAAGAACACCTCTCACGAGGTTGTTCTTCCTCTGTACTGTTCATCATCAGCCCCTGAGGCCATCCACCATACCACAAACAAGAGTAGGGTATTACACCACAACAGTGGCCCGAACTAGTATAAACCTTGTGTCCCTTGTGTTGTTCATCGTGTAGCTTAGATTCACGGCGAGGCGTTGGGACGTGGATTGGTAGGGGGAAGATCTTCGCGCGCACCCTAGAGTTCGAACCTTAAGGGTTTTGCCGGAACCCGATATCCGACAGCATCCACCGTAACGGAACGCCGTTAAGCTATCGGGTCGCTTTTGGATCCGATAACCCGTTAACAACCCAGACCAATGTGGATTTTCCATGTGTAAAATCATCATTGGCTGGAGGAAACACGTGCCAGCTCCGCGTTGGCACAGGTGTCACTCATCCAATGGGCGAGATGCGCCTATGATATGTTGACACGTGGACCGGCCCAAAAGTGGCCCATAAAGTTTAAATGGGTCGGCCCAACTAAAGGCCCACAAGATTTTGTGGACCATAATGGGTCGGCCCAGCTAAAGGCCCATGAGATTTTGCGGACCATAATGGGCCAGCCGAGCTAAAGGCCCCCAAGATTTTGCGGGCCATAATGGGCTGGCCCAGCTAAAGGCCCGCGAGATTTTGCGGACCATAATGGGCTGGGCCAGCTAAAGGCCCACAAGATTTTGCGGACCATAATGGGTCGGCCCAGCTAAAGGCCCATGAGATTTCGCCGACCATAATGGGCCGGCCCAACTGAAGGCCCACAAGATTTTGAGGACCCTAGTTGGCCGGCCCATTAACTGGCTGCCATGTTTTGGGCCAAATGTCGGCCCATATTTGATCCGGTCCATATGAGATCCGGCCCGTTAAAAGCCTACCACGTTCTGGGCCAAATTACGGCCCAGATCAGGTCCGGCCCTTTAAGAGGCTTTGGGCGATATTATGGCCCATATCAGATTCGGCCCGTCAACTGGACGCTATGATTTTAAGCCCACTTGCTAAAGGCCCATTTAGCAATTTGGCCTGATATTAGTTTCGGCATGTTAAAGGCTTGTTTAACATTTCAGCTCTCTATATATTTCAGCCTGTTAAAAGCCCGTCATATAGTTGGGCCAAACTACGGCCCCTTTTGCATCCTGCCTGCTCACATCCAATAATCTGATTGGGCCAAACAAGGACCGAGACAATTTTGGCCTGTTATAAGCCCGTGATTTGATTGGCACAATCATGAGTCGGGGTCTATTCCGGCCTGCTGCCGTCCCATGAGCTGTTCGGCATGTTTCAGGCCCAACTTATTTTTAGCCTCCTAAAAGCCCATTGAGTTTTCTTGGGAAAATAGGGTCGGCGGTTTACTCGGCCTATTAAAGGCCCGAATCTACTAGTGGGCCAGTTTACATTTAGGCCTGTTAACGGACCAAGATGATGGGGCCCATGATGCAGATCATACATAGTGATTTGCATGACGGCCCGATTATGTACCGTAATGTTATGGTTTGGCCGGTTTACTGCGAAGACAAGATATATATATAGTAAAATAACTGCAGCATCGTGAATAAGAAAAAAACCTAGACTATACAATAAAGAAATTACGGCATATTTCATCCACTGGGCATCAAAGTTTGCCACTATGATAATAAAGCACAAGCAGACAACAAATTACATACACTGGGCATCAAAGATCGCCACCAGTGCAATTAAACACACCGACAAGATAATATACAAAACCGACAACACTTCAATAGAGTTCAAGAAAGGTTATCCCTGCTCGGGAGCTGCAGCGCAAGCAGCTGAGCAAGCTGATGAGACTGCGCTTGTTTGACACTTATATCCTCCTCACTCTGAAAGATAAACAAGCGGACAGATGACAAGTTTTGCACATATAAGTATCAAGATCGACAATTCATCACATTTCTTCTTGATTTAATAAAGTGACACAGTTTAAAATAGCATTAACACAATATGGTATTGTTCAGGTCAAGACATGGCAGGAAAGGACATTGTGAAGGAGTTGGCAGCTTCACGACACCACTGGATTACAGATCAAGAACTCATAAGCATCAATGGTTAGTGTGCTGTCAATTTATCCCATTGCATATTGGCAAAATAAGATCACTTGCTATGTATAGTTTAATTTACATGGTATGAAGAAGGAACTTGGTTGTACAATTGAAAACTTAAATTGAGAAGGACAAACTTTTGTTTATGAACTACATAATAAACTTTAAACATGCAATTTGATGCAAACACCAAAAATAAATAGTTGTAGTAGTCATGCCTAATCAAATATACACAACAAAGTTTGAAGGCTTGAGAAGGACAAACTTACATTATTGGTGAAGGCAGGCTCTATAAAGCCCTTGTCCATGCTGATGGGGGGGGGGCAATTCAAGAAGTTTACCACAGTCTTCTTCATAAGCATTGCCTTTATTCTACATTTTGTTAAGAGTAAATATAGATGTGACAATATAAGAAAAAATGGAGAATATTTAAGATTAGATGAAGAGTGATGCTACATAACCAAGTAGCTATAAATGTAAGTACAGCGATATAGGCATAAGGTACAGCCAAGAGCAATGCAGAGCTAAACTTCTCCCGTACCATCGGTGTTATCCAACCTTATGGTAAGAGTAAATATAGATCTTATGTGTAGAAAATGGAGGGCAAAGGAAAATAAGCTGCAGAGTGATGGTACATGAACAACTACCTGTCAATATAAGTACACTGATAAAGGACAGCAGGTACTTACAAGAACAATGCAGAGCTAAAAAATTTCATTGGCATTGGATATATTCTACACTAATGTAACCATTCATACAGATCAGATAATTTGGAGCGAACAATTGATAAGTAAGCTATCATGCATACTGCTGTCACATAATGAACCAGGTATGTATGCAAGTACAGTGATATAGGACAACAGGTACTAACAGGAGCAAAGCAGCGGGTAGCATATTTGCGATATCCTGTCGTTCATTTCAAACCGGAATTCTTTTTCGAGCAGATATCCTGCAAAAAAGATCCATAGGGCACATGTAGAAAAGTAGAAGTTCAAATTTTCATGCGATATCATACACAGTACCTCATCCTCGGAACGAGACCAGTGCATAACAATGTTTTTCCATTCAATGTCTTCTAAATTTAGCACAGGAGACTTCACCGGAAATTCGTTTATAGACTTGCCATCAAAGTGTGATTTCCTCAGGTAACACCGATACTGCTGCAATGCTTCCTTGAAAAGCGCAAGCAAGCTTTGCTTGTCATGACTATCCAGATTGACCCGCGCCTACTCAATGTATTATAAATCATTGATGTGTTCAATCAGCAGAAAACAGGAGAATAATCACCATGAATAATAGCACTTACACGTAAGTGGGATAGGAAGATGTGAAAATGGTGTTTGTCTTCACTATAATCTTCCCATGATGGGAATATATGCACGCAGTCCCTAACAACATTGAAAGCATTGTCTTTTAAACTAGGAATAACTGGAATGGGGTTCCAATCTGCAAGAATTGGCCGTCTCTGCAGTTGGATAGGTCTTCGGCCGGTGGACTTGATGTACTTTTGGTTGGAGTGGGATTTTTATGTGGTACGGCTGGTGCTATGGCAACATAAATCGGCATACCGTTTGCTGGAGTGCAGGTCCTGTGTGGTGGGGCTAGTGTTGTGGCCAGTGAAGTATGGGTACAGTCTACTAGAGTCAGTCCTACATTTTGTGTCATTGGTTGTACAACCAATATAAGTGGGGTGTTGTCTGATTTCTCCGACACAACCATGTTTTTCAAGGACTTTGCTGGTGCTCCTTCAGGTTCGACAATCACCCTGTTCCTTTTTGATGTCTGATGCACAAGAACATCATTTGAGTGAAAAAACATGGTATGATGACAGATGGAATATATATTGATAATGCATCTCGACATATATGATGAATAAACTAAGCAGATGGCGGTGCAACAAAGTAGAAGAAATGCAAGACAACATATGCAAGATACATGCAATCAATAAAACCTTGCCAAATTAGAACAGGCACCTTGATGGGTGAACTTGACAGGCCATCTGCCTTTGACTCCTCGAGGTTAGAATAATCATTAGGATCATATTCTGAACAAGAATCTATAGGTGGGGAGCGTATGAGTGTCATTGCATCTAGAATGGCACTCAATGCCTTGGTGCCAATTTTGTAAGTCATTGCAGTGTTCCACAATATTCTTCTGATGCGCGGATTTTGATATTCACTGTAATTACATATAATATCTGAGAACCATGAAAACATAAATAGTTGTGAGATTATCTTTGTACTATAGAGGATATTCTAATATAGGGGCGCCCCTGTAAACACTTGTGTGCTATCACTGGATTCTAATGAGAGCTCAGGTGTGCTATAATATGGTGCGTGCATTTATATAATCTGGCACAAGTACACACAAAAATAGGCTCCAGAAGTAAGGATAGCTAGCAGATGATAGGTTCATAATATAATGTATAGAGAGTTTATTGCCAAACCATGATAACAAGAGCACACAACAACTAGGCAGATCATAGCGTACATAAAAGGGGTACACCATAACCACGATATATAAATCGAAAAAGTGGAACTGGCTTGAAAATACGGTGTTGTATTGCCGCTAGTAATTGAAAGCCTATCGATCACGTACAGGCCAGATCTGTCAGCTGTTGACTGCAATTGTCCTTGCTCCCCTTCCTGACAAGGAACATACTGTGCGTACTAAATACATAATAACAAAAGAGGAACATGTTAAAGAATAGAAGAGGAAGCATATTCTTGAGGTTCCGCTTCATTGCATACAATGTTGGTTGCCCACTCATGATGAATCACAGCACCCAAAGAAATGCAATTCCATGTTGTCTCTCTATATGTGGCAATTTTGAACAAGAGTCATTAGGATCATATTCTGAACAAGAGTCAACAGGTGGGGAGCGTATGAGTTTCATTGCATCCGAATGGCGCCAATGCCTTGGTGCCAATTTTGTAAGTCATTGCAGTGTTTAGCTTCAAGAGTGGACTACTGCTAGTGCGACACAAAGCAGCTACACAGATCATAGTGTAGATATAACGGGAAAACCGTAAGCATCAGAGTAAAATCAGCAAAGTGGAACTTGCTAGAATATATGTGCTAGTATTACCGGTACGGCTAGAAAGGCTTCGGATACCAGCTCTCTTCAACTGAAGGTGCAGTACTGTTAATATCAGTGTAACTTTCAAAGGCGACATAGCTCCCTGCATTTCCTTGCTATTCTTATAGGATTCAAGTGGGCAGGCCACTACAAATCCTATTCCTATGTTTACAAAATCCTACGAATTAAAGAGGCCCGAAGAGTTCAAAGTGTCCATCACAACCGACCGTATAGACCTCTACACTGCAAATGTCCCTGCTCATCTTCACTACAAGGAACATACTGTACTACTATCATACTCCCTCCATTCCAAAATATAAGTCTTGGTAGAGATTTCCGCTATGGATCACATACAAATGTATCCAGATACATTTTAGAGTGTAGATTCACTCATTTTGCTCCATACATAGTCCATGGTGGAATCTATACAAAGACTTGTATTTAGGAACGGAGAGAGTACTTATTAAAGAAGAACGGAAGAGGAACATGGTAAAGAAGAGCAAGCATATTTTAGATAATAAAATGTTTGTTGCGCAGTGCCCACACATGATGAACCAGAGCGCATTAAGAATGCAACTCCCTATTGTCTCTCAACCATTTCAGGCGGTTGGATGAAGATCCTACGTCTCCTAACCCTTCTTCTTCCTCGTCTCTGATTCTTCCCATACAGAACACCGCACGGGCCGCCGGACGGACCACCGGCCCCCATCGCCTGTGTTCCTCCGCCACCCCCACCCCCGCCCCCACCCGCGTCGAGTTTTCTTCGTTCGGCGAGGCCCAACCACCCCCCCAACCACCATCCCCACTCGAGCCCCTTCGTTCGTACCGGCGAACTCCGGCGAGCTCCGAAAAATCGACTGACCCAATTTTGAAATTTAGTCTACTGTGATTTAACTAGTATGGAATATAAAAGGGGAAAGCCATAAGCATTGGGAGTATAGTGTTGAGCGTGCCATGGCGGATCTGAAGGTGCAAATCGGACAAAGGCAACTTCGCAACCAATGTTTGCTTTCAACTAGCAAGTAAGTGATGGATAGGAAATCAGAGTAAAGTAGTGGCGATCTATTTTCTTGCTCTGATAAATAAGTTGAGCAGATACGAAAGAATACTACCTCTGGTGCGGTGCCAGGTATGCATCTGCTGAGAACTTGACGGTGCTGCGGTAGCGATGGCTGTCGGTGGCGTCGAAGCCGAACTAGGAGGGTAGACGGTGGCGGCGGGGCGCGATGGATGAGACGGTCGTAGGAGCGGAGCCGGCAAGGTGGACGGCGACGAGGATGAAGCGAGAGGACGGGATGCAAGGATCCCGGTCCGAAGCCGTGGATGAGAGAGGTCGATCTCTTGTAATGGACGGCGCCGTCGGGGTATCAGCTCCGGCATGGTGGAGGAGGACAGCGGTAGATGGGGTGGCGGACGGAGGAGGCTGGGGTGGAGAGGGTGCTTTGGCGCCCACGGAGTACGAATGGAGAAAGGGAGGTAGAGAGGAAGGGGGAACAATGTATTCAGGGCACACTTGTCTCAAATGTGAGGAAATTTACAAACTTAGCCCCCGTTTCAAATTTCCTACATCACAGCAATATTAGTTGGTTGGGGATAGGATGGTAATCTCGCATACACCGAATATTTGCCGACGAGAGTTTGTTTTTGGCACCCACCGTGTATAAATCGGGGAGGGAGTCGATCTCGGCCGAGGACACACTATGTTTTGGCACCCACCATGTATGAATCCGGGTGAGAGGCGGTTATGTCACGTTTGAGTGAAATTACAAACCTACCCCTATCAAAACCTATAGAAATCGAGCAGATAGGCTTTGCGTGGCAGGGGTAGGCAGTAGTAATTTCCATCTCGCAGATTTTGGTTTCGGCGGTTACTGCGACTTTCCCCGCTTCGCTCAAATTTTGCAGAGTGCACGTTTACCGTGCCAACTCAATTTGAACCCCGTTTGTATTCTATTTTTTGGGCGGGATCCATTTTCGATTGGAATAAAATTCTATATACATCTTTTTTTATAATACTTTCAAAAGCACAACACCCTTTATACATAAATATGGTTTACAAATGGCATGATCTCAAATTCATAAGGTTGTATCCATCAATTTGGATTTTCAAATATTTGAAACCACTTTATGTTGAAATCCAATGTATGCATTCCTCGCTAACTATCTCCAATTAATGTGTGTTTCATGCAGGTTTTTTTTACTTCTCAAACATGTATAATGTGTTTCACACACGCAACATATAGTGTAATCCCGTTTAGACATTAATTGCATATAAACCATGCATTGTTTCTAATTAAAGAATCTATGGATCACCAATATTGATAAACTATATAACATTACACGTGTCCCCAAATTCAAATGAATATGCATGTTTGATACACCAATTTGCGTTATGATATTATCGATGTCGTGATCTCCAGTTTAAATATTTGAATCCCCTTTAATCCAGATATTCGTCACATGTAGATATCACTCATGCTTTTATAGGACTATCTCTCTAGACCTATACGCGTTCATCGTCTCTCGGGTATCTCTCGTGCTACCTGTATGTCGACAATGATATTTTTTCTTTGTAACACACTGACGGTACTATCTCCCTTGACCTACATCACTCTATCTCTCTCTAAGTATATCTCGCTCCCTGCTATGTGTCTCTAACTATGATTCTCCATGTGGAATCTCTTTCTCTCACACAAACACAAAACTTTGTCTCCCGGGGTCTCATTTCTCTCTACTATTCCCACATGTGCCACTCAAGACACCCCTCATCAGAGATGTATTTCGCTCCTTAGTTATGAGAACCTACGACTCTTCCTCTTAAATATCTCTTTCTCACACAGAAACACAAACTCTGTCTCCCAGGGTCTCATATTTCTCCACTGTTCTCTTGTATGTCGCGCACACACACTCTCTCTCTCCCTAGAGATATCTTGCGTTCCCTCATATGTCTCTCTAGCTATCACTCTCGTCGTGAAATATCTTTCTCTCTCGCACACACAAAACTCCGTCTCTCGGGACCTCATTTCTCTCTGATATTTGTTTTTATGTGACTCACATGCCCCTCTCTCTACCTCTCTCACACCCACACACATAACTCAGCCTTATGATCCACTCGACTCCTATCTCTAACACACACTAGCTAGCATCTTGATCTTTCTATTTATCTGTTTCTCCATCAACTTTCTTTCTCGCCCTCACTCTTGCTTCCTATCACACGCACTACATATGTTTCTCTCTACATGCAGTCAAGTGCCCTCTTTTTATCTTTCACACACACACACACACACACACACACACACACACACACACATAACTTCACCCTCTGAACCACCCGGCGGTCATCTCTAACACTCAAACTAGCGGATGTCCCTCTAGCTAGCATCTCCATCTCCGTATCTATCTGTAGTTTCTCCGTCAACATTTCTTTCTCGCATGCAGTCTTGCTTCCTATCACCCACACTATATATCTCTCTCCATGCATATGCATTTATAGGTTGATCTCTTTTGCACAATCGTTGTGACTCACTCCCTCTGCTCACCATAGATGCATGCTCCAGCCCACACCGCTATCTCTTAAAGACAAAAACACATGCTCAATCGTCGGGCCTTCTTCCCTACATTCTCACATGAATGCATATTGTCATACCGATCCGTCTCTCCCATGTCGTTGATCTTATGACTTATGTCTTCTTTCTTTTATCTCGATCATGCACGCGCGCACACACACACATCCCACGTATACATGTATACCTCTCACACATGCATGTTCAAGGTCTCTATGTCTCCATACATAGTTAATTACCCTCAACCCTAACGCCACATCGAATCGTTCTCTTCTTG
This sequence comes from Aegilops speltoides, assembly GCA_021437245.1. Classification (NCBI taxonomy): domain Eukaryota; kingdom Viridiplantae; phylum Streptophyta; class Magnoliopsida; order Poales; family Poaceae; genus Aegilops; species Aegilops speltoides. The sequence goes on along the minus strand of CM038142.1, from coordinate 351,452,120 downwards.
TGTGCACATAACATCCGCCTGGATGGGTAAAACACACACTAACACTTAACAATCTCCTTCTAGCTACCCCACCCCCCCTCTCACTCTTCCCCTATATCCCCGAAACCAATAAGACCATCCCTTCGTTTAATTCCCGCCTACATGCACCATCCATATATAGTAGTCTTCCTCGGTGTCTCTCGAATAAACACGTTCTCATGATGTCGACTCCTCTCATGCGCACACACCTTCTCTTCCCTCTCTACGGGAATTCTCTCTCTCGCACCCCATCATTGGTGGCCTCTGTCATACACATCACCTCTCTATGATGAAGCCACGCACACATAAATTACATCTGCCACCAAGGACCCCGCGACACACACGCACGCACGCACCCCCCCACACACAAACACACACACACACACACACACACACACACTAAGACCCCATCACACACACACACACACACTAAGACTCCATCTCTCTCTCTCTCTCTCACACACACACACACACACACACACACAAACACACACACACACACACTAAGACTCCATCTCACACACACATGCTCTACGCGGAGCATTTGTTCCTACCACCCTTCATCAAACCTTACCCGTATGATAAACAATCACCTTAATTTACTTGTAAAACATGGAAAAAATCCACTTTTAGTAGTTACCAAACTTATCATCTGTATCCTTATAAAAAACCGAGTTGGCGATGATGGTGTGCCTGCCATCTTGTAATATAGACCGTCTGATATATATCTGACGGATAGAAAGCAAACTATGATAATTTTACAAAAGATACCCGCACCTCTCTCCACATCATTATCTCCCACAACCTCATTGCTGAGAAATTAAAAAAGGAAGTCTGTGGAACAATCTAGCATGGTGGCCGCTACTGCCTGCCGGGGCCGTCCATCCCCATGCCTCCTCTCATTCCGACCACCAGTCACCACCACGCTCCACTCCTCCTCACCTTATCTCTCATCTTTCATTTTTTTGATGACACTCTTGAGATATCAGTTTTCCTATAAAATTCTCGAGATATCATTAGTTTTTACACATGAGATTACTCCTGCATGGGTCAATCACAACAGGTGTTTTGTAAAAGATGAATATTGATGTTCCGTGCAATGCACGAGCATCTTGCTTGTAATTATATAACGCAAATCACGAGTAGGAAGTGACATTTTTTTACACAACCACGTTAACATGGCCACGTAAATCACTAGCTAAAGTAAATAACATTATACTTATATCCCGATGCAAAAGGTTGAGTACGTATCTGAAGAGTAGAGTCGCACACACGCACTCTGTTTCTCAGAATCTCTCTCGCTCACACACACACACACACACACACACACCAATTACGTGACGCCCACTTAAGTAGACACGTATGGTACAATTTGTGCACCCGCGGGTACACGTGATGATGCGCATTTATTTAAACCGGATGGCGAACCCAAACAGTAGCTGCATTCATTCCCCTCCCGCCGCTTCTTCTCTGGTCGCCGTTGCCCAGTATCCATGGCCCGGCCGAAGGTAACAACATACGCCATACTCCCACCGGAGCGGCGCTTTAATCTGGAAATTTTAGTGGTCATGCATGCATCTTTTTGTGCTAGCACTCCTATATAAGGGTTGACCGGTCGCTTCCCACGGACGTGCGCGGGCAGTGGAAGAGGAAGGAGAAGGGAAGCGGGCTGTGGAGTAGTAACTTTTTTTACCACAATTTCTTACGAAGCTGAGTGCAATAATTGAGTAGTTTTGCAAACTACCAGTACTACACCTGAAACGGTTCAAAACCTATACTCCCTTGCGAATGCGCGCTTCCCGCGTGAAACGGTCGGCTCGCCCTGGAGTGTCAGTGCTGCATTAATGCCCGGCTAGAGTGGAGGCAACCTCTCACTGGCGCCGGCTTTGAAGCGGCACGACGGTCGAGAGAGCGCCGCTTCCCGGTGCACGCGACTACTCTGTGTCGAGGCTGGCCATAGGCCCTATTTGGATCCATGGGTTAGAGTTAGTTTGAGCTAGTTGGGGCTCAAATAGCCCTAAAGTATCCAAGCATGAGGGTTTAAATTGGACCAAGTTGCACCGACCCCACCAAAAAAAACTATCCCACCCAAGAGGTGCTAACTGGAGATAGTTCTCATTGGGACCACTGAAAAATCACTTTTCTCTCTCCATCAAGTGCATTTATTGTCAATCTAACCCTGTCACTCAAACACCTCTTTGGCTACAATTAGTTCAGGGTTAGTCATGAGTCAGTCTAACCTCTAGCTAAGTTAGAGTATCCAAACTGGAGCAGTATAGGACATGCAAGTTGCTCAAAGCATACAGTCAAATTCGTACGTGAAAGAATTTTTTTCTTTTTGAAAATGGAACGTGAAAGGATTTTTTTTAGAATGCTCTTGGCATGTTGCTAACATGTGATGAGTTAACCGACCTCGATAGGCGGCAAAAACACCAGCCCACCGCACTTTGAGAGAGACGAGGAGGGAGAAGCGATACGGGCTGCCGGATTACTAGAGATAGGTGTTGCATGGAAGCCAAGAAATATGGTGATAGCATGGGTTAGCCATGTACTAGTATGATGTAACTACACTGGGCCGCCGTGTTCGTACTCTTCCAGTCCACTGTGGAGATGATTGGTTGATTCTATATCGCTGAATAATATAAAATATTATGAGTGCAGACGCTCCACCACGAGGTTCCTTGCTCCTTCTCGGTCGTCGGGAATCTATGTTCTTCCACTCTATTTTTTTACGTGAGCTTTGTTCATCCTTTTGCCAACACACGAGACATCTAGCATCAAGGTGCACGTGTCATGCAAGGACCATTCCATCTATATGAAGAACACGTGGGACTGGAACTACGAGACGGACATGTACCCAGGTGTGGACGTACGAACCTGAGTAATGTAGCGCAGTAAGTGAAGTAGAAAGGCACAAATGGTATGAACATGCGTGGCATATAGGGTGTGTTTGGTTGCATTCTCGTCTCAGCATAGTTGTTCCCTCTTCATGCATGCTCAACTCAACACCCCTCTTCATGCATGCTCTCTTCATGCATGCTTCTAGTGTATTTGTGCTAAACTAGTGTGGACTCATGCACCCTCCATACACTCTACCAAACACCCAAAAGCGGGTCAAGGAGGGAACTCTTGGGCGGCATTTGTCTCTTACTACGTACTACCACTAAATGTTGTACATGCAATGCACGGTGATCTTATGGAGTACGTGCCTAAGTACTCTACTACTACTATATTAGTTGGAGGCACATATTAGCTTTTATATTTGTTTACGTATATGCCCCGAGACCTTCCAACTTGACGTGTATTTCTCTCCAGGTCGCACTTTGTATCGTTCATACCACTAGTACTACTATGTGTGGTCTCCGACCCATAAGTGGAAGAAGTGGAGACGCTCTACCACGCTGTTTTTTTGCGTTGGGCTCTACCACGTTGTTCCTATCCCACTCCTTTCGCTGACGTGTGGGACATCCAGCACGTGCCGTGTTTGGCACTCTTCATCGTAAGAGTTGAAACGCTAGCATTCATCAGATCTAAAAAATAAATATAAATCAGCAGTGATACTATTTTTTTGAGAACGAATCAACAGTGATACTATACCACGCGGTTTCCTTGCTCCTCGATATCGGAAAGAATACTTCCGTTCGCCAACATGCGGGACTTTGACCATCCTGGTCCACGTGCCATGTATGCAGAACTCCAAGGGAGAGTCATCCCGGTTATCGCGCCGCAGTAATAATGACTAATGAGCCGTCAAATCACAGGCCCAACCTTTCCCACTTTGAAGTTGCTCGGACAAAGGAACCATCATGACTTCGTTGAATTCCGCTTCTTGAAGAAAACTACTGTACCAGCAGTACTACTAGCTACAGTACTTACCCCAACAGAGGCCTCCTTTCGTTCATATGATAGGAATTTTATAGGAATATGAAAATCATAGGAAGTGAGATGACATGCATCTCAATTCCTATAGAGAAAGAGATGCCATTTAATGCATGGGATATGAATTTTTCCATTGACTCTAGGCTAATGTACTGGTAATTTGCTCTAAAAACTACAGTAGTAACTAGTAGTACTGGTACATGCTCGTACTCAGACACAGACACACACGCACTAACTACTAGTACTACTACTTCTCACATACTGGCTAGACGCCCTCGTTCTCCTTCCCGGCTTTGTCGGCGACACCCCGCCGTGCTTGGATCTCCGACGACCTCTCTGCAGCAGCGCGTGTGTCCTCTTCTTTCTTGCGGCGGCGGGCCTCTCTTTTCTTGAGTGCTTTCTCACTTTTCCACTCCCTCTGTGCGGCTTTGGCCGCCTCTTGCTCTACCGCACATTCGGCCTTGGCAGCTTCAAATTCCTCCCACATAGGTGTGAGGTCACGAGCGACGATGAACTTGGTATGGCGGGATGCCATCGGTTCCCTATCATTTTGTGTGCGGTCGTGGGTGGCGAGGAACTCGGCGCGGGGGGATGCCATCGCTTCCTTACCGGTTAGTGTGCGGCACGGTGGCATGAATGACGCTTGGTGAGAGCTCTGGGGTGGAGTGGCCGGACAACCGTATAATGCATTGGTTTGTCAAGAGCTCAAGGACAGAAGATGAAGGAAATTTGGATTCCCCTTCAATCCTGGTCATTTATTACCGAGTAAAATGCATTGGCGGTCATCGAACTTGTCTTGATAGCTCACTTTGATCATTGTATATGAGATATGGTGATTATACGGTCACTGGCTTAGTGTATAGCTCCATATTTGTCTGGTTGACCATTCAAACAGCCCACATGCGCCTCATTAGCTCGTGTTTTATCTATCTACGCGGGCCTACCTGTCAGTGGAGAAAGAAATAAAAACAAAAATTATGTGTATGTGGGGAATCAAACCACGGACTTGTCGCTGCAACGCACACTCGTCAGCCGAATGAAAATGAAATACTTTGCGTCAGACACTCATGCTCACGATGTCAAAGCATGCTAATGCATGCATGTCGCCCTCTCAATCAAAGTCCTGCTCATGGCGCAACGCAAACGGCGAGCCCATCACCTGCGCGCCCCGGCGGTGCCTGACATTACTGTTTAGACGTTTGATGGAGGCCTACGCGAACGCCGAGCATGTATTCACCTGGCTCAACACCAACGGTCATACTCGGAGCGCCTTGCTCATGTATATCGTCCATCACAATGACAATCTATAAAATAGCCTAGCTAGAGAGGGTACTATGGTACAGAGTATGTACTATCGTGAGCGACCGGTCTTAGTTGCCACTGCACACGAGTGTGTGTCTGATCGATTCGTCCATTATTCGTAAGTTATGCATGGTTGTGTGGTGTCTAATGGTGGTCGTCGAAGGGTAGCTGGTGACAAGAGCGGTTGCATGGAGCCTGGTTGTCAATACGTCCCGCATATGCTTCAAAGGCTCGTCATCCATGAGTTCACACTTTACCACCATGCCGGCGGCTGACCGCCCAGGCCTACCGAAACCCCTTCCATCGCTAGCGCGCGCTTCCCGCCTGAAATGGTCATCGTCTCTCCAGAACGTCAATGCCGCATTCACTAGACTTAACTACGGTCCCTTCCTTCTGTCGACACCACTTCAACCATGGCCACCTGGCGCTCCGAAGCTCTCTTGGATGTACTGTCGCAGGAGCAGATGAGGGACATCGGCAGCTCCGCTCCTGGTGCGCTCCAAAGCTCTCTTCGAGGTACTGTCGCAGGAGCAGACGAAGGAGATCGCCGGCACCCCCCCGGCCGCCCTCCGCCACCACGACCACAAAGCCGGCGCGCGTGCACGGGCGCAGCCGGCAGCAAGGAAGAGTAGTACACAGTAGGTCGCCGCTGCTCTGGTCCCAGGAAGGTCACCGCTACTCCACTCAGTTGACGCCAAGCTTGGTGGGGTAAACATTGGCGGCTGATTAGCCGCTTGACGGCGACGTGGAGGCGGAAATCTTCAGAACCTTGTGCTCCGGAGGAGGAGGTTATCGAGGCGGATGAGGATGAGGCAAAGGCAATGGTCGGCTTTCTCGGGTTCATGGCCGGACATGGTGGTCGGGCACCGGCGTTCGTTTAGATTAGGTTTATAGTAGGTTTTAGTACGGTTTGTGCGAAATATGTAATGAATTTCATCCAGTTTGTAGGAAAAGTTTTCGAAATGTAATGAATTTCTTCCGGTTAATTTGGAATTTGCTTCGTTTGCACGAATTTCGTCCGGTTAGTTCATATAGTTGTCGAAAGGTATGCGGGCAGCATCGGATGGCATCCATCAGTGTCCTCGGACAGATGTTGGTGTTAATTTGTGGGCCAGCGCTGGAGATGCCCTAACTATCATGCTATAATCACTAACAGTGCTCCATTATTTGGCAGGAAACAGTTATCCCTCGGTCAAAATCAGTTCTGCGGTGTTTCGCACTCCTCCCACGTAAGAGTGTAAGCTCTTGCTTACATAAAAATGGAGCAAGTGGACGGCACTGTAGCACGTCATATCACTCAAACTAGCCCGCCTAACGAGCGGGAAAGCACCGCCCTCGTCATTTTGTTCTGGATTTCCATCAATCGATCCCGCGAAAATGTTACGCTTTGCAAGTTCTAAAGGAAAAGGCGGCACACTTACGACTCATACACGTCGCACCCCCGACAGTCCGGCTCGCACGCCGCTCACCAGAGGGGACACGCATTGTCTTGCAATTTCACTGACATGTGGGACTACAATTGAATAAACCGTCAATAGCCGAAATCTAATCACTCAGCGGGCATCGACTGAGAAGAGAGATACGGGGGAGGGAGAGGAGATCGCCCACCCGCCGTGCACGGACTCTAAGAAATATATATGGTGATAATGTGAGGTGGGCCATGCGGGAATCTGGACCGCTTCCAAGCCCGCTTCTGACCGCCCTGGCCCCTCAAACGCCAGCTGCCCGCCGCATGCATGCATAACAAGTAGTACCAGTAAAATACTAGGTTATAAGCCCGCTTATGTGGAGGAGAGAGAGGCATTGAAAAAGTCAAGGAGTGGGCTCTGCAAGAGCCCGTCTCTACACGTGCTCCTAGGTATAAAAAAATATTCTAAAAAAAGAGGCATAAAAAACAATTGTGTCTAAAAAAAGAAAGGTAAAAATCATTTCAGAGGAAATAGATAGAGAGAAAGTGAGAAAAAGTTGTAACCTTATAGCCAACCTTATACTTCCTCTGTTCCTAAATATAAATGTTTTAAGACATTTCAAATGGACTACCACATACGGATGAATATAGACATATTTTAGAGTGTAGATTCACTTGTTTTGCTCCGTATGTGGTCACTTGTTGAAATATCTAGAAAGACCTATATTTAGGAACGGAGGGAGTAGTCAACAGTATGGTAGTATTACATGAGGAAGGAGGGAGTGGTGCACATGCCAAGTTTACTGGGCTGCCGTGTTTCACACTCCTCCGTCATAACAACGGAGACAATAGCTTTCATCAAAAATAAACAATGAATACTCGTTTTGCAGGCCCAACCTTTCCCACTGTAAGTTGGTCGGACGAAGGAACCATCATGACTTCATTGAATTCCGCTTCTTCAAGAAAACTTACTGTACCCGCAATACTGGTACCACACGCGAAGACTGGACGGCACTGTACCACGTCATATCACTGAAACCCACATGCCATCCTAAAAAAACCACTAGGCCAAACTAGCCCGTCTATAGGTCATCTATTTTGGAACCGAGGGAGTACGTCCCTGTACTGCTATGATTTTGTGTTGTACGTCTCTGTACTTTTGCTATGATTTTCCTACCCTATGAACCAAATGAGGCCTGAATGTATCCGTGTGGACTAAGCCTACAATTTTAGGAGCTTGGGCTATTGGTCGATCGACAACGGATAAGTGTAAGCATACCACGAGCTCATCAGCCCCAATGTTTCTCTTTGGTGATTGTTTTGCAAGTACTATAGCTCGCACAGTAGCTAGCCTACTAACAGCAAGAATCATCAAACAAGCCCTGCTGATATGATAAACAGTTCAAACTTACATCTAAGCATGCCATATATTACATCAAAAGCTGGTGAGGATACATCTGTTTCCATAACTCGGAGAGGGTTCGCATGATTCACTATCAAACAAAAGTAGCAAGTACCGCCGACACAAGACAGTGCACTAGCCCTAAGATGGTTTGATAACACGCATCGTTCTGGTAATTAAACATAGGGCAATGCAACCCTAAAGAATTAGCGTGACCAACTATTTCTTGTCAGCGATCTCTCGGGCAATGATCACAGCACATACAACGGCATGGGAATCGATCTCTGGGGCGATGTCCACAGGACTGACCGCGACATAGGAATCAATATCTAGGGCGATGTCCACAGGATGGACAGCGGCATCGAAATCGATCTCCGGGGCGATGCCAACAGGACGGACTGCAACATCGAAAACGATCTCTGGGGCGTTGTCCACAGGATGGGCCGCGACATCGGAATCATCAAGGACGTCCACTGGCACCTGCACAACCCTAACTATTAGCAAGCACATTGCAAATAATCAAAAACCACAACTATGGTAGTAAGCCATTATTTTTTTACCTTGTGCACCTCACCGGGGGATCCCATCCCTCTGGGGGCCATCTCCTCGTCCTCGATGGGGGCCATCACCTTGCCAGGGGAATACTGCTTCTCAACGGAGACTATCTCCTCAACCACGGCCTTGAGCCTCGCATAGGTGGCCATCAGATTTTCTGGCTTAGGCACGGTGGGGCCCTTGCTGTTCTTCCTGAAGGAAATATGCCCTAGAGGCAATAATAAAGTTATTATTTATTTCCTTATATCATGATAAATGTTTATTATTCATGCTAGAATTGTATTAACCGGAAACATAATACATGTGTGAATATATAGACAAACAGAGTGTCACTAGTATGCCTCTACTTGACTAGCTTGTTAATCAAAGATGGTTATGTTTCCTAACCATAAACAAGGAGTTGTTATTTGATTAACAAGGTCACATCATTAGTTGAATGATCTGATTGACATGACCCATTCCATTAGCTTAGCACCCGATCGTTTAGTATGTTGCTATTGCTTTTATCCATGACTTATACATGTTCCTATAACTATGAGATTATGCAACTCCCGTTTACCGGAGGAACACTTTGGTACTACCAAACGTCACAACGTAATCGGGTGATTATAAAGGAGTACTATAGGTGTCTCCAAAGGCGATGTTGGGTTGGCGTATTTGAGATTAGGATTTGTCACTCCGATTGTCGGAGAGGTATCTCTGGGCCCTCTCGGTAATGCACATCATTTAAGCCTTGCAAGCATTACATCTAATGAGTTAGTTGTGAGATGATGTATTACTGAGCGAGTAAAGAGACTTGCGATAACGAGATTGAACTAGGTATTGGATACCGACGATCGAATCTCGGGCAAGTAACATACCGATGACAAAGGAACAACGTATGTTGTTATGCGGTCGACCGATAAAGATCTTAAGAGAATATGTAGGAGCCAATATGGGCATCCAGGTCCCGCTATTGGTTATTGACCGAGAATGGTTTTAGGTCATGTCTACATAGTTCTCGAACCCGTAGGGTCCGCGACGCTTAACGTTTAGCTGATTTATATAGTATTATATGAGTTATGCATGTTGGTAACCGAATGTTGTTGAGTCCGGATGAGATCATGAACATGACGAGGAACTCCGGAATGGTCCGGAGATAAAGTTTGATATATGGGATAATAGTGTTTGATCTCGGAAGGGTTCGAATTCACGGAAGGGGTTCGGATGTTTCGAAATGTTTGGGTGCGAGAACACGTTATTTGGGCCAAAGGGAAAGCCCACAAGGTTTTGGAAAGCGCAAAGGAAGTTTTATGAGTCGAGGTCGACGCCAGGTCTCGGCGTCGGGTCCGAGCTGCCGGAACCTGGCGTCTCGCCCCGGAGTCCGAGAAGGACTCTTGCCTTCGGGTGAAACCGACTTTGTGGAGGCTTTTACTCCAAGTTTCGACCCCAAGGCTCAACATATAAATAGAGGGTAGGGCTAGCACCAAAGACACATCAAGAAACACCAAGCCGTGTCCGCAACCCCGTCCCCTCTAGTTTATCCTCCGTCATAGTTTCCGTAGTGCTTAGGCGAAGCCCTGCGGAGATTGTTCTTCACCAACACCGTCACCACGCCGTCGTGCTGCGGAACTCATCTACTACTACGCTGTCTTGCTGGATCGAGAAGGCGAGGATGTCATCGAGCTAAGCGTGTGCGAACTTCGGAGGTGCCGTGCGTTCGGTACTTGGATCGGTCGGATCGTGAAGACGTACGACTACATCAACCGCGTTGATAAACGCTTCCGCTTAGCGATCTTCAAGGGTATGAAGATACACTCCTCTTCTCGTTGCTATACATCACCATGATCTTGCGTGTGCGTAGGAAAATTTTGAAACTACTGCGTTCCCCAACAGTGGTATCAGAGCCTAGGTTTTATGCGTTGATGTTATATGCACGAGTAGAACACAAGTGAGTTGTGGACGATATAAGTCATACTGCCTACCAACATGTCATACTTTGGTTCAGCGGTATTGTGAGATGAAGCGGCCCGGACCGACATTACGCGTACGCTTACGCGAGACTGGTTTCACCGTTACGAGCACTCGTGCTTAAAGGTGGCTGGCGGGTGTCTGTCTCTCTCACTTTAGTTGAACCGAGTGTGGCTACGCCCGGTCCTTGTGAAGGTTAAAACGGAGTCTATTTGACAAACTATCGTTGTGGTTTTGATGCGTAGGTAAGAACGGTTCTTGCTAAGCCCGTAGCAGCCACGTAAAATTTGCAACAAAGTAGAGGACGTCTAACTTGTTTTTGCAGGGCATGTTGTGATGTGATATGGTCAAGACGTGATGCTATATTTTATTGTATGAGATGATCATGTTTTGTAACCGGTTATCGGCAATGGCGAGGAGCCATATGGTTGTCGCTTTATTGTATGAAATGCAACATACATAATTGCTTTACTTTATCACTAAGCGGTAGCGATAGTCGTAGAAGCAATAGATGGCGAACGACAACGATGCTACGATGGAGATCAAGGTGTCGCGCCGGTGACGATGGTGATCATGACGATGATTCGGAGATGGAGATCACAAGCACAAGGAGATGATGGCCATATCATATCACTTATATTGATTGCATGTGATGTTTATCCTTTATGCATCTTATCTTGCTTTGATTGACGGTAGCATTTTAAGATGATCTCTCACTAAAATTATCAAGAAGTGTTCTCCACGAGTATGCACCGCTGCCAAAGTTCGTCGTGCCGGACACCACGTGATGATCGGGTGTGATAAGCTCTCGTCCATCTACAACGGGTGCAAGCCAGTTTTGCACACGCAGAATACTCGAGTTATACTTGACGAGCCTAGCATATGCAGATATGGCCTCGGAACACGGAGACCGAAAGGTCGGCGTGAATCATATAGTAGATATGATCAACATAAGATGTTCACCATTGAAAACTACTCCATCTCACGTGATGATCGGTTATGGTTTAGTTGAATTTGGATCACGTGATCACTTAGAGGATTAGAGGATGTCTATCTAAGTGGGAGTTCTTAAGTAATATGATTAATTGAACTTAAATTTATCATGAACTTAGTCCTGGTAGTATTTTGCAAATTATGTTGTAAGATCAATAGCTTGCGTTGTTGCTTTCATATGTTTATTTTGATATGTTCCTAGAAAATTATGTTGAAAAATGTTAGTAGCAATGATGCGGATTTGATCGCGATCCGAGGTTTATCCTCATTCTTGCATGTAAGAATTATGTCCTTGATGGACCACTAGGTGACAAACCTATTGCAAGAGCGGTCTGCGGCGTTATGAGCGTTTGGCTAGCTCAATATGATGACTACTTGATAGTTTTGTGCACCATGCTTTATGGCTTAGAATTGGGACTTCAAAGATGTTTTGAACATCATGGACCATATGAGATGTTCCAGAATTGAAGTTAATATTACAAGCAAATACCGAGTTGAGAGATATGAAGTCTCCAACAAGTTCTATAGCTAAAAGATGGAGGAGAATCGCTCAACTAGTGAGCAAGTGCTCAGATTGTGCAGGTACTACAATCACTTGAATCAAGTGGGAGTTAATCTTCGAGATAAGATAGTGATTGACGAGTTCTCTAGTCACCATCACCAAGTTAGTAGAACTTCGTGATGAACTATAGTATGCAAGGGATGACGAAAATGATTCCCGAGCTCTTCATGATGTTGAAATCGACGAAGGTAGAAATCAAAAAAGAGCATCAAGTGTTGATGGTTGACAAGATCACTAGTTTCAAGAAAAGGGCAAAGGGAAAGAAAGGGGAACTTCAAGTAGATTGACAAGCAAGTTGTCACTCCCACGAAGAAGCCCAAAGCTGAACCAAAGCCTGAAACTGAGTGCTTACACTGCAAAGGAAATGGTCACTGGAAGCGGAACTACCCTAAATATTTGGTGGATAAGAAGGATGGCAAAGTAAAAAAAAGGGTATATTTGATATACAGGTTATTGATGTGTGCTTTACTAGTGTTTATAGTAGCCCTGAGTATTTGATACTTGTTCGGTTGCTAAGAGTAGTAACTCGAAACGGGAGTTGCAGAATAAACAGAAACTAGTTAAGGGTGAAGTGACGATGTGTGTTGAAATTAGTTTCAAGATTGATATGATCATCATCGCACACTCCCTATACTTTTGGGATTAGTGTTGAACCTAAATAAATGTTATTTGGCGTTTGCGTTGAGCATGAATATGATTTGATCATGTTTATTACGATACGGTTATTCATTTAAAGATATAGAATAAATTGTTATTCTGTTTACATGAATAAAACCTTATATGGTTACACACCCAATGAAAATGGTTCATTGGATCTCGATCGTAGTGATACACATATTCATAATATTGAAACCAAAAGATGCAAAGTTAATAATGATAGTGCAACTTATTTGTGGCACTGCCGTTTAGGTCATAATGGTATAAAGCGCATGAAGAAACTCCATGCTGATGGGATTTTGGAATCACTTGATTATGAATCACTTGATGCTTGCGAACCATGCCTCATGGGCAAGATGACTAAGACTCCGTTCTCCGGAATAATGGAGCGAGCAACCGACTTATTGGAAATAATACATCTTGATGTATGCGATCCAATGAGTGTTAAGGCTCGCGGCGGGTATCGTTATTTTCTGACCTTCACAGATGATTTGAGCAGATATGGGTATATCTACTTGATGAAACATAAGTCTGAAATAGTTGAAAGGTTCAAAGACAGAGTGAAGTGGAAAAATCATCGTGACAAGAAAATAAGGTTTCTACGATCTGATCGCGGAGACAAATATTTGAGTTATGAGTTTGGTCTTCAATTAAAACAATGTGGAATAGTTTCACAAATTCATGCCACCTGGAACACCACATCATAATGGTGTGTCCAAACGTCATAACCGTACTTTATTGGATATAGTACAATCTATGATGTTTCTTACCGATTTACCAATATCGTTTTGGGATCATGCATTAGAGACAGCTGTATTCACGTTAAATAGGGCACCATCTAAATCCATTGAGACGACACAATATGAACTGTGGTTTAGCAAGAAACCAAAGTTGTCGTTTCTTAAAGTTTGGGGCTGCGATGCTTATGTGAAAAAGTTTCATCTGATAAGCTCAAACCCAAATCGAGAAGCGTCTTCATAGAATACCCAAAGGAAATTGTTGGGTACACCTTCTATCACAAGATCCGAAGGCAAAACATTCGTTGCTAATAAATGGATCCTTTCTAGAGAAGGAGTTTCTCTCGAAAGAAGTGAGTGGGAGGAAAGTAGAACTTGATGAGGTAACTTTACCTGTTCCCTTATTGGAAAGTAGTTCATCACAGAAATCTGTTCTTGTGACTACCATACCAATTAGTGAGGAAGCTAATGATGATGATCATGTAACATCAGATCAAGTTACTACCAAACCTCGTAGGTAAAACAGAGTGAGATCCGCACCAGAGTGGTACGGTAATCCTGTTCTGGAGGTCGTGTTACTTGACCATGACAAACCTACGAACTATGAGGAAGCGATGATGAGCCCAAATTCCGCAAAATGGTTTGAGGCCATGAAATCTGAGATGAGATCCATGTATGAGAACAAAGTGTGGACTTTGGTGGAGTTGCCCGATGATCGGCAAGCCATAGAAAATAAATGGATCTTCAAGAGGAAGGCGGACGATAGTAGTGTTACTATCTACAAAGCTAGACTTGTCGAAAAAGGTTTTGACAAAGTTCAAGATGTTGAATACAATGAGATTTTCTCACTCGTATCGATGCTTAAAAGTCTGTCCGAATCATGTTAGCAATTGCGCATTTTATGAAATCGGCAAATGGATAAACAAAATTGCATTCCTTAATAGGAGTTATTAAAGAAGAGTTGTATGTGATGCAACCAAGAGGTTTTGTCGATCCTAAAGGTGTTAACAAAATGTGCATCTATGGACTGGTGCAAGCATCTCGAGTTGGAATATACGCTTTGATAAGTTGATCAAAGCATATAGTTTATACAGACTTGCGATGAAGCACCGTATTTACTAGAAAGTGAGTGGGAGCACTCTGACATTTACGATAAGTATATGTGAATGACATATTGTAGATCGGAAATAATGTAGAATTATTCTGCAAAGCATAAAGGAGTGTTTGAAAGGAGTTTTTCAAAGAAAGACCACGGTGAAGCTGCTTACATATTGAGCATCAAGATCTCTAGAGATAGATCAATACGCTTGATAAGTTTTTCAATGAGTACATACCTTGACAAGATTTTGAAGTAGTTCAAAATGGAGCAGATCAAAGAAAGAGTTCTTGCTGTGTTACAAGGTGTGAAGTTGAGTAAGACTCAAGACCCGACCATGGCGAGAAAATAGAAAGAGAATGAAAAGTCATTCCCTATGCCTCAATCATAGGTTCTATAAAAGTATGCCATGCTATGGACCGAACCTATTGTATACTACTTACTGGTTTGGCAAGGAGTACAATAGTGATCTAGGAGTAGATCCTTTGGACATTGGTCAAAATTATCCTTAGTGGAATAAGGATATGTTTCTCGATTATGGAGGTGACAAAAGGTTAAATAAGTAAAGGGTTACGTCGATAAAAGTTTTGGCACTGATCCAGATGATTCTAAGTCTTAATCTGGATACATATTGAAAGTGGGAGCAATTAGCTAGAGTAGCTCCGTGCAGAGCATTGTAGACATAGAATATTTGCAAAATACATACGGCTCTGAATGTGAAAGACCCATTGACTAAGATTCTCTCACAAGCAAAACATGATCACACCTTAGTACTCTTTGGGTGTTAATCACATAGCGATGTGAACTAGATTCTTGAATCTAGTAAACCCTTTTGGGAGTTGGTCACATGGCGATGTGAACTATGGGTGTTAATCACATGATGATGTGAACTATCGATGTTAATCACATGGTGATGTGATCTAGATTATTGACTCTAGTGCAAGTGGGAGACTGAAGGAAATATGCCCTAGAGGCAATAATAAAGTTATTATTTATTTCCTTATATCATGATAAATGTTTATTATTCATGCTAGAATTGTATTAACCGGAAACATAATACATGTGTGAATATATAGACAAGCAGTGTCACTAGTATGCCTCTACTTGACTAGCTTGTTAATCAAAGATGGTTATGTTTCCTAACCATAAACAAGGAGTTGTTATTTGATTAACAAGGTCACATCATTAGTTGAATGATCGATTGACATGACCCATTCCATTAGCTTAGCACCCGATCGTTTAGTATGTTGCTATTGCTTTTATCCATGACTTATACATGTTCCTATAACTATGAGATTATGCAACTCCGTTTACGGAGAAACACTTTGGGTACTACCAAACGTCCACAACGAATCGGGTGATTATAAAGGAGTACTACAGTGTCTCCAAAGGCGGATGTTGGGTTGGCGTATTCGAGATTAGGATTTGTCACTCCGATTGTCGGAGAGGTATCTCTGGCCCTCTCGGTAATGCACATCATTTAAGCCTTGCAAGCATTACAGCTAATGAGTTAGTTGTGAGATGATGTATTACGAGCGAGTAAAGAGACTTGCCGTAACGAGATTGAACTAGGTATTGGATACCGACGATCGAATCTTGGGCAAGTAACATACCGATGACAAAGGAACAACGATGTTGTTATGCGGTCTGACCGATAAAGATCTTCGTAGAATATGTAGGAGCCAATATGGGCATCCAGGTCCCGCTATTGGTTATTGACCGAGAATGGTTTTAGGTCATGTCTACATAGTTCTCGAACCCGTAGGGTCCGCACGCTTAACGTTTAGCTGATGATATAGTATTATATGAGTTATGCATGTTGGTAACGAATGTTGTTCGAGTCCCGATGAGATCATGAACATGACGAGGAACTCGGAATGGTCCGGAGATAAAGTTTGATATATGGGATAATAGTGTTTGATCTCGGAAGGGTTCGAATTCACCTAAGGGGTTCCGGATGTTTCCGAAATGTTTGGGTGCGAGAACCGTTATTTGGGCCAAAGGGAAAGCCCACAAGGTTTTGGAAAGCGCAAAGGAAGTTTTGCGAGTCCGAGTCGACGCCAGGTCCTGGCGTCAGGGTCCGACGCCGGAACCTGGCGTCGCCCCGAGTCCGAGAAGGACTCTTGCCTTCGGGTGAAACCGACTTTGTGGAGGCTTTTACTCCAAGTTTCGACCCCAAGGCTCAACATATAAATAGAGGGGTAGGGCTAGCACCAAAGACACATCAAGAAACACCAAGCCGTGTGCAACAACCCCGTCCCCTCTAGTTTATCCTCCGTCATAGTTTCCGTAGTGCTTAAGCGAAGCCTGCGGAGATTGTTCTTCACCAACACCGTCACCACGCCGTCGTGCTGCGGAACTCATCTACTACTTCACCGTCTTCTTTGGATCGAGAAGGCGAGGACGTCATCGAGCTGAGCGTGTCTGAGAACTTCGGAGGTGCCGTGCGTTCGGTACTTGGATCGGTCGGATCGTGAAGGCGTCGACTACATCAACCAGCGTTGATAAACGCTTCCGCTTAGCGATCTTCAAGGGTATGAAGATACACTCCTCTTCTCGTTGCTATACATCACCATGATCTTGCATGTGCGTAGGAAAATTTTGAAATTACTGCGTTCCCCAACACTTCCAACTTTGTTTGAGGAGTTCGTCCGCCAACATCGTCAACTCTATGGCCAGTGCTTGTTTCTTGCAGTTCTTTGTCTCCATGGGTTGGCCCGCCAACATGGTTAACTCGTTGGTCGGTGCTCGCTTCCTGGAGATCGCTGTCTCCAGTGGGTTGTCCGCCGGCAACTCTTTGCCTAGTGCTCCAGGATCCATCAATGAACTGACAAACAAAAAGCAATTGAAAGGAAACCACAATCGCAATGAAAACGGGAAAAGAATAGGCTGTGAGAATCGGTTGGTGCTTTGCAAAAAGAAGATTCTTGGAATGAAAATATAGCAGCATCACTGATTCGCCCACCTTTCCTTCATCAGTACAGAAGAAAAATGGCAGAAGTGAGTAGCCTAGAGTGAGGTTTTTTTTCAAGAAAGGGGAGAAGGGGCTTCAACGAGCATTCCAGTGAAATGATGGTTGCTTCGTCCAGTCCAACTTCGAGGCCACTTTAGCACTGCTGGTAAAGGTGTGGGTTTTGTGATATGACGGGTCATGACGGCCACACCGGGGTGACCGGTGAGTCTCGACTGTAGCACCTCACTGTGATTTCATGCATGGCACGTGGGCCCGGATGCTTTGATGTCCCGCATGTAGACAGAGCGGCTAGTCATATAGGAGTGCTCAATATTGTGCACCGCGACTAAGGCGCAGAGGAAAACGAGAGAACTACGTAATTAATGCATGAGTTTAACGAGGGTAGTTTTGTAAAGTATACAAGATACATTCTTCCAAACGCAAAATGCCTTGGTTGATGAGATTTTAGATTTGAGCCCTATAAACCGGAAGGGAGGGAGTACTGCACGCTGTGTAGTCTAGTCACTTGTTGAAATCTCTAGAAAGGCAAATACTACTTTCTGGTTTACAGGGCTATACTAGCAAGTACTAGTACTACAATAGTGGGCTCAAATAGCAATTTTGTCTCATGCAAGAGCCTGGCTATATGCGTGCTCCAAGGCACCGCACCACGCCCCACCCCTACACAAAGACTGCCACGCGAGGGTTCACAACTGCCACGTTCGGGTTGCGCTTGGCTCTTCGCCTCTTCGAGAAGACGAACAATGATGTTACTCTACTTCTACAGTATCGAATCCACTGCTGCATGTTCGCCCACCTCGTGCGAGAGGGATAGCATGTAGCGAAAGCTTCTACTAGTCCTGCCAGCCACCACGCTCATGCGCGAGGGAGGGACGGAGCTTCATTGACTTACTGCTCCTGCCTTTGCGTCTATGACAGGTGGTCCCAATAGGTGGTTGGCCCACCTGTCATGCAGCCAAAGTCAGGTGCAGTTAAGGCACCGGAGCTCAGTCCGCGAGGGAGAGGGCGTTGTAGTAATCAAACTTCTCGGTCTTGTACGAGCTGACGTGACACATCAAAGCACTGCACTCGATATAAGTCTTTTTACACATTTCAAATGGACTACAACATACAGATGTATGTAGACATATTTGCTTCATATGTACTCCCTCCGTTCCTAAATATAAGTCTTTCTAGAGATTTCACTAAGGACTACATACGGAACAAAATGAGCGAACCTACACTCTAAAGTGCGTCTACATACATCCGTATGTAGTTTCCATTGAAATCTCTAGAAATACTTACATTTAGGAATTGAGGGAGTAGTCACTTGTTGCAATCTCTAGAAAGACTTATATTTGGAAATGGAGGGAGTACAACGCATGCATGCATGCCGTGACTTTCCTTTTGATACTTGCATGTCTTGATTTGATGCACCTTGCCAAATTTTGACTATAAATTTAACTAACCAAATTTTCATGCATGTCACAAAAAATTACGGGGCTGTTTGGATTGTGACTATGTTTGTCTTATGCTGCCACATTATTTTTCCCACACTTGCCACACTTGCCTAACTTGAGTTCTCAAATTGTTAGACACACTTTGGCTTGCCTAAGAGAATCTTGCCACACTTTTTGTGTCTATGACATGTGGGGTTCACTGCTAATAAAAAATTCTTGTCTTGGGTGTGGCTAATAAAAAAGACTTATATTTAGGAACGGAGGGAGTAGAAAATATAAATAATAATGCATGTTGGGGCAACCCACGTTTCCGATAATTTTAGCCGAGGGTTTGTTCACAATTTTTATGAGGGGGTGGTTGTTCATTTAATGGAGGGCCTGTACCAGACTTGAACGATACAAAGCACGACCTGGCACATCGTAACACCACTTGGAACAAGCGAGTATCTATCTCAAAAAACAATCAACAACTAAAAAAACGGCGACCTAGCACGTAGTACACAATTTTAAACGATTGTTTTGATGGAGTGAAAAAGGAAAACTACCCCACTACGTATATATAGGACGGAGCCTCCGCGCTTGCTTGCTAGGGCTGCTCTATTCACACACTCTCATCCACTCCAGATCTAAACAAGATAGGGGCAGTAGCACTGTCTTTCTCCCTTCAAAAAACACTATGTTTCTATCCTCACAGTTGGTTACAGATCCGGATGTATCCCCCTCCACCGGTGAAGGGGAGGAGGGGCAGCGTTTAGGCCGTCATCGACAGCGAGGGAGGAGACCCACTGTCGGCCGCACTGTTATCTCTAGCCGAGCACCGATGCGGGAGGTCCTCCGATCCCTTCGTCGTTGCCCTAGTGTGGGCGGACCCGACCTCCCGCCGCCCACCTATCCACATCCCGATGACCTTCAGGTATATCTTCCTTAGAAACCGCCTTAGCTCTACTTCCCTAGCTCGCTGTGTTGCTGCATGTGCATCATTTTCTACCTCTCGGCCTCTCTTGATTTGAGGGTCCAACGTCACCTATTTTTTTCTTCTATTGTTAGAGGTAAAGCTACTTCATGGAGTCGAATCTTGTACTTGGTTCAAACAAGAAATAAAGTGAGGGTGGGGGAATTTAGTATGTACATCGGACTTGGTACAAACAGAAACGAAAGGGGGTGAAAGTAGTACATACTGGTCATCCAACCGGTCTCTTGGTCGAAAAGGGAAATATAGGGGTAACGTTGTACACAGTGGTATGACCAGGACTAGATTTGCTATCTACACATAGGAGTAGGTGGCTAGAGTGAAAAAAATGGGACCAACACAGATATGTTTCTTGGATGTTTGTTTCTCGGGGCAACAAACTATGAATCACCACTTTATGCCCCTGTTTAGGTACATGGTGCTGGACTGCTGGTGCACCCACTGTCCCATGCCTCTAATACCCCTGGTAAAATGAAGCCATGCCACTGTTGTAAGCCATGACAAGTTTAGCCAAATGTTTTTGCCTGTAATTGTTTGAGACTCTGACTGTTTCCTTTGTAGCTTTTTGTGCAAACAGGGGTATCCAGTTCACACAGTTCTTTGTTGTGACCTTTTGGTGCCTTGCACAAAACTCTTCTTAAAAGAAGTGACTTTTGTGTTGTTTAACTGGAATGTCACAATGGAACAGTTGGTTCATTTCGGTGGAACTGCACAAAGGGAGATCTGTGTTCCAATCCTCATCATCCATATTGGCGCCATAACCTTCCTTTATGTAAGAATGATATTTAATGCATGTGTTCATCTCTATTTTGCGACTGCCATGAGAAAATAATGCTATTTTTACTAGTACACTTGTACTCCCTCACTGACCAAACCAATTCTGAAATAGAAGGCCAATCATGTACTAGGTTTCACCAACTAGTGAGGAGAAAGAGAAACAGAGCATGAAGAGGAGGAAGAAGAAGAAGAATAAACAGTGCCAAGGCGATCTTGCTGAAGCCAGAGGCCTCAGTCGAGGCCATTCAAGGGCTCCGGCAATGACTACCTTACATGTGAAATGATCCTCCAGGGAGCCCTTCCACTTCTAGTGTCTCACTTAATTAATTAGGAGTACTTAAGTTCCACTAATTTATTGCTGCCTAATTTTCCCGTCGGAGTTAAACAAATCTTTAGTAGCACCCTATGCTGAATCATGTATGTGTGTATGTTTGTCTATGGAGGTGAATCATGTGGTGGAGCAGTGAGGGAATATTATTAGTGTCATGACATAATAGTGCTATTGTTTTGCATGTCAATTTATTGCCATTGGTTCGATGAGGCAATGTTTTGCGTATTGATCATCATGAATTTGATGCTACTGTTAGAGTAATATGCTAATGTCTTTCTATCCTTTCTCACTAAGCTAATGAAGGTTTCACCTTGTTCCTACTTGTGCAAACATGGATTATGTTGTGCCAATCATACATTTTAGTGGAACTACACAAGACAATACAATGAACTATATCCCACCCGATTGCTTTAACTCATGCTGAAGTTCTTGATAATCTTCGATTTAATCTCAAAGACTGTAAACAAGAGTGATTTCAACCATATATTTGAAGTGCACAAAATATATACTATTGAGTGATTCTAGTGAGTGCTTTATCATCTCTTATGGGACTACATGAATAAGTTTTTTTCCTCAGGTTGGTACGGGCCTAAGGCCTTCATCCATATTAGTTTGCTGTCATCTCTATTTGTATCGTGCTACTGTCATGAGAAACTCCTTTATCTTTGCACGTTAAAATTTTGCAACCTATGATACATGGCAATGCTTTGAGTGTTGAGCTAATTGGCACTGATTAAATAAACTAATACCTCTCTTTAAGCAAGACTATTGTGTTGCTAACTTTACCCATTAAGATAATGAGGGTGCTTCTATTTGTTAGTGTATGCATCAACTAGTCCCACTATTACAGTAATCCCACTCTCTCAATATATGTGCCAACAGGGTTGCTCGATTTTGGTGGAACTGCACAAAAACTTTGGGTGCTTCATTGCCTCGACAGCGTCTGTCCTTTCCTGTCAGTCGCTAATCTGGGCCTGCTTTCTTCCTTTGTTGTCAGTCGCTTCGCTTATCTCGGCTTCCAGTCAAAGGAAATAGTAATTGATAATTTGATATGCTACCTCACACAGGTTCGTACTAGTCTTTATCCTGATTATTGTGCTTGTCATGTATTAGTAATTTGGTATTGTGCTACTGCCGATTTTATAAAGGAGTAACTTGGAGCCTGAACTCATAGCCAAATCATTGCATTGGGTGATTTCAGTAGAACTGCACAAAAAGATCAGATGGACAGATACTTATGTTGCTGCTATGTACTCCAAAGTTCACTCAGACAAGCATCGATGTTGACGAGAAGTGCCTATATTCATTCGAGTATCAACTGGCGTCAACCAGTTGTCAAACTCCAAGTATTAGGAGAGTGGACGCCAAAACTATTGCTTGGCGCATAAACCAGAAAAACACAGTCCAGTCTTTGGTCCCAACTTGTGCCTTTTGGTTCTCGATAGATATGGTAGCGAACTGTATGGCATGGAGTCTAAAGATTCCAGACAAGTTGGTTGGCGATATATTCATCGGCATAATCGATCGCACGCCGAGGATGCACCATTTCAGTTGAACTGCACAAAAAATTTGGGTGGTTCATTTTCTCAACCGCCTCCTTTCTCGTGTGCAATGTGGAATTTTGGCGAGCTACAGGACCAAGATGAGCCAGGAAACTAGTTGGATGAAAGTAGTGGCCAAGTTGCTCAAACCTCCCTCGGCACGAGGTCACTATTTGAGGATAAACCTACAAGCAAAGTTCAGTTTATCTGTGCTGCCTCTTATGTACTCGAAAGTTTACTCGTACAAGCATTAATTTTAGCAAGAAGTGCCTCCGACTGAACACCATTTACCAGTCTGTACCCTAGGTAATTAAAGTTCATCCATGGATCATATTGGTTGTGATGTCAATCATTTAGATGCATAAACATATTGAACATGTGTATATCTGAATCTTTTTGTGAATTATCTATGAATATTGTCGTGTGATCTATCAATCATTTGGATGCATAGACATGCTGAACTTGTGTATATATGAATCTTTTGAGTTGTTGATAGTGAATGTTCGCTATGAATATGAACATTTCCTGTGAACCTAAGTTTGATAGAATGTTTACCTTTTCTGTTGTACTTGTGTCTGAACTTGTTAGTATGCCTACTATGGGGTATGTGACGTGTGGGTGTCAACGGCACACCTTCTTCCCGAGAAGAATTGCACCTACTTTGTTAGGGTAGCAACGGCGCATCAGCTCTTTTTAATCTTTTTGCTTTGTCTTCCCCCTCCCCCGCTCAACCCCTGCCGTAATGTTTTCGGCCTCAAAACAAACATAATCTTTGCGTTGTTTTGGGGCTTGATGAAAAATCAGTCTTGGTTTACGTAGGTTGGCCCGCCCACAAATGGGCCTTTGGTCCACCACAATTTGGGAGGCTAAAAATACAAGTTGTATGGTGCAGAGGCAAGTAAAAAATGCCATCGAGAGCCATCCACTGAAGAAAAAAATCACTCCTGATGTGCTTCTTCAGTCGTGCCACCGGCCCCCTCTTTAATCCAGTTCGCTCGGGGATCTGGTATGATTTTTTTCCGTAGGGCGAACAAGTATCAGCTAGGCCTAGGTTTTGTATTTTAACATGCGTAGCCCACGACATACGGAGACAGTGGTTTCAACTTATTTTTTGAGGTCCATACCGGCCTATGGGCTTTTTCTTAAAGATTAGCAACCCAATGTATTTTTTTAATAAAACGCAGGTCTCTGTTCTATATATATATATATATATATATATATATATATATATATATATATATATATATATATATATATATATATATATATATAGACACACACTAGCAAAAGAGCCCGTGCGTTGCAACGGGAGAAAAAAAATCATAATCATCAATGTCCTTAACATTTTGCTATATCACAGATAACATTTTGTCGAACATTTTGTTCTTAATCCTAAAACTGCTTGATCTTGAACAGCCGCTTCAAGCCGTGCTTTCGCTACTCTTTTTATTTTATTTCCTTATTTTTTCCATCTGCTCAGTGAAATCACTGGTAATGGTGATTATCCTGTATTGTGCAATGGTAAGTTAAATTGGTAGTAACATTCAGTTTTTCTTGCACTGCGAGTACGATTGAACTCATTGTAACATAGTAGTAACAATAGAAAAGCTTGAAAAAAACTGATAAGAATATGTCAATATTACACAATCAGTGTAAAAGTCAACCTGCTCAATTTTATTAGATACAAATTTATACATTCACGAAATAATATTTTGGACGGCTCGACGGATGATTTTCCTCCGCCGGCGACATTGGACGTTACTCTGAAAGTTGCAATGCGACAGGATTTGATGGAGATTCTGGTCGAGGAGGATCCTTCCCCTCCATATTTCCACATCTGAGAAACATTTTGATAATAGTTGTGGCCACGGTAATCTTTTTATTCCACCTTTGGGTCTCTTTGATTCAAAATCTTTTCATGGAAAATTCAGAGGGTTGAGTTCATATGATTGTTTTTCTATGGGGCGCTCCTATTTGTATAAGTGAATTAATCCTATTAAAAAGCGGTACAAATTCTTTTGCACTACATTTCTTTGGAATTTTTTCATTTAACACTAACCTCTTGGAACGACGACCCTTCATTTTCATTTAGAGCATCTAACTAAAGTAGCTCACTTGCAAATTTAATGAACAATCAAATGAGAAAATGCCACATCTGAACCAAAGGAATACAACTTTGTTCACATACTGTAAGGGGATCATGTGATGGCATTGAATGGAACTAAATTTTGCCGTGCATGCAGAGCAGATGTTTGTTTGTGCATTTGGGAAAGCAAGTAAAGGTCATGGGGCAATGATGGTGGATGATGCTAAGAGGAAAATAGATCAACAGGGACAAAAATTAATGGCAAAGCATTCTCAGTAGAAAAGTGTCAGTAAAAACATATAATTGAACCAGAACAGAAGTTAACTATGCATGTAGTGTCTTCCCAAGCATTCACATGCATAGCTGAAAATGCAGTGTGAGTAAAAACTTGCCAAATGCGAATGATCCATAAACAAATATGTATTGGTTGAACTATATGATAAAACACACATCTTAAAATATAATTTTTCTCAACGTGCATACATATTGTCCTGAACGTAGATGCCCCTGAAGAAATCCGGACATGAACATCCATGTCAATGGTCTTAAAGAAATCTTTGCAGCAGCAGAACTTGTCATGCAAAATTCAGACAGGGACAACTTCTCGCGTATACACACATGCACATTGTCTGTTTGAGTGATTCATTACCTCATAGTGAAGGAGCAAAGAGACTTTTGATCTCATCAGAGTGAGGACGGTGGACGAGCTTCAGTAGCAGACGACCGTTTACATCGCTACCATCTCCTGTTGCTAAATTTCATTACTTTCCTGACCCCATGATTCTGAATATGCATGCCATAGCAGAAAGTAATATGTTCAGTACAGATGAACTAAATCAACACATCTATCTTTTTGAGGTACAACACAACTCTATGTTGAGTTAAGGTTTCTGCTCCTTTCCTAGGATCTTTAATTTATTTTTGAGATATAAGCATATGGCTTGCTAAGTCTGAAGTCTGAACTGTTGCCACCGCTTGGGCAGTAACCACAACACAACATACGGCAAAATAATTCCCCTGTGTTTTTCAGATCGTAAGCATCAAGAGTAGCTTCAGAACCAAATTCATTTTCAGTGAAACGCTCCAGCACGAGAAATTCACTTGTTCAGAAACAAAAGAATGAGCAAAAGTTAAAACACAGATACGCACACCTGTACGTGCTTCAGCCGTGTATGGGAGAGCTCATAATTCTTTGCTCCAAAGAAGGCAAGCAGTGGTGGCGGTGCCCAAGGCAGCGAATATCAAGACGTGGTCGTGATTCCCCTGGCCGAACTGCTGTCAACCTCGATTGGTCCCTTATCAAGATGAATGAGATGTTGGCAGAGGTCCTGGCTGGCGGTGAGCGAGAGGCCGGAGGTGCAGCCTCCATGGCCGCTGTCCATGGGATGCAGAAGGTTGAGGTCGGTCATGGCGGCGGTCGGCCATCAAAGCCGCAACTTGGCAGAAGGCGACCATTAGTTCTCGGGAGGCGCGGGTGGGCGGTGCAAGTGGGGCGGCAGAAAAATAGGAGGTTCAGGAGGAGGCGCAGCGCTCGCCCCACAAACGACCGACGACGGATCCGAGCTGGGCGGAAGGAGAGGGCCATAGATCGGGGCGAGCTTGGGTAGTCGCTGCTGACCAGAGGGCGGAGAGAGAGGAGGGAACGGTGGAAAGATGAGGAAGGCGGGCTGAGGGGAGCGCCGGCGTGGCCCGAATCGGCGGCGGCCGATCTCCGGCGGGAGGCGCGGAGTCGGGTGGTCGGGACGGGGCGTCTCTCGCGTGTGGCGGCGCAGGGGAAGTTGGGGAGAATACCCTAGCGAATCGTTTTTTTACTCGGTGGATGGACCGCGGGTTGAATTCCTAAAAAGCAGTGGACTTTTGTGTAAAACCGCGGCGACGGTGAACCCCGAGACCCAATCTGTGCTTTATTATTAGGGAGAGAGGGAGAGATACATACTGGACTATTCTGTTACCCATAACCGAATATTATTCGAATATTATTCTGTTACCCCGTGCCCCTTACAGGAGCCGAATCTGTACAACAAAAAGAAACGAGCCCACCCCGAAGCCCAAAACAAAACACACCAGGTTCCAGCCGATCCCACCCACAGAACAAGCCTCCCCCAAAAAAACCTCGCCGTCTCCCTCCCACGCCGGCACCGCCCACCCCCGCGCACCGGCCGCCGCCCTCCCCCGCGCACCGGCCTCCGCCCTCCCCGCGCACCGGTCGCCTCCCTCCCCCGCGCACTGGCCGCCGCCCTCCCTCGCGCAGCGGCCTCCGCCCTCCCTGCGCATCGGTTGCCTCCCTCCCCGCCGCACCGGCCGCCTACCTCCCCCGTGCTTCGGCCGCCTCCCTCCCCTCGCTACGGCCGCCTCCCTCCCCGTGCTCCGGCCGCCTTTCTCCCCGAGATCCGGTCGTCTTCCCCGCGAGGTCCCGTGGTCGCACCACCGCCGCCCAGCCCCTCCGTCCGCAAGCGAGGGCTTTGGGCCGCCCTCCTCGCCCCGGGTGCCCGGCTGGCCATCGGCGGTAGAAGCGTGGTGGCGGGTGCTTGCGTGTTGGGGTACTGGTGTGCTGCTTCTCCGGCGAGGACGCCGTGCTACACCGGCACCGCCACTCATCTCCATTTTCTCTGGTATATTTCTGTAGTAGTTCTTCAGTGCGCACAAAAAAGACCAGCAGTTCAATTACTATAAATTACTAAATTCCTTAAGCTGGCCTCCTCTCGTACTTCAGATTTTCAATATTGGTCTAGTCAGTATGGTGAAGATGAAGTTCCTTTTTTAACTTCTCCAGTTAATATACATGAACATGGTCATCTTTTTTACATGTACTAACATCAGCTCATTCAGAGTTGTTCATGTGCTTGTAACACAAATCAGTTCAAAATCTCGAGAGAAGTAAGCTCAAAGAAAAAAAAATACAAAAAGTTCGAAGCCGAGATGTTTGCATATGTTTTGTTGAATTGAATTCCTTCCTAAAAAAGAACTAAAGGAGGTTAAAAAAGCATGGTTGTATTTTCTTATGTGGTTTTCCCCTTCAATTACAGAAAAAAGGGCAACTACATATTTTACAACGTTTCAGCTACAAAAGATACATCAGTTCAAAAAATATATAAAGGAGGCTGTGAGCCAAAATAACTGATATTTTTATTCTGTTTAATTTTTCAGCTGAAAAAGAGAACAATTTCTCTCTATCTATCCTTCTTTTGAGGAAGATTGGGATGGGAGTCGACGAGGGGGTGCAAAGTGTGTTGTTGCTTCTACAATTTCAAACATGAATTTGAGAAAAGTTATTCCTTGGCTAAGTTAAAAAATTGTCATTCTGTGAAGTTCAGCTATTCAGCCATGAACTACTAAATGGTGGAGTTGCATTTTGTTTCTTCAGTACATACATGATTGAATGTAATCAATGGAACATATGTCGAATCTCCAAGATAGATTTCATATTTATTTCTTGCAAGTAGCAAATCTTTCTGTGGATCAGTACAACTTCTGTATGACCTTTTGTTCACAAATCTTGTAGTATTGTTTCTACATGAATCTTTTTAGTACTTTGTATAACAAGTGTGGTCCATTTGTAAAATTATGTGAATGAGTAGCATAAATAAATAAATAAAATATGAAAAAGGCATCCTTCACTCTTGCAGTCTTGAAGGTAATTAAGTGCCTTTAGAAATTCTAACAATCCATCCCAGACTAAGCAAAACAGTACATGTTAGTTTTTTTAAAAAGAAATCTAGTATAAGTTGATCAACGTTTTAATTCTTTTCACTATATATGCACTTCATTATAGTCAACCATTGGTTAATTTGTCAGCTGCAAGTGAATAATGATCTTGCATTGTTGAGAAACACCTATCAGAATGTGGTTCAGAAACAAAAGTAAGTTAAAGAGAGGGGTGTGGTCACTGAACCCTGATGGTGCACTCACGTTGCTAACTGAAATGTTCACTATTTGTATACCACTATTGCATTGTGATATCTATCTAACTAGGCCGAAGGTTCTTAAGGGTGTCCTGATTTGGTCAACATGTTCTCTGTTTATTCTGTTTTAATGTCTGCAGTACATTCCAACTTGGCATGATTCACATCATCGTTAGCACCATGTTCGCTGGCAAGACCACTGCGCTTCTCTGCCAGCATCGACAGGCACTCACCCCGTCCCATCTCTTGTTTACTGCTTCATTTTGCGTTGCTAAAATACAGAAAAAACAAGTGAGTTCAAATTGTAAAAAAATAAGAAGCTAGATGTTTAAAAAAATCAGAAGCCATTTTAGTGAATCTATATTAAAAATTAACTCATGTTTTAGTGAACCAGAACTGGTTTGTACTTTTTGCTTGATGCGTGTTCATGAGCAGTTCAAAACGTGTACTTGTTCCCTGCATTGCTATAACACTTGTTAGATTGCTATCCAAAAAATGTCATGTATTCATGAATTTGCTGCTGGTGTAGCAGCCTAATATATATTTTATCATCAGTTCATAAAGGAAAGCTGAATCAGTGCATTGTGCGTGTTAAAAAAATCAGTTTTATATTGTATGGTAGTTCGCTGTATAGAAAATTTGTAATAGTTTGGCCAGAATAAAGTTCGCATAGTTCACACATGTGAGGCAGTAATGTTCAGTGAGAGAAAACCATCAGTTTAAATATATATGCAGGAGGTTGAGAGCATAAAAAATGTGAATTTTTTTATGCGTTTAATTTTTCAGCTGTAAGAGAGAAGAATTTCTCTCTTGTCTATCTTGCTTCTCAGGAAAATTGGGCAGGGAGTCGAGAAGCCGGGCAAAATGTGTTACTGCGCAAGCACCTACAGTTCCCGGTGGTCGCCTTGGCCGCACTTGGCCACGAGCTCGTCCACCATGGTGACTGGCAGCCGTCCAAGTGGAACGCGGACATCAGTCCAAGCAGAACTTGGGACGGCTTCTAGGCAACTGCAGGTTAGAAAGTTCAACGTCTGATAGGAATTCAGTGCAGAAAAATGTAGTTTAGAAATTCATCTCCTGTTCTCCCCCCACCCCAAAAAAACTTTTTCTTCTAAAGTTTGGAGCGAATGGGCTAGGAACTGTTATAAGAAATTGTTTTGTTTCGTATCTACATTCCGTAGGAGAAGATGCATCATGCTGAAAAGCTTGGTTCGGTGTGTGGCCTAGAAGTAGCATGAGACTCTAATGTTCTCTGAACATATTTAGAGTTTAACTAATTCAGTGCAAGTTTTGCTTATGAAAAACTGATATTTTCCGCATGTACTAATCCATTTCAACTGTGGGTGTGTTTAAAAAAGAGTTCAACATGTACTGAAAAATGCCTTCAAAAAACGAAGAGTAAATAACATCAGTGAGTTCTAGTACCTAAATTACAAAAGTTCACTGACAAAAAAATATCAGTAAAATATAGTGCTTTAACTAGAAGATCACTCATGCTATTTGCTTCATAGTTTCTCTGTTGTTTCAACTTTTATTTTAATCTTTTCGTTTGTAAATTCTGCATCTTTTTTTGTTTACAAATTATAGGCATGATACTTGTACTAGGACTAGAGTAAAAGTATTACTTCCAGGAAAGTTCAAAATAAAACCCGAAGCAAGTTCTTTGTCCATTTGGGCACCCTCCGCTGCTGTTGTTTGCTTCACCATGTGGCAAAGAACTTGTTGCTGCACTTCAACAATCAGTTTGCCTGTAAGCATAGCAACAAAGTGGCATCCTCGCTGCGTGCCTCTGCCGAGGAGGATGTAGCAGCGGGGTTGAACTCCCCGTTCGTATCTCCTCTCTCTTATCTCTCACCTACAAAAATTGATTGCTAATTTTATTTCTTGTACTGAACTATGATTTTTCATTGATGCAGAGAAGGTGATTGATTGTTCATATGCCCAATGAGAACTGGCATTTTTTTCTTAAGGTTTGATGTTACACTACGGCTAAAGTGTTTTAGTTGTTACAAGTTGAAAACTCCACAACAAAACCAGATTGTCTGCTGCTACATGCGCATCATATGCATATTTTTCCATCGAGAAACCTCATCATATGTATATGTCTTCTAACTCTAGATTTTGATGATGCAAAGTTCTATCCATGTACACATTTCTTATTTCTATTGCTCTTGGTTCAAATGACCAATTGCTATAAGTTCCTATGTGTGTTAGAGAACAATAGTGTTTGGCCGGGTCAAGCTTTGCACTAGTGGAAATTTTTTTGTACCCTTGTGTGAAAGCACTTTATTTTCTGATGATTATTATTATTGTCATGTGGGTGTGGTTGAACATTTGCTGTGCAGGAAATAGGCCTGTGATTTTTGTGTTGCGGTGGGTGCTATGGATAATATGAAAATGTGCGGTCGGTGTGGTGTATATGTCATTCATCTATGAAAATGTGCAGCCGTTGTGGTGTATATGTCATTCATGTATATGTATTATATGTGCGGAATTTTTTTTGTCTATGATGATATGATTATTACTTCTTCAAAGAAGGTATACATGACCGTTTGCTGTGCATGCAAGAATGAAAGAAATGGTTTACATAAAAAACAATTAATCAGTACAAATTAAAAACAATGATCAGTTCAAAATGAAAAAAATGGTTAGTTTGAATTTAAAAATAAGTTTGAAGTAAAGCCATGATTAGATTGAATTCTAAAAAATGAATGATCAGTTCAAATTAAAGAGAATAATCAGTTTGGGTTAAAAAAGTTGGGTGAATGTCCTACTATTTGCTAGCTTTGGCATTGTAAAAGCACAGTAAGTTCATAATTAAAAAAAATTGTAAGTTCAACATGACATTCAGGCTGAGGTTGGGAAAAAAACTCAAACAAAAATAAACCCACGGAAAATCAAATGGTAAAAGTTCAAGTAGTAAATTCAGAGAAGTCCAAAGCACCGTTGCAAAAAAATGTTGAGTTAAAAAAAGACACAGAAAACTTTTCCTTTTGAAAAAAATGTCATTCAGTTCAACGACATCCACCCCAGTTCGGGCGTAGTAAGTACCTCAGTACGAGTTAAAAATGGTGGTTTGTTCAGAATAAAAGAAATGTTAGAAATTCAAACTGTAAAAACTCAAGAAAAAAAGAAACCCCATGAAAATCCTGCTTAGTAAGTACCTCAGTACAAGTCGTAAAATGAGAGAAGTCCAGAACAACGTTGTCAAAAAATGTTGAGTTAAAAAAAAAGAAACAAAACAAACACATTTTATTTTTGAATAAAATATCATTCAGTTCGATGATACAAACCATACAAGTACAGGGGCGACGATACAGTAAACCGTTGAAAACTTACGAGAAAAATATTACCCCAAAAACAGAGCAAAGTCTAGTTAGTGAGAACACGTTTAGTACAAACCCATGCAAGCATGAGTACAAGTACCCTTTTTCGGAACCGTTCAAAATTACTTTACAAAAAATAGCTCAGTACAAACATATACATATATTAGTACGAATACTCTGTTTTCCAGACGAGAAAACAGCAGGATCCGTCATGTCGTATTCAAATTTACTATTAAACGGTTGCGAAGTAGAGAAAACATTCAACATGACTAAGTTTTGCTTTTTCAATAGCTATCCAACGGTATATTATTTGCCATATTTCAACAAACGTTTTAAAAAAATCGCGTTCAAAATCAAATTTGACCGTATTCGAATTCTTTTCTAAACCGTAAAGAATTAGAAAAACATTTTTATACAAAAACGTTGCGCATTTTCCATAGCTTCCCAACGCCGTATCATTTGCGTTAATCCGACAAACTGTTTGCAAAAAATCGCGAAAATACGTTTCGCCCAGAATTTCACCGTTTTTCAAATTACTTTTAAATCATATAGAATTAGAAAAAACAATACATATATGGAATATGCGGATTTTCACCAGCTTTCCAACGCCATCTTATTTGCTCAATTCCGATAAACGGTTTGAAAATTGAGTCCAAAATACGATTCACATTTTCGGTTTTGAAAAAATAGTTTTTTCAAAACTGCTCTTAAACCATAATGATTTTGCAAAAACGTTCAATATACTTGAAATATGGTTGTCAAGAGCTTTCCAACGATATATTACACGTCCCGTTCCGACAAAAAAATTATAAAAAGTTTTTGAACTAAAGAAGACAATCTATTAAACACAACTGAAAGCATCAGTTCAATCGCTTCGAAAACATCAGTACAACCACCTGAAACCGTCAGTTCAAAAAGGGTAACAGAATAATATTCTGTTATGCGTAACAGAATAGCCCATATATATAAGAATACTAATGTTGTGTCCAATTTATGTTTTCCCTTCTAACCACATTATATATATTTATATTATTACTATTATCGTATATTTTATAGGGACTTATATATACATTATAAAAACATCCCACATGTTATTTACTTGTGAAAGTAAATGTTTAACAGAAGTCGGCAAGGAAAATCCTGGTTGTTTTTGACTCACAGGCAAGGAAAATCCTGGTGATTGCGTACAAAAACTTGCGAAGATTTTAAGGACCAATGTAATAATAACGCGCTCATTTTTATTTTGAGCAATAACTTGCTAATTTTTTAATTATATATATAATGTGTCTCTCAGGGTAATTTTTTGATATTAATTGCTCCTTCTAACATAACATTATATATAACGAGCCCAGCTAATTCGTGTATTTCAAGGAAGTGCAAATGGGCTGAGATTTCTTAGAAAATATAAATGGGCCGCATTGACGTGAAATTATTTGTTCACCCAGCCCAGCAAATGGACTGTACATTCTAGAAAACATGGGTTAAATATATGCCACATTTTTGCAGGTTGACATGTGGGCCAATAGTGTAACGCCCTCGATGCGGCTATATCTCCCACGTGTCGAAGCACGACTTAGAGGCATAACCGCATTGAAAGCAATGTCGCAAGTGAGGTAATCTTCACACAACCCATGTAATACATAAGGGGAAAAGAGATACATAGTTGGCTTACAATCGCCACTTCACACAATTACATGAATAAAGCATTACATCATCCAGATACACTCAAGGTCCGACTACGGAACCAAAATAAAAGAAGAACCCCAAATGCGACAAAGGACCCTGATCGACCCCAACTGGGCTCCACTACTGATCAATTAGAACGAAAACAACACAAAGGGCAAGATCTTCATCGAGCTCCTCCTTGAGCTTGGTTGCGTCACCTGCTCGGAAACATAGGCACCTGCAAACTGGTTTTGGAAGTATCTGGTGAGCCACGGGGACTCAGCAATCTCGCACCACGAGATCAAGACTATTTAAGCTAAAGGGTAAGGTAAAGGCATGAGGTGGAGCTGCAGCAGCGACTAGCATAAATGGAGGCTAACATACGCAAATGAGAGCGAGAAGAGAAGGCAAAGCACGGTCGGTAAAAGTATGATCAAGAAGTGATCCTATAGCAACCTCGTCAAGCATAACTCCAACACGTGTTCACTTCCGGACTCCGGGAAAGAGACCATCACGGTTACACACACGTTGATGTATTTTAATTAAGGTCAACTTGGTCTTCTACAACCGGACGTTAACAAATTCCCATCGCCACATAACATGGGCACGGCTTTGAAAGTTCAAATCCTGCGGGGTGTCCCAACAGCCCATGACAAGCTCTCACGGTCAGCGGAGGAATAGACCTCCACCCAAGACACTCCGATCGGACTCGGTATCCCGATGCAACAAGACATTTCGACGGGTAAACTAAACCAGCAACACCGCCCGAATGTGCCGACAAATCCCGATAGGAGCTGCACATATCTCTTTCTCGTGGCACACTCGGATGAGACTAGCTACGAGTAAAACCAACCCTCAAGTTTCCCGAGGTGGCCCATGAGTAGCTCGGTTCGGATAAACACTCGAGGAGCACCGGCCGGGGGGTTAAAATAAAGATGACCCTTGAGTCTGCAGAACCCAAGGGAAGGTGGTAGGTTGTTAGAGCAAATGGTAAAACCAATGTTGGGCATTCTTTGGAGAAGCTTTACTTAAGGCGAATCGTCAAGGGGTTCCCATTATAGCCCAACCGTAAGGAACATAAAATCCGGGAACATAACACCGATATGACGGAAACTAGGGCGCAAGAGTGGAACAAAACACCGGGCATAAGGCCGAGCCTTCCACCCTTTACCAAGTATATAGATGCATTAATTAAATAAGATATATTGTGATATCCCAACCAGTAAACATGTTCCAACAAGGAACAACGTCTCCATGTTCCAACAAGGAACAATCTTCAATCTTCACCTGCAGCTAACAACGCTATAAGAGGGGCTGAGCAAAGCGGAAACATAGCCAAACAATGGTTTGCTAGGAATGGTGTCAAAGGTTAGGGGTTTGACATGGCAATTTGGGAGGCTGACAAGCAAATGGTAGGCATCGTAGCATTGGCATAGCAAAAGAGCGAGCAAACTAGCATAGCAAAGATAGTAGTGATTTCGAGGGTATGATCATCTTGCCTGCAAGGTTCTCAGAGTTGTCGAAGGCTTGATCCTCGTAGGCGTTCTCAACAGGTTCCTCGTTCACGTACTCGTCTCCCGGCTCTACCCAAAGCAAGAACACAAGCAACGGAGCCACAATCAAACAAGGAACAATGCACAAGCAATATGATGCAATACATGACATGCTATGCGAGATGTGATATGCAATGCATAGGTATGCTCCGGAAGGAAAATGATGAACCGGGCATCAACTTGGCAAACCAAGTATGCCACTGGAAAGATGAGATGATTTCGGTTGAAATCGATATAAAGATCACCGGAATCGGATGCACGGTTTGCAAATGACAAGCAAAACAAGAATGATGCAAAACTGCGTTTAACAGCCCGATGCTACTTAGCACGCAACACGAAACTATGCTACAGCACCCCAACATAAAAACAAAGCATATGGCAGCGAACTACAGGAGATTCTTAACAATAGAGGAACACTGAGCTACGGCTAAATCACATCATAACATGTTCAAACAAGCATGGTGAAAGTGCTCAAAATATCAGGTTCACAGACTTGGTGAAAATACTAACATGGCAGGAATTAACATCAGGAAGGCATGTTTAGAGCAAGCAAACAACATGCTACAGGAACTTATAATAGCAAAACAAGGCATGACATGATTCTACTCAAAGCATATATCAATAGTCCCTTACTGACCATAAGCCAAAAAGGACCTTAAGAAATGATGGCACCCATGTAAACATTGCAAGTTTTATTACAGATTTCAGACTTAGTGAAATATCAGGACATGGCAAAAACAGATTCAACATGGCATGTTCGTGAGCTCGATGCACTCACTACAGAGCAATACATGGCATGGCAAGGCAATCAACAGTAAGAAGGCATGATTATGAAGCTAAGCATGGCAAGAGCAAGGTCATAGCATACACGCATCAACTACAACAACCTCGTGAAAATTGAATCTCAAGCAAACAATCTGTCAGGAAACATTTTCAAGCAACTTTGGAGCAAGAAATTAACATGTTCCAGCAGGCTATAAGTGCTACCAAGGGCATGAATGGATAGAGCATGACATGTATATCAAAACATGTTTATAGAGCATCTCCAGATTATGCATAGAATGATTAGTGGAAGCATGTTAACATGGCATCAAATTATAACAGAATCTGTCTAGCAAAACACCAACAGCAACTACCCTACTTTACAAGCTCAATGCACTCACTACAAGCATCACAAAAATACAAGGTCAACACCTCTAGAAAGATGGCATGGCCTAGTCCAACATTCATGTAGAGCTCATACTCATAGGATGCACACATAAAACATGGCAAAAATGACAAAAGAGCTCGAGCTGATAAGATTCTGAAACTAACGATCTGAAGCTATCTTCCAACAGCATTTCGGGCATCTAGATGAGCTCAAATGCAAAAGATGCAATGGAATGAAATGATGTACTCTTTGAGACGAACAATTTGACATATTATACGCGCAAAACGGAGCCACGGGTGCGGAGATGTGATGCTATGAAAATGCACGAAAATATTAGAATCCTGGGGACTTAGCAGTTTCGGGGAAGGGGAAAACAACCTCGTGCACGCGAACCGAGGTTCGCCGGAGAACGGCCGGAGTCGGGGAGGGAGATGGCCGGGGAGCTCGGGGAGGGCCGGAGGAGGCCGGAGAGGGGCGGATCCGGTCGGCCCCTTGCCGGATCCGGCCGGCGACAGGGAAATGGCGGAGGCGGGTCCGTGGCGGCGCGGAGCTAAGCGCGGCGACGGCGGAGGTGCGGGCTCGCGGAGAACCGCAGGGCGCGGGCGGCACCTGGCAGAGGCGAGGCGCCAGCTGAAACTGCGGTGGCCGGGCCGGGAGGCGGCGGATCCGGCGAGGCCCAGGCGAGCGGCGAGAGGCGGCGAGCGAGCGGCGGAGGGCCGGCGATGACGGCGGCCGGCAGCGACTTCAGGTCGAGAGGCTCGGGCACGGCCGAAGCGGCGGCGGCGCGGCCGGCAGGCGAGCTTCCATGAACTGCGGCAGGCGCATGCGGGAGGCTGGAGGGCGCCCGCGGCGCGTGGGGAGTGGAGGAGAGGCGGCGCAGCGACGTGGCATCTTATGATTGGTCGGGTGAGGTGTCCGCGGACATGTCCGTCGCGGGTGGACATGTCCGGCGGCGCGAGGAAGAGGAGGCTAGGGTTTCGTCCGCGAAAAATTCGGGGAGGCACACATATATATAGGTAGGGGGAGCTAGGAGAGTCCAAATGAGGAGCGGTTTTCGGCCACGCGATCGTGATCGAACGACCAAGAGCATGGAGGGGAGTTTGCTGGGCTTTGGGCCACTTTGGAAGGGGTGTTGGGCTGCAAACAAAAGAGGGCTTTACGGTTACCCGGTTAACCGTTGGAGTACCAAACGACCTCCAAATGGCACGAAACTTGACAGGCGGTCTACCGGTGCTATACCAAGGCCGCTTGGCAAACCTCGGGCCATTCCGAGAAAGTTTAATACCCGCACACAACAGAAGACAAAAGGGGACGCCGGAGGACACAGGAGTGCCGGATTGCAAAACGGACAACGGGGAAAAGGCTCGGATGCATGAGACGAACACGTATGCAAATGTGATGCACATGATGACATGATAAAATGCAAATGATGACATGGCAAAGTGCAACACGCAAGCAAATGACATGGCAGCGACGGCGAATAACTGGCGGACACCTGGCGCATCGGATCCGGGGTGTTACAAATAGGTCGAAGCCTACGCAGGGCATTGTCAACTTGGTCAACAAATGATTATGACATCCACAGCCATTGGATTTATATCCAACGGCCGGCATGCACCTTCAATCTCTCGTCTTCTCCCTCCAGCGCTGCCAGGACCGCCTGGTCCGGCCTCCGGCGGCTAGCGGCTCTGCTTAGCACGTATCGCTGCAAAGCACTACCCCACCACCGGCCAGGCTATCCCTCCACCCCTCCACACCTCCTGTTATTCTCCACCGGCTGCAGCCCCATGCCGCACCAGAACCAGTTATGATCCTTCTCCTCCTCTCAGTCCGCGACTCCACTGCCGCGTCTTCCCATCTCCGAGTCATTCCCGTCCAGGGCCTCGCCGTCGTCCACCACCTCGCCGCGCTCGGTGCGGCATTGTAACGCCTCGAGACCACCGCTCCAGAAGACTTCCAGCTATTCCGAGTTTTGCCGTGTGTTTTATTTGCTTGTTGCATTGCATCATGTCATCTCTTGCATTGCATCGTTTCATCATACCATCATATCATTAATTTTTATAACTCTTCTAAATAAATTGTGTGGATCCTCGGTCCATTTAAATTGAGGGATATTCACAATGGTGATTTCTCTTTATAACATATCCTCCCAATATTAGGGAGCTATTATAAAATATTCCATTAACTGGAAATCACCCATAACACATTTACATTATTCTTCAACTCTTCTTTTATTTGACTCAACTTTCTATCCTTCCTTTTTGACCTTTTAGTAAAATTGAGTTGCAATTTTACTTCTCCATAAATGTTCTTAATCTGCCCATAAATCACATCTGGTGAGTATGGTCACCCCGTATAGTTTCAACCCATTTGGAGTTCATTCAAAGGGGTTTCGAAATTCAAACTTGTCTGAGTTAAATCCAACTGGTGTGGATTTTACACCTTCTAAAAATCCTCATTCTATTTTTGTCAAATTCCTCACATTTTTGTGAGTCCGGGAAAATAATCCCCATGTCCAACTTCTTTCCCAAACCCTCTCTTTCTCTTTCTTCTCTCTAATTCTTTTCTGCTTAAGAGTAGAGAGAGAGAGCAGCCTTGCTGCCCAGCAGCCAAGTCGGCCCACCAAATCCCTAGGCCCATGGCCTTGGCCCAGCCGTGCCCTTGCTAAACCCTAGCCCCGACCCCCTCCTCTCGATCTCTCCCTCTTGTTCCCCACTCCGCCGCCAGCCACTCGTCCCGATCGGGATCGTCCTCGATCCTCTGCCTCCTCCCTCCAACGCCTCACACATGCACGCATGCATCACGCTAGGGAAAGGAGCTCCCCATGCCAGCGCTTCCGCCTCCTGCTGTCGGTAATTGACGCGAAGTCTCGTCGTCTGTCGCCCTCTATCTTCTCCCTTCGTCTTCGCCTGCGCCTCATGCACCTCCTCCCGTCCCGACTGCGAGCTCGCTTGACCCGCACAGCCATGGCACCGCCGACCTCCATGGTTTGCCGCGCCCTGCTTCCTCTCCTCGCCGTTTCCCTCCTCCGCCGCCTCGTCTTGTAGGTCTACCGTCGCCGTCTTCGGCAGGAGCAGGAGCCCCCATGTCCGCCCCAAGCTCCTCAGGAAGCCGCGTCGCCCGCCTCTGACCATGACTCCGGCAAGATCCAGGCAGCCCCGCGCCGGAGCCGTCGTTCCAGCGCCTCTGCCTCCTCTGTGCTTGCCCCACTTTGCTGCCGTCTTTGCTCTTCACCCGCCGCCCTGCCGCCTCCACACTGGCGACCACGGGAGCTCCACTACGCCTCGAGCTCCATCCTGCGAGTAGCAGCTCCAGTTGAACCTTGCTCTTGTTGGTCCTGCCTTCCCATGGCCCTAAACCCCCACTGCTACCGAGGGCACCATGTCCTCAAACCCTGCTGCCGGCACATGCTACCAGTTTGTTCTGTCCTTTTGAACACTGTCAACCGAAGCCTTTTGTGATGTTCTGTCTTGGATCCCACCAAGACCGTCTCAAGTTCGACTACGGTGTGCTGCCCCGACCAAGACCGCAAGTACCCGACGACCCCCGGAGACCTTGGATATGCCAAGTTCGACTACCGCCGACATGTACAACTTCTGTCGCGAGAACGTCTACTTCCACCACGGCACGAGTACAACTACTTCCACTACGACCCGCGAGTACCACTACTTCCCTCGATGAGATCGAACCACTCCGAAATGCACGCTTTGAAGGTATAACCCCGAGACGACACCCGTGAACAAATGCATGCATGTTGTATGAGATGCTCGTGTTTGCACCGTGTCCGAGTTGATCCTTGCACGTTCCTCCTCATTTGCCATGCCACCGACATGTGGGACACCTGGTTGCCGGGATCACCCCACCATCTTTGCATGACCCGATCACGACCACTTCTTTTGCCCCGGTGTAACACCCCAAAATTTTGACCTTGATTTATTAATTAAAATTTTGCCAGGAAATTAAATTTTTATTTTCTGGTTTTATCATTTAATGTCAGATCACTCTGTCCCTCTGAATTTTTTTGAGTTTTTCCTTCTAGGTGGAAACCTTTCAAAAATATTATTGGACTTGTATATCTTCCCAAGACCATTTCTTTTTATCAGTGGAATTATTTCTACAATTATTTTTCCTAAGCTTTATTTCTTTAAAAATGATTTTTCATTAGTTTTAGAGTTCCATTTGTACTACAACCCTTGCAAATACTTCTTTAAAAGTTCCACCAAAATTTGGGGATGTCATGTCATGTTCCCACATCACTTCTATGCAAAAATCTCTTTTAGTCATTTAGAGATTTTGAGCCCTACCCCAAGTTTTCAAATCTGGTCCAGTTTGTAATTTGCACTACAACCTATTTAAATATTTCTTTAAAACTTCCACCAAAATTGGGAGATGTTAGTTGTAGTGTATAATTCAACTTTATGCAAAAACCCATTGGTGTTCTTTGAAAAATTTGAGCAAATCATCCTCATCTTCATTCTGGTCCAGTTTGGTGTTTTGTACTGCAGCCATGTTTTATCTTGCCCTATTGCCCTTGATTTTTCTCCTGCTTATAGACTAGCCTACCGAACCCTTAAGTCCAGGAGATTGGACCCATTGGAGTATTTTTGGTCCATGCAATAATGCCCTTTATTTTCTGTCCAGATTTAGTTTTGTCAAAAACTTGCACTAGGGAGTTTTTGTTTTTGTCAAACCAACCTTGCCACCCTCTTTATCATCTAAAGAGACTCTGAACTGGAGTTTTTGGCCACCCAAAGAAATGCCTAGATGCCCATGGCATTCTGTCGAGCACCTTGTGTGCATGGCCAGTTTTGGCATAGTTTTTTGTTTACATTGTGGACATGATCCCCTGATCCAGCAGCCATGTCCACTAATCTCCTAGCTACCTCTAACCTAGACCTGTCAACTACCAGCCTTATTCAAGCCCTCTAGCACGCGTTGGCATTTCGTCGAGCAGATGGCGTGCGTGCTCTGGGCGCGCCCAGAGCGCACGTTTTGCATCTTGTAGCATAACCGAAACCGCCAGCGTCGTGCCCAACCTTTGCTTTTGCTCGCAGGGCCATGCCCCGTTCTCGTCCGCTCAC
Organism: Aegilops speltoides; assembly: GCA_021437245.1. Lineage (NCBI taxonomy): Eukaryota > Viridiplantae > Streptophyta > Magnoliopsida > Poales > Poaceae > Aegilops > Aegilops speltoides. The sequence continues at coordinate 351,410,766 of CM038142.1, read as the reverse complement.
CAGAACACCCCAAGCCGCCCCTGGCACCCTACAGCGCCGCCGTCAGAGCCCTCTTGGTGGCACGTCGGCGTCCGCAGCTCGCTCCTGCCATGGAAGGCGCCGCCCGAGCCACAGCCGCGCGCCAGCTTGCCCCTGAACAGCTCGAACTCATCAACGAGCCCGTCCGCTAGCACCCGTCACCGCCACGTTGCCCTGCTAGCAACAGAACGGCGGTTCGCCAGCGTTCTTATCCGCAGCCGCGGGAACCGACCTCGACCGCCTATAAAAGGAGCCCCCGAGCTCAACCAGACCCTCAGATGACCTCGGGCCATCCCTCTAGAGCCCCCACAGCCAGCAATCGATGGAGGGAGGCCTTCCTCCTCGTCTCCGGTCAGTACGGCCGCCGCCACACTCCGGTCCCATCCGTCACGAGAAGGGCCTCCCTAGTCCTTCCAGCGCCACCGTCCGACTCCCCCCGTGCGGAGCCACCCAACACCTCAGCCCCGACCGGGAGCCACCGTAGCTCGAGACCCCAATCTTCCCGAAACCACCGTCCGCCGCGGAGCTCGCCGCCGGCGACCCCCTCCACCCCCGCCAACCTATCAACCACTGGGAGGACCGCCCTGGACCAGCGGATCCATCCCCACCCTCGGAATCCCGCAGGGAGCCGCCGTTCATCGACGGCAATCGCCGGAGCCCCGCCACCGCTCGGCCAAGGAAGGAAGGAGGGCGCGGCGACTGGTCAAACCTGACCAGTGGACCCAACGGCCCCACCTGCCAGTGACCCCAGCTCTCCTGACATGTCTTAAGTGGAAACGTATTCCACCGAATACGCCTTCGCTAGGAAAGCGTAAGTCCCCAAACCGTTTTTCTTTTTCGGATTTTTTTATTATTAAAAACAGAATTTTGACTAAACTTTGACTGGCTATAACTTTTTAAATATAAGTCCAATTGTTTTGATTCTTTTTCTGTTGTTTCTCAAATTTTGTCTAGTTTATTTTCACATTTATTAGAAAATTTTACAAACAACTTTTTGTACTGTTTTGGAACTATGTGTTGATTTAAATTTTCTTAAAAATAGGATTTTTGAAGAAGGAAGCAACTTTCAAAAAAGTGCACCCCACTTACATACTCTTGAAGGCAAGCATTCTGAATCCCGGCGTAATATTTGTTGTGTGCCGTTTGATGCAAATACGACACCACCTTGACGCGAAGTATTCGGTATTTTATGTGGTGCTATGATCATATTCATGAGTGCATAATAATGATTCCTTGCTGTTGGAATTTGATATGCTTCTGATAAAAATCACCCTTGTATGCCTTTCATGCCTATCGGAAGGAATCCAGGAAAGTCACTGTCTTGGGTAGACACGAGCTTGTCTCTAGTTCTTCGTCGAGACGGTTATGTCCGGTAAGGCATGGTGAGGTATGATGAGTGGTGATTCTGTTTGATTGGTGTGAAATATATTTCTTATGCTTATCATGCAGGAAATGCCTTAACCTCCTGAGTCGACCGTAGATCGAGTCTTGTTCCAGTAACCCCCATACTTGTTTCGTACTACCACTTGTCCCTGCCGTAGGTAGGGTACGGTTCAGTAAGTTGTCAACCCCTTCCTAGCACACACCGTACAGAGAGGCCATGGTGGAAGATACCGGCTGCATCCGGTAGACATGCCACCTGGTCCTGGGGCATGGGTGTTTCCGGTTGGAGCCAAGAGGGTAGCTCCCCTAGTTTGCGTGCGTTATAAATTTTTGTGATCCCATGCTAGTCGAGGTTGTAGCCTCCCCACTTAGAGTTTTGCTTAACGGGTGTCGTGGGTGATTCCAGACACCGGTAAGTTAGGCTGGTGTGTGCGGTCAGATGTGTTTTCAATTGAAAGACCTTACACGGAATTAGTCCCGATGGGCTAAAGGAAATGCGTTACTCGTGGGTAAAGAGTACACCCTCTGCAGAGATTATATCTATTCGAATAGCCGTGTCCATGGTTAAGGACTACAGTCTGGGAAGGGTCAAGTGTCGGTCCTAGTGTCGGTCTTCGGAGGAAAAATTGCTAAACCAGAACATGGATCATGACTTGGGACTCATGATGATTATGATTACTATTATTATGGACTAAACATTTACATTATTTGAATTATTGAGTATCCCTGGGATGGTTCTACCTCCTGGATATTAACTATGATTATTCTCTTATAAGCCCTTTATGTGGTGTCGCTCAGATGCCCGACTGTGGCATGCTTATTATTTACATTATTTATAAGCCCTTTATGTGGTGTCGCTCAGACGCCCGACTGTGGCATGCTTGTTATTTAAATTACTTATAAGCCCTTTATGTGGTGTCGCACAGACGCCCGACTGTGGCGTGTTTGTTACTTATTTCCTTTATAAGCCCTTTATGTGACGTCGCTCAGACGCCCGAGTGTAGCATGCTTGTTATTTAAATTATTTATAAGCCCTTTTGTGGTGTCGCACAGACGCCGGACCGAGGCATGCTTTATATTATTATCCTCTCGAGGAGTCGCTTCAGACACCCGATCGGTGCATTCTATTTCTACTCCCTTATTGCATATTCATGTTGTATATAAATAACCTGCCTGCGTGCAACATGGATTTTTATTTTGTGACTGACGTGGTGATCATAGAATATTTTAGAGCATGATTATCATTTGCTATATTATACCTATGTTCATAATGTTTGCGAGTACATTCAAAGTACTCACTGGCTTGTCCCTGGCTGTTGTCTTGGCCAGATTTCTTGCATGGAGAGGAGCATTGCGATGACAGCCCCGGAACCTACGCAATGATGATAGCAGCCTCACGAAGATAGGAGTTATCCAGGTCAGCTGTTCCTGTGGGAAATGGAATCCCATAGACATTGAGGAAGCACAACCGCTTCCGCCATCAGCCACTAGAAACCTTGTGTTGTACTCATAGGCCAGAATGGTCTTGTACTACATATTTTGTATTTTGCTTGGAATTTCTGTATCAAGTTGGTGCCTCATCAGCTAACAGTAAACCTGGGGCTGGTGAGCACAAGGACCATTTTCTGGGAAATTAATATCCTAGAAAACCGGCCGCGAAAACCTTGTTATCGGAGCCAGGCTGACCATTGGCTAATCCTATCTTGGCCAGGTCAATAAACCTAGATTAACCAATCCACCAGACCTTAACCTAGCCCCAGCCAAGCTTCTCGTGTAAGATAGCCACACAGTGACCCGATACTGTTGGCGTTCGATTTAACCCATCAGCCTAGCCTGTCGATGACGCGCCAGTGACTGGCACCTAAATTGTCTCATTCGCAAGCGTACGAAGGAAGACTCCGTCCCCTTTTTCTATAAAAAGGGCACGCTAGCCTCAACCCAGCACAGCACAACCTCTACCCCAAACCGAGCCATAATGCCTGGACCCATTGTCACATCCATAGATTATTGCTTGTAACTAGTTTCATTGCATCCATGCATCATTTTCAATTTCTGTTAAATTTGAAATGGGGATTGTTGAAACCCTAGCACCAAATGGAATTTAACTAGGTTCAATAAAAAAATATTGACAATAACCCAGAATGCCTTTTGTAATGTTCATGATTTCTGTTAAAAGTGAAAACCACTTCCAAAAATGATGAGCATATTTATAGGCTATTCCTGGATTTTTGAATTAAATCTTAAGCTATTTGACTTTGGGCATTTAAACACTACTAATAATTTAAATGCTCAAATAATGTTGAAACTATTTTTGGGCCATTTGAAATAATTCAAAGAAGTGTCCATGAATATTTTCAGGATTTTAGGAAATGCCTTGGTATTTTCCTAAGCTCAAAAGCAGAGGCAAATAAATAGAAAACAGAACAAAAAATAAAAGCAGAGCAGAGACTTACAGCGCCACCCACAGGCCCACTGCGGCCCGGCCCAGTGCCAAGGCCAATGCTTAGCTTGGCTTGACGGCGTAGCGAGGCAGTGTGCTCGACAGCGAGCACAAGATGCGTATCGTGCCACGCAGGTGGCCGCCGCCTCGCCCGCTCCCTCGTCCGGTGTGGCGTGGGGCGAATCCCCTCCTCCCCGACCCGCCGACACCCCATTCTTCCCGTGCTCTCTCCCTCGTTCTCCCCGCTTTGGCGGCGCTCGTCGCCGCCGCCCTACAGCCGCGTCAACCCGTCCCCACGCCTCTCACCGTGTCCGGATGGTTCGTCGCCGTCGGCTCGTCGACTAGCCAAGCCGCACGACGCCGGAGCCCCTGCATCATCCTCGCCGCCGTCGTCTTCAACCTCGGTCCGCCGAGATCGCCCCCGCTGCCCCGTTTGCTCCGGTCATCCCCCGTACTCGCCGTCCACTCCACGACGATCACCGTGAGCTCCTGCCTATTCTCTCCCTCTCCGTTTGCCCTGCCGCGCACCGTAGCAACCACACCGCATTCACCCGCACGCGCCGCCGCCTGACCACGTCGCCGGCGTTGCTCCGGTGACCTTATGGTCCCGGGCTTGAGCCCATTGCACTCCCCGCATCACGTAGGAGCCGTAGGTGCTAGCGCCGCCCCACCTAGGCCACTGCAGCAACGAGCCCGAGCTCGACCGAGCTTCGGCCGCCGCCGAGCTCATCGCCGGCGCTTCTCCGGCCACTCCCCGGCCGCGCCATCACCATGGTTGGATGCGGACGGCGTCGCATCCGTAGCTCGTGCTCCGCAGCGCCAAGCGGCGCCACAGAAGCGAATCCGTGCGCTCGCGCGTCTAGACTTCGCCGGGCTAGGCGCCGGCGGGTTTGACCCACGACCGTTGACTTGCGGGCGCAGTTTGACCCCCTGGGTCTCTGACGTGTGGGCCCAGGCCCCTGTTTAATTACTGTTAGTTTAATTAGTGTTAATTAACTCAGTGAACCTTGTTGGTGACATGTGGGCCCACCCTGTTGACATTTTAGTTAGTGTTAGCTTAGGGCTAATTAACTCGATCGATTAGCCGAGTCAGCGACCGTGGGTCCCAGGTCGAGTTTGACACAGGGCGCCAGTTGACCTGCTGACGTCATGATGATGTCGGTGGACGATAACTTATTTTCTGAATTTATTTTTATATAATAAATTCCAGAAAATAACCAAAACTTCTAAAATTCATATAAATTCAACCATAACTCCAAATGAGATAAATTATATATGAAAAATGATCAGAAAAATCCAATCTATCCATCTGTACAATTTTCATGCATGATAGAACAACTTGTAGCTGCTGTTTAGCACAAATCATATTAATGGCATTTAAACCTTCACATATGGAGTTTGAATTTGAACCTAGGGTTCAAACCAACTTCATTTAACTTGCTGCTAGTTGCATTAGCTCAATCAACAGCATATTGCCATGACATTATCATGCATCATATTTGTTGCATTGCATTAATTGTGTCCCTCTTTATTTGCCGGTAATTGTCCCCTCTCGATAGACGTGGTTTGGACGATGAGATCGATGACACCGATGAAGAGCTATAATATCTTCAGAAGTGCCAGGCAAGCAAAACCCCCTTGTTCATTCCGATACAATCCCACTCTCTCGCTCCTGCTCTATTTTACCGCATTAGGACAACAACGATTCATGTGTTACTTGCTGCGGTAGCTGAACCCCTTTATCCTTTGCATGACCTGTCATTCCACAGTAAATAGATGAAACCCACTAGCATGAGTAGGAGTTGTTTGAGCCTTGTTGTGCCTACTCATACATGATTGTTTGTCATGCACTGCTCTGCTTAGAGTTGAGTCGGGTCGATTCATCGAGGATGAATCGGAGGTGTGTGAACATGTCCTCTTGTGTGTGAGCTAAGTGTGTGAACACGATTTGGTAAAGGTAGCGGTGAGAGGCCATGTAGGAGTATATGGTGGGTTGTCTCATTGCAGCCGTCCTTAGGAACTGAGTTACGTGTTTGTGATCCATGATTCAGCTACTACCACGCATTGGGCCCGAAACCAATGGACCCTCTCGGCTTCTTAATCACCCTTGTCCTCTGTCCGGGAGTTGCAAGTAGTTTCGGTGTTTGTAGTATCTTTGGAGGCCGTCTTGTGGCTGACCGTAGGGGTGGGCTGTGATCACGGTAGGCACGTGTACACGGTGTACCGGCGCCCGTTTGGTGTCTCGGGAACCCTGCTCACATCGTTTGGGGCTGTGGCGAAACTTGCGGATCTCCTCATGGATGGAACCCGAATAGGCGATAAACCTGGACTAGGGACTTGAGTGTTTAGGTAGGCCGTGGCCGACACCCACGTTGGGCTTCGCTTGAAGGTTGCCGAGTACATGTCGTAAACGGCGGTAAGTGGTGAGCGTGTGTGAAGAAGTACACCCTGCGGGTTAACATTATCTATTGAATAGCCGTGTCCGCGGAAAAGGACTTCTGGGTTGCCTATAACAGTTCATAGACAAGTGAAAGTGGATACTCTAAAATACGCAAGATAAGCGTGAGTGCTATGGAAGGCGTTCTCGTAGGGAGACGGGAGCGGATCCATAGTGGTGTATTGATATGGTGAAAATGTGGACTCGTGTGCGCCACCTCAAAAGAGTCACTTGCAATAGTAGTTCAGGATAGCCACCGAGTCAAAGCTGGCTTGCTGCAGTTAAACTCCACCATCCCCTTTGTTGATAATGATGCATAAGTAGATAGTTCTGATGTAAGTCTTGCTGGGTACATTTGTACTCACGTTTGCCTATTTTATGTTTTTGCGAGAGACTTGGTCTCGCTAGTAGTTCGCTTGGACTTGACGTTTAGCTTGTTACCTCAGCTACGATCTTGTGCCCTCGGCAGGATCTGGTAGATAGTCAGGCTTCTAAGCCTTTTTCATTTGTAGATGTCTGTACTCAGACATGTTAGCTTCCACTTGTGCTTTGACTTGTATGCTCTAAATGTTGGGTCGTGAGACCCATGTTTGTAATATCTCGCTCCTCGGAGCCTAATGAATAAATAGTTGAGTCGTAGAGTCATGTTGTGATGCCATGTTGTATTTGCACATATCGGGCATATTGTGTGTATGTTATTGAAATGCTTGGTATGTGTGGGACCTGACTATCTAGTTGTTTATCTTTAGCAGCCTCTCTTACCGGGAAATGTCTCCTAGTGTTTCCACCGAGCCATGGTAGCTTGCTACTGCTCCGGAACACTTAGGCTGGCCGGCATGTGTCCTTCTTCGTTCATGTATACGTCCTTCGGGAAATGTCACGCGATGAATCTTTGAGTCTGTTAGCCCGCTTCTGCCGGTTCACGGAGTCCTGCTAGCCCAGTGCTACAGCTTGGATTCACTTTCGATGACCAAACACGTTCGATCTTTGAGTCATGGATGCTGTCCTGTAAGTCATGCCGCTTTGGGTTTACGACTAGCCATGTCGGCCGGGCTCCTTATCATATGGATGCTAGCGACACTATCATATCGTGTGCCAAAAGGCATAAGCGGTCCGGGCAAAGGTAAGGCGACACCGTGGAAATACCGTGCGTGAGGCCGCAAAGTGATATGAGGTGTTACATGCTAGATCGATGTGGCATTTGTCGGGTCCTCGACACCCATTGTTCACAATGAGACCACAACAACTAACCTTGGAGGTTTTGTGGTGTGCTAGCAAACCTCACCATTGTGCCTTTGCATTAGAAGAGCCCCGAAATATGTTGTGTACCAAGGGCGGCCCATGGCGGTGAGCCGTCAATTCAGGCCCTTGTGCACGTCTATCATAGGGGTCTATCGCTATAACGCCCTCTGAGTTCACCGGAAGGACAACTTCCTTTGAGGCACAAGCCATCCAACTAGCTGCTCGAGGCTATAGTTCAACTCAGGCACTTGTCGCCCAGAGTTAGCGTCGCTCGTTCTACTACTACCCCAGCCATGATGGGTATGGTAGGCCACCCGAGTTGCCAGCGGAGATCACGAGGCGGATCTGCATTGTTGCATCTGGTGCGCTATGTAAGTGCACTAGAGGAACTGTTCGATCAAATCACCCTTGATCTGATCGCAGCTCGTGGAGAACTGGTTCGCCGAGCCCCGGCAAGAGGAGAAGATGAGACCGACACCGACAACCCAGTCATGCTATTCAGACAACCAATTGAGTTCTTGAGGTCTGCCCCCGCCATCGACCAAAATGCTTTGGTGTCCCCAAAAGTGCTACGTCGCCTTTTGGGAACACGCTCCAATGGGATTGTGGCCAACAACCCCCGTGATGGTCATCATCGCTACCCCGACCCTGCAGCCCCTCAACTCCATCCAGCTAACCCCGACGGTGAAACCCATGGAGAAGCCTCGACGTCCATAAGGCACGCCCGCTTAGATATTAACGAGGTAGACTAAGTCACTCGAGTAGTACCGAGTCTTAGTATGTCCACGCCCTGTAATTGTGTGATCTTGTATCGCCATAATTAAACGCAGCCTGCTTGTGTGCCTCTGTTTTGAATAGTAGCCATGCATAAGTACGTTGGCGTGCGGTTGCATCTTTAATTCCGGGCGTAGCTACCAAAAACCGCCCCCGACGACACCCACATTAATACGTCACTTTTGTGAGATATGTGTATATGTGGCATTGACCCCGACCCCATAGAGCAGAACCGACAAACTAGTTGCCCCTCACCGTGGTAAATGACCCAGCCCAGATGCTATATAAAAGTCCACCTCGTGACCTTGCCAAGTAACCCTCACCTTGTGCACAACCCTCATAGCCATTCCTTGCCATGCCGAGCCCTAGTATTTATCTGAGAACTCCAGATGCAACCCCAGGTAGTTTTGTTAAAATATTGTGGGACTTTACCTGCAGTACCATGAGTTCTACCCATCCACCCCAATACGAGTTACTCAAATCGAGGATTGCCCCATCCAGCTCGAAATATTGGGCAGTGGTGCACATCCCTCCCGCAAACCCAAACCAAGACCCAACGGAAGTCTCCTTCGTGGGGAAATCTATGCCGACTCCGCAAATGGCCATAGAAGCTGCTGCGTACGAAGCACTTGCTCGCCTTTGATTCGCGGTACCCTATGCCAGCGAACGAGGGTATTATTACTTCCCGAGTCATGCAACACCCGGAGAAGTAGCATCTTTTCCCGGTGGACGAATCAAGAGAGACCCAGTACTGGCCAACCTTGCCCAGTATGTCATCGCTCAAGAGCGTTTGACCCAACGAGTAATGGGTTATCTCCAGAGCCTCGCTGATTTAAATCTTCAGATCGCCATCGACAGACCACTGAGGCCCGACCAAGAAAGACGCGTTCATCGACTAGTCAATCCGCTTCCCCTGATAGAAGAAGAGTGTGCCCCAATCCCAGAGACATTTTATCAGGACCCTGTCTATTTGCCGTTTTCATTGTAGACGTCACTGCTATGTTTATTGTCCCAGCATTTAATTATGTGTTGCAACTTATGCATGGTATTCTGAATTTGCGCGATGAATTAAATATTTGGTTTCAATTAATGAGAGTAGTTTTTTCTGCTATTAATTTGATTAACTGCTTTCGCCCTCGGTAAATTCTGAAGTGAGATTTTTCCCTGAGTTGTTGCGGCATATATCTCTTCACGACATAGATTTTTTATTCATGCAGTACCACGACAGCAGACTCACAACCACAACCACTCGGCCACGTGCACTAATTGCAAATGCACGTGCACATGTTGCACTTAACTGATCACCTCCCTAGCACACACAGCCTCTGAAGGAGAGATTAGTGGGCGATTATTCGGGTGCAAGTTGCCTCCAATAGACCGACAATAGTTAGGACCCGAAACCACACTTAATCCTCATGATCACTGCCACCGCGAAGAGCTAACACTCGAGCGGCAGCATCACGACAATCATCGAGGATCATCATGCACAATAGCACGGAGGACCCCAGCAATGCCGCCAACCCTCCGCACAACAGGATCATGTACCAGTCCGGAATCACCTCCGCCATTAGAGCCTCGTTTCGAGCTCCTGCAAACAGAAATGGAGGAGAAGGAAGGAGAAGGAGAAGCGAGGCCAGGTGTGAGGAAGAAGAAACGAGCTCCTCGGTCATTTTGTAGCTCGAGATCGGTGTGCGGTAGGCGAAGTCCACCAGCGCCGCTCGTCGCTCGATCACCGGTGTTCGGAGGCGAATCCGCGAGTAGTGCCGACAGCACACTAGCCCGCGAGGTGAGTGCACGCTGCATCGGCAGCTAGCACGCCCGGCCACTGCATGATATGGCCTAGATGCTCTCTGCGCTAGGCGTCGCCGGTGGAGAAAGCGGGAAAGCGAGAGAGAGGAGAAGAGAGAGAGGTAGAAGAAGAGAAGAGACCGACAAGGCCGGGTCCACTGTCGACCAGAGAGAACTCTTGTGCTCTCTGATGCGACCAGCGTATTTTAGAAATTTATAAATTTATTCTAAATTTACTGTAACCAAAAGTAGAGATTCCTCGTTTTCCCCAACCATAGATTTTTCCATGCAGCGCCAGTATTCCACACTGTAGCTTTACAACACTTAATTGCCCACTCACTATAGCCACGTTTTAATTGCATGAGTAGGATGGTTATTTTTCTGATATTACTTTAAGATAGTAGGAGTAATTCTTTTCAAAGCAGCCCTTAGAAATCTCGAGGACGAGATTTTTCTTAAGGGGGGTAGTGTTGTAACACCCGAAAATTTTGACCTTGATTTATTAATTAAAATTTTGCCTGGAAATTAAATTTTTATTTTCTGGTTTTATCATTTAATGTCAGATCACTCTGTCCCTCTAATTTTTTTTTGAGTTTTTCCTTCTAGGTGGAAACCTTTCAAAAATATTATTGGACTTGTATATCTTCCCAAGACCATTTCTTTTTATCAGTGGAATTATTTCTACAATTATTTTTTCCTAAGCTTTATTTCTTTAAAAATGATGTTTCATTAGTTTTAGAGTTCCATTTGCACTACAACCCTTGCAAATACTTCTTTAAAAGTTCCACCAAAATTTGGGGATGTCATGTGATGTTCCCACATCACTTCTATGCAAAAATCTCTTTTAGTCATTTAGAGATTTTGAGCCCTACCCCAAGTTTTCAAATCTGGTCCAGTTTGTAATTTGCACTATAACCTATTTAAATATTTCTTTAAAACTTCCACCAAAATTGGGGGATGTTAGTAGTAGTGTACAATTCAACTTTATGCAAAAACCCATTGGTGTTCTTTGAAAAATTTGAGCAAATCATCCTCATCTTCATTCTGGTCCAGTTTGGTGTTTTGTACTGCAGCCATGTTTTATCTTGCCCTATTGCCCTTGATTTTTCTCCTGCTTATAGACTAGCCTACCAAACCCTTAAGTCCAGGAGATTGGACCCATTGGAGTATTTTTGGTCTATGCAATAATGCCCTTTCTTTTCTGTCCAGATTTGGTTTTCTCAAAAACTTGCACTAGGGAGTTTTTGTTTTTGTCAAACCAACCTTGCCACCCTCTTTATCATCTAAAGAGACTTTGATATGGAGTTTTTGGCCACCCAAAGAAATGCCTAGATGCCCATGGCATTCTGTCGAGCACCTTGTGTGCATGGCCAGTTTTGGCATAGTTTTTAGTTTACATTGTGGACATGATTCCCTGACCCAGCAGCCATGTCCACTAATCTCCTAGCTACCTCTAACCTAGACCTGTCAACTACCAGCCTCATTCAAGCCCTCTAGCACGCGTTGGCATTTCGTCGAGCACATGGCGTGCGTGCTCTGGGCGTGCCCAGAGCGCATGTTTTGCACACGTGCGCAACCGAGCCGCCGCGTCATGCCCCTGGCCTTTGCTCGCCCGCAGGGCCATGCCCCGTTCTCGTCCGCTCGCCAGAACCCTCCAAGCCGCCTCTTAGCGTCACGCCGGCGTCCGCAGCTCGCTCCTGCCATGGACGGCGCCGCCTGAGCCACAGCCGCGCGCCAGCTCGCCCCTGAACAGCTCGAACTCATCCACGAGCCCGTCCGCTAGCGCCCGTCACCGCCACATCGCCCTGTCAGCAACAGAACGGTGGTTCGCCGGCGTTCTTATCCGCAGCCGCGGGAACCGACCTCGACCGCCTATAAAAGGTGCCCCCGAGCTCAACCAGACCCTCAGACGACCTCGGGCCATCCCTCTAGAGCCCTCACAGCCAGCAATCGACGGAGGCAGGCCTTCCTCCTCGTCTCCGCTCAGTTCGGCCGCTGCCACACTCCGGTCCCGTCCATCACGAGCAGGGCCTCCCTAGTCCTTCCAGCGCCACCATCTGACTCCCCTCGACCATGCGGAGCCACCCAACACCTCAGCCCTGATCGGGAGCCACCGTAGCTCGAGACCCCAATCTTCCCGAAACCACCGTCCACCGCAGAGCTTGCTGCCGGCGACCCCCTCCACCCCCGCCAGCCTATCAACCAGTAGGAGGACCGCCCTGGACCAGCGGATCGATCCTCGCCCTCGGAATCCCGTAGGGAGCCGTCGTTCGTCGACAACAATCGCCGGAGCCCCGCCACCGCTCGGCCAGAGAAGGAAGGAGGGCGCGGCGACTGGTCAAACGACCGATGGACCCGGCAGCCCCACCGCCATGACCCAGCTCTGCCGACGTGTCTTAAGTGGAAACGTATTCCACCGAATACGCCTTCGCTAGGAAAGTGTAAGTCCGCGAACCGTTTTTCTTTTTCTGATTTTTTTATTATTAAAAACATAATTTTGACTAAACTTTGACTGGCTATAACTTTTTAAATATAAGTCCAATTGTTTTGATTCTTTTTCTATTGTTTCTCAAATTTTGTCTAGTTTACTTTCATGTTTATTTGAAAATTTTACAGACAACTTTTTTGTACTGTTTTGAAACTATGTGTTGATTTAAATTTTCTTAAAATAAGGATTTTTGAAGAAGGAAGCAACTTTCAAAAAAGTGCACCCCACTTACATACTCTTGAAGGCAAGCATTCTGAACCCCGGCATAATATTTGTTGTGTGCTGTTTGATGCAAATACGACACCACCTTAACGCGAAGTATTCGGTATTTTATGTGGTGCTATGATCATATTAATGAGTGCATAATAATGATTCCTTGCTGTTGGAATTTGATATGCTTCTGATAGTTATCACCCTCGTATGCCTTTCATGCCTATCGGAAGGAATCCGGGAAAGTTACTGTCTTGGGTAGACACGAGCTTGTCTCTAGTTCTTCGTCGAGACGGTTATGTCCGGTAAGGCATGGTCAGGTATGATGAGTGGTGATTTTGTCTGATTGGTGTGAAATATATTGCTTATGCTTATCATGCAGGAAATGCCTTAACCTCTTGAGTCGACCGTAGATCGAGTCTTGTTCCAGTAACCCCCATACTTGTTTCTTACTACCACTTGTCCCTGCCATAGGTAGTGCAGTTCGATAAGTTGTCAACCCCTTCTAGCACACACCATCTGAGAGGCCATGGTGGAAGATCTTGGCTGCATCCGGTGAACCGCCACATTAGGGGCATGGGTGTTTCCGATTGGAGCCGAGGGGGTAGCTCCCCTAGTTTGCGCGCGTTATATATTTTTGTGATCCCATGCTAGTCGAGGTTGTAGCCTCCCCACTTAGAGTTTTGCTTAACGGGTGTCGTGGGTGATTCCAGACATCGGTAAGTTAGGCTGGTGTGTGCGGTCAGGTGTGTTTTCAATTAAAAGACCATCGACGGAATTAGTCCCGATGGACTAAAGGAAATCCGTTACTTGTGGGTAAAGAGTACACCCTCTGCAGAGATTATATCTATTCGAATAGCCGTGTCCATGGTTAGGACTACTGATGCAGGGCGGGTCAAGTGTCGATCTTCGTGTCGGTCTTGGAGGAAAAATTGCTAAGCGAACATGGATCATGACTTGGGACTCATGATGATTATGATTACTATTATTATGGACTAACCATTTACATTATTTGAATTCTTGAGTATCCACAGGGCGGTTCTACCTCCTGGATATTCACTATGATTATTCTCTTATAAGCCCTTTATGTGGTGTCGCTCAGACGCCCGACCGTGGCATGCTTATTATTTAAATTATTTATAAGCCCTTTATGGGGTGTCGCTCAGATGCCCGACTGTGGCATGCTTGTTATTTAACTTACTTATGAGCCATTTATGTGGTGTCGCACAGACGCCTGACTAGGGCGTGTTTGTTACTTATTTTCTTTATAAGCCCTTTATGTGACGTTGCTCAGACGCCCGACTGTGGCATGCTTGTTATTTAAATTATTTAATAGCCCTTTTTGTGGTGTCGCACAGACGCCCGACTGAGGCATGCTTTATATTATTATCCTCTCGAGGCGTTGCTTCAGACACCCGATCGGTGCATTCTATTTCTACTCCCTTATTGCATATTCATGTTGTATATAAATAACCTGCCTGCATGCAACGTGGATTTTTATTTTGTGACTGACGTGGTGATCATAGAATATTTCAGAGCATGATTATCATTTGTTATATTACACATGTGTTCATAATTTTTGCGAGTACATTCAAAGTACTCACTGGCTTGTCCCTGGCTATTGTCTTGGCCAGATTTCTTGCATGGAGAGGAGCGTCGCGATGACAGCCCTGGAACCTACAGAATGATGATAGCAGCCTCGCGAAGATAGGAGTTATCTAGGTCAGCTGTTCCTGTGGGAAATGGAATCCCATAGACACTGAGGAACCACAAACCGCTTCCGCCATCAGCCACTAGAAACCTTGTGTTGTACTCATAGGCCAGAATGGTCTTGTACTACATATTTTGTATTCTGCTTGGAATTTCTGTATCAAGTTGGTGCCTCATCAGCTAACAGTAATCCTGGGGCTGGTGAGCACAAGAACCATTTTCTGGGAAATTAATATCCTGGAAAACCGGTCGCGACACCCGGTCTCTAACGAGTAACCAGAACCGATATGTTGTCGTGGCATCATTTTCGGATTCGTCGTCGTGGCACCCTCTCTTTCCACCACGGTGACAAATGCTTCTTAACATGCTCATGTCAACTTTTTCATTAAAATTGCATATAACTTGTAAATGTCATCCGCATCATGATAACAATATTTAAAATGTTTAAAATTGTTGTTTGCTTCATATTGCTAAATGACATATGAGGATTTTCCGGAATTGTTGTTTGTTGTTGCGGCCTCATTTAAACTTTCCTAGATAGGTAGTTTTATTTTGCTTCACCCCTTGCCATATTTAATAACATTTAATATTGTTGGGTACATAACCGAGATTAAACTAAATATGTCAATGTGGTGTTTTGTCAATATGCAACTCGTTCATATTGAGCTCCACTTAACTTGTAGTATTGTTTGTTGCACTTTGTCATGCCATGCCTCATTGAACCGGACATGCATCATACTTGATTGTGCATCATCCCATGGTTATGCTTGTGTGTTTACCATGTTGTTTGCTTCTTTCCGGTTGTGCTTCTTCTCAATAGTTCCCTTTCGTTGCAATCATGAGGATTCGTTCGTCTACGCTTGGCTCATCTTTGTCTGTTCGTCTTCTTCATGGACTCGTTCTTCTTCCTAGCGGGATTTCAGGCAAGATGACCGTTACCCTGGATCTCACTACTATCATTGCTATGCTAGTTGCTTCGTTCTATCGCTATGCTGCGCTATCTATCACTTGCTCTTCAAGCCTCCCAAATCGCCATGTTAGCCTCTAACCTTTTTCACCATTGCTAGCAAACCGTTGTTTGGCTATGTTACCGCTTTGCTCAACCCCTCTTATAGCGCTGCTAGTTGCAGGTGAAGATGAAGATTGCTCCATGTTGGATTATGTTTATGTTGGGATATCACAATATCTCTTATTTAATTAATGCATCTATATACTTGGTAAAGGGTGGAAGGCTCGGCCTTATGCACAGTGTTTTGTTCCACTTTGCCGCCTAGTTTCCGTCATACCGGTGTTATGTTCCTTGATTTTGCGTTCCTTACGCGGTTGGGTGATCGTCTCCAGCGTATCTATAATTTTGATTGCTCCATGCTACTTTATCTATTGTTTTGGACTATAATGGGCTTTATTTTTCACTTTTATATTACTTTTGGGACTAACCTATTAACCGGAGCCCAGCCCGAATTGTTGTTTTTGCCTTTTTGATATTTGAAGAAGCAGAATATCAAGCGAGTCCAAGCGGAATGAAACCTTGGGATCGTGATTTTCCAACGAGCGTGACCGGAGACTTGGACCCTACTCCAAGAAGCGCCAGAGGCGGTCACGAGGTGGAGGCACGCCCCCTGGCGCGCCCCTACCTCGTGGGCCTCGAGCTCCACCGGCGTACTCCTTCCTCTTATATATACCTCGTATCCCGAGCGATCGAGCAGAGCCAAAAACTTAATTCCACCGCCGCAACCTTCTCAGTATCCACGAGATCCCATCTTGGGGCCTGTTAGAGCTCCGCGAGGGCATCCACCACGGAGGCTTCTACATCAATACCATAGCCCCTCCGATGAAGTGTGAGTAGTTTACTTCAGACCTTGGTCCATAGCTTGTAGCTAGATGGCTTCTTCTCTCTTTTGGATCTCAATACAATGTTCTCCCCCTCTCTCGTGGAGATCTATTCGATGTAATCTTCTTTTTGCGGTGTGTTTGTTGAGACCGATGAATTGTGGGTTTATGATCCAGCTTATCTATGAATAATATTTGAATCTTTTCTGAATTCTTTTATGTATGATTGAGTTATCTTTGCAAGTCTCTTCGAATTATCCGTTTGGTTTGGCCAACTAGAATGGTAGTTCTTGCAATGGGAGAAGTGCATGGCTTTGGGTTCAATCTTGCGGTGTCCTTACTCAGTGATAGAAAGAGTTGCAAGGCACATATTGTATTGTTGCCATCGAGGATAACAAGATGGGGTATTTATCATATTGCATGAATTTATTCCTCTACATCATGTCATCTTGCTTAAGGCGTTACTCTGTTTTTAACTTAATACTCTAGATGAATGCTGGATAGCGGTCGATGAGTGGAGTAATAGTAGTAGATGCAGAATCGTTTCGATCTACTTGTCACGGACATGATGCCTATATACATGATCATATCTAGATAACCTCATAACTATGCTCAATTCTATCAATTGCTCAACAGTAATTTGTTCACCCACCGTAGAAAATCTATGCTCTTGAGAGAAGCCACTAGTGAAACCTATGGCCCCCGGGTCTATTCTCATCATATCAATCTCCATCACTTTATTTACTTGCTTTGCTTTTACTTTTTACTTTGCATCTTTATTCCAAAAATACCTGAGGGAGTCCTGGACTAGGGGGTGTCCGGACAGCCGGACTATCATCGTCCGCCGGACTCCAAGACTACGAAGATACAAGATTGAAGACTCCGTCCCGTGTCCGGATGGGACTTTCCTTGGCGTGGAAGGCAAGCTTGGCAATACGGATATGTAGATCTCCTACCATTGTAACCGACTCTGTGTAACCCTAGCCTCCTCCGGTGTCTATATAAACCGGAGGGCTTTAGTCCATAGGACACAACATACATCACAACAATCATACCATAGGCTAGCTTTAGGGTTTAGCCTCCTTGATCTCGTGGTAGATCCACTCTTGTACTACCCATATCATCAATATTAATCAAGCAGGACGTAGGGTTTTACCTCCATCAAGAGGGCCCAACACAGGTAAAACATCGTGTCCCTTGTCTCCTGTTACCATCCGCCTAGGCGCACAGTTCGGGACCCCCTACCGAGATCCGCGGTTTGACACCGACATTGGTGCTTTCATTGAGAGTTCGGCTGTGTCGTCACCGATAGGCTCGATGGCATCTTCAATCAACAACGCTGTCGGGGTGAGACTTTTCTCCCAGACAGATCTTTGTATTCGGGCCGCCGCTGCGGGCTAATTCACTTGGCCATCTGGAGCAGATCGAAGCTTCGCCCCAGCCATCGAGTCGATTGAAGCCTAAACTTCACGGCCGACATCCGCGGGGACTTGATCTTGACGGGCTCGAGCCAAAGCCAAGCGCCGCACTATTGCGATGGGCATGATCTAGCTCTGCCGCCCGAGCGGTGCCTTGGTGGCGCTGCGAATCCGCTTGACCCTTAGTCCGGAGCCGATCGCCCAGATCGAGGACCGGTGGATGGACACCACCTCGGGGGCTTCAACTTCCACGGCGATGGAGCCAAACACTAACCTTGTCCCTCGCGAAACTCGTGATTCCGAGGTGCCGGACTCCTTGCCGGACTCCGGACCTCCCGCGCCCCTGCCAATCGAATCGGATTGGGCGCCGGTTATGGAATTCACCGCCGCGGACATCTTCCAATACTCGCCCTTTGGCGACATCTTAAATTCGCCAAAGCATCTCTCGCTATCGGGAGAGTCTGGCGGACTATGGCGGGATGGTTGAGATCTGGACGACGAAGAAATTGAGCCCACCCACCACCCACTTTGTAGCCACTGTCGGCGATCTTACCAACATGCTGACTACGACTCCGAAGACATCGGCGCTATGGGCGATGATGCGGAGGCGAATAGGACCAGCGCCTACGAGAACCTTTGAAGACCACCTCGTCATCGACATATACATGGTGGACACCCCAAAGGGCGGGGGCGGCGAAGAAGTAGCGGAGGCAGATTCCTTAAAGAAACAGCCCAAGCGCCCGGCGTCGTGGCGCCGCTCTAAATCCGCCACAGCAAGAATGGAGATTCCGCACGGAGAGATAATAATACCCCAAAGAGTGCGAAGATAATCCCCTCGGCAAGACTCGGCGTGGGAGGGCGCAGAAGCAAGCCCACGAGAGGCGGCGGGGCGAAGAGGTCGAGGATTATAACTATATACCTCCCTCCGAAGGCGAGGCAAGCCTCAGCGGCAGCCAATTCGTCATGCCCGAGATCCCGCGAACAAGAGCGTTTTAAGCGCAGGCTTATCGCCATGGCAAATAGCCTAAAGAAAAAGCAGCAGCAGCTTCAAGCTGATCGGGACCTCTGGCCGATCGATGGACCGAGGTCCTCGCGGCGAAGAGTTTAAACTCGAACGCCCTCAAAAGCTACCCAGGGCGCAAGTTGGTCCCCGATTAGAGGAGGAAGCATACATACCTTCATCACCAGCGCCGCGATCGGCCGACCGAGCACCCGTGGTCGCGACGGAGAGCATCCGGACCCTCCACAAAGACCGTACCCGGCATCGCTCCAAAAGTCTGAAGCCAAGAGGGAACGCGCCGGACATGCGAGATGTATTGGAGGACAAAGCAAGGCAATCCAGATCCATCTACGGATCACGAGGGCGCCCCACAACCCGCGATGA
The DNA here is from genome assembly GCA_021437245.1 of Aegilops speltoides. NCBI lineage: Eukaryota > Viridiplantae > Streptophyta > Magnoliopsida > Poales > Poaceae > Aegilops > Aegilops speltoides. The sequence continues at coordinate 351,391,644 of CM038142.1, read as the reverse complement.
ATACCGTCGCGCGGATACAATAACCCGGCGGGCGAACACAACAGAACAACGCTCTCGAGCTGCGTCGTGATATTGCTCAATATAGGCGCCGCACACCGCTATGCTTCAGCGACAAAGTAATGGATCATCAAATCCTGAAGGGTTTAAACCCGTAAACATCAAATCCTCGACGGCTGCAGACCCGCGGTTTGGATTGAAGATTATCTCCTTCACATCCATATGGCCCATGGCGGCGATCTCCATGCCATCAAGTACCTCCCACAAGCTTAAAGGACCAGCTCGGCATTGGCTTAACAGCTTGCCCGCAGAGTCAATTGGGTGTTGGGAAGACACGGAAGCCGCATTCCTCGACAATTTCGAGAACGCGTATGTGCGGCCACGACGCCGATGACCTAAGCCACATAATTCAGCAGCCAGAGGAATCGGCGGACAATTACGGACATGGTTCTTGACAAAGAAAAACCAAATCGTCGATTGTCCGGATCAGAGGCCCTCGCAGCCTTCAAACATAACATCATGACGAGTGGCTAGCCCGGCACAGGGACGGGAAAAGCGAAATCCATGGCAGCACTCACATCATTAATGACCGCTTTTGCGGGGAGAGGATAGCTGGCTAGCTCGCAGCAACAACCTCAATAAAAATTCGGCGGTCCGGATACTAAGGACCACAACGGCAGTCACGTCGAAACAAAACAAACGCCGCGTGCGGCGGCGATAAGGAGGATCGGCGGTCAATGCGGATTCGAGGCTCTAAACCGGTCGTGGAAGAAGCCATTCAAAAGAACCACTCCGGGTCCGTCCAACTTGGACCGAATACTCGACCGCTTATGCGGATACGGCACCCGAAAAGCCAGCCAATCACACCAGCAGAGATTGCTGGGTGTTCAAGCATGCGAGCAAGTTAATTGCGAAAACAATGACAAGGGGCTAAGCAATGACGACGAGGAGGAGACCCGACCGCCCGAACAATAGAGGACGAAGGGTTTCCCCCACAAGTGCGAGCGGGTGAACATGATTTACGCAACCCATATACCCAAGAGGAGAGGAAGCGCGCACTAAGGGGCGTCTATGCGATGGAGCGATCGCCCAAGTTCAATCCATGGTCCTCTTGTCCGATCACTTTCGATCGAAGAGACCATCCGACCAGCATCGCCATGGCGGATTCGCGCGTGGTTTTAGACCCAATCGTCGATGGATTTCACCTCACGAGTCCCGATGGGCGGCGGTAGTAGCTGAACCTGCTTTATCGGGATACAAGGCGCAAGATGGGCATAGACCCTCAAGGATTAAACCTACAAAGACAACCTTTAAAGGTGTCATACCAGTGTGAAGCCAATTGTATGGGCTCGGTCACACTCGAAGTGGTCTTCGGATCCCGGATAATTTCGGGCGAAGAGTTAATCTTGACATAGTCACATTCGCGGCGGCTATCACGCTCTGCTTTCGGACGAACCACGTTTGCAAAGTTCAGCGCGTGCCGCGTTATGCATACCTCAAGCTCAAGATGCGGGCCCTCGTGGAGTCATCACGGTCAGCGGAAATACGGGCGCTCCTCTGAGCGGAGGAACATCTGGCGGCTCTCATGGCGAAATCTGAGCAGCCTTTTAAGGAAATTTTGAGTCGGCGTTAAGCGGCGGATACAACAAAATCGCCCAAGCAATACCAACCAAGACAACTGGCACGATCGAGCATCGCAGCGTATGCGGCCCTAACCCCCGCCCTCGCATGATTGCAAGAACAACTCTCCGCGTACATCATTACACTTTGGAGATACCATGGGCGCAGGGGAAGGGGCACGATCACAATGGACCCAGAGTGCGGCTCGACCACACCAGGGGCTCGCAAGTGCGCCACCCTTTTTTATTATCATTTTCCTTCTTTGTATACACAGGACTCCGTTAACCAGAGGCCCTGTCCAGCGGTGAACCTGCCGAACTCACGATGCAACAGCCAGGGAAGAAAGAAGGCTGCGACGAACACTCAGGTGGTCTCAATTACGAGCATTAAATTTGATTATATACACCAAGTCCGCAGCTCATCCCTGGAGGGGGACATGTTCAATTAGTCCAAATCCCTTGCTTACCGCACTATTTGTATCAGTCCGCACTCACAGACCTCCTTTAATATATAATGCAGCACTTTTCGACAGCAATTACATTACTTTTTATATATATATGTTCATTGCAGGACATCTTGCACCCATATATTTTGGTACGGTCTAATACACGAGGGGCTTATGTTCCCCACATTATGGTGTGATAAGTCCGAACACTTTCACAAGTGCGGCACCCCGAACTTATAGCATTATATGAATCGGCTCGAATCATGTCTTGGGTCAATAGTTGGGTTTGCCTGCTCCCACGTTTTGGTGCCTTACGTTCCGTTCAGCCGGCTAAGGTGGCACTGGGAGAACCACTGCGATTGCGCCCGGTTGAGCAGGCGGCGCCTCGATGGAAAAGCTAAAACGGACCGACATGATAAGGTGAGAGGCTGGTCGCTGTTCGAGAGGTCCTTCGAGTCATAAAGACTCACGCCGCTTGAGCGAAGTTCGGATAAATGTCCGCGAAGGCGTCGATAGCGCCCGTTGATGTTCGAATACCGGGGCTTCGCCGAAATTAAAATTATAGAATTCTATGGCTAAGTGAGAGTGTTCAAGCATTATAAGTCCGGTTGCCTTGTTACGTTGAGTTGGCGCCTCCTAGATGGACCCAAAATGGGAACAAGAGTGCTCAAGTTTATCCGAACACCCCAAAGACTTTCATGGCTCGGGGTGAAGCCAATGACTTGCCATCTCTCGATTTTATAAGCGGCCGCCTGAAGGTAATATTTTAAATTAAACAAGCGTTGCTTAATGCGCACATGAACAAAGTTTTCAGCGCCGAGGATAATACATAGCGAGTTTACTCAAAGATTACATCTCTAGGGTATTCATCCGCAATATCGCGGGCTCCCTTGAGACAGTTTTATAATACATTTGGCGTCGATACTCCTTGCCGGTGGCGGCGGGTCGATGAAGCTTCTCCGCATCCAGCCTGCCCGATGCACCTTTGTGCGGGCAAGGGCCCGACGAGCACCTTCAATACAAAGCGGGCGCTTGATGACCTCCACCGAGGGGCACGCATCCACTAGCCGCCGCCGAGGCGAAAGTAGCTCCTGGGCATGGCTCTGTCGAGCCACAACCGGACTATAAGGCCCTTCATGGCCTCCTCGGCTACCTTGTGGAGTTCGACCAGCTGCTTTAGCTGGTCGCTTGGGGGCACGGATGGATGGCCTCGGCGTCTTGAGACCGAAGACCTTCTCCGTCGAGCTCCCTCCTCGCCACGATAGAATGCGGCGACATCGGACACATTCTGCGGCGGATCTGCAAACGCCTCGAGAGCTCGAATGCGGGTAAGTGTCGGGTAGTTTACATTAACATGCTTGCTTTGCATGAAAAATGCCTTACCGCCGCTATCTTCTTTACATCTTCAACCTCTGAAGGGCCTTACGGGCCTCGGCCTTGGCGGACTTGGCACTTTCGAGGCGAGGCAAGCTCGGACTCTCGAGTCTTGGAGTCACGCTCAAGCTCTCATGCTTCTCCATGAGAGCACAGAGCTCTTGCCGCACTTCCGCCACATGTGCCTCCTGCTTTTCTCGCTCTACCCGTTCATGGCCGCCTTTGCGTTGGCGCGGACCTGCTCTCCTTCGGGCTGCCACCTCGTTAAGTGGCCCCCGCAATGCCCACATTATCCTTGTTAATTTTATTGCAGCCAAAATCCTTTTACGTAAGGTAACTATTCAAAGTGGTGTTACTCACCTTCTTTGTTCTCGAGCTGCTTCTTGGCATGGCCGAGCTCTTGCTCGGACCGCTCGAGATCTGCTTCAACGCCGACCTCCATGATCGGTCTGGCAGAGGTCGGCGGCGCATCCTGCAAACCCATATTGACATATTCTAAGCAACCTGCGTATATCTTCTTAGATCCTCGGTCCGGCTTTTCTTTCCGAACACGAACTAAGCATCGAGGCTCTTGTCTAGGCGGTATTACATTACATAATTATAACTTCTTACCTCAAAGCTCGTTAGAAGGCTGCTGCGAGCTTCGGTCGGCCCGCTCTTGGCGAGTGAACCTTGAATCACCGCACTCATGATAGTGCGGTGTTCTTCCTCGATGGAAGCACCTTTAAGCGCCTCCAACAAGTTGTCCGGCGCCTCCGGTTGGACGGAGGCCGCCGGTGTCACAGTCTTGCCCTTCTTTCGAAGGGGCCGCCTGTCGGACTCTGGAACCGCTATAGGTTCCGATGTAGACTCCGGCGCAAAGTCCGGGAGGCTGCCTGGCGGCGCCTCCGGAGCCTCCTCCTGATGGGTCCCTCTCTGGGATCCCACCTCGGCGTCCTCATCGGTAGCGGGGGTAGAGGCGTCGGAAGTGAATCCACATCCGGCGGGGCCACGACCCGCTTCGATGAAGCGGGAGATCATCATCGGCGGGATGTAGAGCGGTATCACGGCATTAGTAGGGCGCTAGGTGACGCGAAAGAAATTGCATATCGAGGATCCGGATACTTACGATCTCGCCGGAGGCCTGGCCCTTGAAGGCCACTCCTCCTCGCCAACGATGGTGTTGGCGGAACTGCCCGGGGGAATAGTTCTCCCCCTCTTGGACCCTTCGGCCTCCCCTGTTGGGGAAGCCTTCCTCTTCCTCTCTCCCTCCTCCGGGAGAGAGTCTTCTTCCTCCTCCTCGTCTTCGGGGGAGGAGTCCGCCTCGTCGTCGGACGCTTGATTGCGGGAACTCTTTCGAGTCCCCGTGGCCACCTTCTTGGCCTTCTTATCCGGCACCACGTGCGGTGCCGGAACCAGCAGCCCCGATAGGCGGGCGTTCACTGGGTCTTCGGCATGGGGCCGGACGGATGAGCTGCTCGGCCTTCTCCATCCATTCCTGCCAAAGGAAAAGAAAGATTGTAACCCTCTTAGAATCAATCTGCTTACCACAAGTGTCCGTAAGGGGTTGAATCACTTACCTCGTCACCGGATGCTCTGGCGAAATCCATGATCTTCCGTCGCAGACGCGGGGCTTGGCGCCCTTAAACAGCACCCTCCAGCGCGCCGTGCGTCGTGTCGAAGAGCCCGCTTAGCGCTGGTGCTGTTCCAGATTGAACTCCCACAGATTGAATGCCCGTTCTTGGCATGGGAGAATCCGGTGGATGAACATGACTTGGACCACGTCGACGAGCTGAGCTTATTGTTCACCACTTGGATCTGGCTCGAGTCCGTCGGCTCGCCGGATTGCCCCACAAAGCAAGCCCTTCTCTTTCCAGGAGGTGAGCTGCGTGGGGATGCCAGATCTGAACTCGGGGGCCGCCGCCCACGTGGGTTCGCGCTGCTCGGTGATGTAGAACCACCCCAATTGCCACCCCTTAATGGAGTCCATGAAGGCCCCTTCGAGCCAAAGGATGTTGGGCAACTTGCCCAACATGGCGCCTCCGCATTCCGCTTGCGTGCCCTTCACAACCTTCGGCTTGACGTTGAAGGTCTTGAGCCACAGGCCGAAGTGGGGCTGGATGCAGAGGAAGGCCTCGCACACGACGATAAACGCCGAGATGTTGAGGATGAAGTTGGCGCCGGATCGTGGAAATCCGGGCCGTAATAGAACATGAGCCCCGAGCGAAAGGGTGCAATGGAAAGCCCATCCAGCGGAGGAAGTGGGGAAGGAAGGCGACCCTCTCATGGGGCCGGGGGTAGGGATGAGCTGCCCCTCGTCGGGCGGCCGGTGCATAATATCGCTGGAAAGGTATCCGGCGTTGCGCAGCTTGGTGATGTGCTCCTCCTTGACGGTGGAAGCCAACCACTTGCCTCCCCCTCCGGACATGGTCGGGAAGGTTAAGACGAGATCTTGCGAGCTTGGGCGTTGGAGCTTGAGTGCTGGAGGTGGATGAGCAAAGGAGGAAGAAGGCGTGGGTGAAAAGGTGAATCCTTATCCCTTATATAGGCAGGGCGAAGACTATGCGCCCCCCACCAGCCTGGTAAAACTCGCTTATCTGCCAAGCGCCACCATCAATGGCGCGGTTGGGTTACGCACGGTTGTATTGATGAGAATCCCGGAATAAGGGGAACCCGATCTCTGCTTCGACAAGACGTGCCAAGGAAACCGCTTCGCTAAACGTGTTGAGGTGGTATAATAAAAAAGGACAATTCAAGTAAAAGCCTGGTAGCGGTATGATGTCATGCCGCATAATACATCAGCAGATTGGACTTGTGTACATTTCATTCTCTCTACGGTGGAATGTGGAATTTATTTTGCAGAGCCGGACACTATCCTGGTGTTCATGATCTTCTCTGGATTATTCAAGGGAGGAACCCGCCTTGCAATGCCGAACATTATCTTGCGCGGACTTATCGTCATTGAAGCCTGGTTCGAGGGCTCTTGAGGAGTCTGGACTAGGGGTGTCCGGACAACCGACTATCATCGTCCACGGACTCCAAGACTACGAAGATACAAGATTGAAGACTCCGTCCCGTGTCCGGATAGGACTTTCCTTGGCGTGGAAGGCAAGCTTGGCAATACGGATATGTAGATCTCCTACCATTGTAACCGACTCTGTGTAACCCTAGCCTCCTCCGGTGTCTATATAAACCGGAGGGCTTTAGTCCATAGGACACAACATACATCACAACAATCATACCATAGGCTAGCTTTAGGGTTTAGCCTCCTTGATCTCGTGGTAGATCCACTCTTGTACTACCCATATCATCAATATTAATCAAGCAGGACGTAGGGTTTTACCTCCATCAAGAGGGCCCAAACCTGGGTAAAACATCATGTCCCTTGTCTCATGTTACCATCCGCCTAGACGCACAGTTCGGGACCCACTACCCGAGATCCGCCGGTTTTGACACCGACAATACCAAAAATATTATCTCTATCAGATCTCACTCTCGTAAGTGACCGTGAAGGGATTGACAACCCCTAATCGCGTTGGTTGTGAGTAGCTATCGTTTTGTGCAGGTACGAGGGACTTGCGCGTGACCTCCTATTGGATTGATACCTTGGTTCTCAAAAACTGAGGGAAATACTTACGCTACTATGCTGCATCATCCTCTCCACTTCGGGGAAAACCAACGCAAGCTCGAGACGTAGCATTGGGTGATTTATGGGACCCCCTTGACAGTTTGCTTTGAATAAAACTCCTCCAGCAAGGCCCAACCTTGGTTTTAACATTTGCCTCACCTAGCCTTTTTCCCTAGGGAGTCGCGCTCTCGAGGATCATCTTATTTTACCCTCCCCCCCGGGCCAGTGCTCCTCGGAGTGTTGGTCCAAACTAGAGCACCATGCGGGACCGTCCCTTGGCAACTTGGGTTATGTTGGTACCTATACGCTTCGCTTATCCGGTGTGTCCTAAGAACGAGATACACGCGACTCCTATCGGGATTGTCGACACATCGGGCGGCTTTGCTGGTCTTGTTTTACCATTGTCAAAATGTCTTGTAAACCGGGATTCCGAGACTGACCGGGTCTTCCTGGGAGAAGGAATATCCTTCGTTGACCGTGAGAGCTTGTGATGGGCTAAGTTGGGACACCCCTGCAGGGTATAAACTTTCGAGAGCCGTGCCCGCGGTTATGTGGCAGATGGGAATTTGTTAACGTCCAGTTGTAGAGAACTTGACACCAGATTCAAATTAAAATGCATCAACAGCGTGTGTAGCCGTGATGGTCTCTTCTCGGCGGAGTCTGGGAAGTGAACACGGTTTTGGGTTTATGTTTGAACGTAGGTAGTTTCAGGATCACTTCTTGATCATTGCTAGCTTCACGACCGTTCCGTTGTTTCTCTTCTCGCTCTTATTTGCGTAAGTTAGCCACCATACTTTGCTTAGCCGCTGCTGCAACCTCACCACTTTACCCCTTCCTTACCCTTTAAGCTTTGCTAGTCTTGATACCCATGGTAATGGGATTGCTGAGTCCTCGTGGCTCACAGATTACTACAACAATAGTTGCAAGTACAGGTTATGCGATGATCTTGAGGCGAGAGCGATGTTACCTGTTTTGGAGTTCTTCTTCTGCTTCTTCTTCGATCAGGGGATAGGTTCCAGGTTTGCAGCCTGGGATAGAAGAGTGGATGTCATTTGAGCTTCTGTTTGTGTTTCATCCGTAGTCGGATGTTGCTCTTATGTATGATGATGTTGTATTCGTGTGGCATTCTATGCCTCTTGTATGTATCCCCAACTATTATGTAATGGTATGATGTAATGATATCCACCTTGCAAAAGCGTCTCCAATATGCGCTTCTATCCTTGGTGGGACCTTCGAGATCCTTTAGGATAGGGTCGCATATTGGGCGTGACAAGTTGGCATCAGAGCCTCGACCGACCATAGGAGCCCCCTTGATTGTTGGCCGTTGTGGAGTCTAGAAGAAAACTATTTTGAGTCTTGGGATTATATATATTAGAGAGTAGGATTCTTTTTACTCCTCAAATTTAAATCGCTCTTGTGAGGACTCTCGACGTAGATGTTTTGTCTTTCCTCTCCTTAATTTTTCACAAATTTTTTTAGGATCACGCAGGTATCTTGGGATCGTTCCGATATTCTTGTGACAAGAACATTGTTCTTGGTGCCTCCTAACATTTATGGGTTGTGGTAGTGTCCCGGGGAGTTGAGCTCCGAGGTGTTGTCGTCACAATTTTATCGTTGCAGTTCTGGAATACCTGAGTTTTGCCAACATCGAAAATCTCTTTTATGCAGTTGTTGGTGAGATAACCTTGATGCCACCCAGTACTGGGGAGTTCGGGAGTATTGCCATAGCTCGTATAACGGATGCTTTTCGAAGGTTGAGGTACACGATTTCTGGAGTTTTCTTGGTTATGTGTTGACGGATGGATACAGCTGGATGTAGGGATTGTTAGTTTGGGTGAGATATATTGCTTCCCCTGTATCCCCAACACCAGATTGCATAACCATAAAGTTTCGGGAGTTTATAGGTGGGAATTCTAGTAGCTCCTAGAATATCTTTCAGACAGATGCATGATATGGGATTGGGTAAATCTCTATCATATGTATTTGTTCCTGCTTATTTCTGCAAGCCAATCCTTTGTTTTGTTTTGAGTTGTGGTATTTGAGTTGCTTCAATGTCAAGTGTTGATTCCATACTTTTTCTAAGTGGTGTTCTCATATTCCTATGTGGATACGAATCCTTCTTTATCATCGAGATTGCCATCTTAATTCTATTTCCAACCAGCGTGCTTCTCTTCAAGTGGATCTGATCATTTCAACATTTGCGAGATCAATTCTAAGTTTTCTCAACAGTGTTTGTTTCATCCGTCCCAAGTTGTCTTTGTTTTCCCGCCCTCCCACCCTTAACTTCAAGGACTCAGATTTCTTAATCATGTATCCTTTTATTCGTGGGAAGTCTCTTCATTCTTTTCTTTCAATGTTCTTATCCGGTGATTTCCCATGAAGATGCTCAACAGTTTCAAGTTCATCATCCTTCATTGTTGTTTATTCTCCGGCGGATTCAATTCAAGCTTTCGATATTCATCATATTCCTTTCCTCGTTTCTAATGCTTTCTCATGCCGATGCACCTCTTAATCATTCACTTCTTCCTATTCATTTGTTCTGGAGTGCTGAAGATATCTCACAAGACTTGTGTTGCCATTCTTAATCTGTTCGAGTTACTTCAAGGTTTTTCTCTCATTCAAGCTATTTAATTCTACCGGTGCAATCTCTATTTCAAGCAATCCTTCAACGATGTTTATTTTTAGTGGGCCCTAACCCACAGGTCTTTTCCCAGGATCTTACCCGACTCTTCTAATTTTCCTGGAGCGATTCTCAAATTCATTTCCAAGTTTGATGTAAGAATGAATTTTCATCAGTCAGATGTCTTCTTCAAGATCGCTTTCAAATTCTTTTGATCGTTGGTTCAACCTTTCTATTCTTCATCCTGGAGTCTCAACAATTTTGGTGGTTCTCGTCATCATTCTCACCATGTGAAGACCGAAGAAGTGTTTCCTCTAAATCTTGTCCCTTCTATCGAAGATTCATGGTTCTAGCTTTATACCATCCTCTCATAATTGTTTTCGATTGTGAGAATTCTTTTCACCCATCCGACGCATGTCAGGAGTTTCGTTCCTTTCTCGATCGCCCGAAGGCCATCATTTTTGAATATTATTCATTCCAGCTTTCAGCTCTCGTTCTCGAATTCTTCCAGTGCATCGTTCAAGTATTCTCTAATTAGCTCGTGATCTCTTCGTTCACTTGTATCTAAATTCTCTCAAGTATCTTTGTTCAATTTACAATTCTTCCTGGTGATTCATGCTTTTTCCTTCGTGTGTTTCAAGATCTTACGGCGTTTTGTTCAAGATTCCTCTTCCTATGTTCTCATATTAGTTTATTCGTTGTTTCAATCCTACTGGTGGTTCGTTGAAGACCTTCGCAAGCTTACGCTATATCTCTCTCAATCCTTTCGACGAGAATAAGTAGTATGCCAAATCCGTTGCTTGTCATCAATTTAAATTGGTGAAGGATACGCATAATGTAATTCTTATTATTGTTTCATCCAAGCGATCTAGTTTCTTCTTTCCAGAGTTGTTCATCATGTCACATTTCTCGGTTCGAGATGCTTCATCTTTTCTTTTCCGGAGTTCTAAGTTTTCCGCATTATCTCGTCGCGAAGCTCCATCTAAATCATCGCAAGTCTTCACCTTGTGTTTTCAACTTCTCTTTCTTTCTATCATCCTTTTATTACCAGAGTTCTTCATGGAGGCTCTACATGGTGGGTCGTCAAGGATTCTTTTCATTCTTCAATTGTTCTTCAAGATTTCGCTCGATGTTATGATCCGCCAAGCTATACTCTAAAATAAACATGGTGCTAAACACATGTTTTGTTTTGTGGAGTTCAAGCATTCTTCATCTTGCATCCAAAGTGCAATTCTTTCTACCTTATCTTTTGAGGTGGTGTTATGTCACTCTTGACAATTTCCTTCATGTTTCATGATTCATATTGTTGTCAAGATTGAGGTAATTTTAAATCCATCAATCTCTTTGTTGGAGTTATCTTGTGTTAGATTTCACCTAAAAGCCTTCCCGAAGGAATGTTGATATTGTGGTGCTTATCAATGATCCAAGTTATCTCTCTATCATCTTGGTGGAAGAAAATTTTCTTCCCGTTGGTGTTATCAATTATATTATTTGTTTCCATAGTGGCAGAATTTCGCCTCAATTTTGAGAAGTTTTCCATAAGCCCATTACAAGCTTATTCATTTCATTGTTGGTTTTCCAACAACTCCGTTATAACCTTCTTGGAAGGGTGCTTTCCAAGCTCATTTGTGGCAGAAGTTGGAATTTTCTTCTCCATTCTGTTATTCCAATGATCTATCTTCTATTCTTTCTTCCGGAGGCATTGTGATGTTGCTCTTTTCACTCATCATCTCGAATTGCGAGGACCTTGTCCTGTTCGTGCTTATCATTTTAACCGAAGTGTTGTGTCATCTCTTCAAGTTCTTTTCATCTTATCAAGTCTTGCATCTCTTTTCAACCGAAGTGCTGTCCGATTTTGTTCTTCCTTGCTCCTTGTTTATCTCGTTTCAACCTGAGTGGTTTCAATTCCTTCTTGTCCACTGTACTCGTCATTCATAGCTTTGCAACCTCCAAGGTTGACATGGTGTTCCTCATTTCTATTTTCTATCGCAGTGCTCTCAATTGTGTTCAACTTCGTTGTGTTCTTTCTTTCAACTTTTCAACCTCTCAAGGTTCTTTGGTTTCACTCATTTGTCGAAGAAGCAACTTAGTTTTACCTCCTCTCTTCCTCTTCCGTTTCTCTCCGGTGCCATCCTAGATCTCGGGACGAGATCCTCTTGTAGTGGTGGAGTGTTGTAACGCCCCGAGACCGACGCTCCAGAAGACTTCCAGCTATTCCGAGCTTCGCCGTGTGTTTTATTTGCTTGTTGCATTGCATCATGTCATCTCTTGCATTGCATCGTTTCATCATACCATCATATCATTAATTTTTATAACTCTTCTAAATAAATTGTGTGGATCCTCGGTCCATTTAAATTGAGGGATATTCACAATGGTGATTTCTCTTTATAACATATCCTCCCAATATTAGGGAGCTATTATAAAATATTCCATTAACTAGAAATCACCCATAACACATTTACATTATTCTTCAACTCTTCTTTTATTTGACTCAACTTTCTATCCTTCCTTTTCGACCTTTTAGTAAAATTGAGTTGCAATTTTACTTCTCCATAAATGTTCTTAATCTGCCCATAAATCACATCTGGTGAGTAGGGTCACCCCCTATAGTTTCAACCCATTTGGAGTTCATTCGAAGGGGTTTCGAAATTCAAACTTGTCTGAGTTAAATCCAACAGGTGTGGATTTTACTCCTTCTAAAAATCCTCAGTCTATTTGTCAAATTCCTCACATTTTCGTGAGTCTGGGAAAATAACCCCCATGTCAAACTTCTTTCCCAAACCCTCTCTTTCTCTTTCTTCTCTCTAATTCTTTTCTGCTTAAGAGTAGAGAGAGAGAGCAGCCTTGCTGCCCAGCAGCCAACTCGGCCCATCAAATCCCTAGGCCCATGGCCTTCGCCCAGCCGTGCCCTTGCTAAACCCTAGCCTCGACCCCCCCTCCTCCCGATCTCTCCCTCTCGTTCCCCACTCCGCCGCCAGCCACTCGTCCCGATCGGGATCGTCCTCAATCCTCTGCCTCCTCCCTCCAACGCCTCACACACGCACACAAGCATCGCGCTAGGGAGAGGAGCTCCCCATGCCAGCGCCTCCGCCTCCTGCTGTCGGTAATCGACGCGAAGTCTCGTCGTCTGCCGCCCTCTATCTTCTCCCTTCGTCTTCGCCTGCGCCTCTTGCGCCTCCTCCCGTCCCGACTGCGAGCTCGCTTGACCCGCACAACCATGGCACCGCTGACCTCCATGGTTTGCCGCGCCCTGCTTCCTCTCCTTGCCGTTTCCCTCCTCCGCCGCCTCGTCTCGCAGGTCTACCATCGCCGTCTTCGGCAGGAGCAGGAGCCCCCATGTCCGCCCCAAGCTCCTCAAGAAGCCGCGCCACCCGCCTTTGACCACGACTCCGGCGAGATCCAGGCAGCCCCGCATCGGAGCCATCGTTCCCGTGCCTCTGCCTCCTCTGTGCTTGCCCCACTGCTGCAGTGCTGCTCTTCACCCGCACGCCCCTTGCCGCCTCCTCCGCCGCTGGCGACCACCAGGAGCTCCGCCACGCCTCGAGCTCCATCCTGCAAGCAGCAGCTCCAGTTGAACCTTGCTCTTGTTGGTCCTGCCTTCCCATGGCCCTGAACCCCCACTGCTACTGAGGGCACCATGTCCGCAAACCCTGCTGCCGGTGCATGCTACCAGTTCATTTTGTCCTTTTGAACACTGTCAACCGAAGCCTTTTGTGATGTTTTGTCTTGGATCCCGCCAAGACCGCCTCAAGTTCGACTATGGTGTGCTGCCCCGACCAAGACCGCAAGTACCGGACGACCCCCGGAGACCTTGGATACGCCAAGTTCGACTACCGCCTACGTGTACAACTTCCGTCGCGAGAATGTCTACTTCCACCACGGCATGAGTACAACTACTTCCACTACGACCCGCGAGTACCACTACTTCCCTCGACGAGATCGAACCACTCCGAAATGCACGCTTTGAAGGTATAGCCCCGAGATGACACCCGTGAATGAATGCATTGTGTTGTATGAGATGCTCGTGTTTGCACCGTGTCCGAGTTGATCCTTGCACGTTCCTCCTCGTTTGCCATGCCACCGACATGTGGGACACCCGGTTGCCGGGATCACCCCACCATCTTTGCATGACCCGATCACGACTACTTCTTTTGTCCCGGTCTCTCAACGAGTAACCAGAACCGATATGTTGCCGTGGCATCATTTTCAGATTCGTCGTTGTGGCACCCTCTCTTTCCACCACGGTGACAAATGCTTCTTAACATGCTCATGTCAACTTTTTCATTAAAATTGCATATAACTTGTATATGTCATCCGCATCATGATAACTATATTTAAAATGTTTAAAATTGTTGTTTGCTTCAAATTGCTAAATGACATATGAGGATTTTCCGGAATTGTTGTTTGTTGTTGCGGCCTCATTTAAACTTGCCTAGATAGGTAGTTTTATTATGCTTCACCCCTTGCCATATTTAATAACATTTAATATTGTTGGGTACATAACCGAGATTAAACTAAATATGTCAATGTGGTGTTTTGTCAATATGCAACTCGTTGCATATTGAGCTCCACTTAACTTGTAGTATTGTTTGTTGCACTTTGCCATGCCATGCCTCATTAAACCGGACATGCATCATACTTGATTGTGGATCATCCCATGATTATGCTTGTGTGTTTACCATGTTGTTTGCTTCTTTCTGGTTGTGCTTCTTCTCGATAGTTCTGTTTCGTTGCGATCGTGAGGATTCGTTCGTCTACGCTTGGCTCGTCTTCGTCCGTTCGTCTTCTTCATGGACTCGTTCTTCCTCCTAGCGGGATTTCAGGCAAGAGGTCCGTTACCCTGGATCTCACTACTATCATTGCTATGCTAGTTGCTTCCTTCTATCGCTATGTTGCGCTACCTATCACTTGCTCTTCAAGCCTCCCAAATCTCCATGTTAGCCTCTAACCTTTTTCACCATTCCTAGCAAACCGTTGTTTGGCTATGTTACCGCTTTGCTCAACCCCTCTTATAGTGCTGCTAGTTGCAGGTGAAGATGAAGATTGCTCCATGTTGGATTATGTTTATGTTGGGATATCACAATATCTCTTATTTAATTAATGCATCTATATACTTGGTAAAGGGTGGAAGGCTCGGCCGTATGCCTGGTGTTTTGTTCCACTCTTGCCGCCCTAGTTTCCGTCATACCGGTGTTATGTTCCTTGATTTTGCATTCCTTACGCGATTGGGTGATTTATGGGACCCCCTTGACAGTTCTCTTTGAATAAAACTCCTCCAGCAAAGCCCAACCTTGGTTTTAACATTTGCCTCACCTAGCCTTTTTCCCTTGGGAGTCGCGCTCCCGAGGGTCATCTTATTTTACCGCCCAGGGCCAGTGCTCCTCGGAGTGTTGCTCCAAACTAGAGCACCGTGCGGGACCGTCCCTTGGCAACTTGGGTTATGTTGGTACATGTATGCTTAGCTTATCCGGTGTGTCCTGAGAACGAGATACGTGCGACTCCTATCGGGATTGTCGACACATCGGGCACGTTTGCTGGTCTTGTTTTACCATTGTCGAAATGTCCTGTAAACCGAGATTCCGAGACTGATCTGGTCTTCCTGGGAGAAGTAATATCCTTCGTTGACCGTGAGAGCTTATGATGGGCTAAGTTGGGACACCCCTGCAGGGTATAAACTTTCGAGAGCCGTGCTCGCGGTTATGTGGCAGATGGGAATTTGTTAATGTCCGGTTGTAGAGAACTTGACACCAGATTCAAATTAAAATGCATCAACCGCGTGTGTAGCCGTGATGGTCTCTTCTCGGCGGAGTCCGGGAAGTGAACACGGTTTTGGGGTTATGTTTGAACGTAAGTAGTTTCAGGGTCACTTCTTGATCATTGCTAGCTTCACGACCGTTACGTTTTTTCTCTTCTTGCTCTTATTTGCGTAAGTTAGCCACCATACTTTGCTTAGCCGTTGCTGCAACCTCACCACTTTAACCCTTCCTTACGCTTTAAGCTTTGCTAGTCTTGATACCCATGGTAATGGGATTGCTAAGTCCTCGTGGCTCACAGATTACTACAACAACAGTTGCAGGTACAGGTTATGTGATGATCTTGATGCGAGAGCGATGTTAACTGTTTTGGAGTTCTTCTTCTGCTTCTTCTTCGATCAGGGGATAGGAACCAGGTCGGCAGCCTGGGCTAGCAGGGTGGATGTCGTTTGAGCTTCTATTTGTGTTTCATCCATAGTCGGATTTTGCTCTTATGTATGATGATGTTGTATTCGTGTGGCATTCTATGCCTCTTGTATGTATCCCCAACTATTATGTAATGGTATGATGTAATGATATCCACCTTGCAAAAGCATCTCCAATATGTCCTTGGTGGGACCTTCGAGTTCCTTTAGGATAGGGTCGCATATTGGGCATGACAGGCGTGGTCAACAAACAAGAGTCATCAGAAGAGGACTGTGCGTGGAGAGCCCGACGACTGGGACCCACAAGGTCCATGGTTGCATGCAAGGAAAGTTCCTCCTTATTAAGCTAAAAAAAATGTTTCCTCCACCTGACAGCTGGGACCCACCGGTTGTATCTTCGCACGGAAGGAAGTGCCTCCTTGTTATGCGAAAAAAATTATTCCTCTCGTTGACAGCTGGGACCCATCAGATTTGGTGGCTGACTTGTGGGCCTACTAAGCGGATGTGTACGCAGGGCTTTGTTAACTTAATCAACAAATGATTCTAGCAGCTGGACCGTTGGATGTTAATCCAACAGACGTGCTCCTTCTTCAACCTCTGTTCTTGCTCCTATCTCCCGTGGGCGGCACCGCGGCTGTGCTGCCGTGCACCCGAACCAGTCAACTTTCCCACTCCAATCCATCTGCGACTCCACTACCCCGTCTTCCCCATCTCCGGGTCGCTCCAGTCTTGGGCCGAGCCGTCATCCATCGGCCTTGGTGTGCTCAGCACGGTGTGGTCAACATGGTCAACAACCGAGAGTCATCGGAAGATGACTGTACGTGAGAGGCTGACAGTGGGGACGCACCACACACATGGACGCATGCATGCAATGGAATGTGGCGTAGTCAACGTGGTCAAGAAACGACTTCCATCAGAAGTGTACTGTACATGGAGAGGCTGACAGTTGGGTCCACGGCCGCAGCAAGGAAGTGCCCCCTTATTATGCGGAAAATAATGATTCCTCCACCTGAAAGCAGGGACCTATCGGATGGGCCACTGTATTTTGCGAAAAAATGTTTCCCCCTGACTGCTGGGACCCACCGGACGGGCCACCGTATTTTGTGAAAAAACGTTCCCCCCGCTGTCAGCTCGGACCCACCGGAAGTGCCTCCTTATTACGCAGAAAAAATGAATACTCCCCCTGCTAGCTGGGACCCACCTTGGTGGGAGGCTGGCTTGTGGGCCTAATAAGTTGACGGGGACGGAGAGCTTTGTCAACTTAGTCAATATGAACGATTCTAGCTCCAGTGACCGTACGATGTCCATCCAACGGCCGTAGTGCTTCTTCAACCTCTGGTCTTCTTGCTCCAGCCGCCCAAACCAGCACAGGTCATGCCGCGTGCTCCTGCCTCCCATGGCCGGATGTGATGCCGTGGAGGCCTCACCGCCCCCTACTACTCCCACCGCTGGCCAGGCCATCCCTCTACTCACCCACAACCCATGTTATTCTGCGGCAACGGCAACCTCACACCGCAGCCGAACTAGTGAACCCTTGTACTCCTCTCCGCGCGGGCTTCCACTGTCGTGTCTTCCCCGGCTCCGCGTCATCCCCTTCCTAGGCCTCGCTGCCATCCACCGCCGTGGTGCTCTCGGCGCGGCATGGTCAATGTGGTCAACGACCGACTTCCATTAGAAGAGTACTATACGTGGTTGGTTCTCAAAAAAAAATATTGTACGTGGAGAGGCTGACAGCTGGGTCCACGGCAGCCGCAAGGAAGTGCCTCCTTATTATGCAGAAAATAATGGTTCCTCCACCTGACAGCAGGGACCCACTGGACGGGCCACCGTATTTTGCAAAAAAAATGTTTCCCCCCTGACTGCTGGGACCCACCAGCTACATCTTCGCACGCAAGGAAGTGCGTCCGGGCAAAAAAAACGATTCACCCCCCCTCTCACTGCTGGGACCCACTAGCTACATCTTTGCACACAAGGAAGTGCCTGACAGTTGGGACCCACCTGGTCGAAGCGTACGTAGCGTTGTCATTCTGGTCGCGAACGTGTACGTATATACTGGTCGATGTAGAGGTGCGCACATGTCGTAGTAGAGGCGCGCACGTGTCATGGTAGAGGCGTGCACACAGCATGTACACATACATACAACAGCCAGGGTGCAAGAAAGTAAATACGGCCACGTACGTACATACGGGCGGGTCTTGAACGCCTACTCGCGCATACGTACGGGCAGGGCTCGTGTACATGGCTGGGTCGGAAAGGAGAAACTGCGTCGTCATCATGTTCATGGGGAGGCAACGGAATGCGTCGTGTTCATCCAGAGGCAACGGAATGCATCGTGTTCATGCGGAGGCAACGGAATGCGTGGGAGCCAACCGGCTTGGATGGAACAGCTGATGGAAACGAGGCCTGGCATACCGCACAACGGAGGAGGCCCCCTTGTGTTCGACCAGCCACGTTAAAGCAGGATCCTGTTCGCCGGGAGGGTGCGGCGTGCCGCAAAAACGGAGAAGCAGACTTGTGTTGGACCTCTTACGGTGAAGCAGGGGTCTGTTGATCGGGAGGGTGTGGCGTACCACAAAGCGGAGAAGCGGACTTGTGTTGGGCGCTAAGGTCGAAATGGGGTCCTCTTCATTGGGAGGGTGTGGCGTGCCGCAAAAGCAGGACTCCACGGGATCTGTTCATCTCCACCATCGACCTCCTCCGGCCTCCACAGACTCTTGTTCATCCACCGTCGACCTCCTCCGGCCTCCACTGCATTTGTTCATCCACGGGCTCCTGTTCATCCAGCCTCCACCGCGTGCTACTCCACCGGCTACTGTTCAAGCAGCCCTCTCCATGGGCTCTTGTTCAGCCACCCCTCCATGGGCTACTGTTCATCCACCCCTCCACCATCTACTGTTCATCCAGCCTCCAAGGGGTCATCCTGTTCATCCAGCCCTCCACGGGGTCCTGTTCATCCAGCCCGAACCGGCTCGATCGATCGGGGTCCTGTTCATCCAGAGGCAACACCACGGGGTCCTGTTCATCCACCCCCACCGCTCATTGTTCATCCAAACGCCCCAGCAACACTCACTGTTCATCCAGAGGCAGCATCGATCGGCTTCAGTTAGCAGCAGTAGCGAAGGAATCGCTCGATCGGGTTCAGTTAACAGTCATCGATCGATCTCTCGGGTTCAGTAACGTGTAGCCTGCAGTGCAATCGCTCGGTTTCAGTTAGAGCCCAACACCTCGCTCGGGTTCAGTTAGAGCCCAACACCTCGCACACATGCGCGTGTACGAGAGACACGCGCATCGCTCGGCCCCGACCACCCACCGTAACCGGGAACACCCCAAAATTTTCCTCGCCCTCACTTCTACCACGGTTTTTTCCGTCATGGACGGCCCAAAGAATGTCATGCAGCTGCGTCTCCGGCCCGCCCAGGATGAAAAGCCCATTTTCTGTCATGATTTTTTGTCATAGAAGTAGGGGCCCACCACATCTATGATGATACCGGCTTTTGCACAATTATCGTCATACAAGTGTCATAAGTATGACAGAAAAAAAATCGTTCGACCCAAAATGTCGCGGATGTGTCTTTTTCTTTGTAGTGCACCCAGAGGACACAAGCCTGGGGGTGCCCCTGGGGCACGCCTAGAGGGCTTGTGGGCCCCCTGAACCTCCTCCGACCTCAACTCTAACTCCATATAACCCTATTCGGGGAGAAAAAAATCAAGGAGAAGAGTGCGTCACGTTTTACGATATGGAGCCACCGCCACCTCTTGTTCTTCCTCGGGGGGGGGGCAGATCTGGAGCCTGTTTTGGGATTTGGAGAGGGGAAATCATCGCCATCATCATCACCAACCTTCCTCCATTGCCAATTCCATGATGCTCACCGCCGGGAGTGAGTAATTCCTTCGTATGCTTGCCGGACGATGATGGTTTGGATGCGATTTATCATGTAATTGAGTTAGTTTTTTAGGGTTTGATCCCTAGTATCCATTATGTTCTAAGATTGATGTTGCTATGACTTTGCTATGCTTAATGCTTGTTACTATGTGCTACCTCTTGAGCTTGCGTTGGTTTTCCCTTAAAGAGGAAAGGGTGATGCAGCAAAGTAGCGTAAGTATTTCCCTCAGTTTTGAGACCCAATGTATCAATCCGATAGGAGATAATGCACAAGTCACCGAATACCTGCACAAACAATCAACAACTTGCACCCAACGCGATAAAGGGGTTGTCAATGCCTTCATGGTCACTTGCAAAAGTGAGATCTAATAGACATAGATAAACAGTAAAGTAAATATTTTTGGTATTTTTTGTTTATAAATCGGAAATTAAAGATTGCAATTAAAAGGAACAGCGACAGAAATTGGCAAGTTGACGGGAAACTAATAGATTCAATATAATGGAAAAGAGACCCAAGGGCCATAGGTTTCATTAGTGGCTTCTCTCAAGATAGCAAATATTGCGGTGGGTGAACAAATTACTATCGAGCAAATGATAGAAAAGCGCATAGTTATGATGATATCTAAGGCAATGATTATGAACATAGGCATCACATCCGTGTCAAGTAGACCAAAACGATTCTGCATCTACTACTATTACTCCACACATCGACCGCTATCCAGCATGCATCTAGAGTATTAAGTTCATAAAGAACGAAGTAACGAATTAAGTAAGATGACATGATGTAGAGGAATTAACTCAAGCAATATGATGAAAACCCCATCTTTTTATCCTCGATGGCAACAATACAATACGTGCCTTGCTGCCCCTACTGTCACTGGGAAAGGACAACACAAGATTGAACCCAAAGCTAAGCACTTCCCCCATTGCAAGAAAGATCAATCTAGTAGGCCAAACTAAACCGATAATTCGAAGAGACTTGCAAAGATATCAAATCATGCATATAAGAATTCAGAGAAGAACCAAATAATATTCACAGATACTCTGATCATAAATCCACAATTCATTGGATCTCGGCAAACACACCGCAAAAGAATATTACATCGAATAGATCTCCAAGAACATCGAGGAGAACATGGTATTGAGAATCAAAGAGAGAGAACAAGCCATCTAGCTAATAACTATGGACCCGTAGGTCTGTGGTAAACTACTCACGCTTCATCGGAGAGGTAATGGTGTTGATGTAGAAGCCCTCCGTGATCGAATCCCCCTCCCCCCGACAGGACACTGGAAAAGGCCCCTAGATGGGAACTCACGGGTACAGAAGGTTGTCGCGGTGGACAAGTGGTTTCGTGGCTCCCTCGGATGTTTTCAGGGTATAAGAGTATATATAGGCGAAGGAATTAGGTCATGGGAGCTACAAGGGGCCCACGAGGTAGGGGGCGTGCCCTACCCCCCTAGGCGTGCCCTCCTGCCTCGTGGCCGCCTTGTTTCTTCTCTGACTTCATCTCCAAGTCTTCTGGTTTCCTTTCGGTCCAAGAAATATCATCGTGAAGGTTTCATTCCGTTTGGACTCCATTTGGTATTCCTTTTCTGTGAAACACTAAAATAGGCAAAAAAAACAGAAACTGGCACTGGGCCCTCGTTAATAGGTTAGTCCCAAAAATAATATAAAATAGCATATAAATGCATATTAAACATCCAAAACAGATAATATAATAGCATGTAACAATAAAAAAAATTATAGATATGTTGGAAACGTATCAAGCATCCCCAAGTTTAATTCATGCGCGTCCTCGAGTAGGTAAATTATAAAAACAACATTTTTTATGTGGAAGGCTATCTAACATATTTATCAATGTAATTACCTTTATTGTGGCATGAATGTTCAGATCTGAAAGATTCAAAACAAAAGTTTAATATTTTGACATAAAAATAATAATACTTCAAGCATACTAACAAAGCAATCATGTCTTTTCAAAATAACATGGCCAAAAAAAGCTATCCCTACAAAATCATATAGTCTGGCTATGCTCTATCTTCATCACACAAAATATTTAAGTCATGCACAACCCCGGTTTTAGCCAAGCAATTGTTTCATACTTTAGTATTTTCAAGCCTTTTCAACTTCCACGCAATACATGAGTGTGAGCCATGGACATAGCAGTATAGGTGGAATAGAATGGTGGTTGTGGAGAAGACAAAAAGGATAAGGTAGTCTCACATCAACTAGGCGTATCAGCGGGCTATGGAGATGCCCATCAATAGATATCAATGTGAGTGAGTAGGGATTACCATGTAATGGATTCACTAGAGCTATAAGTGTATGAAAGCTCAAAAAGAAACTAAGTGGGTGTGCATCCAACTTGCTTGCTCACAAAGACCTAGGGCACTTTGAGGAAGCCCAACATTGGAATATACAAGCCAAGTTCTGTAATGTAAAATTCCCACTAGTATATGAAAGTGACAACATAGGAGACTCATGAAGATCGTGGTGCTACTTTGAAGAACAGGTGTGGAAAAGGATAGAACATTGTCCTTTCTCTCTTTTTCTCTCATTTTTTTTATTTGGGCCTTCTCTTTTTTTATGGCCTCTTTTTTTCTCTTTTCTTTTTTTCTATCCGGAGTCTCATCCCGACTTATGGGGGAATCATAGTCTCCATCATCTTTTCCTCACATGGGACAATGCTCTAATAATGAAGATCATCACACTTTTGTTTACTTACAACTCAAGAATTACAACTCAATACTTAGAACAAAATATGACTCTATGTCAATGCCTCCGGCGGTGTACGGGGATGTGCAATTATTCAAGAGTGACATGTATGATAGAATTATGAATGGTGGGGTGTACCGGGATGTGCAATGATTCAAGAGTGACATGTATGAAAGAATTATGAATGGTGGCTTTGCCACAAATACGATGTCAACTACATGATCATGCAAAGCAATATGATAATGATGAAGCGTGTCATAATAAACGGAACGATGGGAAGTTGCATGGAAATATATCTCGGAATGGCTATGGAAATGCCACAATAGGTAGATATGGTGGCTATTTTGAGGAAGGTAATGGTGGGTGTATGGTACCGACGAAAGTTGCGCGGGACAAGAGAGGCTAGCAATGGTGGAAGGGTGAGAGTGCGTATAATGCATGGACTCAACATTATTCATAAAGAACTCACATACTTATTGCAAAAATCTACAAGTCATCAAAACAAAGTACTGCCGCATGCTCCTAGGGGAAGGATTGGTAGGAGTTAACCATCGCGCGATCCCAACCTCCACTCATAAGGAAGACAATCAATAAATAAATCATGCTGCAACTTCATCACATAATGGTTCACCATACATGCATGCTACGGGAATCACAAACTTTAACACAAGTATCTCTCAAATTCACAATTACTCCACTAGCATGACTCTAATATCACCATCTTTATATCTCAAAACAATCATAAAGAATCAAACTTCTCATAGTATTCAACGCACATTATATGAAAGTTTTTATTATATCCATCTTGGATGCCCATCATATTAGGACTAGTTTTATAACCAAAGAATATTACCATGCTGTTCTAAAGGACTCTCAAAATAATATAAGTGAAGCATGAGAGTTCAACAGTTTCTATAAAATAAAGCCACCGCCGTGCTCTAAAAAGATATAAGTGAAGCACTAGAGCAATATTGCCTAGCTCAAAAGATATAAGTGAAGCACATAGAGTATTCTGATAAATCATGATTCATGTGTGTCTCTCCCAAAAGGTGTGTACAACAAGGATGATTGTGGTAAACTCAAAATCAAAGACTCAAATCATACAAGACGCTTCAAGCAAAACACATATCATGTGGTGAATAAAAATATAGCCTCAAGTAAAGTTACCGATTGAGGAAGACGAAAGAGGGGATGCCTTCCGAGGCGTCCCCAAGCTTAGGCTTTTGGTTGTCCTTAAATATTACCTTGGGGTGCCGTGGGCATCCCCAGGCTTAGGCTCTTGCCACTCCTTATTCCATAGTCCATCAAATCCTTACCCAAAACTTGAAAACTTCACAACACAAAACTCGACAGAAAATCTCATGAGCCCCGTTAGTATAAGAAAATAAATCACCACTTTAAGGTACTGTTGCAAACTCATTCTTTATTTATATTGGTGTGATATCGAATTTATTGCAACTTCTCCATGGTTCATACCCCCCGATACTACCAATAGATTCATCAAAATAAGCAAAGAACACGCGAAAAACAGAATCTGTCAAAAACGGAATAGTCTGTAGTAATCTGCAACTCTCGAATACTTATGTTACTCCAACAATCCATCCAAATTAGTAAACCCTGAGAAATTTCTGTACCAATCCATATCAAAAAGAATTAGATCCAAATCACGTTTCTATGAATTTTCAAAACTAATTTACTAAGAGTGAAAGTTTCTGATTTTCAGCAGGATCAAGACAACTATCACCATAAGCTATCCTAAAGGTTCTACTTGGCACAAACACTAATTAAAGCATAAAACCACATATAACCAGAGGCTAGATGAATTATTTATTACTAAACAGGATCAAAAATCAAAGAACAAAAATAAAATTGGGTTGCCTCCCAACAAGCGCTATCGTTTTACGCCCTTAGCTAGGCATAAATACGCGAATAGATCTAGGTATTGCCATCTTTGGTATGCAATCCATAAGTGGCTCTCATGATAGATTCATAAGGAAATTTAGTTTTATTCCTAGGAAAGTGTTCCATGCCTTTCCTTAACGGAAATTGGAATCTAATGTTTCCTTCTTTCATATCAATAATTGCAGCAATCGTTCTAAGGAAAGGTCTACCAAGAATAATAGGACATGTAGGATTGCGATCTATATCAAGAACAATGAAATCTACGGGCACATAATTCCTATTTGCAACAATAAGAACATCATTAATCCTTCCCATAGGTTTCTTAATAGTGGAATCCGCAAGATGCAAATTTAAAGAACAATCATCAAATTCACAGAAACCTAACACATCACACAAAGTTTTTGGAATCGTGGAAACAACAGCACCCAAATCACACAAAGCATAGTATTCATAATCTTTAATCTTAATCTTAATAGTAGTTTCCCACTCATCATAAAGTTTTCTAGGGATAGAAACTTCTAGTTCAAGCTTTTCTTCAAAAGATTGCATCATAGCATCAACGATATGTTTAGTAAAAGCTTTGTTTTGATTATAATCATGAGGAGAATTTAACACGGATTACAACAAGGAAATACAATCTATTAAAGAACAATTATCATAATTAAATTCCTTGAAATCCAAAAGAGTGGGCTCATTGCTACTTAAAGTCTTGACCTCTCCAATCCCACTTTTATCAATTTTTGCATCCAGATCTAAAAACTCTGAATCATTGGGACACCTTTTAACTAAAGTTGACTCATCTCCAGTTCCATATTTATCAAGATTCATATTGGAAAATAAAGATTTAATAGGAGTCACATCAATCACTTTTAGATCTTCATCATTATTATTTAGATCCTCGGGTTTAGCGGCCATCTTATTAACTAAGGTGGCTTGTTTATCAGAAATTTGGCCTACTAAATTTTCAAGATGAGCAAACTAAGATTTCAAACCATAAAATTCCTTAGACATATCATCAAGCTCTTTATATACTCCATAAAACTTTTTTGTTCTTTAAGCTCGTTTCTAAAGAAGTTATCATGCTCAAATTGTAAAGACATAAAGCTACTAACATTATTTTCAATCTCTTCCAACCGCCTAAGGTGAGGATCAACGCTTTTTGGCTGCGCCATCAAAGAAGAACACGCAAGCACACAAGAAGCAAGCAAAAAGACACGAATGGAAGAGAGGCGAAGAAAAGGAAAAGGCTTTCGAAGATCATTTTAGAAGTGGGGGAGAGGAAAACGAGAGGCGAATGGCGAATAATGTAATGCAAGGGAGAAGAGTTTATGATGGGTACTTGGTATGGCCTGACTTGACGTAGATCTCCCCGGCAACGGCGCTATAAATCCTTCTTGCTACCTCTTGAGCTTGCGTTGGTTTTCCCTTCAAGAGGAAAGGGTGATGCAGCAAAGTAGCGTAAGTATTTCCCTCAGTTTTGAGAACCAAGGTATCAATCCAGTAGGAAACAACACACAAGTCACCGAATACCTGCACAAACAATCATTAACTTGCACCCAACACGATAAAGGGGTTGTCAATCCCTGCACGGTCACTTGCAAAAGTGAGATCTGATAGAGATAGATAAATGGTAAAGTAAATATTTTTGGTATTTTTGGTTTATAGATCGGAAAGTAAAGATTACAATTAAAAGGAACGACGACAGAAATTGGCGAGTTGACGTGAAACTAATAGATTCAATATAATGGAAAAGAGACCCGGGGCCATAGGTTTCACTAGTGGCTTCTCTCAAGATAGCAAATATTACGGTGGGTGAACAAATTACTGTCGAGCAATCGATAGAAAAGCGCATAGTTATGATGATATCTAAGGCAATGATCATGAACATAGGCATCACGTCCATGTCAAGTAAACCGAAACGACTCTGCATCTACTACTATTACTCCACACGTCGACCACTATCCAGCATGCATCTAGAGTATTAAGTTCATAAAGAACGGAGTAACACATTAAGTAAGATGACATGATGTAGAGGAATTAACTCAAGCAATGTGATGAAAACCCCATCTTTTTATCCTCGATGGCAACAATACAATACGTGCCTTGCTGCCCCTACTGTCACTGGGAAAGGACACCACAATATTGAACCCAAAGCTAAGCACTTATCCCATTGCAAGAAAGATCAATCTAGTAGGCCAAACTAAACCGATAATTCGAAGAGACTTGCAAAGATATCAAATCATGCATATAAGAATTCAGCGAAGAACCAAATAATATTCATAGATAATATGATCATAAATCCACAATTCATCAGATCTCGGCAAACACACCGCAAAAGAATATTACATCGAATAGATCTCCAAGAACGTCGAGGAGAACATGGTGTTGAGAATCAAAGAGAGAGACGAAGCCATCTAGCTAATAACTATGGACCCGTAGGTCTGTGGTAAACTACTCACGCTTCATCGGAGAGGTAATGGTGTTGATGTAGAAGCCCTCCATGATTGAATCCCCCTTCGGCAAGATGCTGGAAAAGGCCCCTAGATGGGATCTCATGGGTACAGAAGGTTACGGCGGTGGAAAAGTGATTTCGTGGCTCCCCCGGATGTTTTCAGGGTATAAGAGTATATATAGGCAAAGGAACTAGGTCAGGGGAGCTACAAGGGGCCCACAAGGTAGGGGCGTGCCCTACCCCCTGGGCGCGCCCTCCTGCCTCGTGGCCGCCTCGTTGCGTCTCCGATTTCATCTCCAAGTCTTTTGGTTTTCTTTCGGTCCAAGAAAGATCATCGTGAAGGTTTCACTCCGTTTGGTATTCCTTTTCTGGGAAACTCTAAAATAGGCAAAAGCAGAGAAACTGGCACTGGGCCCTCAGTTAATAGGTTAGTCCCAAAAATAATATAAAATAGCATATAAATGCCTATTAAACATCCAAAACAGATAATATAATAGCATGTAACAATAAAAAATTATAGATACGTTGGAGATGTATCACTAGGGCCTGAGTGCCATGATTTCAGATCTGAACCTATTATGTTTTCATGAATATATTTGTGTTCTTGATCCAATCTTGCAAGTTGTAGACACCTATTATGAGTTATGATTCGCATACCTCGAGGTGACAATAATTGGGATTCTTTCCGGTGATTACCGTAGTTTGAGGAGTTCATGTATTCACTAAGTGCTAATGCTTTGTTCCGGTTCTCTATTAAAAGGAGGCCTTAATATCACTTAGTTTCCTTATGGACCCCGCTGTCATGGGAGGGTAGGACAAAAGACGTCATGCAAGTTCTTTTTCATAAGCACGTATGACTATATACAGAATACATGCCTACATTATATTGATGAATTGGAGCTAGTTATGTTTCACCCTAGGTTATAACTATTGCATGATGAATGCCATCCGACATAATTATCCATCACTAATCCAATGCCTACGAGCTTTTCACATATTGATATTTGCTAAGTTACTTTGCCGTTGCCACTGTTACAATCACTACAAAATTGCTAATGTTACTTTTGCCACTGTTACTGTTACTTCCATACTACTTTGCTACTAAAAACTTTGCTGCAGATATTAAGTCTGTCAGGTGTGCTTGAATTGACAACTCAACTGCTAATACATGTGAATATTCTTTTGCTACCCGTGTGTTGAATCAATAAATTTGGGTTGAATACTCTACCCTCAAAAACTGTTGCGGTCCCCTATACTTGTGGGTTATCAATGCTCGATAGTTAGATCAATTATTGATGGTGGTTTCCGGTCTTGGATCCTAATGTTGCCGGGGACCATAGCTCTATTTGGTGAGTCACTTGGGATTTATATCTTTTGATCACTGTGAAGAATCCGAAAGATCCAAGAACCAAGATCTATCCCTCTACTACGAGGGGAGGTAAGGAACTGCCATCACACTCTGCACTTGATTCACCTTCTGTTTTGAGCAAGCTTGCGACACCTACACCTGCTAGTAATCCTAATATGTCACAAGTGATTGATGATGCTACTTCTTCCATGAATGATACTTATGATGATGCTAGTACTTTGCCTGCTAAGACTATGCCACTAGGAGAATTTCTTGATGAACAACTTATTAGGGTTAGAGAGAATGAGATTACTGAAACTGTAGAAATTATTGAAACTGAATATTATGATTCTCCTCCTAGATATGAATTGCCTGATATACCGGAGGGTTATGTTATGGATGGGGAAGTAGCTAGAGACTTTCTTGCTTGTAAGGATAGAGATGATCTTAAGAAATTATTATGCAAGTGGAAAGAAAAATCTTTGAATGCAAGAATACAATATGATCCTAAGTTTGCTAATTCACCTATCTTTGTTACTGATAAGGATTATGAGTTCTCTGTCGATCCTGAGTTAATTACTTTGGTTGATTCTGATCCTTTCCATGGTTATGAATCTGAAACTGTTGTGGCATATCTTACTAAACTGAATGATATAGCCACCCTATTTGCTCATGAGGAAAAAATTCGCTATTACTATATTCTTAAATTGTTTCCTTTCTCATTAAAGGGTGATGCTAAGATATGGTTTAATTCTCTTGCTCCTGGTTGTGTGCGTAGTCCCCATGATATGATATATTACTTTTCTTTAAAATATTTTCCTGCTCATAAGAAACAAGCTACCCTTCGGGAAATATTTAACTTTCTAATTACTTAATGCTTTGTCGGATCACCCTCTTAAGAAAAATGAAATACTGGATATCTTTTGTAATGGACTAACTGATGCTTCTAGGGACCACCTAGATAGTTGTGTTGGTTATGTTTTCAGGGAATGAACTGTTGAACAAGCTGAAGAACTATTGAATAATATATTGAGCAATGATAATGATTGGACCCTTCCCAAACCACCTCCTAAACCTACTCCGAAGAAGAGAGGTATTCTATTTCTCAGTCCTGAAGATATGCAAGAGGCAAAGAAATCCATGAAAGAAAAAGGTATTAAAGTTGAAGATGTTAAGAACTTACCACCTATTGAAGAAATACATGGTCTTAATACTCCGACATAGGTAGTAAATTCTTAACATCTTCAACTTTCCACCATAAGGATACATCTTTCATGTACTTAAGACCATGTATTTATTCAAATGGTCTTAATACATTTTTAATAAAAGAAAGATACCAGAAGCTGAAATTTCCACCATGCTTGCTAATTATACATTTAAGGGTGGAGCACCAAAGAAACTAGGAGATTCGGGAATACCAACTATACCATGCTCCATCAAAAGTAACTATGTCAGAACTGCTTTATGCAATCTTGGAGCCGGGTTAGTGTTATGCCTTTCTCTTTGTATCGTAGACTTGATTTGAATAAGTTGACACCAACTAATATTTCTTTGCAAATGGCTGATAAATCAACTGATATACGGTGTTTGTGAGGATGTACATGTCGTAGTTGCAAATGTTACTGTCTTAACAGACTTTGTTGTTCTTGATATACCCGAGGATGACAGTACGTCGATCATCCTTGGTAGATCCTTGAATACTGTAGGGGCTGTTATTGATTCCAACAAGGGCAATGTCACTTTTCATGTCAATGGTAATGAGCATAAGGTACACTTTTCGAAGAAACAACCTCAAGTAAATAGTGTCAACTCTATTGGAGAAACTCCAACAGTCGCTATTGGAGGTTTTTAATTCCCTATTCCTACTATCAAAAACAAATACGATATTCTTATTGTTGGGGACATGCATATCCCTGTTGAGGTAACCTAGTGTTATTCGAAAATTCTTCGGTTTCACGTCATTAGGAAGAAGTTTATTAATAAGACTTGATCAACCTTATTAATGGATTCCTTTTGACGAGCATGAGATGGATGAATTAGGAGGCACAACTTTCTGTACCCACCTTTTACTTTCTGTTATTTAGATTTAATAAAGTATAAATGCTATTTTTCTGTTTTCTAAATTATCCGTGCAATAAAAAAATGACCAGAAAATAAAAGTTCTTCAAATGCCCTGAAAATTTAGTATGATTTTTTCCTTAATATTTAAGAATTTTTGGCACTGAAAACACTGCAGGGAGGTGCACCAGTTGGCCACAAGCCCACAGGGCACGCCCACCCCCTTGGGCACGCCTACAGGGCTTGTGGGTCCCCCTCACTTATGCCAGCACCCATCCACTTCGTCTTCCTTCAGAAAAAATCCCACCATTGCTCAAACCCGTGTTCTTTCTCATTTTGATGCCATTTTCAATCTCCTTGCTCAAAGCTCTTTTTGCAAAAATGTTTTGGGGGATTGTTCTTCGGTATGTGACTCCTCCAATGGTCCAATTAGTTTTTGTTCTAGTGCTTTATTTATTGCGAAAAAAATCTACTGAGGTGACCATGTTCTTGAGCTTGCATGTCAAATTTATATGGTTCAAAGTAGTTTTGTTACATTATATAGCCTCTAGACACTTGTGGGAGTAGTTGCTATTAGTTTTGTTGAGTTTGATTCACTTTTACTTTTAAGTCACTAAATTTTTCAGATATTTGTAGAGGAAAAGGAAACCATGAAGAAGTGGTTAAGAGGCTCTTCAAGCCGGGGTTCTGAAGGAAATGAGAATGAGGAGAAGAATAAGCCCAAGTACAACCTTCCTCGCATGACGGAGGTTCAGTCGTGTCAATGGCCAGGATTTATGATGATATCTATTATTTGACAAAGAATGCCGGCATCACCGCTTTCCTCCAAGATAATTGTGACCAATACCTCCTACTCACTAACACCTTCGTGCAAAATTTTCACTTTCATTCTAGGAAGGATCCTCCCATGGTAGAATTCTACTTGTATGATGTGCCTAAGTGAATGATGCTCTATGATTTTTGCGATGTTTGCAAATTACTTATGAGGGCAGCGTCAGTGAACCACGTCCTAGAGACGTGGAGGACTTTATTGCTGAAATTATTGTGGGGGGGGAAGAGAGAGGGGTGTCGGAAGCGAGAGTGGCTAGTTTACATTTTTCCTGTTTTACGCTACTATTCACTATTTGCTGGGAGATGGTTGATTGGTCATGGAGAGAGTGGGGGCCTTAGTGCACCCGATCTCGCTATTTTGCGCCATGCTTTATATTCTGACATAACTTTTAGTTTGGGCACTATTGTTGTTCGACGGTTAAACACAAGGGTACTATATTTGGTGGTGTCTATGCCTCCCGCCTAGCTAAACATTTTGAGATACCTATTAGGCATGATGAGGAGGATGAGATGAAGTTACCCACTAAATACTTAGACTATGCTAGTATGATAGCACACAATTTTATTAAAAAGGACGACGATAAGAGACTCCTCTACAACCTAGTATTTAGTCAGGGTACTTGTGAGATTATTACCTTGCCTGCACCTTCTTTATTCGATATTCATTTAGGCAGGTACACCATTATGCCCAAGGACATCTACACATATTGGGGTCTTTCACAACCCCCAGCACATGAGACGACACCAGCTCCTTACCCACATCAGGAGCCTATTTATCGGTAGGAGCCGCAGGAGCTCGCCAACCAGTGGAACCCTCAGGACCCTCCGCAGCATCCAGGAGAGGGTTATTTTGAGTCATGGCCATAGACCAACTTAGGACAAAATCATAAGCTTGGGGGAGTATGTATTTCTCATCGACATTACATTCATGCATCACACATTCATTCCAGTTGTCGGTGTTCATACTTTTTCTTTGTATTATCCATGTTAGCGTATTTTTCTTGCTTTCTTTTTGTGTGTTTGAAAAACTTTGGGAAAATCAAAAAAATTAGTTCTCGCTTCTTTTTAGTTTCCCTTCTAGTTCATAATTAGTAGTAGTATTAAAAGAAAAGCCAAAAAGATTTCTTGTTCTTCTTTTGCTTGTTGGGAGCTTTCCCGTGTAAATAGTTTTTCTCATTTTTTGTTATTTGCTTTCTTTAGAAAACAAAAACTCCAAAAATATTTCAATGTGTTTCTCTAAATCTTTTCCTTTTCTTTGGGTCGTGAGGAGAAGACCACGATGAAAATGATGAGTGGCTCTCATATGCATTATTATTGATCTAACAAAAAGCCCATATTACCTTGTCTTCTCCTCTGAATAAATATTTGCAGATCTAGCTTAGTCCAATGCATGTGCACTCTTATTACTATTCACATCATTCGGTCATGCAAGGGAAAGGTAATAATGATAATATTTGATGAAGTGATTGAGATGGAGAAAAGTGTTGGGGAACGTAGTAATTTCAAAAAATTTCCTACGCACACGCAAGATCATGGTGATGTATAGCAACGAGAGGGAGAGTGTTGTCTCGTACCCTCGTAGACCCGGCGAAGCGATCACAACGTAGAGGAAGTAGTCGTGCGTTCTCCTCGCGATCCGACCGATCCGGCGCCGTTACTCGGCGCCCCGAGTTCTTGACACACGTACAGCTCGATGGCGTCCCTCGTACTCGATCCAGCCGAGTGTCGAGGAGAGTTTCGTCGACCTGACGGCGTGGTGGCGATCTTGATGTTTCACCGGCGCGAGGCTTCGCCTAAGCTTGCATGACAGTATGACCGAGGTGGAATATGGTGGAGGGGGCACCGCTGCACGGCTAAGGAGCGATCTAAAGATCAAACTTGTGTGTTCAAGGGTGCCCCCTGCCCCAGTATATAAAGGAGGGAGGGGGAGGCCGGCCGGCCTAGCTAGGGCGCGCCGGGAGGAGTCCTACTCCCACCGGGAGTAGGACTCCCCCCCTTTCCTAGTTGGAATAGGATTGGGGGGAGGGGGAAGAGGAGAGGGGGCGCCGCCCCCCCCCCCTCCTTGTCCTATTCGGACTGGGGGGGGAGAGGGCGCGCGGCCACCTCCTGGCCGGCCCCTCCTCTTCTCCCTCGAGGCCCACCGAGGCCCATTTACCCCCCGGGGGGTTCCGGTAACCTCCGGTACTCGATAAATTCCGTTTTACTTGGAACCATTCCGAACTCCAAACATAGGCTTCCAATATATCAATCTTTATGTCTCGACCATTTCGAGACTCCTCGTCATGTCCGTGATCACATCCGGGACTCCGAACTTCTTCGGTACATCAAAATACATAAACTCATAATAAGCATCGCCGAAACCTTAAGCGTGCGGACCCTACGGTTCGAGAACAATGTAGACATGACCTAGAACTATTCACGGTCAATAACCAACAGCGGGACCTGGATGCCCATATTGGTTCCTACATATTCTCGAAGATCTTTATCGGTCGGACCGCATAACAACATACGTTGTTCCTTTGTCATCGGTATGTTACTTGCCCGAGATTCGATCGTCGGTATCCAATACCTAGTTCAATCTCGTTACGGCAAGTCTCTTTACTCGTTCCGTAATACATCATCTCACAACTAACTCATTAGTTGTAGTGCTTGCAAGGCTTCGATGATGTGTATTACCGAGAGGGCCCAGAGATACCTCTCCGACAATTGGAGTGACAAAACCTAATCTCGAAATCGCCAACCCAACATCGCCTTTGGAGACACTGTAGTACTCCTTTATAATCACCCGATTCGTTGTGACGTTTGGTAGCACCAAAGTGTTCCTCCGTAAACAGGAGTTGCATAATCTCATAGTTACGAGGAACATGTATATGTCATGGATAAAAGCGGTAGCAACATACTAAGCGATCGTGTGCTAAGCTAAGGGAATGGGTCATGTCAATCAGATCATTCTACTAATGATGTGACCTTGTTAATCAAATAACAACTCCTTGTTCATGGTCGGAAACACAACCATCTTTGATTAACAAGCTAGTCTAGTAGAGGCATACTAGTGACATGTTGTTTTGTCTATGCATTCACACATGTATCATGTTTCCGGTTAATACAATTCTAGCATGAATGATAAACATTTATCATGAAATAAGGAAATAAATAATAACTTTATTATTGCCTCTAGGGCATATTTCCTTGATCTCCCACTTGCACTAGAGTCAATAATCTAGATTACATAGTAATGATTCTAACACCCATGGAGTCTTGGTGCTGATCATGTTTTGCTCGTGGAAGAGGCTTAGTCAACGGTGCGCAACATTCAGATCCGTGTGTATCTTACAAATCTCTATGTCTCCCACGGACTAAGTCCGGATGGAATTGAAGCGTCTCTTGATGTGCTTGGTCCTCTTGTGAAATCTGGATTCCTTCGCTAAGGCAATTGCTCGATATTGTCACGAAGATTTTCATTGGACCCGATGCACTAGGTATGACACCTAGATCGGATATGAACTCCTTCATCCGACTCCTTCATTAGCTGCTTCCGAA
Organism: Aegilops speltoides; assembly: GCA_021437245.1. Classification (NCBI taxonomy): domain Eukaryota; kingdom Viridiplantae; phylum Streptophyta; class Magnoliopsida; order Poales; family Poaceae; genus Aegilops; species Aegilops speltoides. The sequence continues at coordinate 351,357,073 of CM038142.1, read as the reverse complement.
GCTGCTATGTATTCCGCTTCACATGTAGATCCCGCTCGATGCTTTGTTTAGAACTGCACCAACCGACGGCTCCTCCGTTTAGTGTAAATCGTATCCGGTCTGCGATTTAGAATCGTCCGGATCGGTGTCAAAGCTTGCATCAACGTAACCGTTCGATGAGCTCTTTGTCACCTCCATATCTGAAAACATATCCTTAGTCCTTTTCGGTATTTGGGATGTTCTTGACCGCTGTCGATGATCCACTCTGGATTACTTTGGTACCTCCTGCTAGGCTTATAGCAAGGCATACATCAGTCCGGTACACAACATTGCATACATGATAGAGCCTATGGCTGAAGCATAGGAACATCTTTCATTCTCTCTCTATCTTCTGCGTGGTCGGGCATTGAGTCTTACTCAACTTCACACCTTGTAACACGGCAAGAACCCTTTCTTTGCTTGATCCATTTGAACTTCTTCAAAATTTTGTCAAGGTATGTGCTTTGTGAAAGTCAATTAGGCGTCTTGATCTATCTCTATAGATCTTAATGCCCAATATGTAAGCAGCTTCACGAGGTCTTTCATTGAAAAACTCTTATTCAAGTATCCCTTTATGCTATCCAGAAATTCTATATCATTTCCGATCAGCAATATGTCATCTACATATAATATCGAAATGCTCTGAGCTCCCACTCACTTTCTTGTAAATCTGAGCTTCTCCAAAAGTGCAGACAAACCCAAATGCTTTGATCACACTATCAAAGCATTTATTCCAACTCGAGATGCTTGCACCAGTCCATAGATGGATCATTGGAGCTTGCACACTTTGTTAGCTCCTTTGGATCGATAAAACCTTCGGTTGCATCATATACAACTCTTCTTCCGAAATCCATTCAGAATGCGGTCTTTACATCCATTTGCCAAATTTCATAATCATAAAATCGGCAATTGCTAACATGATTCGGACGGACTTAAGCATCGCTTCTGGTGAGAAGGTCTCATCGTAGTCAATCCCTTGAACTTGCGAAAACCTTTTGCGACAAGTCGAGCTTTATAAACGATAACATTACCGTCGGCGTCGGTCTTCTTCTTGAAGATCCACTTGTTTTCTATTGCTTGCCGACCCTCGGGCAAGTCAACCAAAGTCCATACTTTGTTTTCATACATGGATCCCATCTCAGATTTCATGGCCTCAAGCCATTTTGCGAATCTGGGCTCACCATCGCTTCTTCATAGTTCGTAGGTTCATCATGATCTAGTAGCATGATTTCCGAGCAGGATTACCGTACCACTCAGTGCGGATCTTACTCTGGTTGATCTCGAGGTTCTGCGATAACTTGATCGAAGTTTCATGATCAACATCATCAACTTCCTCACTACTTGGTGTAGGTGTCTCGAAACCGTTTTCTGCGACGAACTACTTTCAAGTAAGGGAGAAGGTACTATTACCTCATCAAGTTCCACTTTCCTCCCACTCACTTCTTTCGAGAGAAACTCCTTCTCTAGAAAGGATCCATTCTTAACAACGAATGTCTTGCCTTCGGATCTGTGATAGAAGGTGTACCCAACTGTCTCCTTTGGGTATCCTATGAAGACACATTTCTCGATTTTGGTTCGAGCTTATCGGGTTGAAGCTTTTCACATAAGCATCGCATCCCCAAACTTTAAGAAAGCGATAACTTTGGTTTCTTGCCAAACCATAGTTCATAAGGTGTCGTCTCAGCGGTTTTGACGGTGTTCTATTCGAGTGTGAATGCGGCCGTCTAGAGCATAACCCCAAAGCGATAGCGGTAAATCTGTAAGAGACATCATAGATCGCACCATATCTAGTAAAGCACGATTCTGACGTTCGGACACACCATTACTGTTGTGGTGTTCCGGTGGCGTGAGTTCTGAAACTATTCGCATTGTTTCAAATGTAGACCAAACTCGTAACTCAAATATTCACCTCCACGATCAGATCGTAGAAACTTAATTTTCTTGTTACGATGTTTTTCAACTTCACTCTGAAATTCTTTGAACTTTTCAAATGTTTCAGACTTATGTTTCATTAAGTAGATATACCCATATCTGCTTAAGTCATCTGTGAAGGTGAGAAAATAACGATATCCGCCACGAGCCTCAACATTCATTGGACCACATACATCTGTATGTATGATTTCCAACAAATCTGTTGCTCTCTCCATAGTACCGAGAAGCGGTGTTCTAGTCATCTTGCCCATGAGGCACGGTTCGCAAGTGCCAAGTGATTCATAATCAAGTGACTCCAAAAGTCCATCGAGATGGAGTTTCTTCATGCGCTTTACACCGATATGACCTAAGCGGCGATTGCCACAAATAAGTTGCACTATCATTATCAACTCTGCATCTTTTGGTTTCAACATTATGAATATGTGTATCACTACTATCGAGATTCATCAAAATAGACCATTCCTCAAGGGTGCATGACCATAAAGATATTACTCATATAAATAGAACAACCATTATTCTCGATTTAAATGAATAACCGTCTCGCATCAAACAAGATCCAGATATAATGTTCATGCTCAACGCAGCACCAAATAACAATTATTTAGGTCTAAAACTAATCCGAAGGTAGATGTAGAGGTAGCGTGCCGACCGCGATCACATCGACTTTGGAACCATTTCCCACGCGCATCGTCACCTCGTCCTTTGCGAGTTAAGCAATCTGTTGTCCTGTTTGAGTTGCAAATATTAGCAGAGAACCGATATCAAATACCAGTGCTACTACGAGCTCTAGTAAGGTACACATCAATAACATGTATATCACATATACCTTTGTTCACCTTGCCATCCTTCTTATCCGCCAAATACTTGGGGCAGGTCCGCTTCGATGACCGATCGCTTGCGATAGAAGCACTCGATTTCAGGTTTAGGGCCAGACTTGGGTTTCTTCTCTGAGCGACAACTTGCTTGCTGTTCTTCTTGGAGTTCCTTCTTCTTCCCTTTGCCTTTCTTCTTGAAACTAGTGGTCTTATTGACCATCAACACTTGATGCTCCTTCTTGATTTCTACCTCCATGCAGCCTTTAGCATTGCGAAGAGCTCGGTATAGTCTTTACTAACCCTTGCATATTATAGTTCATCACGAAGCCTTTGTAGCTTGGTGGCGGTGATTGAAGAATTACATCAATGACACAATCATCCGGAAGATTAACTCCCAATTGTGTCAAGTGATTGTAGTACCCGGACATTACGAGTATATGCTCACTAACGAACTATTCTCCTCCATCTTGCAGCTATAGAACTTATTGGAGACTTCATATCTCTCAATCCGGGCATTACATTGGAATATTAACTTCAACTCTGGAACATCTCATATGCTCCATGACGTTCAAAACGTCGTTGAAGTCCCGGTTCTAAGCCGTAAAGCATGGCACACTTGAACTATAGAGTAGTCATCAGCTTTGCTCGCGGACGTTCATAACATCTGCGGTTGCATTAGCAAGCGAGCACAGCACCTAGCGGTGCATCCAGGGCGTAACTCTTACGTGCAGCAATGAGGATAATCCTCAAGTTACGGACCCGATCCGTGTAATTGCTACCATCATCTTTCAACTTTGCTTTCTCAAGGAACGCATTAAAATTCAACGGAACAACAGCACGAGCCATCTATCTACAATCAAACATAAACAAGCAAGATACTATCAGGTACTAAGTTCATGATAAATTTAAGTTCAATTAATCATATTACTTAAGAACTCCCACTTAGAAAAACATCTCTCTAGTCATCTAAGTGATCACGTGATCCAAATCAACTAAACCATAACCGATCATCACGTGAGATGGAGTAGTTTCAATGGTGAACATCTTATGTTGATCATATCAACTATATGACTCACGCTCGACCTTTCGGTCTCCGTGTTCCGAGGCCATATCTGCATATGCTAGGCTCGTCAAGTATAACCCGAGTATTCTGCGTGTGCAAAAACTGGCTTGCACCCGCTGTAGATGGACGTAGAGCTTATCACACCCGATCATCACGTGGTGTGCAGGCACGACGAACTTTGGCAGCGGTGCATACTGGGAGAACACTTCTTGATAATTTAGTGAGAGATCATCTTATAATGCTACCGTCAATCAAAGCAAGATAAGATGCATAAAAGGATAAACATCACATGCAAATCAATATAAGTGATATGATATGGTCATCATCATCTTGTGCTTCATGATCTCCATCTTGCGGCACCACCATGATCACGATCGTCACCGCGCGACACCTTGATCTTCATCGTAGCATCGTTGTCGTCTCGCCAAACTTATGCTTCTCGACTATCGCTACCGCTTAGTGATAAAGTAAAGCATTACGAAGCGATTGCATTGCATACAATAAGCGACAACCATATGGCTCCTGCCGATTGCCGATAACCGGTTACAAAACATGATCATCTCATACAATAAAATATAGCATCACGTCTTGACCATATCACATCACAACATGCCTGCAAAAACAAGTTAGGCGTCCTCTACTTTGTTGTTGCAAATTTTACGTGGCTGCTACGGGCTTAAGCAAGAACCAGTCTCACCAGCGCATCAAAACCACAGCGATACTTCGTCAAATAGACTCCATTTTAACCTTCTCAAGGACCGGGCGTAGCCACACTCAGTTCAACTAAAGTGAGAGAGACAGCACCCACCAGTCACCTTTAAGCAGCGAGTGCTCGTGGCGGTGAAACCAGTCTCGCGTAAGCGTCTGGCGTAATGTCGGTGCAGGCGCTTCATCTCACAATACCGCTGAACCAAAGTATGACATCTGGTAGGTAGTATGACTTGTATCGCCCACAACTCACTTGTGTTCTACTCGTGCAAAACATCAAACCATAGAAAAACCTAGGCTCGGATGCCACTTTGTTGGGGAGCGTAGTAATTTCAAAAATTTTCCCTACGCACACGCAAGATCATGGTGATGTATAGCAACGAGAGGGAGAGTGTTGTCTCGTACCCTCGTAGACCCGGCGAAGCGATCACAACGTAGAGGAAGTAGTCGTCGTTCTCCTCGCGATCCGACCGATCCGGCGCCGTTACTCCGGCGCCCGAGTTCTTGACACACGTACAGCTCGATGGCGTCCCTCGTACTCGATCCAGCCGAGTGTCGAGGGAGAGTTTCGTCGACCTGACGGCGTGGTGGCGATCTTGATGTTTCACGGCGCGGGCTTCGCCTAAGCTTGACGGTATGACCGAGGTGGAATATGGTGGAGGGGCACCGCACACGGCTAAGGCGATCTAAAGATCAAACTTGTGTGTTCAAGGGTGCCCCTGCCCCGTATATAAAGGAGGGAGGGGGAGGCCGCCGGCCTAGCTAGGCGGCGGGAGGAGTCCTACTCCCACCGGGAGTAGGACTCCCCCTTCCTAGTTGGAATAGGATTGGGGGAGGGAAGAGGAGAGGCGCCCCCCCCCTCCTTGTCCTATTCGGACTGGGGGAGAGGCGCGTGACCACCTCTGGCCGGCCCTCCTCTTCTCCCTCGAGGCCCACCGAGGCCCATTTACCCCGGGTTCCGGTAACCTCCGGTACTCAGAAATTCCGTTTTAGCGGAACCATTCGAACTCCAAACATAGGCTTCAATATATCAATCTTTATGTCTCGACCATTTGAGACTCCTCGTCATGTCCGTGATCACATCCGGGACTCGAACTTCTTCGGTACATCAAAATACATAAACTCATAATAAGCATCATCGAAACCTTAAGCGTGCGGACCCTACGGTTCGAGAACAATGTAGACATGACCTAGAACTATTCACGGTCAATAACCAACAGCGGGACCTGGATGCCCATATTGGTTCCTACATATTCTCTGAAGATCTTTATCGGTCGGACCGCATAACAACATCGTTGTTCCTTTGTCATCGGTATGTTACTTGCGAGATTCGATCGTCGGTATCAATACCTAGTTCAATCTCGTTACGCAAGTCTCTTTACTCGTTCCGTAATACATCATCTCACAACTAACTCATTAGTTGTAGTGCTTGCAAGGCTTGATGATGTGTATTACCGAGAGGGCCCGAGATACCTCTCCGACAATTGGAGTGACAAAACCTAATCTCGAAATCGCCAACCCAACATCTGCCTTTGGAGACACCTGTAGTACTCCTTTATAATCACCCGATTCGTTGTGACGTTTGGTAGCACCAAAGTGTTCCTCCGTAAACAGGAGTTGCATAATCTCATAGTTACAGGAACATGTATATGTCATGGATAAAAGCGGTAGCAACATACTAAGCGATCGTGTGCTAAGCTAAGGAATGGGTCATGTCAATCAGATCATTCTACTAATGATGTGACCTTGTTAATCAAATAACAACTCCTTGTTCATGGTCAGGAAACACAACCATCTTTGATTAACAAGCTAGTCTAGTAGAGGCATACTAGTGACATGTTGTTTTGTCTATGCATTCACACATGTATCATGTTTCCGGTTAATACAATTCTAGCATGAATGATAAACATTTATCATGAAATAAGGAAATAAATAATAACTTTATTATTGCCTCTAGGGCATATTTCCTTCAAAAAGATGGTACGCCCTCGACCTATTTTGTTTTTGTAAATATGATTAGCTCATCATTCCTGATTCAGCCTATTATGAATGAAACATGTTTGCAATGACAATTAGAGATTATAGTTACTCATGCCATGATTAATTAGCTAGGAGTGTATAATGGTTTGTCTTGAGTGCCAACATGCAATTTAAAATGGTTATGATGGGGTATGATAGGATGGTATCCTCCTCTGAATGATTCAAGTGACTTGACTTGGCACATGTTCACGCATGTAGTTGAAACAAAAACAACATAGCCTCCACGATATTTATGTTCATGGTGATTTATATCCTACTCATGCTTGCACTCAATGTTGGCTAATCTCAATGTATGTTTATGACCGTTGTTGCTCTCTAGTTGGTCGCTCCTCAATCTTTTGTTAGCCTTCACTTGTACTAAGCGGGAATACTGCTTGTGCATACACTTCCTTAAAACCAAAGTTGTTCCATATGAGTCCACCATACCTACCTATATGCGGTATTTACCTGCCGTTCCAAGTAAATTTTCATGTGCCAAACTCTAAACCTTCATATAATAATCTGTTTTGTATGCCCGAATCACTCATGTAGTGACTAGGGGTTGTCAATATCTTCCATGCTAGGAGGGTTATTCTCACGATGAGTGTTTATTCACTTGTCATTCATGAGAAAGTGGCTGGTAATCGGGATTCCCAGTTCCATGCTCAAAATCAAAATCAAAATATAATAATGAAACAGAACTCCCCCAGGACTATTGTTCGTATGGACGGCACCCGTGAATTCGGCTAGCCCTGGAGTGTGATTGCTGGTGGAGGGGGAGTAAAAACTTTACCATTATATTTGGGAACCGCCTATAATGTATCTAGCAAGGAAGATAGTGAGATCTCTTGGTTGTTATGTTGACAATGAAAGCATACCACTCAAAATTATATTCATCTCTATTTTAAAAGCTTCAAGCTCTAGCACCTCTGCAAATCCCTGCTTCCCTCTGTGAAGGGCCTATATATTTACTTTTATTGTTGAGTCATCATCCTCTTATAAAAAGCACCGACTGGAGAGCACCACTATCATTTATATGCTTTGTTATTAATTGATGTTGAGTATGACTATGACTGGATCTCTTTTGCCATGAATTATAATGTCTAGTCAGCCCTTGATCTTTAGGGGTGCTCTGCACTTATGTTTTGCGGTCTCAGAAAGGGCTAACGAGATACCGTTTTGTCATATTGCATCATGATTGTTTTGAAAAAGTGTTGTCATCCGAGATATCTTATTATTACTCGCTAGTTGATTATGCCATTGATATGAGTAAATGTGAGACCTAAATGTTATTGTGAATATGGTTAGTTCATAATCTTTGTTGAAAACCTAAACATCAGTTAGACATATTTACAACAACAAGATCAAACAGAGTTTGTAAAAGTTTTTCTTTGTCACTTTCAGTTTGTCAACTGAATTGCTTGAGGACAAGCAATGGGTTAAGCTTGGGGGAGTTGATACGTCTCCATCGTATCTACATTTCCAAACTCTTTTGCCCTTGTTTTGGACTCTAATTTGCACGATTTGAATGGAACTAACCCAGACTGACGTTGTTTTCAGCAGAATTGCCATGGTGTTATTTTTGTGCAGAAATAGAAGTTCTCGGATTGATCTAAAAATTTACAGAGAATATTTTTGGAATTAATAAAAAATATTGGCGCAAGAATTAACCAGAGGGGGTCCACCTAGAGGCCACAAGCCTGGGAGGGGCCCCCTTGGGGGCGCCTAGAGGGCTTGTGGGGCCCCTCGACCTCCTCCGACCTCAACTCCAACTCCATATAACCCTATTCGGGGAGGAAAAAAATCAAGGATAAGAGTTCGTCGTGTTTTACGATATTGAGCCGCCGCCACCTCCTGTTCTTCCTCGGGAGGGCATATCTAGAGTTTGTTTTGGGCTCCGAAGAGGGGAAATCGTCGCCATCATCATCACCAGCCTTCCTCCATCGCCAATTCCATGTTGCTCACCGTCGAGAGTGAGTAATTCCTTCGTAGGCTTGCTGGAAGGTGATGGGCTGGATGACATTTATCATGTAATCGTGTTAGTTTTGTTAGGATTTGATCCCTAGTATCCACTATGTTCTGAGATTGATGTTGCTATGACTTTGCTATGCTTAATGCTTGTCACTAGGGCCCGAGTGCCATGATTTCATAAGGAACTAGGGCCCGAGAGGTAATGGTGTTGATGTAGAAGCCCTCCATGATTGAATCCCCCTCCGGCAAAACGCTGGAAAAGGCCCCTAGATGGTATCTCATGGGTACAGAAGGTTGCGGCGGTGGAAAAGTGGTTTCGTGGCTCCCCCGGATGTTTTCAGGGTATAAGAGTATATATAGGCAAAGGAACTAGGTTAGGGGAGCTACGAGGGGCCCACGAGGTAGGGGGCGTGCCCTACCCCCTGGGCGCGCCCTCCTGCCTTGTGGCCGCCTCGTTGCGTCTCCGATTTCATCTCCAAGTCTTTTGGTTTTCTTTCGGTCCAAGAAAGATCATCGTGAAGGTTTCACTCCGTTTGGCATTCCTTTTCTGGGAAACTCTAAAACAGGCAAAAGCACAGAAACTGGCACTGGGCCCTCGGTTAATAGGTTAGTCCCAAAAATAATATAAAATAGCATATAAATGCCTATTAAACATCCAAAACAGATAATATAATAGCATGGAACAATCAAAAATTATAGATATGTTGGAGATGTATCACTAGGGCCTGAGTGCCATGATTTCAGATCTGAACCTATTATGTTTTCATGAATATATTTGTGTTCTTGATCCAATCTTGCAAGTTGTAGACACCTATTACGAGTTATGATTCGCATACCCCAAGGTGACAATAATTGGGATTCTTTCCGGTGATTACCGTAGTTTGAGGAGTTCATGCATTCACTAAGTGCTAATGCTTTGTTCCGGTTCTCTATTAAAAGGAGGCCTTAATATCACTTAGTTTCTTTATGGACCCCGCTGCCACGGGAGGGTAGGACAAAAGACATCATGCAAGTTCTTTTCCATAAGCACGTATGACTATATACAGAATACATGCCTACATTATATTGATGAATTGGAGCTAGTTATGTTTCACCCTAGGTTATAACTGTTGCATGATGAATGCCATCCGACATAATTATCCATCACTGATCCAATGCCTACGAGCTTTTCACATATTGATATTTGCTAAGTTACTTTGTCGTTGCCACTGTTACAATCACTACAAAATTGCTAATGTTACTTTTGCCACTGTTACTGTTACTTCCATACTACTTTGCTACTAAAAACTTTGCTGCAGATATTAAGTCTTTCAGGTGTGCTTGAATTGACAACTCAACTGCTAATACACGTGAATATTCTTTGGCTACCCGTGTGTCGAATCAATAATTTTGGGTTGAATACTCTACCCTCAAAAACTGTTGTGGTCCCCTATATATGTGGGTTATCAGTGCTTGATAGTTAGATCGATTATTGGTGGTGGTTTCTGGTCTTGGATCCTAATGTTAGTATGTCGCATATTTATTCGTTTTACTGCTCCCTATTGCCCGCCCAACCTCCTTCTGCCCTATCTCTCTGTCAGAATTTTGGCCATCTTCGGTGTTGATTAATGATGAGGAGAATAATGAGCTAAGTATCCCACTTTCATCTCTGGAGATTGATGAGGTTGTGGACTCTTCTAACTCTAATTTTCACCTGGTCCAGATGGGTTCTCGATCACCTTCTTTAAGAAGTTCTGGTCGGTCCTTAAAACTCTTATCTATGCTATCACTCAAGGTTTTTGTTTGGGTATGAATGATATCTCGAGACTGAACTGTGCTATCCATTCCATTACCCAACGAGGAGCTAAAGGTAGAATTTAGATTCTCTTCAAGCTTTATCAACCACTGATACAACTCTACGCACAATTAATGTTTGATTTGCCTAGAAAAGGAATAAAACTACTTTACGAGAATAAAACTAGAAGTACTTTGCAAGATAATAAAAGTTAATTATTTAGTAGAGAGCTTTTTGTAGAATAATAACAAGGATTGTCCATAGGTAATTGAATATGACATATGTGATACTTATTATAATCAATGAGGAAGAGGCATACGCTAACATACTTTCCATACTTGGATCACATGTTCTTATGATTGGAACTCTAGCAAGCATCTGCAACTACTAAAGATCATTAAGGTAAAACCCAACCATAGCATTAAGTAAAAAGTCCCCTTTACTCCCATAAGCAACAACCCCCTTACTCGGGTTTAAGCTTCTGTCACTCTCGCAGCCCACCATAAGAGAATTATGAACGTATTGCAACACCCTACAGCAAGAATTCCCACACGTGTGCGCGGCATGGAGGGCACCATCGGACAACACCATATCAACATACAACTCATATCAATCACACCCAATTAACCCGTAGGACAAAAGAAATCTACTCAAACATCATAGGATGACAACACATCATTGGATAATAATATGTGGCACAAAGCACCATGTTTAAGTAGATATTACAACGGGGAGAGAGGAGTTACACCATTGTAAGGAGAGGGGGAGTTGGTGATGACGGTGGCAAAGTTGTTGGTGTAGATCGCCATCATGATAATTCCCCCGGCAGTGCTCCGGCGCCACTGGAAGAGAGGGGGAGAGACCCCTCCTTCTTCTTCTTCCTTGGCCTCCCCCTAGATGGGAGGAGGATTTCACCTCTGGTCCTTGGCCGCAATGGCTCCCAGAGGGCAGGAGCCCCTCCGAGATTTGATCTCTCTATGTTTCTCTTCTATTTCGTGTTCCTGTTTTCTGACCCTTCATTGTTTCATATATTCCCAGAGATCCGTAACTCCGATTGGGCTAACATTTTTAGGAGATTTTTATCCGGATATTTGCTTCCTTGTGGCCGAAGGACACCCCAACCGACCTTCGAGGTGGCCACAAGCCTGCCGGGCACGCCCCAGGGTAGGGGGTGCGTCGTGTGAGCTTGTGGGCCCCTCGAGCATTATCTCGTGTTGATTCTTTTCCCCCAAAATCACATATGTTCCAAAACAAACCTCCGTAAAACTTTATTGCGTTTGGACATCGTTTGGTATGGATGTTCTGTGAAATAAAAAAGCATGCAACAAACAGGAACTGACACTAGGCACTAGATCAATATGCAAGTCCAAGAAAATCATATAAATTCTTGCCAAAAGTATGTGGATGTAGTAAAATATTGGCATGAAACAATCAAAAATTATAGATAAGATGGAGACGTATCAATGATATTACTCATATAAATAGAACAACTATTATTCTCGGATTTAAGCGAATTATCGTCTCGCAATGAACAAGATCTAGATATAATGTTCAAGCTTAACGCAGGCAGCAAATAACAATTATTTTGGTTACTAATCCTAAAGGTAGACATAGAGGGAGAGGGACGATGGTGATCACATCAATCTTGGAGCCATTTCCAATGTGCATCGTCACCTCGTCATTAGCTAGTCTTCATTTATTTTGCAGCTCCTGTTTTGAGTTACACATATCAGCAACTAAACTAGTATGAAATACCCATGCGCTACTCCGAGCACTAGTAAGATACACATCAATAACAAGTATATCAAATATACCTTTGTTGTTGCTACCCTTCTTATCTGCCAAGTACTTGGGGCAGTTATACTTCTAATGGCCATTCCCCTTGTAGTAGAAACACTCAGTGTCAGGTTTAGGTCCAGCCTTGGGCTTCTTCATAGGAGTAGAAACTTGCTTGCCATTCTTATTGAAGTTCACTTTCTTTCCCTTAGCCTTTTTGAAACGGGTGGTCTTTTTGACCATCAACAATTGATGCTCTTTCTTGATTTCTACTTTGGCGGTTTTAAGCATCGCAAAAAGCTCAATGAGTGTCTTCTCCATCCCTTGCATGTTGTAGTTCATCACAAAGCCCTTGTAGCTTAGTGGCAGTGACTAGAGAACCCTGTCAATCGCTACTTCATCAGGAATATTAACTCCCAACCAATTTAGGCGATTGGCGTACCTAGACATTTTGAGTACGTGCTCGTTAATGCTCATCTTACATCTAAAGAATTTGTCTGAGGCATCATACCTCTCAACACGGGCGTGAGCCTGAAATGCCATTTTGGTCTCCTCAATCATCTCATATGCCCCGTTGTGCTCAAAACATTTTTGGAGCCTTGATTCTAAGACGTACAACATGGCGCACTAAACTATCGAGTAGTCATTAGCCTATGTCTGCCAAACGTTCACTATATAGACGTACCAGGAGGGGTGGCGCGCCGAGATGGGCATCAAGGACATAATCATTCTGTGTAGTGGTGAGGATAATCCTTAGATTACGGAGCCAGACCGCAAAGTTGCTTCCATCATCATTTAGTTTTTCTTTCTTTAGGAACATGTTGAAATTGAGCGGAGCTACAACGCAAGACATTGATCCACAACATATTTGCAAAGAGGTTTAGACTATGTTCATGACAATTATTTTAAATTAATCAAATTACTAATGAACTCCCACTTAAATCAACATACCTCAAGTTGTTTAGTGATACATGGTCCAAATCAACTAACCCAAGTCCGATCATCACGTGAGATGGGGTAGTTTCAATGGTGAACATCGACATATTGATCATATCATCCATACGACTCATGTTTAACCTTTGGTTTGATGTGTTCTGAGACCATGTATGTACATGCTAGGCTCGTCAGGTTAACCAAAGTATTTTTGCATGTGTAAAACTGGTTTACACCCGTTGTATGTGAATGTAAAATTTATCACACCTGATGATCACGAAGTGCTTCAAAATGACGCACTTAATTTCTCGGAGAACACTTTTGTCTTGATATTTAGTGTCATGGATCATCTTATAATGCTATTGTCGCAATCTAAGCAAAATAACATGCATAAAAAGACAAACATCACATGCAAGCAATATGTGACATGATATGCCCTTTTTCTTGTTATGCCTTTGATCACCATCCCCAAAGCACCGACATGATCTCCATCACCACCAGCATGGCACCTAGGTCCTTGGTGCCATCATATGGTTGTCTCCACCAACTATTGCCAACTCACAGCGATAAAGTAAAGCAATTACATGACGTTTACTTATTGACACGCATGTCATACAATATATTAAGACAACCATATGGCTCTTCCCGCTATCTGGACTCAACGACATGCAAGTCGTGAAATATTAGAAAATATGATCATCTCGTACATCACATATATCATATCTTGCCCATACCACATCACATGCCCTGCAAAAACAAGTTAGATGTCCTCACTTCGTTCTTGCATACTTTTACATGGCTATTCTAAGGGCAACGTATAAGAATCATTCTTACCTACGCAAATCTACAACGGTGATATACAAGTTGCCTTTTATCCTTTTCAGGACCACCGTTGTCAAATCAGATTTTAACTATAGCGGGAGAGTCAGATATCTGCCAGTCGCTTTATGCAATACAAGTTACATGTCAATCTCAGAACCGGTCTCTTCTATGTGGACAAGTAAAGTTGGTCCGGGCCGCTTCATCCCACTATGCCGCCAAATCGAAATTAACAAAGGAGGGTAGCAGCATGAACATCAATGCCCACAACAAAATTGTGTTCTACTCATGCAAAGCATCTATGCATTGACGGGGCTTTGATGCCACTGTTGGGGATCATTGCATGGAAACAAAAAAATTTCTATGAGATAACGAATTCATCCAAGATCTAATCTACAAGATGCTAGAAACGAGTGGGAGTGAGTCTACATACCCTTGTAGACCGAGAGCAGAAACATTCTAATGAACGTGGTTGGCGTAGTCATACTTTTTTGCGATCAAATCCGATCCAGCACGGCACAAACGACACCTCTGAAATATGCACGTGTATGGCTCGATGACGTCTCCTTCTTCTTGATCCAGCAAGCGAGAGGGAGAGGTAGATGGGATCCAGTCCAGCAGCACGATGGCGTGGTGGTGGAGTTATGGTGGAACTCCGGTAGGGCTTCGCCAAGCGGCTGCGGAGAGGTAGGAGTAACGGGAGGGGAGGCGCCAAAAGTTGGATGGCTTGCTACTCCCTTGTGCCTCCCCCCTTTATATAGGCGTGGGGAAGGAGGCTTGTCCCCTCCTTCAAGCCCCTAAGGGTTTCCCACTAGGGGGTGGGGGAGAAAATCCCCTCCGTTCCTTCCCTGCCGATCGTGATCCCCCTTTTTAGGGATCTTGATCTTATTCCTTCGGAATATCATCCTATTTGTTTTAGGGTGGATCTTGGTGCCCCACTACCCATGTCCATGTGGGTCCCTCCATGCAGGTGAGCCCCACTCCAGAACCTTCCCAGTACAATACCGAAAATCTCGAACATTTTCTGGAACCCTGAACACCACTTTCCTTACATGAAACTTTATCTCTGGACCATTCTGAAGCTCCTCATGATATCCCGGATCCTATCTGAGACTCTGAACTATCTTCGGTCTCACCATTATGAATATCCCATTACTACCTAGCATTACAGAATGTTAAGTGTGACCCTACGGGTTCAAGAACATGCGGACATGATCGAGAGAACTTCTCCCATCAATAATCAATAGCGAGACTTGGATGCCCATAATGAATCCCACATATTCAACGAATATCTTTATCAGTTTGAACCACAATGTTTAGGATTGAAACAATCATGTATTCCATTCCCTTTGTCTCGCGATATTTTACTTGCCCGGAATTTGATCATTGGTATCACCATAACTAATTCAATCTCGTTACCTGGCAAGTTCTCTTTAATCGTTCTATAATACAATATCTCCATGACTAAACACATTAGTCACATGCTTGAAAGCTACTTAGGATGTTCTGTTACCGAGAGGGCCTAGAGGTATCTCTCCGAACATGGAGTGACAAATCCCAGTCTCGATCCATATACCACTAGTACCTTCCGAAATACCTGCATAACACCTTTATAATCACCCACATACAAAGTGACATTTGATACCCACAAAGCATTCTCCCGGTATTACGGAGTGGCATGATCTCATGGTCCCAGGAATAGATACTTTACATTAATAAAGCTATGGCAATTTGAACTTAGTGACACAATTAGATGCTAAGCTTATGATTGGGTATGTCCATCACATCATTCTCCTAAATGTATGATCTATTTATTAAATGACAGCTCATGTTCATGGTTAGAAAATCTTAACCATCTTTAATCGACAAGCTATTCTAGTAGAGGCTCACTAGGCACGGTGTTTGTTTATGTATCCATACATGTATTTAAATTTTCCGTCAATACAATTAAAGCATGGAGAATAAACACTTACCAAGAACAAGGAAATATGATAATAATAACTTTATTATTGCCTCTAGGGCATATTTCCAACAAAATCAAGGAGTTTGTAAGGACAAGAAGATCATGTGCTTCTTGAAGATCTACCCCGAGTGAGGCTAGTCCTTTGTGGACGGAAGCCATGATGGCATAGGAGCCCTTCATGGACTCGCGCAGCCGTTACACTTCGTGGGTTGAAGTCTCCATCAACGTGCACGTACGATAGCATCACCTATCAGAACCACGCAAAAAATCACCGTGTCTTCATTGTGTTTCGTTTTCTCCGACCCCTTCGTTACATTCATATGAAAAGTCTTTACTTTTCGATGCCTACTATCTAGACTTGCATGTGTAGCGTGTTGCTCGACTTGTGAGAATTGCTAAAACTTGCCAAGAACTAAAATTGGGAAAAGACTAGGTTTTTATTTGGTCGTAGTCTAATCACCCCAACCCCACCCCCCATGACCTACTTGAGATCCTACAAGCATCTACAGCCGAACTCTCCAAATTGAGCGGGCAGACACAGGACCACTGATCGGACAGGAGAGAGAAGAAAAAAGTTGACCCAATCAGACCCCTCAAAGCTTCCATAAATGCAGGGGTTGTCCGGCACCCCTCATATTGCCCTTGTGTAAGATGAGTATGAGGAGTGTCCGGTCATGTCCGGTCGTTGGTCCTGCGTTCGTCACATAAGATTTGATCCACCACAAAGCATATTTTTCTTTTGTTTATCATTTCTTTTCTTTCTCTTGACACACCACAAAGCATATTTTCCTTTTTTTTATTATTTCTTTTCTTTCTCTCTCTCCTCCTCCAGTCACATGCATGTGCCTTGACATGCCTTGACATATAGGAAAAAAAGAGGAATGACAAAATAAGGAGTCAAAACAGACACGCCAAGCACTGGTCTGACGCATCCATGAATGTTTAGGGACCAAATTTGCCTAGTCCAACTGTAGGATGGCCTTACATGTTTGAGAGTAGAAAGAAATTACAAGTGAGAGAAATCTAAACCCACAAAAATACGGGCCTCCTTGAACAAAACTCCACGAGCAGTGTTGGAAGAGAAAAGAGGAGTCTTATAAACTTCTACAGGCTCCGTCCTATTTAAACATGTCCCCTCATTTTGAGGTTGGCGAGGCTCCAACCTCCCCTTAGCCCAATCACAATTTGACAGCTAAACAAATGTGAGTATAGCATTACTCATGCGATGACTCCCGCACGAAATTAAGACTGACAGACGCACGCAATCGAATGTCAAGGTGCACGTCATGACTCATGACATTTTGTGTGGCAGCTTATCGTCCTTGACGCGCGACGTTGGCCCTACTCGGCGACCACGGAAGGCGAAGGAGCTTAGTACAATCAAACACCTCAGTAACCAAATCGCCAAGTGATCATGGAATGAGATTTGCTGCGCTGTAACAACCATGGCACTTCCCACTCAACAATGTGCCAATTTACAAAGAATTCTGAATTAGGTTCAGCAAAACAAGCAGAAAAATGAGGCACCGATTGAGGATACATGATACAGGCAGAACATATCAAAACAACGCATTGTTAAAGCACCAAAATTGGATAGCAAAGGTATGGTTCACCAGTAAATCAACCAGCAACCAGGGGCTGAATTACATATCAAAACATTGTCTTGCCAGCGTTTCACAACTCAGCTAAATAAAGGCTAAAACATCATTGACTCTAGTTTCCTGGCCAAGGATAGATACTTCAGACACAAGATGCCCCACAACTTAGTCGAACAGACTGAAGCCCATGTCCTGCAAGTTGAATGCACACACAAACAGTTAGAACATTATCGTAAAAAATTAATGAGAACACATCAAAAAATGAACATGTCCAAGTTCATGAGCTGCAAGGCCAGTTAATATAGAGATGATAGAAGGTCCCAACAAGGGGAAAGGTGGGAATGGTGATCTTACATCATCACTCTCTTCCTTCTCCACGACCTTCTCTTCTTTCTTTGACTCAGCTGCAGGGGCAGCAGCACCTCCAGCAGCAGGGGCAGCAGCTGAAACAGCCACACCACCACCACCAGATGGAACCGCAGCAAACTTCTCCCTACCAGCAGCCAAGAGCTCGGTGATGTCCTTGCCCTTCACTTGGGACAGCATGAGTTCCATCTTCTCATTGTCGATTTCACAACCAACTGCAACATAGCATAAAGGTAAGATTAGAAGCTAACAATAGAAAACAAAGAACAACACATTACACACAATCTCCCTTGTGTCAAAACTAAGCATATTCTGCACTATATCAGTAGAAATTAAGCCATAGAGGTTGCTTTCAGTGGTAAGCCACATTTCAAGTGTAGATAACTATTGCTAAACACATAATGATAATAATAACTGGTAGCATCAACTGTAGGATCCACAGATGTCTTTGGCAGTAGAAGAAAACAGCAGGACCAAAACTAATGTAGGCCACCCAGTAAGACAAAATTACCTGACTCAAGAATGGATGTCAGGTCCTCTGCAGAGGGGCTGGCGTTGCCAGAGAGGTAAGCAAGCAGATAGGCAGCAATGAACTTCATCCTGGACAAAAAGCGAAGGAACAAAATAAGCCAGTGTGACCTCAACATTACGGCCAACTAAATAACTGTAAATACACTAAATATCTGACAGAAAACACAAGTCACAATCAACTCAGAGCCTAATTAACAAAGCATCAGTTATCAATGCGAACTATAATCTACATCGAATCTCATTAGCTTTTCTTTCAATCAAGACAAATAAGGACATTTATGTGCTACACTAATAAAAGATAAATTCCTTTACGAGGACAATGAAAGCTTATCTACATTCCAGTAAGAACCACGTAGTGCATATTTCTATGGCAGTGAAATCTTAGCATCGCGTCCATTCATTTTTGGATCTACGAAACCGAATAGCTAACTTGCAGCAACTATACCAAGATGTTTAAATGAAACCAGAGCCTCGTGACAAGGTACATCTAAGAACCTGTACGGAACAAGAACAACCGGGGCACGCAAGCAAAAACCGTGACTTCTTAGCACATGGCCGAACTAAAATCCCATTTCATCAACATCTAACGGAGTGCAGCATACGAACAACACCAGCAACTATCAGATTTGCATTGCTGTAAGATCATATCGACGGACGGAAGTACAGAAGCGCAAGAGAATGAACGAGACGTTACTTGGATCGGAGAAGGAAGGAGAGAGCTGAAGGCGCGGCGGCGGCGGAGGGCTCGAGCGATCTGCTAGGGTTTCTGCGAGTAAGGGGCTCCGTGGTTGCGGCGGGGCTACATATTTATATAGACCAAGGCCAGGTCGCACTGCGATCTGAGCCGTCCGTGTGCCATTTAGTTCCTGCCCTAGCTCCCGCCCTGGCGTTCCAGCCGTTGATCTCAGCCGATCGACGCCCCCTGGTAAAGGAGTAATAATGGGCTTGTTTGCTGATACCTCGTCTACTAAAATATTCGGCCCAGTTATAACTATTTTTTTGAGATGACGGCCCAGTTATAACTTTTATAGGCTTTTGAGTCGTTTACTAGGCCCAGCAACCTACGTGTTTCAATGAGAAAGCCCACGAATGTTACTGAGGCATAAACCCCCTGTTCCTCTTGGTCCTCCCCTTCGGCCTCCGGCGCAGTTGGTTGCCACGACGACGGGCGGACCCACCCATCGGACGAGGTCCGGCGCCGGACATTCCAGCCGGTGGTGAGCGGAGGGCGGCAAGGCGGTGAGCGTCCTCTCCAATTTCCCATGGTTTGGCTGAGATGATTTTGCCCTAATTTGGGACATGTGTGCTCGTGCACGTGAGGTGTTTGATGGAATGGTGGCTGTGGATGCTGATTGGTCTGTGCAGTGGGAGCTCGCGGCGACGTGCAAGGCTGGGTGAGAGTGGCGCTTGAGGCTGACGGCCAACTCCGACAGCGGACCCCTCAGCCGACGCCACCGTCTCTGATCTGTTTCACCAGCAAACGCTGGAGCTGGTAGGCATATCTGCTGCTTCGCTTCCCTTCCCGCAGAGTGAAACAAGCCTAACTGTTCCGTTTTCCTCTTGGTTGGCTGCAGGAAGTTGGTCAGCATTAGCTGCTTCAGGCTTCTGGCCGGTGTGAAAAGTTGCTAGGTCACCATGGATGGTATGCGCGTACTGCCTCTCCCACCCATTACTTTATGTTATTGTTACTCGCCGTGCATAACTCGTGTCAGTTTTAGTGGTGGATCGTGGTTTAATACGAATAAGCATTTAGTAATATGTTTAGTAGGCCTGGGATGATTTCTTGATTGGCGCCCTTGTGGCATGTTTATCTTCGAGGTGAGCCTAGTTGATCTTGGAGGTAGGAACCACAAATCCAGGGACGTTGGTGTTATAGCTGCATCCTAGTAATGCTTCATTGCTTAACGAGAAAAGAAGAGGGAACTGCGTCCACATTTTGTCTCAGCACATTGAATTGCGTTTTTCATTTCTGGAAACAATAATAAATGGAAAGATTAAAAATCTGTGAGTAATAAAAGGATGCACTTGCGCTTATTTGTGCGAGAATTAGATTCTCATTTCTTCAGTTTGCTACTACTTGTGCTCCTGCCTATTTTTCATTTTCTTCTTTTGTGGGGAATGCCTATTTTTGTCAACAGTCGATCGACAAGAAACGATGGAAGAGACCATTCTCGTTGGTGATGATCTTATGCGTGGGCCACCTTCCCCTGTCGTACCGAAAGAGATTGCATCCCATGTCCTTGAAGGTGTTGAGCTTTGTGATGGTATCCTGAAGAATCTTTTCCTATGTGAGTAACTGTTTGCTTTGATATCTCTATATGTTTTGTCGTTTTCCATATGTAAACAAGTATGGAGAAAATGAATCCTATTTCTGCTGTCCAGGCTTGCAAATCAATGATATTGAACCATTTTGTCAAGACGAAATTGTGCTATACAAACAATGTGCTGAGAAAAGGGTCAGTTATATTAAAACTATTCTCTAGAAAAGGGTCAGTTATAATAACTGACCCTGCTGGCCGGTGTAAAACCAAAGGCTCCTGTTTAACCAGCTGTGCCTTTTTCTGACTTATTTTTACAGGATAAGGAAATAAGGGAACGACTGCAGGATAGTGAATATAAATTAGGTTTCTCGATGCCCCTCGAAGATGCAAAGGAAAGAGTCACTCAACTCCAATCAGAACTCACACTGCTCGAAAGGTATCCTTAGTGCTGCTGCTCTATATCGTAGATACATTCCTATAGATGTGAAACGGGTTAATACACTTCTGTTCAACTTCGTAGATTACCTTCAAGGTTTATTTTTCCTTTAAAATTTTATGGACTGTGGTAAACTGTACATACATCAAATTCTCGTTACCCTCAGGGATACTTGCCAATCTGCATCAGCAACTAGTTTAAGACTTGGGCCTTCTTTGGTTTACATGAATTTTGTAGGAATTCTAGAGAATAGGAATCTTGTAGGAAAATTTTCTTTGGAGCCTTTGGTTTGTAGGAATGGACTCCTATTCATATGTAGAATAAGAACCAATCCTTCACATTTCAAAGGAAAAGGAACATTAGCCTTAGACTCAATGTAAAAACTCCTATCCTATGCATCAAATGACATCTCTTTCCTTATGGAATTGAGATGCATCTCATCTCACTTCCTATGATTTTCCTATTCCTATGATATTCCTATCCTATGAACCAAAGGAGGCCTTAAGGGCGTCGAGCAATGTAGGCAGATTTCTCATCCAACCTCCTTCGTATCTCAACTCTTTGAAATGGATAATGATTTTAAAAGCTTTACAAGCATCCAGTCTTCATATTACATCTTGTTTTCTCATTTCATTATCGGAAAAGGGTCAGTTTGTACACTTTTACACACTATTGCCATGATAGCGCCCGTAAGTACTGAACGGTGTAATAACCTCCTATACTTGGTTGTCTAAGCTTGCCTCCATTGGTTGTGATTCCTCAGCAGCTAAGGTTATTTTAGTTCAAAATTCTTCTGTTGAAGTCATTTGGTGTTAACGCTGAATAAATATTTGTTATCTTCATGCCTGGGATGTTGTACCTACTGCTTGGTCTTGTTGAGAGAGAGGGATGGACTGAGGGAGTCAGACTCTGTAGTACCTGGTAGCGTGGGGTTAATTGCTTAGCAGTCATGTGCCTAACATTGTAATTTAGGCCATGGTGTTCTACTTGACTACCTAGAAGCTAGAGCTTGGTGAGAACAAAGGGTTCTAATTTTCTATGAAAGTTCATGCAAAAGACTTTCAATTTACACATCAGTGCTCCCATATTATTTAGTTATAGCACTTGGTTCTACCGGCAGTAGTTTGTTAGGCCTCCCCCCATTTCTCGTGTTCCACTGCTTATGACCAGCACTAGTACTCCAAAAGGAAGGTACTTCTGGATTACCTCGTGACCATTCTTCAGGGCAGTACTAAATGGATTTACAGCTTTTTAAAGACCGCTTTGTTGTTCCCAAGATACATTTATTTTGTTTGTTACCTCGACAAAAGGAAGCATTGGGCGATTTATTCACATAATTATTTACTCAGTTTCTTAGCTTTGCTCCAATCTGATCGTGTACTTCTATTTTAGGCGCATGATTCTTGCTAGTGGTCTTCCGGGTATGGAAGGATTTCGCCAACGATGGAGCTTGCATGGACAGCTCGGCGATACAAGGTAATTGTTTAAGTAGTAGAACGAAAACATAAAAAAAAAAGTGCGTGTTTGCTTTGAGCCTTGGTTTGCTCCACCAAATATTTGGCTAGCCAAAATATTGGTCAAGGTTTTGTGTGCACGTGAGTTGGCCAACTTTGCTAAAAATATCAAGTATAGTTGGTAAGGAGCCATTGGCATGCCAAAATATTGGCAACCATCCAAACCAAGACCAAAGTTTTTGTCATAATCAAAAAATTGCTAAGGTACATGTTGGCTATAAACAAACATACCCTTATTACATTTCTCATTTGCATTGTAGCCAAGGAGGAAAATTTTCTAGTTTTGCAGTTTAGGAGATAGAATATTCATTGGTAAACTATCTATTATGTTTTCATGCTGCTGCCAAAAGGGAGTTCTGCTTCGCTGTTGTCTCCTTAAAAGTAAACTTGACACTTGACAGTGTAGTTGTTGGTCTGTATCTCTTTCCTTCTGGCTTCCTCTGCTCAGTATTGTGAAGGGGGGAATTTCAAAAGTTAGTATCCAACAAACTAATACTCCCTCCGTTCCACAATACATGCCTTCCATTTGTTAAAATATAGATGTATCTAGACATGTTTTAGTATATAGGTATATCCATTTTTGGACAAATGGAAGTCAAGTATTTTGGAACGGAGGGAGTACAAATCATATCTCAATTGACTCCATAGTCTATATCTGCAGTGGAATTTATTTTTTTGTGTCACCTTTGTTTTCTCTTGCAATTTGATTATTTGCAGGGGCAATGTAGCATACCGCCTCTTGTAACATTGCAGGTTCTGCATACCATAATATTATTAGCGATTAGGAAACTGTTTCGATGTTTGGTCCAAATAAAATTCTCAGTATTTCAAGGGCAAAATAAACTTAATTATTCTATTTTGTACTCCCTCCGTAAACTAATATAAGAGCGTTTAGAATACTAAATCTAAACGCTCTTATATTAGTTTACGGAGGGAGTATGTGTCCAACTTGTCTTTTTATTTATTTGTGTATTTATTTATGTTGCTGTTTTTTTCTGCAGGAAAAGGTTGGAGGCGCTGAACAGTGGGATGGCAAAAAGAGAGAGCCCAAGTCCTCCAGGCGAAGGCACAACACCTGCAGTTAAGAAGAGGTGGTTCTTTTAGTACGTTAGCGCATATTTTTCCGACTTGCAAAACGTTGTAACTAATGCTGTGTTAATGGCAATGTCATCCACTCTTTCTTTGTTTGGTGTTCTACCTCCAAAGCAACTACTACTGTGTTTGCTAACTGTGGTCTCGCCACCGCTGCACTTTTGATTAAAAATATGGAAATGCTTGGCCTGTAAACCTTTAAAATACCATTTGAATTACCCACGAAAATGGTGATATGCAACTCCTCCCCTCTCTTGTGCACATATACGGACAGTCTGGATTGTTTTCGCTATCAGTGGAGTAAATTGCCGATGCACTCAATTCGGATAGTGGTATTGTAGAAGCTGCTATGTGTACCGTAGGATAGGGTTTAGGGCATGGCGACCTGCAAGTTTTCTCCGCATTCGTCCACGGACACGGATGTGGGAGGCCGCCATCCAACATTACCAGCATACATTTGGACAATGATGTGAATTAACGGACGGAATTGGTCAAACACATTCGGATTTCATATAAACATGAAGGGTTTCATTACATTTTGGACACACCTGAACTAAGTGGTGCTTGTCCGGCTTTGGAGGTATAATTAACACACTGAATCTATGATCGTCGGTGCCCGTTCCCCGTGTTCGGCCATGAGCCCCGAGAGCTGAAACTTCGCCTTCTAATTCCTCCTCGGCGCTCTCCACCTCCGCCTTCAGAGACCCAGGAAGTGAAGTTGTCTGAGTCGTGGTCGTGGCGGCGGGGCGCGGCCTCGGCGGAACCGACTTTGTCCTCTGCCTCGTCGCCGGTCTTACCCACACCTCGTCGAACTCCTTGTTGGCGGACTCCTGTTTTCCGCCTGATGCTGGCGGTACCGCCAGCGGGCGAGGCGGATCTCGGGGCGGAGTTGTAGGACTCGTGTACCGCAGCCTGCTCCGCGAGATCCGCGCCTGGTGTGATAGCCCTGCCAGCGGCAAGCTACTCCTACGCCTGACGGTGCTCTTGGAGAAGCTGGTGGTTGTAGGCTCCGACGGCCTGCGCCTCCCGGAACTGCTCTTCCCGCTCCCCCTGGCCCATGTCCATGTAATGGGCACGGGTCTCACAGATGGTCATGGTGCAATACACTGACGAGGGTGGTGCGGACGAGGAGGGTGGCGCCATCTTATTATCGACCGCGTCCTTCATTGGGACGTCGTCGTCCTTCGGCTGCCTGTCTGCTAGCCAGCCGGCAACAATGGTGGCCATCTCCTTCTTCTGCTCTGGCGTCAGCCCGTCCGAGAGAGTTTTAGAGTGCGAGTGTCGGCGTACTAAAGTAGTGGTGCTTTAGTACCTCGGACTTGTGCACAAGCAGTAGTAGCCTTCCCGACGGCAGGGCTTGCCGAAGGACAGCTGCAAACAAGACTCAACACTTGGTTAACAAAACCATAAAGAAGACCTCAAGGCAGGTCATCAAGAAGTACCAAGTTAGTATTGAAGATCAAAGCCTTGGTTGCCGGCAAGCTACATACCGGCAAGCAAGACCCAGCAAGCTCCATGCTGGCAGACTCCCACTACTGTTCCACCGCTCCACCTCAGTGACACGCCAGTCGCCTGTCAAGTAGGTGTCGAGCGGGCAGGCGATTTGGTGAGCTATGTCTGGGCATGTCTCAGCTCACAGCCGAAGGATCAATTTTAATGACACCCATCCTGAAGGCGTGTCAAGATAATAAGAGGTAGCTGGACGCACGACATCTTTGGCACGCCAGGTAGGGGAATCGCTTGCGCGAACCTGAGTTAGCAGTCTACACGTCAGCTTCATCATCTTCACCGCTCATGCCACCCAAGAAGAAGGGCGTGACGGCGGGCGCTCCATCTATGTCCAAGCTTCCGACGCCTACGCACACAAACGACGACGGAGGGGGTGGAAGCGGTGAACAGCATCCACGACGCTCTGCCAATCCTAGCCAGGCAAGCGGCGTCGTCCGGAGCGCGACGAACAAGACTCCAGCTGCTGCCAAGTCCAAGGACGAAGCTGCACAGACTACGGGCGGCGCAGCGAACTCCAAGGACGTCGCGGCGATGTCCAAGACGCCCACACCAACACAGACATCGTTTCCATCGCAAGATGGGCGCGACACATAGCACCATGACATCTTTGGTGCGCTTTACCAGCACGACATCTCATGGTGCATTTAATGCCCTTGTCCTAACCCGTTAGAGTTAGGTATTTGGCACTATAGCCACTGTTCACATGTTGTAATTACCATTTTGCCATTATGATGACCCCTTCATCTATAAAAGGAGGTCCACGGCTACATTTAAAAAGGTTGACACTTTGCTCATTTACACGTGTAGCTACAGTCCCCGCGCACTCTTGCCGGCAAGGCGCGCCCCTTGTAACTTGAGCTCATACACATCCAATACAACAAAGAGGAGTAGGGTTTTACACCTCACGGTGGCGCGAACCTGGATAAATTGCTTGTGTGAACTATTGATTCTGCTCTTTGTGCTCGTCGATTCCCACGGCTGAACTGCAAAGGGATCTTTCCCGGTCCCATAGATCGTCGTACGCACTACATTGAGGAAGCCATGGTGGGAGTGGTGCGGAGAGGAGAAAGGAATCGGAGACGGATGACTGAGGCTATGGCCGAGGCGGCAGTTTATGTAGCAATGGTGGACAGCAGAGACACAGGCGGGTGCCGCCGGAGTAGACGCCTTGGCAACTGCGTGTCACTAATGTGGGTTGCAGACGGACGGACGGACGACCGTCGTGTCGTTTGAATGCGGAACAGTCGCCTGCACCGGAAAGCGGGCGGGGCTTCAATGTCGACACAATTGAAAGGTCCCGTTCGCTCTCGCCGGGCATGAATGCGGCGCTGGCGCTCTGGAGCAGCGCAGACGAGGGAGGGGGTTGGGTGGGCCAAGGCGGTCAAACGTGGGCTTGGGAGCGGTCCGGATGCCCGCAAAGCCCCCCACGTTTGTCTCCGGTTTGTGGGAGAAAGTGCATACGGACTGTCCTGTGAACCGATACAAGTCCGCGTTGGATGGCACAACACGTCTGGCCATATGCGGGCGTTTTGAGGGTCCGCGACAGAGATGGCCTTAGTATTGTGAACGAAATAGACTTTTTTAACACAATACAAATGCAGACGCTCATACATACGCGCATACACTCACCCTATGAACGCACACACGCACACCTTACCGGTTACCCTTATGAGCACCTCCGAGAGACTGAGCCGGCATGTCATCTTGAGATTTTACGAAGTCGTCGTAGACGCCTCATAGTCGACGGGAACGTCTTCTCCCACTGAACGCTTATCACCGGAATTCCCAAAATAAATTCAGGATAAATGTGAACACCAGGATTTAATCTCTACCGGTTGAGGATACCACTGTCCTCTTAACCATCACATCACAATTTAGTTCCCAAAAAATCTAGACATTGTGTGCATCTTCACGGCGTACTTTTTGTGCTAGGTCTTCGCGGGATCTTCGCATACTGTCTCAGATGTCTGCACATTCTTTTTTTTTTTCGAAACGGAGGCAAAAGATTTGCCTCATTCATTAAATAAGAGAGAGAGGTGTTTTAGAGTGTTACAAAAGACCCATATGCCCCGCATGGCAACTACTCGCGCACAAGAATACACCCTAGTATTTTAGCTCCCGCGAGAACCCAAAGCTTGAAGTCGTTGATGATTGCACGGAGAAGGACCGGAGGCGGTGCGCTCTTGTGTCGGAAGACCCGGGCATTACGCTCGTTCCAGATCGTCCAAGAGACTAGCATTGTAAGTGAGGCCAAGGCTCGTCGGTTTGGGTTTTGCAAGCAGGTTCGCTTTTCCCACCATTCCAAAACAGATCCATCCAAATGCCAAGAGGAGGTGTCCATGTGCGCTAGACCAAATTCAAGGATGACCGAGTTCCATAGCCTTATGGTGTAGCGGCATTTGTAGAAGAGGTGTGCGCCCGTCTCGCCAACACATTTGCAAAGTGGGCAAAGTCCACAGTTTTGCCAGCCGCGCCGCTCTAATCTGTCGGCTGTCCAAATCCGGTCTTGGATAGCCAACCAAGCAAAAAACTTGATCTTAGGAGGGGCCCAAGCCTTCCAGATCATAAAGTCCATGGGCGAAAGTGTGAATCCAAGAAACTGAGCCTTGTAGGCGGTGGCCGCAGAGTAGTACCCGTCGTTGGCGTGTTTCCAAATAATGTCATCGTTAGCTTGTTGATCCAAGTGAATGTCATGCACAAGCATCCATAACGTGAAGAATTGGAGGATGTGGGCACCGGAGACGATGGTGTTGCGACCGATCTTAAGAATCCAAGCGTCCCCATGGAGGGCCTCACGCACCTTCCAGTTCTTGCGCGTGGAGGCCTCATAGATCAAAGGGGCAATGTCCTTCGGTTTCCGCCCAAGAAGCCATGGGGAATCCCAAAAAGGTGTTTTGGCACCGTTGCCCAAAATGATGGTCGTTGAGGCATAAAAGAAGTCCATGTCCTCCTCCGCGCAAGGGTTCCCAAGCCCCACCCAAAGCTTGCTTGGCTCCTTCCATTCGTACCATGGCCACCTAAGACGTAGTGCCCGAGCAAACTTGTCAGTGTCTAGAACCCCAAGGCCTCCATACTCCTTGGGGCGGCAAACCACCTTCCAGTTCACTTTGCATTTGGCACCGGTCGTCTTATCCGATCCGGACCAAAGGAAAGCCCTCTCCAATTTGTTGATGTTGTGAAGAGAGCGTGGAGGCACGATGAGAGGTGTGATGGCATACACTGTTTGGGAGGCAATAACCGATCTGACAAGTGTCGTGCGCCCGATGGTGGTGATGTTTTGGCCGTCCCAGGTGGTAAGTTTGCCGGCCGCCTTGTCTTCAAGGTATTGGAAATCCACAGTCTTGAGCTGCCAGACCGAGAGTGGGAGTCCCAGGTATTTCATCGGGAAGGTGGCTCTAGACACGGGAACGGCACTGAGGACATGATCCAAATCAACATTGGTACATCTGATTGGCACAACCGAACTCTTGTGGAAAAATGTTGCACTCTAGGACATGATCCAAAAAGCTTGAACAGAGTGCAACCGCTTTGTCTGCACATTCTAGGCCGTTAAAAATGTTGCACTCTCCTTCTCCTCGTGGTCTTCGACGACAGAGCGGACTAGAGCGTAGCTTGGAGCAACTTTCTGAAGCAACATAACAACTTGACACCTTCGTGCTCTGTTAAGATGAACACTAACCATGTTCCTCTAAGGCTGTGCCTTACGCCTTTACCCTGAAGATTGTATGCACCCTACTCATGGAGGAGTATTCTTCAACTGAAGATTTTATCTGTATCGTGCAATTTTTGGTGGCCAGGCTATATCTGAATTTTGGTTTCTTTCTGAAGAGGATAAATTTTTCGTCCTGGCTGGGCATGTAGATTCTGCTTAGCCATAACGTAGAGCAGATGATACTTGACACAAAGATCGAGACCAAGCGCCCCGGATTTGAATCAACCGTTCGCTGGGACGGCAAGCGTGGAATCGTTTCATGTGGCGCGCGGGAAAGCTAGCCGAGCGATCTATCGAGCGGCAGTTGACTTGCCGGGACTAAAAGCCATGCGTGGTTCCGACGACACTCGTTTAGTCAGATCATACCGGGCTATAAAAGAATGCGTTCCACGCCTTGCACCACCACCACCACATCATCACGAGCAATCGCAACAGCTTCACTCAACTAGCAGTGAAGATCACCCAGAGACCGACTAGCAGTGATCGATGGCGTCCGTCCGGCGCCCGTGCGCGGTGGTGCTGCTCGCCTGCGCCGCCGCATTCCTCGTGACGGTCGGTGCCCAGCCGATGGACAACCCCATTTCGTCCGACCCCAACGTGGTCCCCATCTACATGAGCCCCGGCGCGCAGCCCACCGTGGTGAGCTGCTACAACCAGAGCAGCCCGTCGCAGGCCCCGCAGTGCATGATCCCGGTGCGCCAGTGCCCCCGGGGCTGCCGCGACCTCTGCTACGTGCACTGCCCCAGCTGCAAGCTCGTCTGCAGTAAGATCACAACACATATACACGTCCATGTTTTTTTGAATTCATTTCGCAGCTGAAGTTACTGATCGATCGTGTGCTTGATGCATCATTGGCACCCAACAGTGTGTGAACTGGCCGGCACGGAGTGCTACGACCCGCGCTTCGTGGGCGGCGACGGCAACAAGTTCCTCTTCCACGGCCGCAGGGACGCCGACTTCTGCCTGCTCTCCGACGCTAACCTGCACATCAACGCGCACTTCATCGGCAAGCGCAACGTGAAGGCGGCGCGGGACTTCACATGGGTGCAGGCGCTCGGCATCCGCTTCGGCGGCCACCGCCTCTACCTCGGCGTCAAGAGGACGGTCACCTGGGACAACGCCGTCGACCGTCTCGCCATCACCTTCGACGGCATGCCTGTCGAGCTGGACGCGGCGCCGGCCGCCAGCTGGAGCCCGGCCTCCGCGCCCGCGCTGTCCGTCTTCCGCATCGGCGCGGCCAACGGCGTGGTGGTGCGCCTCGACGGCCGGTTCCGCATCGTCGCCAACGCGGTGCCAGTGACCGAGGAGGACTCGAGGATCCACGACTACGGCCTCACCGCCGACGACAGCCTCGCGCACCTCAACGTCGCGTTCAAGTTCAACTCCATCAGCGCCGATGTGCACGGCGTGCTCGGCCAAACCTACCGCTCCGACTACGTCAGCGCCGGGGTTGACATGGGCGCCAAAATCCCGGTGATGGGTGGTGCCGCAAAGTACCAGGTGTCGGACATCTTCGGGACGGACTGCGAGGTGGCGCGCTTCGCCGGAGAGGACGTTGTCCGCGTCGGGGCGGTCGACATGATCGACGAGCCGGCCGACACCATGTGCGGCAGCGGCAAGGGCAGCGCCGGGCTGGTCTGCAAGAAGTGAAGTGGTATCGCGAGCTGATTTTGCTTCATCACCCTCGTAAGTGTGCCCATACACGTCTACGTGCTCGCTGCTGCTATGCTACGTAGCTCCACATTTGGTTTCCGAATAAATCACCTGCTGGTGATGTCGTGTCGTTGTGTGTCAACCAATCAATCGTCGTGTAGGGCAACGTTGGAAATCCAGGCGTTGCTCGGTGTGATAGGCTACTTTTTTTCCTCGATGTATTTTCAAATATAATGATTGAACAATCAAGTTTGTGATTTTCATGTTACATGTGTGAGATACATTATTCCGTTGAATCACATCCGAAAGTTCGGACATGGATCACGATTCCTTACCGTGCCTTGAAACAAACTCTTCCCGATGTCTCATGCTAACCAGGCCGGGTTTGGGGTGCCGTCTGTAGATGCCTCCTAGCCCACCAAATCTGAAGGTTGCATTTTATTTATTTATTTTACAGACGGGTCGTGAGATGAGCGGTTTCGGTAAGCAGGCGGAGGCGGAGATGTGTTTTTTGGGAGCGTGCGGCACGCTGGGTGGCCTCGGCGGCGTTCTTCACTGCGGGTGGTCTCTCGTTGTGCTCGGAGCCCCTCCTCCGTTCGAATCTGGGGGTAAGCCATGGCGGGGCCCTTCTTCGGCGGCGACTCAGCTCCCGTGGAGAGAGGAAATTGCACAAACCACCTACTTTTGGTGCTAGTTTGCACAGAACACTCACTTTACATGTTTTGTTGCATAAAACACCATATTTTGGGGTAATTTGTTGTAGCTAGGTCTAATACATCATTTGAATGTGTTGACATGATTCCTAACAGTGGGTCTAGTTTGTAAGTGCATCGGTGACAAAAAAAGCAGCCACATTATTAGCCAACAAGAACCGCCAATATCTCACAATTCTTTGCTCCAATTGAGCTGAATTTTTTCTAGAATATTAGTGAGTGCACACATGTTTATTGGTTTTTTTTTTGCATTTTTGAAAATGTTAAATTTAAACAAAAATATTGAACGAGCCAATTAACATTGCAAAATCGCCTAGTATTTGGATGCTAAAATCCAATGGCGGTAATCTTTTGGTGTGTGCGATTTGATGATGCCGGTAATCGTCACATGACAACTACTTGGAAGATAAAACCTCATGGCGGTAATATTTTGGTGCTTCAGACTTGATGATGTCAATAATGGCTTTATAACAACCACTTGAATGCTAAAGCCTGATGGCGACAATATCTACCATATCTTGGTGCTACTGATTTTATTTTATGAATATTGTGCCTACTTAGAATCATTTCTGAGGAGGACATCAATACCATTGTCACACCTACAGCCCCTATTGCTATACATATTGGACCAATTACTAGAGCCCCCGCACGCCAATTGAATTACCAGGTACTTTCATTTCTTAGTGACAATTCTAATGTTCATGAGAATATGATGCTGCCTAAATTGGATACATTTGTGTTGATTACTAATGAAGGGCCTAGCATGGACAAGAGGGATAAACACTGGAGCAGGATCAAGCATGGAGATGAAGGCGCGCGTGAAAGGATCCAGAATGGCATTTCTAGTGCTTACTTGAGCACTTTGAAGCCTCTGTGATGACCTACAAGGACATGGACGAAATATACAAGATGTCCCTTCATAAATTTCGTCCATAGCTTATTTTAGATGCTGCGCCACCTTATTTTTGGGCCAGGCCCATGTAATTCCGAATTACAACTTCCTAGGTTGTTTTTAGAGTCTGTATGTGTGGGAAAACAAAGTTAGGATTGGTTTCGGACCCGTCCTACAAGGGGCCACGAAATCCCCCCTACTCCTCCATATATACAGCCCTTAGGGCAACGTTTAGACTTTGATTTTTGTTTAGATTAAAAGTTCGTCATAGCTGCAACTTCGCGTACTTCGTTTCTGTTCAACGACCAGACCAAGACGTCATAAAACTCCACCTTGATCAATAAAGCTTTCATCTTATATTCGCAATATCTAGATTGCAATCTTAGTTTCTTGCTTGTTCTTCATTTGCTTCCAGGAAATAGACCCCCGTCGTCAGGTTGATCGTGCTCTGGCGTGGTCAATAACCTCTCAGAGTTGGTTTAGCGGTTGCTAAGGCGTGTCGTCCTCACATGTTCGTAGTCGGATCGTCAAAGTCTACTCCTCCGAAAACAATAATTACCATCTCATCGAAAGAAGGGATGCCTTTGCCTCTATCAAGTGATATCAAATTTCCAGGTTGCTCGGTGAGATTTTCCTGTTTTCATAGTTTAACTCGAGGTTGTTCTTCATACCTACAGTTCACGAAAAAGCCATAAAAAATTAAGGTTAGTTCCTCATATCCGAACCAATCTGAGCCTTTGCATAATCTTTTTAGGGTTTTGCTTTGTTGAATTTACAGTTGCATCGTCGTGTCGAGTTGTTGATCTTAGCATATAGTCCCTTAGAGTTTCGAGTTCTATCACAATTAGTCACGCCGCTGCCGCACCATCTTCATCGCTACTGCCATATACCACCACCGCTGTCATATCCTAACACTGCTGCCATATCACACCACCGCTGCCATATCCTACCACCACTGCCATATACCACCACCGCTGCCATATCCTACCACCACATATACCACCGCCTATCCATCATCAATCCGAGTTCTTTTCATGTTAGGTTTGTTTTCGAGATTCATCAATTTTCCGATTCGTGTTTTCTGGCCTTAGTAGGTTTTGAAAAAAAAAAGTCTTGAGACCCCCGAACAGTTTTTAGGCCAAAATTTTGGCAAGTGAAAATATTTTTTCCCTATCCTATTTGTAGGTCCCAGGGAGCGTTTTGAGCTAGTCGCCATCATAGTGATTTTTTGTCACACTTTTTGGTCGTCGCTGCCCTGATTTCCGGTTAAAAAAAGTCCAAAAAAATTCGTGTCTATCCTGTTATTTTGATTTGGAAAGAATTTTGAGACACTCATCATTATAGTGATTTTCGCAAAAAAAGGAGCGAAAAAAAAGAGTGAAAAAAATTTAGAGTGTGTTTTTCCCTTGTTTACGTGCAGCACAGTGATTTTGTTAGTGTTCTAGAGTCGCGTCTCTAGGACAGTCTTGCCTAGGACCAGCACAGTACCGTCGTTGAGCATTTTTTTCATTGATAATAACATGATACATCTTCTTTTCATCAAGATAAGCATATTTCATAGTGTCTAGCAATTGTTTTAATTCAAACACAGGATCACCTTTAGGTGGAGGAGGACCTCCTAGAGTTTCAATAGGCAAATTGTCTTTAAGCAGAGGACGTTGTTCAAAGAAAATCTTATCTATTTCATTTCTTTCATGCATATGAAAATCATTTTTGTGGTCTAGCAAATATTGTTCAAGTGGATCAGTAGGTGGCACAACAATAGAAGCAAGACCAGTTAATTCATCTTTACTAGGCAATTCTTTTTTATGAAGATTTCTACTAAACTTGGAAAAAATTAAACTCATGAGACTCATCACCAAAACTAACACCGACAGTTTGTTTCTTACAATCTATTCTAGTATTAACGGTGTTCAAGAATGGTCTACCAAAGATAATGGGACAAAAGACATCTCGTGGGGAACCAAAAACAAGAAAATCAGCAGGGTATTTTATTTGCCCACACAAGACTTCAACATCTCTAACAATCCCGATTGGTGATATAGTATCTCTATTAGCAAGTTTAATAGTAACATCTATGTCTTCTATTTCTGCGGGTGCTACGTCATTCATAATTTCTTGATATAAGGTATAAGGAATAGAACTCACACTAGCACCTATGTCACATAAACCATGATAACACCGATCTCCTATTTTAACTGAGATGACAGGCATGCCAACAACAGGTCTATGTTTATCTTTTTTATCAGGTTTGGCAATTCTAGTAGCTTCTTCACAGAAGTAAATAACATGCTGATACGTCTCCAACGTATCTATAATTTTTGATTGTTCCATGCTATTATATTACCCGTTTTGGATGTTTATAGGCTTTACTATACACTTTAAAATCATTTTTGGGACTAACCTACTAACCGGAGGCCCAGCCCGAATTGCTGTTTTTTTGTGCCTATTTTAGTGTTTCGAAGAAAAGGAATATCAAACGGAGTCCAAACGGAATGAAACCTCCGGGAGCGATCTTTTTGGAACAAACGCAATCCAGGAGACTTGGAGTGGACGTCAAGAAGCAGCCGAGGTGGCCACGTGGGTGAAAGGCGCGCCCTAGGGGGGTGGGCGCGCCCCCACCCTCGTGGCTCCCCTGACCGACTTCCTTAGCCTATATATACTTGCAAACCCTGAAAACGTCGAGGCGCACCACGAAACCCTATTTCCACCACCGCAACCTTCTATACCCGTGAGATCCCATCTTGGAGTCTTTTCCGGCACTCCACCGAAGGGGGAATCGACCACAAAGGGCTTCTACATCAACACCATAGCCTCTCTGATGAGTTGTGAGTAGTTTACCATAGACCTTCGGGTCCATAGTTATTAGCTAGATGGCTTCTTCTCTCTCTTTGAATCTCAATACAAAGTTCTCCTCGATCTTCTTGGAGATCTATTCGATGTAACTCTTTTTGCGGTGTGCTTGTCGAGATCCAATGAATTGTGGGTTTATGATCAAGTTTATCTGTGAGAAATATTTGAATCTCCTCTGAATTCTTTTATGTATGATTGATTATCTTTGCAAGTCTATTCGAATTATCAGTTTGGTTTGGCCTACTAGATTGATCTTTCTTGCAATGGGAGAAGTGCTTAGCTTTGGGTTCAATCTTGCGGTGTCCTTTCCCAAAGGATGTTAGGGCAGCAAGGCACATATTGTATTGTTTCCATCGAGGATAAAAGATGGGGTTTATATCATATTACTTGACTTTATCCTCTACATTATGTCATCTTGCTTATCGTTACTCGTTCTTATGAACTTAATACTCTAGATGCATCTTTGGATAGCGATCGATGTGTGGAGTAATAGTAGTAGATGCAGAGGCAGAGTCGGTCTACTTGTTGCGGACGTGATGCCTATATACATGATCATGCCTAGATATTCTCATAACTATGCACTTTTCTATCAATTGCTTGACAGTAATTTGTTCACCCACCGTAATACTTATGCTATCTTGAGAGAAGCCACTAGTGAAACATATGGCCCCTGGGTCTATTTTCCATCATATAATTTTTCAATCTATCTTAGTTGCAATCTTTACTTTCCAATCTATATCATAAAAATACCAAAAATATTTATCTTATCTTATTATCTCTATCTGATCTCACTTTCGCAAGTGGCCGTGAAGGGATTGACAACTCTTTTGTCGCGTTGGTTGCGAGGTTCTTGTTTGTTTGTATAGGTGTGAGGGACTTGCGTGGAGCCTCCGACTGGATTGATACCTTGGTTCTCAAAAACCGAGGAAAATACTTATGCTACTTTGCCGCATCACCCTTTCCTCTTCAAGGGAAAACCAATGCAGTGCTCAAAAGGTAGCAAGAAGGATTTCTAGCGCCGTTGCCGGGGAGGTCTTCGCTCAAGTCAAGACATACCAAGTACCCATCACAAACTCATCTCCCTCGCATTACATTATTTGCCATTTGCCTCTCGTTTTCCTCTCCCCCACTTCACCCTTGCCGTTTTATTCGCCCTCTCTTTTCTGTTTGCCTCTTGTGTGCTTGTGTGTTGGATTGCTTGTCACGATGGCTCAAGATAATACTAAATTGTGTGACTTTTCCAATACCAACAATAATGATTTCCTTAGCACTCCGTTTGCTCCTCTTAATGATGCTGAATCTTGTGAAATCAATGCTGCTTTGTTGAATCTTGTTATGAAAGATCAATTCTCTGGCCTTCCTAGTTAAGATGCCGCTACTCATCTAAACAACTTTGTTGATTTGTGTGATATGCAAAAGAAGAAAGACACGGATAATGATATTGATAAATTGAAGCTTGGAGATCGTGCTAAAACTTGGTTTTCGTCTTTGCCTAAAAATAGTATTGATTCATGGAATAAGTGCAAAGATGCTTTTATCTCTAAGTATTTTCCTCCCGCTAAGATCATCTCTCTTAGAAACGATATTATGAATTTTAAGCAACTAGATCATGACCATGTTGCACAATCTTGGGAGAGGATGAAATTAATGATTCGCAATTGCCCTACACATGGTTTGAATTTATGGATGACCATACAATTTTTTTATGCCGGATTGAATTTTGCTTCTAGAAATCTTTTAGATTCGGCCGCGGGGGGCACTTTTATGGAAATCACTTTAGGATAAGCTACCAAACTCCTAGATAATATTATGGTTAATTATTCTCAATGGCACACCGAAAGATCTACTAGTAAAAAAGTTCATGCGATAGAAGAAATTAATGTTTTGAGTGGAAAGATGGATGAACTTATGAAATTGTTGAAGGATTTATGCCCTAGAGGAAATAATAAAGTTATCATTTGTTTCCTCATATCATGATAAATGTTTATTATTAATGCTAGAATTTTATTAACCGGAAACATGATACATGTGTGAATACATAGACAAACATAATGTCACTAGTGTGCCTCTACTTGACTAGCTCATTAATCAAAGATGGTTATGTTTCCTAACCATAGACATGTGTTGTCATTTGATTAACGGGATCATATCATTAGGAGAATGATGTGATTGACTTGGCCCATTCCATTAGCTTAGCACTTGATCGTTTAGTATGTTGCTATTGCTTTCTTCACGACTTATACAAGTTTCTATAACTATGAGATTATGCAACTCCCGTTTACCGGAGGAACACTTTGTGTGCTACCAAACATCACAACATAACTGGGTGATTATAAAGGAGCTCTACATGTGTCTCCAAACGTACATGTTGAGTTGGCGTATTTCGAGATTAGGTTTTGTCACTCCGATTGTCGGAGAGGTATCTCTGGGCCCTCTCGGTAATGCACATCACTATAAGCCTTGCAAGCAATGTAGCTAATGAGTTAGTTACGGAATGATGCATTACGTAACAAGTAAAGAGACTTTCCGGTAACGAGATTGAACTAGGTATTGGATACCGACGATTGAATCTCGGGCAAGTAACATACCGATGACAAAGGGAACAACGTATGTTGTTATGCGGTTTGACCGATAAAGATCTTCGTAGAATATGTAGGAGCCAATATGAGCATCCAGGTTCCGCTATTGGTTATTGACTGGAAACATTTCTAGGTCATGTCTACATAGTTCTCGAACCCGTAGGGTCCGCACGCTTAAGGTTTCGATGATAGTTATATTATGAGTTTATGAGTTTTGATGTACCGAAGATTGTTCGGAGTCCCAAATGTGATTACGGACATGACGGGGAGTCTCGAAATGGTCGAGACATGAAGATTGATATATTGGAAGCCTATATTTGGATATCGGAAGTGTTCCGGGTGAAATCGGGATTTTACGGGTGTACCGGGAGGTTACCGGAACCCCCCGGGGGCTTAATGGGCCTACATGGGCCTTGGTGGAGAAGAGGAGAGGAGGCAAGGGCTGGGTCGCGCGCCCCTCCCCCCTAGTCCGAATAGGACAAGGAGAGGGGGGCGGCACCCCCCCTTTCCTTCCTCTCTCCCTCCTCCTTCCCCCCTTCTCCTAGTCCAACAAGGAAAGGAGGGAGTCCTACTCCCGATGGGAGTAGGACTCCCCTTGGCGCGCCCCTCCTTGGCTCCTTTATATACGGGGGCAGGGGGCACCTCTAGACACAACAATTGATCTCTTGATCTCTTAGCCACGTGCGGTGCCCCCCTCCACCATAGTCCTCGATAATATTGTAGCGGTGCTTAGGCGAAGCCCTGTGACGGTAGAACATCAAGATCGTCACCACGCCGTCGTGCTGACCGAACTCTTCCCCGACATTCTGCTGGATCGGAGTCCGGGGATTGTCATTGAGCTGAACGTGTGCTAGAACTCGGAGGTGCCGTAGTTTCGGTGCTTGATCGGTCGGGCCGTGAAGACGTACAACTACATCAACCGCGTTGTTCTAACGCTTCCGCTTTTGGTCTATGAGGGTACGTGGACAACACTCTCCCCTCTCGTTGCTATGCATCACCATGATCTTGCATGTGCGTAGGAATTTTTTTGAAATTACTACGTTCACCAATAGTGGTATCAGAGCCTGGTTTTATGCGTAGATGTTATATGCACAAGTAGAACACAAGTGAGTTGTGGGTGACACAATTCATACTGCTTACCAGCATGTCAGACTTTGGTTCAGCGGTATTGTTGGATGAAGTGGCCCGGACTGACATTACGCGTACGCTTACGCGAGGCTGGTTCTACCGACGTGCTTTGCACACAGGTGTCTGGCGGGTGTTAGTTTCTCCAACTTTAGTTGAACCGAGTGTGGCTACGCCTGGTCCTTGCGAAGGTTAAAACATCACTAACTTGACAAACTATCGTTGTGGTTTTGATGCGTAGGTAAGAACGGTTCTTGCTCAGCCCGTAGCAGCCACGTAAAATTTGCAACAACAAAGTAGAGGACGTCTAACTTGTTTTTGCAGGGCATGTTGTGATGTGATATGGTCAAGACGTGATACTATATTTTATTGTATGAGATGATCATGTTTTGTAACCGAGTTATCGGCAACTAGCAGGAGCCATATGGTTGTCGCTTTATTGTATGAAATGCAAACGCCTTGTAATTGCTTTACTTTATCACTAAGCGGTAGTGATAGTCGTAGAAGCAATAGATGGCGTAACGACAACGATGCTACAATGGAGATCAAGGTGTCGCGCCGGTGACGATGGTGGTCACGACGGTGCTTCGGAGATGGAGATCACAAGCACAAGATGATGATGGCCATATCATATCACTTATATTGATTGCATGTGATGTTTATCCTTTATGCATCTTATCTTGCTTTGATTCACGGTAGCATTTTAAGATGATCTCTCACTAATTATCAAGAAGTGTTCTCCCTGAGTATGCACCATTGCGAAAGTTCTTCGTGCTGAGACACCATGTGATGATCGGGTGTGATAGGCTCTACGTTCAAATACAACGGGTGCAAAACAGTTGCACACACGGAATACTCAGTTAAACTTGACGAGCCTAGCATATACAGACATGGCCTCGGAACACGGAGACCGAAAGGTCGAACGTGAATCATATAGTAGATATGATCAACATAGTGATGTTCACCATTGAAACTACTCCATCTCACGTGATGATCGAACATGGTTCAGTTGATTTGGATCACGTGATCACTTAGATGACTAGAGAGATGTCTGTCTAAGTGGGAGTTCTTAAGTAATATGATTAATTGAACTTAAATTTATCATGAACTTAGTACCTAATAGTATTTTGCTTGTCTATGTTTGTTGTAGATAGATAGCTCGTGCTGTTGTTCCGTTGAATTTTAATGCGTTCCTTGAGAAAACTAAGTTGAAAGATGATGGTAGCAATTACATGGACTGGGTCCGTAACTTGAGGATTATCCTCATTATTGCACGTAAGAATTACATCCTGGAAGCACCGTTGGGTGCCGTGCCTCTTGTAGATGCAACCGACGACGTTAAGAACGTCCGCAAAGCAAAGCCGATGACTACTCGATAGTTCGATGTGCCATGCTTTACGGCTTGGAACCGGTCTTCAACGACGTTTTGAACGTCATGGAGCATATGAGATGTTCCAGAGTTGAAGTTAATATTTCAAGCAAATGCCCGGATTGAGAGATATGAAGTCTCCAATAAGTTCTATAGCAGTAAGATGGAGGAGAATAGTTACACGGTGAACATATACTCAAAATGTGCGGGTATAATAATCACTTGATTCAACCGGGAGTTAATCTTCCCGATGATAGTGTCATTGATGTAATTCTTCAATCATCGCCACCAAGCTACAAGAGCTTCGTGATGAACTATAATATGCAAGGGATGGACAAGACTATTCCGAGCTCTTCGCAATGCTAAAGGCTGCGGAGGTAGAAATCAAGAAGGAGCATCAAGTGTTGATGGTCAATAAGACCACCGCCAAGAAAAGGGTAAAGGGAAGAAGAAGGGAACTTCAAGAAGAACAACAAGCAAGTTATCGCTCAAGAGAACAAACCCAAGTCTGGACCTAAGCTCGAGATCGAGTGCTTCTCCGCAAGCGATCGAC
Organism: Aegilops speltoides; assembly: GCA_021437245.1. NCBI lineage: Eukaryota > Viridiplantae > Streptophyta > Magnoliopsida > Poales > Poaceae > Aegilops > Aegilops speltoides. Next base: position 351,316,526 of record CM038142.1, on the reverse strand, counting down.
ACTAGAAGCGGAACTGCCCCAAGTATTTGGCGATAAGAATGATGGCAAGGTGAACAAAGGTATATGTGATATACATGTTATTGACGTGTACCTTACTAATGCTCACAAGAGCACCCGGTATTTGATACTTGGTTACATTGCTAATATTTGCAACTCAAATAGGGACTACGGATTAGCGAAGATTGGCTAAGGACGAGGTGACGATGCGCGTGGGAAATGGTTCCAAAGTCGATGTGATCGCGATCGCACGCTACCTCTACATCTACCATCGGGATTAGTTTTAGACCTGAATAATTGTTATTTGGTGCCAGCGTTAAGCATGAACATTATATCTGGATCTTGTTTGATGCGAGACGGTTATTCATTTAAATCAGAGAATAATGGTTGTTCTATTTATATGAGTAATATCTTTTATGGTCATGCACCCTTGAAGAGTGGTCTATTTTTATTAAATCTCGATAGTAGTGATACACATATTCATAATGTTGAAGCCAAAAGATGTAGAGTTGATAATGATAGTGCAACTTATTTGTGGCACTGCCGTTTGGGTCATATTGGTGTAAAGCGCATGAAGAAACTCCATACTAATGGACTTCTGGAATCACTTGATTACGAATCACTTGGAACTTGCGAACCGTGCCTCATGCGTAAGATGACCAAAATGCCGTTCTCCGGAACTATGGAGCGAGCAACTGATTTGTTGGAAATCATACATACTGATGTATGTGGTCCAATGAATATTGCGGCTTGCGGCGGGTATCGTTATTTTCTCACTTTCACAGATGATTTGAGCAGATATGGGTATATCTACTTGATGAAACACAAGTCTGAAACATTTGAAAAGTTCAAAGAATTTCAGAGTGAAGTGAAAAATCATCGTAACAAGAAAATTAAATTTCTACGATCTGATCATGGAGGAGAATATCTGAGTTACGAGTTTGGTTTACATTTGAAGCAATGCGGAATAATTTCGCAACTCACGCCACCCGGAACACCACAAAGAAATGGTGTGTCTGAATGTCGTAATCGTACTTTACTAGATATGGTGCGATCTATGATGTCTCTTACTGATTTACTGCTATTGTTTTGGGGTTATGCTTTAGAGATGGCCGCATTCACGTTAAATAGGGCACCATCAAAATCCGTTGAGACGACGCCTTATGAACTATGGTTTGGCAACAAACCGAAGTTGTCGTTTCTTAAAGTTTGGGGCTGCGATGCTTATGTGAAGAAACTTCAACCAGATAAGCTTGAACCGAAATAGGAGAAATGTGTCTTGATAGGATACCCAAAAGAGACCATTGGGTACACCTTCTATCACAGATCTGAGGGCAAGATTTTTGTTGCTAAATTCAGATCCTTTCTAGAGAAGGAGTTTCTCTCGAAAGAAGTAAGTGGGAGGAAAGTCGAACTTGATGAGGTAACTGTACCTACAACCTTATTGGAAAGTAGTTCATCACAAGAACCGGTTCCTGTGACAACTACACCAATCAGTGAGGAAGCTAATGATATTGATCATGAAACTTCAGATCAAGTTACTACCAAACCTCGTAGGTCAACTAGAATAAGATCCGCACGAGAGTGGTACGGTAATCCTATTTTGGAAGTCATGTTACTTGACCATGGCGAACCTACAAACTATGAGGAAGCGATGATGAGCCCAGATTCCGCAAAATGGCTTGAGGCCATGAAATCTGAGATGGGATCCATGTATGAGAACAAAGTATGGACTTTGGTTGACTTGCCTGATGATCAACAAGCCATCGAGAATAAATGGATCTTCAAGAAGAAGACTTACGCTGATGGTAATGTAACTGTCTACAAAGCTCAACTTTTTGCAAAAGGTTTTCGACAAGTTCAAGGGGTTGACTATGATGAGACTTTCTCACCTGTAGCGATGCTTAAGTCTGTCCGAATCATGTTAGCAATTGCCGCATTTTATGATTATGAAATATGGCAAATGGATGTCAAAACTGCATTCATGAATGGATTTCTGGAAGAAGAGTTATATATGTTGGGGAACGTAGTAATTTCAAAAACATTCCTACGCACACGCAAGATCATGGTGATGATATAGCAACTAGAGGGGAGAGTGTTGTCCATGTACCCTCGTAGACCGTAAGCGGAAGCGTTAGCACAACGCGGTTGATGTAGTCGTACGTCTTCACGATCCGACCGATCCAAGCACCGAACGTACGGCACCTCCGAGTTCAGCACACGCTCAGCTCGATGACGATCCCCGGCTCCGATCTAGCAAAGCTTCGGGATGAGTTCCACAAGACGACGGCGTGGTGATGATGATGATGTTCTACGGCGCAGGCTTCGCCTAAACTCATGACGATATGACCGAGGTGGAATATTGTGGAGGGGGCACCGACACGGCTAAGGAACGATCCGTAGATCAACTTGTGTGTCTATGGGGTGCCCCCGCCTCGTATATAAAGGAGCAAGGGGGAGGCCGGCCGCCCTTGTGGGCGCGCCAAGGAGGAGGAGTCCTCCTAGTAGGAGTAGGACTCCTCCTTTCCTACTCCTACTAGGAGGAGGAAGGAAGGGGAGAGGGGAAGGAAAGAGGGGCGCCGCCTCCTAGTCCACCCGGACCAGAGGGAGAGGGCGCGCCCACCACCCCGGCCGCCTCTCTCTTCCCAAGAAGGCCCATGTGGCCCATTAACTCTCCCGGGGGGTTCCGTAACCTCCCAAGACTCCGATTTTCTCCGAAAACGTCCGGAACACTTCCGGTATCCGAATATAGTCGTACAATATATCAATCTTTATGTCTCGACCATTTCGAGACTTCTCGTCATGTCCGTGATCACATCCGATACTCTGAACAAACTTCGGTACATCAAAACTTATAAACTCATAATAAAACTGTCATCATAACGTTAAGCGTGCGGACCCTACGGGTTCGAGAACTATGTAGACATGACCTAGAACTATTCTCGGTCAATAACCAATAGCGGAACCTGGATGCCCATATTGGTTCCTACATATTCTACGAAGATCTTTATCGGTCAAACTGCATAACAACATATGTTGTTCCCTTTGTCATCGGTATGTTACTTGCCCGAGATTCGATCGTCGGTATCCAATACCTAGTTCAATCTCGTTACCGGCAAGTATATTTACTCGTTACGTAATGCATCATTCCATAACTAACTCATTAGTTACATTGCTTGAAAGGCTTATAGTGATGGTCATTATCGAGAGGGCCCAGAGATACCTCTCCGACAATCGGAGTGACAAAACCTAATCTCGAAATACGCCAACCCAACATCTACCTTTGGAGACACCAGTAGTACTCCTTTATAATCACTCGCCATTCGTTGTGACGTTTGGTAGCACCAAAGTGTTCCTCCGTAAACGGAGTTGCATAATCTCATAGTTTCGTGAACATGTATAAGTCATGAAGAAAGCAATAGCAATATACTAAATGATCAAGTGCTAGGCTAACGGGATGGGTCATGTCAATCACATCATTCTCCTAATGATGTGATCCCATTAATCAAATGACAACACATGTCTATGGTTAGGAAACGTAACCATCTTTGATTAATGAGCTAGTCAAGTAGAGGCATACTAGTGACTATATGTTTGTCTATGTATTCACACATGTATCATGTTTCCGGTTAATACAATTCTAGCATGAATAATAAACATTTATCATGATATGAGCAAATAAATAATAACTTTATTATTGCCTCTAGGGCATATTTCCTTCAGTCTCCCACTTGCACTAGAGTCAATAATCTAGATTACACAGTAATGATTCTAACACCCATGGAGTCTTGGTGCTGATCATGTTTTGCTCGTGAGAGAGGCTTAGTCAACGGATCTGCAATATTCAGATCTGTATGTATCTTGCAAATTTCTATGTCTCCCACTTGGACTTGGTCCGGATGGAATTGAAGCGTCTCTTAATGTGCTTGGTCCTCTTGTGAAATCTGGATTCCTTTGCCAAGGCAATTGCACCAGTATTGTCACAGAAGATCTTCATTGGTCCCGATGCACTAGGTATGACACCTAGATCGAAAATGAACTCCTTCATCCAGACTCCTTCATTCGCTGCTTCAGAAGCAGCTATGTACTCCGCTTCCCATGTAGATCCCACCACGACGCTTTGTTTAGAACTGCACCAACTTACAGCTCCACCGTTTAATAAAAACACGTATCCGGTTTGCGATTTAGAATCGTCCGGATCAGTGTCAAAGCTTGCATCGACGTAGCCATTTACGACTAGCTCTTGTCACCTCCATATACGAGAAACATATCCTTAGTCCTTTTCAGGTATTTCAGGATGTTCTTGACCGCTGTCCAATGATCCACTCTGGATTACTTTGGTACCTTCCTCCAAGCTTATTGCTAAGCATACGTCAGTCCGGTACACAACATTGCATACATGATAGAGCCTATGGTGAAGCATAGGAACATCTTTCATTTTCTCTCTATCTTCTGCGTGGTCGGGCATTGAGTTTGACTCAACTTCACACCTTGTAGCATGGGCAAGAACCCTTTCTTTGCTCGATCCATTTTGAACTTTTTCAAAATTTTATCAAGGTATGTGCTTTGTGAAAGTCCTATTAAGCGTCTTGATCTATCTCTATAGATTTTGATGCCCAATATGTAAGCAGCTTCATCGAGGTCTTTCATTGAAAAACTTTTATTCAGTATCCCTTTATGCTATCCAGAAATTCTATATCATTTCCAATTAATAATATGTCATCTACATATAATATCGTAAATGCTACTGAGCTCCCACTCACTTTCTTGTGAATACATGCTTCTCCAAAAGTCTCAGATAAAACCATATGCTTTGATCACACTATCAAAGCGCTTATTCCAACTCCGAGATGCTTGCACCACCATAAATGGAACGCTGGAGCTTGCACACTTTGTTAGCACCTTTTGGATCAACAAAACCTTCGGCTGCATCATATACAACTCTTCTTCCGTAAATCCATTCAAGAATGCGTTTTGACATCCATTTGCCAAATTTCATAATCATGAAATGCAGCAATAGCTAACATGATTCGGACAGACTTAAGCATCGCTACGGGTGAGAAAGTCTCATCGTAGTCAACCCCTTGAACTTGTCGAAAACCTTTCGCAACAAGTCGAGCTTTATAGACGATTACATTACCATCGCGTCGGTCTTCTTCTTAAAGATCCATTTATTCTCAATGGCTTGCCGATCATCGGCAAGTCAACCAAAGTCCATACTTTGTTTTCATACATGGATCCCATCTCGATTTCATGGCCTCTAGCCATTTTGCGAATCTGGGCTCATCATCGCTTCCTCATAGTTCGTAGGTTCATCATGGTCAAGTAACATGACTTCCAGAATAGGATTACCGTACCACTCTGGTGCGGATCTTATTCTGGTAGACCTACGAGGTTCAGTAGAAACTTGATCTGAAGTTTCATGATCATTATCATTAGCTTCCTCACTAATTGGTGTAGGTGTCACATGAACTGATTTCTGTGATGAACTACTTTCCAATAAGGGAACAGGTACAGTTACCTCATCAAGTTCTACTTTCCTCCCACTCACTTCTTTCGAGAGAAACTCCTTCTCTAGAAAGGATATTTTCTTAGCAACGAATGTTTTGCCTTCGGATCTGTGATAGAAGGTGTAACCAACAGTCTCTTTTGGGTATCCTATGAAGACACATTTCTCCGATTTAGGTTCGAGCTTATCTAGTTGAAGTTTCTTCACATAAGCATCGCAGCCCCAAACTTTAAGAAACGACAACTTTGGTTTCTTGCCAAACCACAGTTCATAAGGCGTCGTCTCAATGGATTTTGATGGTGCCCTATTTAACGTGAATGCGCCGCCTCTAAAGCATAACCCCGTAACAATAGCGGTAATCAAGAAGAGACATCATAGATCGCACCATATCTAGTAAAGTACGACACGATGTTCGGACACACCATTTCTTTGTGGTGTTCGGTGGCGTGAGTTGCTAAACTATTCCGCATTGTTTCAAATGTAAACCAAACTCGTAACTCAAATATTCTCCTCCACGACAGATCGTAGAAACTTTATTTTCTTATTACGATGATTTTCCACCTCACTCTGAAATTCTTTGAACTTTTCAAATGTTTCAGACTTGTGTTTCATTAAGTAGATATACCCAATCTGCTCAAATCATCTGTGAAGGTGAGAAAATAACGATATCCGCCACGAGCTTCAACATTCATCGGACCACATACATCTGTATGTATGATTTCCAACAAATCTGTTGCTCTCTCCATAGTACCGGAGAACGGTGTTTTAGTCATCTTGCCCATGAGGCACGGTTCGCAAGTACCAAGTGATTCATAATCAAGTGATTCCAAAAGTCCATCAGTATGGAGTTTCTTCATGCGCTTTACACAGATATAACCTAAACGGTAGTGCCACAAATAAGTTGCACTCTCATTATCAACTCTGCATCTTTTGGCTTCGACATTATGAATATGAGTATCACTACTTTCGAGATTCAATAAAATAGACCACTCTTCAAGGGTGCATGACCATAAAAGATATTACTCATATAAATAGAACAACCATTATTCTCTTGATTTAAATGAATAACCGTCTCGCATCAAACAAGATCCATATATAATGTTCATGCTCAATGCTGGCACCAAATAACAATTATTCAGGTCTAAAACTAATCCCGAAGGTAGATGTAGAGGTAGCGTGCCGATCGCGATCACATCGACTTTGGAACCGCTTCCCATGCGCATCGTCACCTCGCCCTTTGCGATGCTTGTTTATTCCGTAGTCCTGCTTTGAGTTGCAAATATTAGCAATGTAACCAAGATCAAATACCAGTGCTACTACGAGCTCTAGTAAGGTACACATCAATAACATGTATATCACATATACCTTTGTTCACCTTGCCATCCTTCTTATCCGCCAAATACTTAGGGCAGTTCCGCTTCCAAAGGTCGATCGCTTGTAGTAGTAGCACTCACTTTCCAGCTTAGGTCCGACTTGGGTTTCTTCTCTTGAGCAGAACTTGCTTGCCGCTCTTCTTGAAGTTCCCTTCTTCTTTCCTTTGCCCTTTTTCTTGAAACTAGTGGTCTTGTTGACCATCAACACTTGATGCTCCTTCTGATTTCTACCTCCGCAGCTTTTAGCATTGCGAAGAGTTCGGAATTGTCTTGTTCATCCCTTGCATATTATAGTTCATCACGAAGCTTTTGTAGCTTGGTGGCGTGATTGGAGAATTTCATCAATGACGCTATCATCCGGAAGATTAACTCCCGCTTGAATCAAGTGATTATTATACCCGCACATTTTGAGTATATGCTCACTAACGTAACTATTCTCCTCCATCTTGCAGTATGTAGAACTTATTGGAGACTTCATATCTCTCAATCCGCATTTGCTTGAAATATTAACTTCAACTCTGGAACATCTCATATGCTCCATGACGCTCAAAACATCGTTGAAGACCCGGTTCTAAGCCGTAAAGCATGGCACATTGAACTATCGAGTAGTCATCGCCTTTGCTTTGCGGACATTCTTAACGCCGCTCGCCAGCATCCGCAGCGTTCTGGCACCCAGCGGTGCTTCCAGATTTAATTCTTCCGTGCAGCAATGAGGATAATCTCAAATTACGGACCCAATCCGTGTAATTGCTACCATCATCTTTCAACTTTGCTTTCTCAAGGAACGCATTAAAATTCAACGTAACAACAAAGACGAGCCATCTATCTACAACAAACATAGACAAGCAAAATACTATCGGTACTAAGTTCATGATAAATTTAAGTTCGATTAATCATATTACTTAAGAACTCCCACTTAGACGACATCTCTAGTCATCTAAGTGATCACGTGATCCAAATCAACTAAACCATAACCGATCATCACGTGAGATGGAGTAGTTTTCAATGGTGAACATCACTATGTTGATCATATCTACTATATGATTCACGCTCGACCTTTTGGTCTCCGTGTTCCGAGCCCATATCTACATATGCTAGGCTCGTCAAGTTTAACCTGAGTATTCTGCATGTGCAAAACTGGCTTGCACCCGTTGTAGATGGACGTAGAGCTTATCACACCCGATCATCACGTGGTGTCTGGGCACGGCGAACTTTGGCAACGGTGCATACTCAGGGAGAACACTTCTTGATAATTTGTAGTGAGAGATCATCTTAAAATGCTACCGTCAATCAAAGCAAGATAAGATGCATAAAGGATAAACATCACATGCAATCAATATAAGTGATATGATATGGCCATCATCATCTTGTGCTTGTGATCTCCATCTTCAAGCACCGCCGTGATCACCATCGCCACCGCACGACACCTTGATCTCCATCGTAGCATCGTTGTCGTTCGCCATCTATTGCTTCTACGACTATCGCTACCGCTTAGTGATAAAGTAAAGCAATTACAGAGGCATTTGCATTTCATACAATAAAGCGACAACCATATGGCTCTCGCCATTGCCGATAACTTCGGTTACAAAACATGATCATCTCATACAATAAAATATAGCATCACGTCTTGACCATATCACATCACAACATGCCCTACAAACACAAGTTAGACGTCCTCTACTTTGTTGTTGCAAGTTTTATGTGGCTGCTACGGGCTTAGCAAGAACCGTTCTTACCTACGCATCAAAACCACAACGATAGTTCGTCAAGTTAGTGCTGTTTTAACCTTCGCAAGGACCGGGCGTAGCCACACTCGATTCAGCTAAAGTGAGAGAGACAGACACCCGCCAGCCACCTTTAAGCACGAGTGCTCGTAACGGTGAAACCAGTCTCGCGTTAGCGTACGCGTAATGTCGGCCGGGCCGCTTCATCTCACAATACCGCCGAACCAAAGTATGACATGCTGGTAAGAAGTATGACTTGTATCTCCCACAACTCACTTGTGTTCTACTCGTGCATATAACATCAACACGTAAAACCTAGGTTCGGATGCCACTGTTGGGGAACGTAGTAATTTCAAAAAAATTCCTACGCACACGCAAGATCATGGTGATGATATAGCAACTAGAGGGGAGAGTGTTGTCCACGTACCCTCGTAGACCGTAAGCGGAAGCGTTAGCACAACACGGTTGATGTAGTCGTACGTCTTCACGATCCGAACGATCCAAGCATCAAACGTACGGCACCTTCGAGTGCAGCACACGTTCAGCTCGATGACGATCCCCGGGCTCCGATCCAAAGAAAGCTTCGATGAGTTCCACAAGACGACGGCGTGGTGACGATGATGATGTTCTACCGGCGCAGGGCTTCGCCTAATCTCCGCGACGATATGACCGAGGTGGAATATGGTGGAGGGGGGCACCGCACACGGCTAAGGAACGATCCGTAGATCAACTTGTGTGTCTATGGGGTGCCCCCAGCCCCTGTATATAAAGGAGCAAGGGGGAGGCCGGCCGGCCCTTGTGGGCGCGCCAAGGAGGAGGAGTCCTCCTCCTAGTAGGAGTAGGACTCCTCCTTTCCTACTCCTACTAGGAGGGGGAAGGAAGGGGGAGAGGGGAAGGAAAAAGGGGGGCGCCCCCTCCTAGTCCAATTCGGACAAGAGGTAGAGGGGGCGCGCGGCCCACCCTGGCCGCCCCTCTCTCTTCCCACTAAGGCCCATGTGGCCCATTAACTCTCCCGGGGGGGTTCCGGTAACCCTTCGGCACTCCGGTTTTCTCCGAAAACGTCCGGAACACTTCCGGTATCCGAATATAGTCGTCCAATATATCAACCTTTATGTATTGACCATTTCGAGACTCCTCGTCATGTCCGTGATCACATCTGAGACTTCGAACAAACTTCACTACATCAAAACTTATAAACTCATAATAAAACTGTCATCGTAACGTTAAGCGTGCGGACCCTACAGGTTTGAGAACTATGTAGACATGACCTAGAACTATTCTCGGTCAATAACCAATAGCGGAACCTGGATGCCCATATTGGTTCCTACGTATTCTACGAAGATCTTTATCGGTCAAACCGCATAACAACATACGTTGTTCCCTTTGTCATCGGTATGTTACTTGCCCGAGATTCGATCGTCGGTATCCGATACCTAGTTTAATCTCGTTACCGGCAAGTCTCTTTACTCGTTACGTAATGCATCATTCCATAACTAACTCATTAGTTACATTGCTTGCAAGGCTTATTGTGATGTGCATTACCGAGAGGGCCCAGAGATACCTCTCCGACAATCGGAGTGACAAAACCTAATCTCGAAATACGCCGACCCAACATCTATCTTTGGAGACACCTGTAGTACTCCTTTATAATCACCCAGTTACGTTGTGACGTTTGGTAGCACCCAAAGTGTTCCTCCCAGAACGGAGTTGCATAATCTCATAGTTTCGTGAACATGTATAAGTCATGAAGAAAGCAATAGCAATATACTAAACGATCAAGTGCTAGGCTAACGGGATGGGTCATGTCAATCACATCATTCTCCTAATGATGTGATCCCATTAATCAAATGACAACACATGTCTATGGTTAGGAAACATAACCATCTTTGATTAATGAGCTAGTCAAGTAGAGGCATACTAGTGACTATATGTTTGTCTATGTATTCACACATGTATCATGTTTCCGGTTAATACAATTCTAGCATGAATAATAAACATTTATCATGATAGGAGGAAATAAATAATAACTTTATTATTGCCTCTAGGGCATATTTCCTTCTATATATGATACAATCGGAAGGTTTTGTCGATCCAAAAGGTGCTAACAAAGTGTGCAAGCTCCAGCGATCCATTTATGGACTAGTGCAAGCCTCTCGGAGTTGGAATAAACGCTTTGATAGTGTGATCAAGGCATATGGTTTTATACAGACTTTTGGAGAAGCCTGTATTTACAATAAAGTGAGTGGGAGCTCTGTAGCATTTCTGATATTATATGTAGATGACATATTGTTAATTGGAAATGATATAGAATTTCTGGATAGCATAAAGGATACTTGAATAAAAGTTTTTCAATGAAAGACCTGGGTGAGGCTGCTTACATATTGGGCATCAAGATCTATAGAGATAGATCAAGATGCTTAATTGACTTTCACAAAGCACATACCTTGATAAAGTTTTGAAAAAGTTCAAAATGGATCGTGCAAAGAAAGGGTTCTTGCACTCAGACATAAGGTGTGAAGTTCAATGGACTCAATGCCCACCACATCGGAAGATAGAGAGAAAATGAAAGATGTTCCTATGCTTCACCATAGGCTCTATCATGTATGCAATGCTTGTGTACTGCACTGATGTATGCTTAGCAATAAGTTTAGCAGGAGGTACCAAAGTAATCCAGAGTGGATCACTAGACAACGGTCAAGAATATCCCAAATACCGAAAAGGACTAAGGATATGTTTCTCGTTTATGGAGGTGACAAAGAGCTAGTCGTAAATGGTTACGTCGATGCAAGCTTTGACACTGATCTGGATGATTCTTAATCGCAAACCGGATACGTGTTTATATTGAACGGTGGAGCTGTCAGTTGGTGCAGTTCTAAACAAAGCGTCGTGGCGGGATCTACATGCGAAGCTGAGTACATAGCTGCTTCCGAAGCAGCAAATGAAGGAGTTTGGATGAAGGAGTTCATTTCCGATCTAGGTGTCATACCTAGTGCATCGGGACCAATGAACATCTTCTGTGACAATACTGGTGCAATTGCCTTGGCAAAGGAAACCAGATTTCACAAGAGGACCAAGCACATCAAGAGACGCTTCAATTCCATCCGGGACCAAGTCCAGCTGGGAGACATAGAGATTTGCAAGATACATACGGATCTGAATGTTGCAGACCCGTTGACTAAGCCCCTTCCACGAGCAAAATATGATCAGCACCAAGACTCCATGGGTGTTAGAATCATTACTGTGTAATCTAGATTATTGACTCTAGTGCAAGTGGGAGACTAAAGGAAATATGCCCTAGAGGTAATAATAAAGTTATTATTATTTATTTCCTCATATCATGATAAATGTTTATTATTCATGCTAGAATTGTATTAACCGGAAACATGATACATGTGTGAATACATAGACAAACATAATGTCACTAGCTCATTAATCAAAGATGGTTATGTTTCCTAACCATAAACATGTGTTGTCATTTGATTAACGGGGTCATATCATTAGGAGAATGATGTGATTGACTTGACCCATTCCATTAGCTTAGCACTTGATCATTTAGTATGTTGCTATTGCTTTCTTCATGACTTATACAAGTTCCTATAACTATGAGATTATGCAACTCCCATTTACCAAGGAACACTTTGTGTGCTACCAAATGTCAAACTGGGTGATTATAAAGGAGCTCTACAGGTGTCTTCAAAGTTACATGTTGAGTTGGCGTATTTCAAGATTAGGTTTTGTCACTCCGATTGTCGGAGAGGTATCTCTGGGCCCTCTCGGTAATGCACATCACTATAAGCCTTGCAAGCAATGTAGCTAATGAGTTAGTTATGGAATGATGCATTACATAACAAGTAAAGACACTTGCAAGTAACAAGATTGAACTAGGTATTGGATATCGACGATCGAATCTCGGGCAAGTAACATACTGATGACAAAGGGAACAACGTATGTTGTTATGCGGTTTGACCGATAAAGATCTTCGTAGAATATGTAGGAGCCAATATGAGCATCCAAGTTCCGCTATTGGTTATTGACCGGAAACAATTCATGGTCATGTCTACATAGTTCTCGAACCCGTAGGGTCCGCACGCTTAAGGTTTCGATGACAGTTATATTATGAGTTTATGAGTTTTGATGTACCGAAGATTGTTAGGAGTCCCGAATGTGATTACGGACATGACGAGGAGTCTCGAAATGGTCGAGACAAGAAGATTGATATATTGGAAGCCTATATTTGGATATCAGAAGTGTTCCGGGTGAAATCGGGAATTTACCGGAGTACCGGGAGGTTACCGGAACCCCCCGGGGGCTTAATGGGCCTACATGGGCCTTGGTGGAGAAGAGGAGAGGAGGCAAGGGCTGGGCCACGCACCCCTCCCCCTAGTCCGAATAGGACAAGGAGAGGGGGGCGGCACCCCCCTTTCCTTCCTCTCTCCCTCCTCCTCCCCCCTTCTCCTAGTCCAACAAGGAAAGGAGGGAGTCCTACTCCCGGTGGGAGTAGGACTCCCCTTGACGCGCCCCTCCTTGGCCGGCCGCCCCCTCCCCCTTGGCTCCTTAATATACGGGGGCAAGGGGGCACCTCTAGACACAACAATTGATCTCTTGATCTCTTAGCCGTGTGCGGTGCCCCCTCCACCATAGTCCTCGATAATATTGTAGCGGTGCTTAGGCGAAGCCCTGCGACGGTAGAACATCAAGATCGTCACCACGCCATCGCGGCTTGTGGAACTCTTCCCGACATTCTCGCTGGATCGAGTCCGGGATCGCCATCGAGCTGAACGTGTGCTAGAACTCGGAGGTGCAGTAGTTTCGTGCTTGATCGGTCGGGCCGTGAAGACGCACGACTACATCAACCGCGTTGTTCTAACGCTTCCGCTTTTGGTCTACGAGGGTACATGGACAACACTCTCCCCTCTTGTTGCTATGCATCACAATGATCTTGCGTGTGCGTAGGATTTTTTTTTTGAAATTACTACGTTCACCAACAATTTTTTGCTGCTAAGAGTGCTCCTATTGATCCTAATGATATGCATTTGTCTACTTTGATTGAGAATAATAATGAATCTATGGATGTGAATTTTGTTGGTAGGAATAATTTTGGTAATAACGCGTATAGAGGAAACTTTAATCCTAGGCCGTTTCTAGTAATTCCTCTAATAATTATGGCAATTCCTACAACAACTCTTATGGAAATTTTAATAAGATGCCCTCCGATTTTGAGAATAGTGTTAAAGAATTTATGATCTCTCAAAAGAATTTCAATGCTTTGCTTGAAGAAAAATTGCTTAAGATTGATGAATTGGCTAGGAACGTGGATAGAATTTCTATTGATGTTGATTCTTTGAAACTTAGATCTATTCTACCTAAGCATGATATCAATGAGTCTCTCAAAGCCATGAGAATTTCCATTGATGAGTGCAAAGAAAGAACCGCTAGGATGCGTGCTAAGAAAGATTGCTTTATAAAAGCGTGTTCTTCTAGTTTTCATGAAAGTAATGATGAAGATCTAAAAGTGATTGATGTGTCTCCTATTAAATCTTTGTTTTGCAATATGAATCTTGATAATGATGGGACTGGAGATGAGTCAACTTTAGTTAAAAGGCGTCCCAATGATTCGGAGTATTTAGATCTTGATGCTAAAATTGGTAAAAGTGGGATTAGAGAGGTCAAAACTTTACATAGCAATGAAACCACTATTATGGATTTGAAGGAATTTAATTATGATAATTGTTCTTTAATAAATTGTATTTCCTTGTTGCAATTCATGTTAAATTCTCCTCATGCTTATAGTCAAAATAAAGCTTTTACCAAACATATCGTTGATGCTTTAATGGAATCTTATGAGGAAAAACTTGAATTGGAAATTTCTATCCCTAGAAGACTTTATGATGAGTGGGAACCTACTATTAAAATTAAAATTAAAGATCATGAATGCTATGCTTTGTGTGATTTGGGTGCTAGTGTTTCCATGATTCCAAAAACTTTATGTGATGTGCTAGGTTTCTGTGATTTTGATGATTGTTCTTTAAACTTGCACCTTGCGGATTCCACCATTAAGAAACCTATGGGAAGGATTAATGATGTTCTTATTGTTGCAAATAGGAATTATGTTCCCGTAGATTTTATTGTTCTTGATATAGATTGCAATCTTTCATGTCCTATTATTCTTGGTAGACCTTTCCTTATAACGATTGGTGCAATTATTAATATGAAGGAAGGAAATATTAGATTCCAATTTCCATTAAGGAAAAGCATGGAACACTTTCCTAGAAAGAAAATCAAATTACCTTATGAATCTATTATGAGAGCCACTTATGAATTGAATACCAAAGATGGCAATACTTATATCTATTCTTGCTTTTATGCCTAGCTAGGGGCGTTAAACGATAGCGCTTGGTGGGAGGCAACCCAATTTTATTTTTGTTCCTGTTTATTACTAAATAATTCATCTAGATTATGTTTAGATGTGGTTTTATGTTTTAATTAGTGTTTGTGCCAATTTTATAACCTATAGGATTATCTTGGGTGAAAGTTAATTTGATCTTGCTGAAAAACAGAAACTTTTTCACACACGAGAATAGTTTTAGTAAATCAGAAAAACGTTATTTTTAGTTGATTATTTTTTCAGTAGATCAATAGACAAATTTTCTAGGACTTCCTATTTTTATAGGATTTTTAGAGTTCCATAAGTATTCGGAAGTTACATATTTCTATAGACTGTTCTGTTTTTGACAGATTCTGTTTTTCGTGTGTTGTTTGCTTATTTTGATGAATCTATGGCTAGTATCGGGGGTATGAACCATAGATAAGTTGGAATACAGTAGGTTTAACACCAATATAAATAAAGAACGAGTTCATTACATTACCTGAAGTGGTGGTTTTTCTTTCTTGCACTAATGGAGCTCATGAGATTTCCTGTTGAGTTTTGTGTTGTGAAGTTTTCAAGTTTGGGTGAAGATTTGATGGATTATGGAATAAGGAGTGGCAAGAGCCTAAGCTGGGGTATGCACATGGCACCCCAAGATAATTCAAGGACAACCAAAAGCCTAAGCTTGGGGATGCCCCGGAAGGCATCCCCTCTTTCGTCTTCGTCTATCGGTAACTTTACTTGGAGCTATATTTTTATTCACCACATGATATTTGTTTTGCTTGGAGTGTCTTGTATGATATGACTCTTTGCTTTTTAGTTTACCACAATCATCCTTGCTGTACAAACCTTTTTGGAGAGACACACATGATTTGGAATTTATTAGAATACTCTATGTGCTTCACTTATATCTTTTGAGCTAGACAGTTTTGCTCTAGTGCTTCACTTATATCTTTTTAGAGCACGGTGGTGGCTTTATTTTGTAGAAATTATTGATCTCTCATGCTTCACTTATATTATTTTGAGAGTATTTTAGAACAGCATGGTATTTGCTATGGTTATAAAATTGGTCCTAATATGATGGGCATCCAAGTTGGGTATAATAAAAACTATCATAGAAAGTGCATTGAATACTATGAGAAGTTTGATACTTGATGATTGTTTTGAGATATAAGGATGGTAATATTAGAGTCATTATAGTTGGGTAATTGTTAATTTGAGGAATACTTGTGTTAAAGTTTGTGATTCCCGTAGCATGCACGTATGGTGAAACGTTATGTGATGAAGTTGGAGCATGATTTATTTATTAATTGTCTTCCTTATGTGTGGAGGTCGGGATCGCGCGATGGTTAAATCCTACCAACCCTTCCCCTAGGAGCATGCATGTAGTACTTTGTTTTGATTACTTGTAGATTTTTGCAATAAGTATATGAGTTCTTCATTACTAATGTTAAGTCCATGGATTATACGCACTCTCACCCTTCCACCATTGCTAGCGTCTCTTGTGCCGCACAACTTTCGCCGGTACCATACACCCACCTTATACCTTCCGCAAAACAGCCACCATACCTACCTATATGGCATTTCCATAGCCATCCCGAGATATATTGCCATGCAACTTTCCACCATTCCATTTATTATGACACGCTCCATCATTGTCATATTGCTTTTGCATGATCATGTAGTTGACATCGTATTTGTGGCAAAGCCACCTTGACAATTCTTTCATACATGTCACTCTTTCATACATAGAGTCATATTTTGTTCTAAATATTGAGTTGTAATTCTTGAGTTGTAAGTAAATAAAAGTTTGATGATCTTCATTATTAGAGCATTGTCCCAAGTGAGGAAAGGATGATGGAGACTATGATTCCCCCACAAGTGGGAAGAGACTCCGGACTTTATAAAAAAAGGGGGGAGGCCGAAGAAGCCCACCATAAAAAATGAGAGAAAAGGAGAGAAGGGACAATGTTACTATCCTTTTACCACACTTGTGCTTCAAAGTAGCACCATGATCTTCATGATAGAGAGTCTCCTATGTTGTCACTTTCAATACTAGTGGGAATTTTTCATTATAGAACTTGGCTTGTGTATTACAATGATGGGCTTCCTCAAAATGCCCTAGGTCTTCGTGAGCAAGCAAGTTGGATGCACACCCACTTAGTTTCTTTTTGATCTTTCATACACTTATAGCTCTAGTGCATCCGTTGCATGGCAATCCCTACTCACTCACATTGATATCTATTAATGGGCATCTCCATAGCCCGTTGATACGCCTAGTTGATGTGAGACTGTCTTCTCCTTTTTGTCTTCTCCACAACCACCATTCTATTCCACATATAGTGCTATGTCCATGGCTCACACTCATGTATTGCGTGAAGATTGAATTTTTTTTGAAAATACTGAAGTATGAAACAATTGCTTGGCTAAAACCGGGGTTGTGCATGATTTTAATATTTTGTGTGATGAAGATAGAGCATAGCCAGACTATATGATTTTGTAGGGATAACTTTCTTTGGCCATGTTATTTTGAGAAGACATGATTACCTTGTTAGTATGCTTGAAGTATTACTATTTTTATGTCAATATGAACTTTTATCTTGAATCATTTGGATCTGAACATTCATGCCACAATAGAGAAAATTACATTGAGAAATATGCTAGGTAGCATTCCACATCAAAAATTCTGTTTTTATCATTTACCTACTCGAGGACGAGCAGGAATTAAGCTTGGGGATGCTTGATACATCTCCAACGTATCTATAATTTTTTATTGTTCCATGCTATTATATTACCCGTTTTGGATGTTTATGGGCTTTACTATACACTTTTATATCATTTTTGGGACTAGCCTACTAACCGGAGGCCCAGCCCGAATTGCTGTTTTTTTTGCCTATTTCAGTGTTTCAAAGAAAAGGAATATCAAACGGAGTCCAAACGGAATGAAACCTTCAGGAGCGATCTTTTTCGAACCAACGCAATCCAGGAGACTTGGAGTGGACGTCTGATAACCCACAAGTGTAGGGGATCGCAACAGCTTTCGAGGGTAGAGTATTCAACCCAAATTTATTGATTTGACACAAGGGGAGCCAAAGAATATTCTTAAGTATTAGCAGTTGAGTTGTCAATTCAACCACACCTGGATAACTTAGTATCTGCAGCAAAGTATTTAGTAGCAAAGTAGTATGATAATAATGGTAACAGTGGCAAAAGTAAAGATAATAGTTTTGTAGTAGTTGTAACAGTAGCAACGGAAAAGTAAATAAGCGAAGCACAAGATGTGAAAAGCTCGTAGGCATTGATCAGTGATGGATGATTATGTTGGATGCGATTCCTCATGTAATAGCTATAACATAGGGTGACACAGAACTAGCTCTAGTTCATCAATGTAATGTAGGCATGTATTCCGAATATAGTCATACGTGCTTATGGAAAAGAACTTGCATGACATCTTTTGTCCTACCCTCCCGTGGCAGCGGGGTCCTAGTGGAAACTAAGGGATATTAAGCCCTCCTTTTAATAGAGAACCAGAACAAAGTATTAGCACATTGTGAATACATGAACTCCTCAAACTACGGTCATCACCAAGAAGTATCCCGATTATTGTCACTTCGGGGTTGTCGGATCATAACACATAATATGTGACTATAGACTTGCAAGCTAGGATCAAGAACTCACATATATTCATGAAAACATAATAGGTTCAGATCTGAAATCATGGCACTCAGGCCCTAGTGACAAGCATTAAGCATAGCAAAGTCATAGCAACATCAATCTCAGAACATAGTGGATACTAGGGATCAAACCCTAACAAAACTAACTTGATTACATGGTAAATCTCATCCAACCCATCACCGCCCAGCAAGCCTACGATGGAATTACTCACGCACGGCGGTGAGCATCATGAAATTGGTGATGGAGGATGGTTGATGATGATGACAACAACGAATCCCCCTCTCCGGAGCCCCGAACGGACTCCAGATCAGCCCTCCCGAGAGAGAATAGGGCTTGGCAGCGGCTCCGTATCGTAAAACACGATGAAACTTTCTCTCTGATTTTTTTCTCCGTGAAACAGAATATATGGAGTTGGAGTTGAGGTCGGTGGAGCATCAGGGGGCCCACGAGACAGGGGGGCGCGCCCAGGGGGGAGGGCGCGCCCCCACCCTCGTGGACAGGGTGTGGCCCCCTGGCCTTGATTCTTTCGCTAGTATTTTTTATATTTTCCAAAACTTATCTCCGTGGATTTTCAGGTCATTCCGAGAACTTTTGTTTTCTGCACAATAATCAACATCATGGCGCTTCTGCTGAAAACAAATCGATCCGGTTAGTTTCATTCAAATCATACAAGTTAGAGTCCAAAACAAGGGCAAAAGTGTTTGGAAAAGTAGATACGTTGGAGACGTATCAACTCCCCCAAGCTTAAACCTTTGCTTGTCCTCAAGCAATTCAGTTGATAAACTGAAAGTGATAAAGAAAGACTTTTACAAACTTGGTTTTCTCTTGTTGCTGTAAATGTGTAAAGCCAGCATTCAAGTTTTCAACAAGTATTATGAACTAACCATACTCACAATAACACCTAGGTCTCACAATTACTCATATCAATGACATAATCAGCTAACGAGCCATAATAATAAAACTCGGATGATAACACTTTCTCAAAACAATCATAATATGATATAACAAAATGGTATCTCGCTAGCCCTTTCTGAGACTGCAAAACATAAATGCAGAGCACCTTTAAAGATCAAGGACTGACTAAATATTGTAATTCATGGTAAAAGAGATCTAGTCAAGTCATACCGATATAAACCAATAGTAATGAATGCAAATGACAGTGTGCTCTCCAGCGGGTGCTTTTTAATAAGAGGATGATGACTCAACATAAATGTAAATAGATAGGCCCTTCGCAGAGGGAAGCAGGGATTTGTAGAGGTGCCAGAGCTCGATTTTTAAAATAGAGATGAATAACATTTTGAGCGGCATACTTTCACTGTCAATGCAACAACTATGAGATGGCTATATCTTCCATACTACATGCATTATAGGCAGTTCCCAAACAGAATGGTAAAAGTTTATACTCCCCCACCACCAACAAGCATCAATCCATGGCTTGCTCGAAATAGTGCCTCCAACTAACAACAATCCTAGGGGAGTTTTGTTTAATTATTTTGATTTGCTTTGATCTTTTTGGATCATGGGACTGGGCATCCCGGTTACCGGCCCTTTCTCGTGAATGAGGAGCGGAGTCCACTCCTCTTGAGAATAACCCACCTAGCATGGAAGATACAGGCAACCCTAGTTGAAACATAAGCTGCTCGAGCGTACAAAACAGAATTTCATTTGAAGGTTTGGAGTTTGGCACATACAAATTTACTTGGAACGGCAGGTAGATACCGCATATAGGAAGGTATGGTGGACTCATATGGAATAACTTTGGGGTCTAAGGAGTTGGGATGCACAAGCAGTATTCCCGCTTAGTACAGGTGGAGGCTAGCAAAAGACTGGGAAGCGACCAACTAAGAGAGCGACAACAGTCATAAACATGCATTAAAATTAATTCACACCGAGTACAAGCATGAGTAGGATATAATCTACCATGAACATAAATATCATGAAGGCTATGTTGATTTGTTTCAACTACATGCGTGAACATGTGCCAAGTCGAGTCACTCAATTCATTCAAAGGAGGATACCATCCCATCATACCACATCACAATCATTTTAATAGCATGTTGGCACGCAAGGTAAACCATTATAACTCATAGCTGATTAAGCATGGCACAAGCAACTATAATCTCTAAATGTCATTGCAAATATGTTTACTTCATAATAAGCTGAATCAGGAATGATGAACTCATCATATTTACAAAAACAAGAGAGGTCGAGTTCATACCAGCTTTTCTCATCTCAATCAGTCCATCATATATCGTCATTATTGCCTTTCACTTGCACGATCGAACGATGTGTATAATAATAATTGTGCATGTGCATTGGACTAAGCTGGAATCTGCAAGCATTCAACTCAAGAGAGAAGACCAGTAATATGGGCTCTAAGTTAAATAAACAATCATGCATATGAGAGCCACTAAACATTTTCAATATGGTCTTCTACTCTCGACCCCCAAAGGAAAGAAAATAAAATAAAACAATTTACACGGGAAAGCTCCCAACAAGTAAAAGAAGAATGAGAAATCTTTTTGGGTTTTCATTTTAAGTCTACTACAAGCATGGAAATTAAACTAACTAATTTTTTTGGTTTTTCTTAAGGTTTATCAAACACACAAGAAGAAAGCTAGAAAAAGAAAATTAAACTAGCATGGATGATACAATGAAAGAGTATGAGCACCGACGACTAGAATAGTGTGTGAACATGAATGTAAAGTCGGTGACAAAGTCGTACTCCCCCAAGCTTACGCTTTTGGGCCTAAGTTGGTCTACTGCCAAGGACCGCGGCTACTCTCCTGGTGTACTGAGGAGTGTAATGAGGACACCACTGGCTGGCCATCTCCTCCGGATCCCACTGGTAAGATGATGAACGATAAGGGTCCACTGAAGGTTCTGGCTCAGCATCAGGCTCTGGAGTGGATGCTTGGCCTTAATGAGTGTACACCGCCTCCAGCGTGACAAGATAATAAACTGCAGTCAAATCAAACAACAGAGGCGCTTTCTTATTAAATCTCAGGTTATACAGAAGCATCTTATCTTCGTTGTCAACAATAAACTCATGCGCTACCATGCTCCTGTAATCTAAAATGTAAGGAGGCAATATTGTATCCTCTTTTTCATGGTGCCTAATAGGTATCTCCAAATGTTTAGCAAGACGTGCATCATAGATACCTCAAAAAATGGGGCCTTTTGTACGATTCAGGATCAGCCGTTTAGCAATGACGGCACCCATACTAAAACTATTATCACCAAACATGCCATAGAATAGAATAATAATATCAGGCACACTGAAGTTCCCACTATTTCCACGATCAATTAAGCATCTACTAGCAAATATGGCAAAGTAGCTTAAAACAGGAAAGTGCATGCTAGAGATTCTCGCATCGGAACCCTTCTTTGGATCCGCTATAGTGATAGTGTTAACAAAGCCATCCACATCTTTACGATGTGGTTCATCTAATTTTCCCTCAAAGGGTATCCTACATACCGCGCAAAAATTACGTAAAGGCATTTCCCTGAATTCATCATATAAATGAAATGATACTGAAGGTGGTGACTTCTTAGGATAATAATAAAAGTTCTGCACGAAAGTATTGGTGAGTAAGAGATACTGATCAACCCGGTCGTGGAGGAAGTCGGTGAGACTTGCATTGTCAATTAAAGAATAAAAGTCTTCATAAATTCCGGCTTCTCTCAAGAAATTTTCACAGGGCCATTCACACGGTCGTACTTCCGCTATGCGAGGAAGATTATACTTGGCCTTTTCCTTCTCTTTAGCCTGTCTTTCCTGGGAGCCTTGGCTAGATGAGCCCCTCAAGAATCTCCTTAACATTTTCTGAAAATTTCTGATATTTTAGTAACTTGAAAATAAAAGTGAATATAACTAAACAAGATTGGTAGCAACTACTCCTATAAGTGCCTAGAGCCTATATCATGCATTAGAATTGCTTGGGACCTCATAAATTTGACATGCAAGCTCAAGAACAGGGTCACCTATGTAGAAAAAATTGCAATGAATAAAGCACTAGAACAAAAACTAATTGGACCAATGGAGGAGTCACATACCAAGCAACAATCTCCCAAAGCAGTTTTGTGAATGGAGCTTTGAGCAAGGAGATTGAAAATCGCAGCAAAATGAGCTAGAACTCGTGCTTGAGCTGGATGGGGATTTTTTTAGGAAGAAGATGGAGTGTGTGGGTGCAGGAATAAGTGGAGGGGGGCCACCATGGGCCCACGAGACAGGGGGGCGCACCCAGGGGGTGTGGGCGCGCCCTACACCCTCGTGGCCTGGTGCTTGCCCCTCCTGCATTGTTTTCACTGCCTAAAATCCTCAAATATTCCATAAAAAATCATACTAAATTTGCAGGGCAGTTGGAGCACTTTTATTTTCAGGATATTTTTATTGCATGGATAATTCAGAAAACAGACATATAATACTATTTTTGCTTTATTTATTCTAAATAACAGAAAGTAAAAAGAGGGTACAGAGGGTTTGCCTTCTAGTTTCATCCATCTCGTGATCATCAAAATGAATCCACTAAAAAGGTTGATCAAGTCTTGTTAACAAACTCATTCCGAATAACACGGAACCGGAGAAATTTCGAATAACACTAAGTTACCTCAACGGGGATATGAACATCCCCAATAATAAGAATATCATACTTTTTCTTGACAGTAGGAAGAGGAAATTCAAAACCTCCAATAATGATAGTTGGAACTTTTCCAATAGAATTGATGTCATGAACTTGAGATTGTTTCCTCGGAAAGTGTACCGTATGCTCATTACCATTAACATGAAAAGTGACATTGCCTTTGTTGCAATCAATAACAGCCACTGCAGTATTCAAAAAAGGTCTACCAAGGATAATCGACATACCATCGTCCTCGGGAATATCAAGAATAACAAAGTCCGTTAAGATAGTGACATTTGCAACCATAACAGGCACATCCTCACAAATACCGACAGGTATAGCAGTTGATTCATCAGCCATTTGCAAAGATATTTTAGTAGTTGTCAACTTATTCAATTCAAATCTACGATATAAAGAGAGAGGCATAACACTAACATCGGCTCCAAGATCACATAAAGCAGTTTTAACATAATTTCTTTTAATGGAGCATGGTATAGTTGGTACCCCAGGGTCTCCAAGTTTCTTTGGTATTCCACCCTTAAAAGTGTAATTAGCAAGCATGGCGGAAATTTCAGCGTCCGGTATCTTTCTTTTGTTTGTAACGATATCCTTCATATACTTAGCATAAGGATTTACTTTCAGCATATCAGTTAAGCGCATACGTAAGAAAATAGGTCTAATCATTTCAGCAAAGCACTCAAAATCCTCATCATCCTTTGTCTTGGATGGTTTGGGAGGAAAGGGCATGGGTTTCTGAACCCATGGTTCTCTTTCTCTACCTGCTTCCTAGCAACAAAATCTGCTTTATCATAATGTTGATTCTTTGATTGTGGGTTATGAAGATCAACAACAGGTTCAATCTCTATATTGTTGTTATTGCTCATGAACAGTATCATTAACATTATCACTAGGTTCATGTTCATCACCTGATTGTGTTTCAGCATCAAAAATAGAGATATCATTGGGATTCTGAGGTGTGTTTACAACATGTTCACTAGAATCATGCAAAGTCCTATCGTTTTTCTTTTTCTTCTTTTTAGAAGAACTAGGTGCCTCTAAATTATTTATCTGAGAATCTTGCTCGATTCTCTTAGGGTGGCCTTCAGGATACAAAGGTTCCTGAGTCATTCTACCAGTTCTAGTATCCACTCTAACAACAAAGTCATGTTTATTATTTAATTCATCGAGCAATTCACTTTGAGCTTTAAGTACTTGCTCAGCTTGAGTGGCAACCATAGAAGCACATTTGCTAATGAGTTCAAGTTCACCTTTAACTCTAGCCATATAATCACTCAAGCGTCCTATCTCGAAAGCATTATTCTTGAATTCTCTACCAACATAAGCATTAAAACTTTCTTGTCTAGCCATAAAGTAATCAAATTCATCTAAGCATGGGCTATGAAATTTAGTAGACGGGATTTCAACATTATCATATCTATAGAGAGAATTTACCTTTACTACCTGTGTCGTGTTATCAAGACAATGTGTTTCTTCAACATGCGGTATATTAAGACCATGTATTTCTTCAATAGGTGGTAAATTCTTAACATCTTCAGCTTTAATACCTTTTTCTTTCATTGATTTCTTTGCCTCTTGCATATCTTCGGGACTGAGAAATAGAACACCTCTCTTCTTAGGAGTGAGTTTAGGAATAGGCTCAGGAGTTGGCTCAATTGGTTCAGGAATTGCCTCAAGAATTGGCTTAGGAAGAGTCCAATTATTTTCATTAGTCAACATATTATTCAATAGTAATTCAGCTTGGTCGAATGTTCTTTCCCTGAAAACACAACCAACACAACTATCCAAGTAGTCCTTGGAAGCATCGGTTAGTCCATTATAAAAGATATCAAGTATTTCATTTTTCTTAAGAGGATGATCAGGCAAAGCATTAAGTAATCAGAGAAGCTTGTGCGAGACTCTCTTCTTTGATTTGCACAAAATTATATATTTCCCGCAAGGCAGCTTGTTTCTTATAAGTAGGGAAATATTTAGCAGAGAAGTAATAAATCATATCCTGGGGACTATGCACACAACCAGGATCAAGAGAATTAAACCAAGTCTTAGCATCACCCTTTAATGAGAACGGAAATATCTTAAGGATATAATAATAGCGAGACTGCTCATCATTAGTAAATAGGGTGGCTATATCATTCAACTTGGTAAGATGTGCCACAACAGTTTCAGATTCAAGGCCATAGAAAGGATCAGATTCTACCAAACTAATTATTTCAGGATCAACAGAGAATTCATAATCCTTATCAGTAACATAGATATGTGAAGTAGCAAAAGCAGGGTCAGGTTTCATTTTAGCATTAAGAGATTGTTGCTTCCATTTAGCTAATAACTTTTTAAGATCATATCTATCTTTGCAAGCAAAGATAGCTCTAGCAGCTTCCTCATTCATAACATAACCCTCAGGAACAACAGGTAATTCATAATTAGGGGGAGAACTTTCATCATCACTATCATCAATAATAGCATCTTCAATAATTTCATTCTCTCTAACCCTAGCAAGTTGTTCATCAAGAAATTCACCTAATGGCAAAGTAGTATCATGCACAGAAGTAGTTTCATCATAAGTATCATGCATAGCAGAAGTGGCATCATCAATAACATGCGACATATAAGAACTCATAGTAGTAGCAGGTTTAGGTGTCGGAAGCTTGCTAATAACGGAAGGAGAATCTAGTGCAGAGCTAGATGGCAGTTCCTTACCTCCCCTCGTAGTTGAGGGCAGAATCTTGGTTCTTTCGTCTTTCAAGTTCCTCATAGTGATCAACAGATATAAACCCCAAGTGACTCAAAGAATAGAGCTATGCTCCCCGGCAACGGCGCTAGAAATTAGTCTTGATAACCCACAAGTGTAGGGGATCGCAACAGCTTTCAAGGGTAGAGTATTCAACCCAAATTTATTGATTCGACACAAGGGGAGCCAAAGAATATTCTTAAGTAATAGCAGTTGAGTTGTCAATTCAACCACGCTTGGATAACTTAGTATCTGCAGCAAAGTATTTAGTAGCAAAGTAGTATGATAATAATGGTAATAGTGGCAAAAGTAAAGATAATAGTTTTGTAGTAGTTGTAACAGTAGCAACGAAAAAGTAAATGCGAAGCAGAAGATGTGAAAAGCTCGTAGCCATTGGATCAGTGATGGATGATTATGTCGGATGCGATTCCTCATGTAATAGCTATAACATAGGGTGACACGGAACTAGCTCCAGTTCATCAATGTAATGTAGGCATGTATTCCGAATATAGTCATACGTGCTTATGGAAAAGAACTTGCATGACATCTTTTGTCCTACCCTCCCGTGGCAGCGGGGTCCTAGTGGAAACTAAGGGATATTAAGGCCTCCTATTAATAGAGAACCGGAGCAAAGCTTAGCACATAGTGAATACATGAACTCCTCAAACTACGGTCATCACCGAGAAGTATCCCGATTATTGTCACTTCGGGTGTGTCGGATCATAACACATAATATGTGACTATAGACTTGCAAGATAGGATCAATAACTCACATATATTCATGAAAACATAAAAGGTTCAGATCTGAAATCATGGCACTCGGGCCCTAGTGACAAGCATTAAGCATAGCAAAGTCATAGCAACATCAATCTCAGAACTAGTGGATACTAGGGATCAAACCCTAACAAAACTAACTTGATTACATGGTAAATCTCATCCAACCCATCACCGTCCAGCAAGCCTATGATGGAATTACTCACGCACGGCGGTGAGCATCATGAAATTGGTGATGGAGGATGGTTGATGATGATGACGACGACGAATCCCCCTCTTCGGAGCCGCGAACGGACTCCAGATAAGCCCTCCTGAGAGACATTAGGGCTTGGCGGCGGCTCCGTATCGTAAAACGCGACGAAACTTTCTCTCTGATTTTTTCTACGCGAAACGGAATATATGGAGTTGTAGTTGAGGTCAGTGGAGCATTAGGGGGCCCACGAGACAGGGGGCGCGCCCAGGGGGGAGGGCGCGCCCCCACCCTCGTGGATAGGGTGTGGGCCCCCTGGCCTTGATTCTTTCGCTAGTATTTTTAATATTTTCCAAAACTTATCTCCGTGGATTTTCAGGTCATTCCGAGAACTTTTGTTTTCTGCACAATAAACAACATCATGGCAGTTCTGTAGCGACCCGACCTCAGATGGTCAAGTCTCTGTGCTCCGGTGTCATCCTCGGATCAAGAATGCCGACACCACACAAGATTTCAAGGATTTATAACAGAGTAGCAATCACACACTTATTACATCGTTTGTCCAAAAGAGGACTTATTACAATAATCATGGCTTAAGGCCATCTAATAACGATAACAGCAGAAGGCTTGGAAGATAAGTGAGTCCATCAACTCCAACAGCATCACTGAGTATAGAACCACGACCTAAAAGCACCTTACTCGTCGTCTGAAAAGTCTGCAACATGAAAGTTGCAGCCCGAAAATGGGTCAGCACATGGAATATGCTGGCAATGTAACACATAGAGAGTAATGAATGATAAACCTATACTACATGCATGTATGGCTGGTGGTAAAGCTCTATGGTTACAGTTTTTGCGTAAAGCCAGTTTTTCCCTACTGCAAAGGAATAAATTTATTTAACTATCATGGTGGTTGTTAAACAT
Organism: Aegilops speltoides; assembly: GCA_021437245.1. Lineage (NCBI taxonomy): Eukaryota > Viridiplantae > Streptophyta > Magnoliopsida > Poales > Poaceae > Aegilops > Aegilops speltoides. The sequence continues at coordinate 351,288,626 of CM038142.1, read as the reverse complement.
TGAGAATGGTTGACAGCATCCTCAATCCCAATTAAAAGTACTCATTAACAAACCCATCAATATTAAATTAGAGTAACATGTTGGGATACAAATGATATTTCAAGTACTAGATACTCAAGACGTCCATAACCGGGGACACGGCTAATCATGATAAGTTTGTACACTCTGCGGAGGTTTGTGCACTTTTCCCCACAAGACTCGATCGCCTCCGTTTGGTTTCTCGCACTACATGGTGTTTGAGAAACGGATGACCGAGACATAGTCTTTCAGAAGCGCTAGCACCTTACGATGGGTAGACCGGTACACCTACATCCCCTACATCTGCTAGTCCACCACTATAAGAGTTCGCACGACTTAGTCAACTATGCCAGAGCCCATAATGGCTTGTGGCTGCACACGTAAGTTACTAGTATGAATTATCTTATGATCCCTTTGAGCACGGTGGCGGTCCATAGGAAAATCACACTGTACCCCGGATTTCCAAAAAACAGGCAAGTCCCGGTAACTCCAGTGCCTCACCACCCAGATGTGTATTTAAGTTGCCACCTTAGATAAACCATTAATCAATCTCACATCCGCATGGATATTCACTCACCCAATCCACGCCTACTAGCATAGCATGGCAAAATAAGCAAACGCAGAAGTAACTCCCAAAGGTTTCATAAGTAAAACAGGTAATAGGTACTACCTCATCTGCTTCCCATCCCACAATTTAATTAGATCCTAATCATGCAATGTGTGAGGATTGATCTAATGCACGAAAACTGGGTAGTATAGAAGGTATGATCAAGTGTTACTTGCCTTGCTGATGATCCGCGAAACCTAGAGATTCGAAGTAACAAGCGGTGCACTCCGGGTGATCTATCGCAGACAAACAACAAGCATACAATAAGTACTCATCTAATGCACAGGTAAATCTCGAATAAAAGATCTAACCAGAAAGTTCAACTTAAGAACCCTGGTTGCAAAAGAATCAAATCGAATAAAGCAACGAAAGTCAAACGGCGAGAGAAAACAACTCGGCTCTAGCAGTTTGAAACTAAGTCAAATTTTACAGTAGCAAAACTTGGTTTAAGTTGATTAGTCGGAACGGCAGTTTCGAAACGAAACTCCAGGCGCTTGAATCACCTGATTCCGATAAACGAGCGAGAAGATAAACTAGAAAGAAAATCGGATCTGAGATCGCTATCAGAAAAATAGCGGAATAAATCCGACGAGAAAGAAAACGATGAACGGTTAAACGAACGGACGTTCGTTAACCGAGGCTAACCGATGATCACGTTCGTTGAGGCGAACGGTCTAGCGAACGCTCGCTAAACAAAACTGGAAAGAAAAACCGGCGAGAAAAACCGATCTAGGGTTTCGGAAAGAAAGCCGAAACGAACCGATCAAGAAAACCGGAACGGTTTACGAGAAAAACCGAACCGAGGAAAAAGGTGACGCGGCGCGGGGCTAGTACCTCGAAGAGGCGAGGGGCTCCGGCGGCGGCGGCGCGGGTGAGGGGTGGCAGCGGCGGCGGTGTAGGGCGGCGGCGGTGTCGGCGTAGGGCGGTGGCGCGGGTGGTGGTCCTGCGCTGCTGCTGCTGCAGAGAGGAGAGGAGAGGGCTTTGGTTTGATGTTTAGAGGGGGGGGTGCTTGGGTATTTATATTGGGGAGGGGGAGGGTTTTGCTTGGAGTAGGGGACAAGAATAAGAGTAGGAATAGGAATCCTAGGAACAAAAAAACGGAATAACGAAACGGGTCCAAATCCTACTAGGATTTGCTAAAGAAAAGGAAACCGGGCGGCTACTCTGCTCCTGGCGGCAGCATGTGTGTAGCACTGCATCTTGACTTTGGCTGCTGGGCTGGCTTTCGGCTTGGCCGGGCCTTAGGCCCGATCAGCACACATGATTTTTTTTAAAAAATCGGTTTCGCACGCAGAAAAACACAGAAAAGAAAATCTAAACGAACTCCAAAATTAATAAAGTAAATTTTCCCCGACTCCTAAAAATGGGCCGAACAAAATGAAATTTTACTCGGGCCTGAAAATGCTCCGAGAAAAATCCAAAATTTGATTTATTTATTAAATCCTCATTTTTCCTGAATTTTGGGAAAGTCATAATATTCCCTCTCATATTTTTTTGATATTGGAAAAATATTTGAAGATAAAATAAATAATCCAAATGATCCTCTTTTCAAAATTTGAAAGAACTCAAATATGAAAATTTCGAAACCTCTAACTCTCTCCGTGGGTCCTTGAGTTGCGTGAAAATTCTAGGATCAACAAATGCAAGAAAATATGATATGCATGATGATCTAATGTATAACATTCCAAATTGAAAATTTGGGATGTTACTGTAACGCCCTTGATGCGGCTATATCTCCCACGTGTCGAAGCACGACTTAGAGGCATAACCGCATTGAAAGCAATGTCGCAAGTGAGGTAATCTTCACACAACCCATGTAATACATAAGGGAAAGAGATACATAGTTGGCTTACAGTCGCCACTTCACACAATACATAAATAAACATCCATCATTCAGATTACACTCAAGGTCCGACTACGGCACCAAAAATAAAAGAAGACTACCCCAAATGCCACACAGATCCCCGATCGTCCCAACTGGGCTCCACTACTGATCGTCTGGAAATGAAACATAGTAACGACCACGGTCCTCGTCAAACTCCCACTTCAGCTCAGTTGCGCCATCTGCGCTGGTGTCACCGGTACCTGCATCTGTTTTGGTAGAATCTGTGAGTCACGAGGACTCAACAATCTCACACCCGCGAGATCAAGACTATTTAAGCTTAAGGGAAGGGTGGTGTAATGAGGTGGAGCTGCAGCAAGCGACTGGCATATATGGTGGCTAACATACGCAAGAGAGAGCGAGAAGAGAAGCAAGGCACGATCGTGAAGCTAGTAGCGATCAAGAAGTGATCCCGAAACTACTTACGCCAAACATAACTCCAACACGTGTTCACTTCCGGACTCACGAGAAGAGACCATCACGGCTACACACGCCGTTGATGTATTTTAATTAAGGTCAACTTCGGTTTTCTACAACCGACATTAACAAATTCCCATCTGCCTCATAACCGCGACACGGCTTTGGAAAGATAATACCTGCAGGGTGTCCCAACTTATCCCATCATAAGCTCTCACGGTCAATCTAACGATAAACCTTCTCCGGGAAGACCCGTCGATCTCGAATCCTTGTTCGCATGACATTTTGACAATGGTAAAACTAGACCAGCAAAGCCTCCCGAATGTGCCGACAAATCCCGATAGGAGCTGCACATATCTCGCTCTTAGGGCACACCGGATGAGCAGTCCGCATAACTAAAACCGGACCCCAAGTTTCCTTGAGGGGCGCCGCAAAGCGCTTAGTTTGGACCAACACTCGAGAGGAGCATTGGCCCGGGGGGTTAAATAAAGATGACCCTCGGGCTCACGAAAACCCAAGGGAAAAAGGCTTAGGTGGAAAATAATAAAACCAAGGTTGGGCCTTCTTTGGAGGAGTTTTATTCAAAGGAACCGCCACGGGGTCCCATAAATCACCCAACCGCGTAAGGAACGCAAAATCAAGGAACATAACACCGGTATGACGGAAACTAGGGCGGCAAGAGTGGAACAAGTCACCAGGCATAAGGCCGAGCCTTCCACCCTTTACCAAATATATAAGGTGCATTAAATTAAACAGGAGATATTGTGATATCCCAAAGTATCCATGTTCCAACAAGGAACAAACTTCATCTTCACCTGCAACTAGCAACGCTATAAGAGGGGCTGAGCAAAAGCGGTGACATAGCCAAACAACGGTTTGCTAGGAAAGGATGGTTAGAGGCTTGACATGGCAATATGGGTGGCATGACATAGCAAGTGGTAGGTAACGTAGCATAGGCATAGCAAAAGAGCGAGCATCTAGCAAGCAAAGATAGAAGTGATTTCGAGGGTATGCTCATCTTGCCTGCAAGGTTCTCAGAGTTGTCGAAGGCTTGATCCTCGTAAGCGTTCTCAACAGGTTCCTCGTTCACGTACTCGTCTCCCGGCTCTACCCAAAGCAAGAACACAAGCAATGGAACAACAATCAAACATAGAGCAATGCACAAGCAATATGATGCAATACATGACATGCTATGCGAGATGTGATATGCAATGCAAATGCGGGCTCCGGAAGGGAAAATGATGAACAAGGCATCAACTTGGCAAACCAAGTATGTCACTGAAAGATGAGATGATTCCGGTTGAAATCGATATAAAGATCACCGGAATCGGATGCACGGTTTGCAAATGGCAATCAAAACAAGAATGGCATCTGCGATTAACAGCACGATGCTACTTAGAACACACCAATAAACTATACTACAGCACCCCAACATACAAACAAAGCATATGACAGTGATCTACAGGAGATGCTTAACAAAAGAGGAACACTGAGCTACGGCTAAATCACATCATAACAGGCTCAATCAAGCATGGTGAAAGTGCAAAAAATATCAGGTTCACAGACTTGGTGAAAATACTAGTATGCCAGAAATTAACATCAGGAAGGCATGTTTAGAGCAAGCAAACAACAAGCTACAGGAACTTATAATAGAAAAACAAGGCATTACATGAATCTAATCAAAGCATAGATCAAAAGTCCCTTACTGACCATAAGCCAAAAAGGACCATAAGAAATGATGGCACCCATGTAAACATAGCAAGTTTCATTACAGATCTCAGACTTAGCAGAAAAACTGGACATGGCAAAAACAGATAACAAGTAGGCATGTTCGTGAGCTCGATGCACTCACTACAGAGCATTTCATGATAAGCTAAGCATACATCCATCAAGAAGACATGGCATAGAAGCTATAAATGGCAAGAACAACATCATAGCATACAAGGATCAACTACAACAACCTTGTAAAAGTTGAATATCATGTAAACAATCTGCCAGGAAACATTTTGAAGCAAAAGTAGAGCACGAAAATGACATGCTAGACTACTCCATAATTGCCAACAAAGGCATGGATGGATATAGCACATCCATATGTTCAAAACACCCTTACTGATCATGCTCAAAAAGGGCAGAGATCTCTCTGTAACAACATGAACACATGGCATAAAAATAACAGCAGGACATGACTTAGTGAAATTACTAAGTTCCTGAAATCAGCAACATTTTCATCCCTAGTTTGCATGCTTGTGCTAGTCACCACAGAGATCACAAAAATACATGGCATACACCCCTGTATATCTGGCATGGCATAGATCAAAACATATGTAGGGCTCAAGTTCATAAGATGCACACATTAATCATGGCAAAAATGACAAAAGTGCATGTTATGTTAAGAAACAGAAACTAACATTATGAAGCACTCTTCCAACAACATTTCGGGCATCAAGATGAGCTCAAATGAAAATGATGCAATGAGATGAAATGATGTACTCATTGAGGCGAACAATTCGGTATGCTACACGCCCAAAACAGAGCCACGGGTGCAAAGTTGTGGTGCAATGAAAATGCAATAAAATATCTGCACGGAAAAGACTTAGAGGATTTTCGGGGTCAACCTCCACACAGATCTAGGGTTCCTATGGCACGCGAACCGAGGCGTGGCCGTAGCTCCCGCCGGAGTGGAAGAAGAGGCGGCCAGAGGAGTCGGGGCGCCGGATCCGGGGCCGGGGTGGCCGGATCTGGCGCGGGGCACGGGTGGTCTGGAGGCGACGCGCAGTCGAGGCGGATCAAGGCGCCAGCGGCAAAGTGAGGACGACGGCGTTTAGGAAGGCGGCGGCGGCGAGGCGGAGGGGCTTCGGGCGGGCGACGCGCGGCGCGCGGGCAAGACGGAGGAGCGCGCGCAGCGGGCGAACGGGTTGCTGGGGCCCTCTCAGACCTCATGCGCCAGCTGGTCGGCGGCGATGTGGCGCGCCATGACAGTGGCGGCGCCTGTTGGTCGGCGGGGCGGGCGGACGTGTCCGGCGGCGGAGGAGCGGGCTAGGGTTTGGGGATCCGGAAATTCGGGGGAGTGCACATATTTATAGGTAGAGGGAGCTAGGAGACTCCAAATGGGGTGTAGTTTTCGCCCATCCGATCGTGATCCGACGACGGAGAGCATGGAAGTGACTTAGATGGGTTATTGGGCTGTTTTGGAGGGGTGTTGGGCTGCAACCCAAAAGAGGCCTTTGCGGTTACCCGGTTAACCGTTGGAGTATCAAACGAGTTCCAAATGGCACGAAACTTGACAGGTGGTCTACCGGTGGTGTACCAAGGCCACTTGGCAAGCCTCGGTCCATTCCGAGAACGTTCAACACCCACTCACGACAAAGAGACAAGAGGGGTGCGCCCGTGCATGTGGGAGTGTCAGAATTCAAAACGGACAACGGGGAAAATGCTCGGATGCATGAGACGAACACGTATGCAAATGAGATGCACATGATGACATGATATGAGATGCATGACCTGAACAAAATGCAAAAACAAAAGACAAAGCCCAACCACGAAGGGAATATCATAGCACATAGCCGAAAATGGCAAGAGTTGGAGTTACAAATATGGAAAGTTACATCCGGGGTGTTACAACACTCCACCACTACAAGAGGATCTCGTCCCGAGATCTAGGACCGAAAGAACTCCGGATATTCGAACGGAGGTGATCCTCGCGCCCGTGTGGCTTCTCGGTCGAATGGTGTGACCACTTCACTTTCAGGAATTTGATTGACTTGTTGCGAGTCTTGCACTCGGTTTCTTCAAGAATAGCAACGGGGTGCTCATGATAAGAGAGATCTTCTTGGAGGTCAATTTCTTCAAAGTTGATAGTGCGCTCATGAGTCTTGAAGCACTTGCGAAGCTGTGACACGTGAAACACATCGTGCACGTTTGCAAAGTTGGATGGAAGCTCGAGTTGGTAGGCGAGGTTGCCTCTTTGCCAATGATCTTGAAAGGACCCACGATCTAGGGCAAGCTTCCTTTGATACCGGTTGGCGAGTGCCTTTCATTGAGAGACGCGGAGGTAGACATGGTCTCCGATTTCAAAAGCCAAGTCATGGTGCTTGTCATCATAATAGCTCTTCCGCGCGATCGCGCGGCTTTGAGATTCTCATGAATGACTTTGCACATTTCTTCGCTTCGTGATCAAGTCGTTGCCAAGAAGTTGGCGCTCACATGCTCGGACCAATTGATAGGAGTACGACACTTTCGCCATAGAGAATTTCGAATGGGGCCTTGCCCAACTCGCTGGAAGCTGTTGTTGTAGGAGAACTCGGCATATGGAAGACAATCTTCCCACTTCATGCCAAAGGAAATGACACAAGCCCCGAGCATGTCTTCAAGGATTTGATTGACTCGCCGACTTGGCCACTAGTTTGAGGATGGAAAGCTGTCTTTGAAACGAATGTTGGTGCCCATGGCCTTCGAAGGAGTCCCGAACTTAGAAGTGAAGATGCTTCCACGATCCAAGAGATCAATTGTGGAATACCGTGCAAGGAGACAATTACGAGGTGTATAGCTCGCTAACCGAGCTGCTGTGATAGATTCTTTGATAGGAAGAAAATGAGCCACTTTAGTAAGCTTGTCAATGACAACGAAGATAGCATCATTTCCACGCTTGGACTTAGGAAATCCAATCCACGAAGTCCATCTCGATATGATCAAACTTCCATTCCGGAATAGCAAGAGGTTGGAGGAGACCACTGGTCGTTGGTGTTCTCCTTTCACCCTTCCGCAGACATCACATTCATTCACGAATTGAGCAATTTCTCGCTTCATTCGAGTCCACCAATACGACTGCTTGAGGTCATGGTACATCTTCGTACTTCTAGGATGAATGGATAGAAGAGAATTGTGTGCCTCATTCATAATGACTTTTCTCAGATCGCCTTTGGGAACCACAATTCGATCCTCGAAGAAAAGAGTATCTTTGTCATCCAAGCGATAGCACTTGTATTTGGAAATGCCCTTGTCAATACCACGTTTCACCTTCTTCACCAGTGCCTCACGAATTTGATCTTCCAAAGTAGGAGATACTATGAGGTTGGCAAGAAAGCCTTGAGGAACAACTTGAAGATTCAGCTTGCGGAAAGCTTCACAAAGATCCGGTTGGAAGGGCTTGAGAATTAAGTCATTGCAATAAGCCTTTCGCTCGAGCATCTGCAATCACATTCGCCTTGCCAGAGTATATTCAATACTTGGATTGTACTCTTGAATCATTTCGACCCATCGAGTTTGCACGAGGTTGAGGTTGGGTTGAGTGAAGATATACTTGAGACTCTTGTGATCGGTGAAAATGTCCACTTTCCTTCCCAACAAGAGATGTCTCCATGTTATCAATCCATGGACAACGCCGCCAACTCAAGATCGTGAGTGGGGTAGTTCTTTTCGTTGGGCTTCAACCGACGAGAGGTATAGGCCACAACTTTCTTCTCTTGCATTAACACAAAGACCGAGACCTTGAAGAGAAGCATCACGTATCACCTCGAATGGTTTGGATTCATCAGAGGAGTCAAGACAGAGCTGTAACTAGCTTCTCTTTGAGGGTGTTGAAAGCAACGTCACACTCAAAGGCCCGCACATACTTGACATGCTTCGGAGGAGGTTGGAAAGAGGCTTTGCAATCTTAGAGAAGTTCTCGGCGAATCTTCGCAATAGCTTGCAAGACCGAGAAAATCATGGAGCTGCTTGACATTCGAGGAGGTTCCCAATTCACAATTGAAGACACCTTCTCGGGATTAACAGCGATGCCCTTGGCGGAGATGATGTGACCAAGATAAAGAACTTCATCAAGCCAGAACTCACATTTGGAAAACTTCGCATAGAATTGATGCTCTCTGAGCTTGTCAAGCACCAATCACAAATGTTTGGCATGATCCTGCTTGTTCTTGGAGAAGACCAAAATATCATCGAGATACACCAAGACGAAATCATTGGTGTAGGGGTTGAAGATAAAGTTCATCATGCGAGAGAAAGTTGGAGGAGCATTGACAAGGCCGAAAGACATGATAGTATATTCATAAGAACCATAGCTTGTCCTGAAAGTTGTCTTGGGAATATCTTGTTCACGAATGCGAATCTGATGATAACCCATACGGAGGTCTAGTTTGGAGAAAACTTTAGCACCTTTGAGTTGCTCGAATAGCTCATTGATGTTGGGAAGTGGATATTTGTTCTTGATTGTCTTCTTGTTCAATGGATGGTAATCGACGCAAAGTCGGTCCGTGCCATCCTTCTTCTGGACAAAAAGAACTCCACATCCCCATGGATATGAACTCGGTCTGATCAAACCCAGACGCTCTTGTTCATCGAGCTGCTTCTTCAATTCCTTCAGTTCTTCAGGTCCAAGCTTGTAAGGACGCTTGCAAACGGGTTCAGTGCCAGGCTCAAGATCGATAACGAATTCGACTGGCCGATGCGGGGGCATACTCGGAAGCTCTTCTGGAAAGACATCTTGGTACTCACAAACGACTGGAATTTGAGAGATTGCGTGTAGCTCGCCCTTCTCATTGAGAGAAAACAACCGAATGGTTTCATCACGAGCGGCATAGATGATAACATCCTCAGAAGAGTGTGTCAATTGAATTTCCCTGGCAGCACAATCAAGCTGAGCCTTGTGCTTAGAAAGCCAGTCCATCCCGAGAATTAGATCAATATCCGAGTCACCAAGGACAATTGGTTTAGACAGAAATTTGTAGTCGCCCATCTTGATAGAAACATCCGGGACGCAATTATTAGCTGTCATTTGCTTACACGGGGACACAACTGATAAAGAACTAGGCAATTCTTGAAAACCCAACTCATGCTTAGATGCAAAAGGTCTTGAGATGAAACAATGCGATGCACCAGTATCAAATAAAACTTTTGTAGGAATATCATTAACTGGAAGATTACCCATTATCACGTCAGAAGAATCCTCTGCTTGCGCTGCATTCATCATGTTCACCTTTGCAGACTTGGGATTATGCTTGACCACTGCATTGCTTGAAGACCTCACAGGAGGAGGAGGAGGAAGGCACCTTTGGTTGAAGCATTTGTTCGCATAGTGACCTTTCTGCTGGCATTTGTTGCAGGTCACCTCTGAGAGCGGACGGTGATAAGGAGCATTTGACCTTGGAGCTTGAGGCTGAGACTTGTTCTAGTAGCTTGGGTTGGGTGGGTGGGAAGATCCATGACCACCTGAGTTCTTCTGCTGGTAAGGCTGACGAAACGGAGGAGGAGGAAGGTAGAACTTTTGCTGCTTAGCTGCCACTTGAGAGGAAGAAGAAGACTGAACTGCATCCCTGGTTCTCTTCTTAGAAGCCTCACACTTGAGCTGAGCACCTTCTTGCTTGAGGGCCATATTGTAGAATTGATCAAACTGAGTAGGCTCAACAAGAACGAGAGCTAACTGCAGATCCTCTCTAAGGCCACCTCTGAATTGATAGATCATACTATTTTCATCAGGAACATCTTGTTTAGCGAAGCGAGCAAGTTTCTGAAACTGCTTGTTGTATTCGTACACTGACATGTTGCCTTGCTTGAGATTGTGAAACTCCTCACGCTTGCTCTCAACAACACTGGTAGGAATGTGGTGAGCTTTAAAGTCCCGACAGAAATCAGTCCAAGTAATCACCCGACCTCCTCTGGAATCCTTGTATTGCTGGAACCAATCAGCTGCTTGATCCTTGAGCTGAAAAGACGCGAACTTGACGTAGTCCTCGGGCGGACATTGCTGCATTCAAATGCTTGTTGATATCCACGAGCCAATCGTCGGCGTCTGTGGCCTCGCACGAGAGTGAAAGACTTCGCTGATTTGCAAGGAATTGGTTGAGGGTAGGGAACCGAGGCTGATGGTTGAACTGCCCTTGACCCCGATTCCCTTGGTTGCCTTGGCCTTGGTTACGCTCTTGCACCACTGAATCAACAATCGAAGTTGGCGCTAGTGGTTGCCATCAAAGTTTGCCATGCCTCCGGAGGTGGAGGTGGAGGTGGAGGTTCGCTCGACTCCCATCACTGCGTTACGGATTACGACGCTTGGCGGAGCCATCTCAAGAGGGTGACATCCGTTAGCATCTTGATAGACAGATAGACAAGTTGAATCAACGGATAGAAATTGCAACATATAGTCTTCACAATAAACATTCGAACAGGATGAACGAATGAATTCCAAAGTAAACATCACGCCCATTAAGGTGAGAAGCCACTTGATAAGAGATTGATGAATGAAGAAAAAACAAGGTACGATGGAACAAATAAGTGGTAAGGATTACCCAATCACAAACCAAATATCTCGGGAAGAAATGCTAGAGCTACTTGAATCCCACCTATAAACTCCGAAACTTTCGGTTATGCAATCTGGTGTTAGGGATACAGGAAGCAATATATCTCACCCAAACTAACAATCCCTACATCCAAATTGTATCCATCCGTCAACACATAACCAAGAAACCTTCGAAATCGTGTACCTCAACCTTCAAAAGCATCCGTTATACGAAGTCATGGCAATACTCCCGTACTCACCTCAAGATCGGGTTATCGGGTTATCTCACCAACAACTGTACAAAAGAGATTTTCGATGTCGGCAAAACTCGTATTCCGAATCTGCAACGATAAAATTGTGACGACAACACCTCGGAGCTCAACTCCCCGGGACACTGCCACAACCCCTAAATGTCAGGAGGCACCAAGAACAATGTTCTCGTCACAAAACCATCGGAACGATTCCAAGATACCCGCGTGATCCTAAATTTTTTTAGTGAAATTTGAGGAGAGGAGAGTCAAAACTTCTACGTCAGGAGACCTCACCAAAGCGACGAAGGAACTGAGGAGTAAAAAGAATCCTACTCTCCGATATATATAATCCTAAGACTCAAAACATTTTTGTTCTAGACTCAACAACGCCAAAGAAACAATCAAGCGGGGGCTCCTAAGTCGGGATGTCTCGATTACCAACTTAGCGCCTCGATGCGGCTATATCTCCCACGTGTCGAAGCACGACTTAGAGGCATAACCGCATTGAAAGCAATGTCGCAAGTGAGGTAATCTTCACACAACCCATGTAATACATAAGGAAAGAGATACATAGTTGGCTTACAACGCCACTTCACACAATACATAAATAAACATCCATCATTCAGATTACACTCAAGGTCCGACTACAAAGACCAAAAATAAAAGAAGACTACCCCAAATGCCACACAGATCCCGATCGTCCCAACTGGCTCCACTATCGATCGTCTGAAATGAAACATAGTAACGACCATGGTCCTCGCCAAACTCCCACTACAGCTCGATTCGCCATCTGCTATTTGGTGTCACCGGTACTGCATCTGCTTTTGTAGAATCTGTGAGTCACGAGGACTCAGCAATCTCACACCCGCGAGATCAAGACTATTTAAGCTTAAGGGAAGGGTGGTGTAATGAGGTGGAGCTGCAGCAAGCGACTAGCATATATGGTGGCTAACATACGCAAGAGAGAACGAGAAGAGAAGCAAGGCACGATCGTGAAGCTAGTAGCGATCAAGAAGTGATCCTGAAACTACTTACGTCAAACATAACTCCAACACCATGTTCACTTCCTGGACTCCGCCGAGAAGAGACCATCACGGCTACACACGCGGTTGATGTATTTTAATTAAGGTCAACTTTGGGTTTTCTACAACCGGACATTAACAAATTCCCATCTGCCTCATAACCGCGGGCACGGCTTTGGAAAGATAATACCCTGCCGGGGTGTCCCAACTTAGCCCATCATAAGCTCTCATGGTTAACGAAGGATAAACCTTCTCCCGGGAAGACCCGATTAGTCTCGGAATCCCGGTTCGCATGACATTTCGACAATGGTAAAACTAGACCAGCAAAGCCTCCCGAATGTGCCGACAAATCCCGATAGGAGCTACACATATCTCGTTCTCAGGGCACACCGGATGAGCAGTCCGTACAACTAAAACTAGACCCCAAGTTTCCTTGAGGGGGCGCTGCAAAGCGCTCTAGTTTGGACCAACACTCGAGGAGCATTGGCCCGAGGGGTTAAATAAAGATGACCGCTCAGCTCGCGAAACCCAAGGGAAAAAGGCTTAGGCGGCAAATGGTAAAACCAAGGTTGGGCCTTCTTTGGAGGAGTTTTATTCAAAGCGAACTGTCACGGGGTCCCATAAATCACCCAACCGCGTAAGGAACGCAAAATCAAGGAACATAACACCGTATGACGGAAACTAGGGCGGCAAGAGGAACAAGTCACTGCATAAGGCCGAGCCTTCCACCCTTTACCAAATATATAAGGTGCATTAAATTAAACAGAGATATTGTGATATCCCAAAGTATCCATGTTCCAACAAGGAACAAACTTCATCTTCACCTGCAACTAGCAATGCTATAAGAGGGGCTGAGCAAAAGCGGTGACATAGCCAAACAACGGTTTGCTAGGAAAGGATGGTTAGAGGCTTGACATGGCAATATGGGTGGCATGACATAGCAAGTGGTAGGTAACGTAGCATAGGCATAGCAAAAGAGCGAGCATCTAGCAAGCAAAGATAGAAGTGATTTCGAGGGTATGGTCATCTTGCCTGCAAGGTTCTCAGAGTTGTCGAAGGCTTGATCCTCGTAAGCGTTCTCAACAGGTTCCTCGTTCACGTACTCGTCTCCCGGCTCTACCCAAAGCAAGAACACAAGCAATGGAACCACAATCAAACATGGAGCAATGCACAAGCAATATGATGCAATACATGACATGCTATGCGAGATGTGATATGCAATGCAAATGCGGGCTCCGGAAGGGAAAATGATGAACAAGGCATCAACTTGGCAAACCAAGTATGCCGCTGGAAAGATGAGATGATTCCGGTTGAAATCGATATAAAGATCACCGGAATCGGATGCACGGTTTGCAAATGGCAATCAAAACAAGAATGGCATCTGCGATTAACAGCACGATGCTACTTAGAACACACCAATAAACTATACTACAGCACCCCAACATACAAACAAAGCATATGACAGTGATCTACAGGAGATGCTTAACAAAAGAGGAACACTGAGCTACGGCTAAATCACATCATAATAGGCTCAATCAAGCATGGTGAAAGCGCAAAAAATATCAGGTTCACAGACTTGGTGAAAATACTAGTATGCCAGAAATTAACATCAGGAAGGCATGTTTAGAGCAAGCAAACAACAAGCTACAGGAACTTATAATAGAAAAACAAGGCATTACATGAATCTAATCAAAGCATAGATCAAAAGTCCCTTACTGACCATAAGCCAAAAAGGACCATAAGAAATGATGGCACCCATGTAAACATAGCAAGTTTCATTACAGATCTCAGACTTAGCGTAAAAAGCTGACATGGCAAAAGCAGATAACAAGTAGGCATGTTCGTGAGCTCGATGCACTCACTACAGAGCATTTCATGATAAACTAAGCATACATCCATCAAGAAGACATGGCATATAAGCTATACATGGCAAGAACAACATCATAGCATACAAGGATCAACTACAACAACCTTGTAAAAATTGAATATCATGTAAACAATCTGCCAGGAAACATTTTGAAGCAAAAGTGGAGCACGAAAATGACATGCTAGACTACTCCATAATTGCTAACAAAGGCATGGATGAATATAGGACATCCATATGTTCAAAACACCCTTACTGATCATGCTCAAAAAGGGCATAGATCTCTCTGTAACAACATGAACACATGGCATAAAAATAACAGCAGGACATGACTTAGTGAAATTACTAAGTTCCTGAAATCAGCAACATTATCATCCCTAGTTTGCATGCTTGTGCTAGTCACCACAGAGATCAAAAAAAATACATGGCATACACCCCTATAAAGCTGGCATGGCATAGATCAAAACATATATAGGGCTCAAGTTCATAAGATGCACACATTAATCATGACAAAAATGACAAAAGTGCATGTTATGTTAAGAAACAGAAACTAACATTATGAAGCACTCTTCCAACAACATTTCGGGCGTCAAGATGAGCTCAAATGAAAATGATGCAATGAGATGAAATGATGTACTCATTGAGGCGAACAATTCGGTATGCTACACGCCCAAAACGGAGCCACGGGTGTAAAGTTGTGGTGCGATGAAAATGCAATAAAATATCTACAGGGAATAGACTCAGAGGATTTTCGGGGTCAACCTCCACACAGATCTAGGGTTCCTGTGGCACGCGAACCGTGGCGTGGCCGGAGCTCCCGCCGGAGTGGAAGAAGAGGCGGCGGCTGGAGGAGTTGGGGCGCCGGATCCAAGGCCGGGGTGGCCGGATCTGGCGCTGGGCGCGGCGCGCCAGAGGCGACGCGGGCGGAGGCGGATCGGGCGGCGCGGGCGGCAAAGGAGGACGACGGCGGCCTGGCGGCGGGCGGCGGCAAGGCGGAGGGGCTCGGCGGCGGGCGGCGCGCCGGGCGCGGCGTCAGACGGAGGAGGCGCTGGCGGCGGCGGCTAACGGGTCATGGGGCCTGCAGACGGCTCATGGGCCCGGGGGTCGATGGCGATGTGGGCGCGCCCATGACAGTGGCGGCGCCCGTTGGTCGGCGGCGGGCAGACGTGTCCGCTCGCCGGACGTGTCCGGCAAGCGGAGGAGGAGGGCTAGGGTTTGGGGATCCGGAAATTGGGAGTGCACATATTTATAGGTAGAGGGAGCTAGGAGACTCCAAATGGGGTGTAGTTTTCGCCCATCCGATCATGATCCGACGACGGAGAGCATGGAAGTGACTTAGATGGGTTATTGGGCTGTTTTGTAGGGGTGTTGGGCTGCAACCCAAAAGAGGCCTTTGCGGTTACCCGGTTAACCGTTGGAGTATCAAACGAGTTCCAAATGGCACGAAACTTGACAGGTGGTCTACCAGTGGTGTACCAAGGCCACTTGGCAAGCCTCGGTCCATTCCGAGAACGTTCAACACCCACTCACGACAAAGAGACAAGAGGGGTGCGCCGGTGCATGTGGGAGTGTCGGAATTCAAAACGGACAACGGGGAAAATGCTCGGATGCATGAGACGAACACGTATGCAAATGAGATGCACATGATGACATGATATGAGATGCATGACCTGAACAAAATGCAAAAACAAAAGAAAAAACCCAACCACGAAGGGAATATCATAGCACATAGCCGAAAATGGCAAGAGTTGGAGTTACAAATATGGAAAGTTACATCCGGGGTGTTACAGTTACAAACCTACCCCCCTTAAGATGAATCTCGCCCTCGAGATTCGGGTTGGCTAGAAAATAGGTGAGGGTGGTCTTTGAGCAAATCTTCTTCTCTCTCCCAGGTGGCTTCTTCCTCAGTGTGGTGGCTCCATTGAACCTTGCAAAACTTGATAACCTTGCTGCGAGTAACTCTGCTGGCATATTCGAGAATCCTAACTGGTTTCTCCTCATATGTCAAATCATCCTTCAACTGAATTGCTTCAAGTGGCACTTTATCTCTTAGTGGTACCTCTGCCATCTCGGCGTGACATTTTTTCAGCTGGGAAACATGGAATACGTCATGAACTCCTGACAGTCCTTCTGGTAATTCCAACTTATAAGCAACTTCTCCCATGCGTTGCAAAATCTTATACGGTCCAACGAAACGCGGTGCTAACTTTCCTTTAACTCCAAAACGCTTAACTCCTCGAAGTGGGGATACTCTAAGATAAACCCTGTCTCCAACTTCATATTCTATCGCCTTGCGTTTTGAATCCGCATAGCTCTTCTGTCTGGACTGGGCTACCTTGAGCCTGTCGCGAATCAACTTAACTTTCTGTTCAGACTCCTTAATCAAATCTGGTCCAAACAACTGACGGTCTCCAACTTCGTCCCATGATAACGGTGTCCTGCACCTTCTTCCGTATAAGGCTTCGAAAGGTGCCATCTTCAAGCTGGTTTGGTAACTGTTGTTATAAGAAAACTCCGCATACGGCAAGTTATCGTCCCAACTAGATCCATAATCTAGTGCACAAGCTCTTAGCATATCCTCCAAAATCTGATTGACTCTCTCAGTCTGTCCATCTGTCTGCGGGTGAAAAGTCATCAATTCTAGCTCGGTTCCCAAAGTTTAATGCAAGCTGATTCCAAAACTTTGAGGTAAATTGGGTTCCTATATCGACACGATACTCCTCGAACTCCGTGCAAACACACAATTCGGGTCATGTATATCTTTGCCAACTTAGCACTCGCTATAGGCAGTCTTGACTGGAATGAAATGCGCTACCTTCGTCAAACGGTCGACTATAACCCAAATCGAGTCATAGCCTGAACGAGTCTTTGGCAAACCCGTGATGGAATCCATGCCTAGTTTATCCCACTTCCATTCGGGTATCGACAATGGTTGCAACAATCCCGCTGGCTTCTGATGTTCTGCCTTCACTCTCTGACATACATCACAAACTGCTACATACTCCGCAATATCCTTCTTCATTCTGGTCCACCAGAACGTTTCCTTCAAATCCAAATACATCTTGGTATTACCTGGGTGAATCATGCGCTTCTTGCAGAATCAACTTCCTGATCTCCGGGTCATTTGGCACATAAACACGGTCCTCAAACCATAGGGTATCATGCTCATCCTCACGAAATCCCTTTGCTTTTCCTTCGCTCATTTTCTCCTTTATATCTGCAATCTCTTTGTCATTTTTCTGAGCTTTTCTGATTTTATCCATCAAGGTAGACTGAATCTCCAATGCTGCTACATAGCCTCTCGGAACTATCTCCAAACATACCTCACGAAGATCTTCTGCTAACTCCTTAGGTATTTCTCCAGTCAATAGCGTATTGACATGGCTCTTGCGGCTCAATGCATCAGCTACTACATTAGCCTTTCCGGGATGATAATGCAATCTCATATCATAATCCTTGATGAGTTCCAACCATCTCCTTTGTCTAAGGTTTAACTCCTTCTGCGTGAAGATGTACTTCAAACTCTTATGATCCGTGTACACCTCACAATGATTTCCAATGAGGAAATGTCTCCATGTCTTCAATGCATGCACTACGGCTGCTAACTCCAAATCATGTGTGGCATAATTCAATTCATGAGGTTTCAGTTGTCGTGAAGCATACGAAACAACTCTTCCTTCCTGCATAAGCACTGCTCCAAGTCCTCGACGTGAAGCGTCGCAATACACCTCATAATCCTTGGTCCGATCCGCAAAATTAACACCGTGAGGTAACCAATCTTTTCTTCAACTCCTGAAAACTTGCCTCACAATCCTCAGTCCATATGAACTTGGTATCCTTTTTCAGCAACTCCGTCATAGGCTTTGCAATCCTTGAGAAATTCTCAATGAATCTCCGGTAGTATCCTGCGAGTCCAAGAAAACTCCGGATCTCTCCAACTGTCGTTGGCGCTTCCCATTTGGTTACGGTCTCAACCTTTGTGGGGTCAACTGCTATACCCTCTCCGGATATAACATGTCCAAGAAATCCAACTTCCTTTAGCCAAAACTCACATTTGCTGAACTTGGCATATAACTGATGTTCCCTTAGCTTCTCCAAAACCAATCGCAAATGTTCCTCATGCTCCTCTTCGTTCTTCAAGTAAACTAAAATATCATCAATGAACACCACGACGAACTTATCCAAAAACTCCATAAACACTTTGTTCAGCAGGTTCATGAAATAGGCAGGTGCGTTAGTCAATCCAAATGACATAACGGTATACTCATACAATCCATATCTTGTGGTGAATGCTGTCTTAGGTATGTCCTGTTCTCGAATTTTCAACTGATGGTACCCTGATCGCAAATCGATCTTGGAAAACACTTTAGCTCCTTGCAAACGATCAAACAGATCATTTATCATTGGTAGTGGGTACTTGTTCTTGATTGTTACTGCATTCAATCCATGGTAATCAACAACCATCCTTAACGATCCATCCTTCTTCTCCACTAATAGTACGGGTGATCCCCAAGGCGAAGAACTTGGGCGTATATACCCTTTATCCAATAGCTCCTTAATCTGCTTCTTGATTTCCGCCAAATCCTGTGCGGGCATCCTGTATGGTCGCTTCGATATTGGGCCTGTTCCTGGCAAAAGCTCAATAAAAAACTCAATGTCTCTATCCGGTGGCATTCCTGGCAATTCCTCAGGAAATACATCAGGATAATCCTTCACCACTGGTACCTCTTCCTGCACAACTCCTGATAAGGAATTTACTTGATTCCTATTTGGTCCACCGTGATACATACCTAATCCTTCTTCCTTCTAGAGTCGTGAGCAGAATAGTCTTACTCGCGCAATCGATCTTTCCTCCATACATCGACAGCCAATCCATTCCGAGAATCACATCCAATCCTTGGGATTCCAGAATGATCAAATCCGTCGGGAACACATGCCTTCGTATACTCAATGGCACTTGAAAACATCCTTGTCTGGCCATGTAGTCTGCTCCTGGTGAACTTACTAGCATAGGGGTTTTAAGAATCTGAGTAGGCAGACTATGCTTTTCTACAAATCCCTTGATATGTATGAATGCGATGCACCAAGATCGAAAAGAACAAGTGCAATAAATGACTTAACCAAAACTTACCGACATCTTGATCGAGCTGAGCTTCAACCTCCTCCACATCAATGTGGTTCACCCGTCCCCTGCTGAAAGGGTTTGGCTTCTTTCCGAGCTTCCATTTCCACCTTGGCCTTCGGACAATCACTTGCATAATGTCCGGTCTTGGAACACTTGTAACAGTGACATGGCTCAGTCTTTCTTGGCTGGGGTTGATGGCATGGTCCGGTTCGCCGCTGCTTCCTCCATTCCCATTACCATTCTTGTGGCCATTATGGTTGTGCGAACTACCTCCTCCATGGGTATGCTGAAACCGAACTCCTGCTTAGGTGTATAACGGGCTTCATTGGGCTCGAGTTATACTTCCCTGTCCATACTTCCTCTTGCGATTCTCAATCTGCTGTTGCTTTCCTTCAATCATGAGGGCGCGGTCTACCAACTCTGGTAGTTATTGAATCTTGCTACCATCAACGCATGCTTAACTCATCATTCAGTCCTTCTAGAAACTTCTCTGTTTAGTCAGCATCCAGAGTAACGCTATCCGGGCATAACATGCTAACTTACTAAAATCATCCACATATCGCCAACATCCTTCCTCCTTGGCGTAAGTTATAAACCCATGCTTCTTCATGGCCATAGCTCTCTTTGAAACATGGGCAAGGCAGAAAGCTTGTTTGGCCGATCCCATGTGATGGTGTCTACTAGGTAATCGGTCAGTGAAATTCTCCCACCATGCTGTGGGTCCGCTGTGATGTGCAGCAAACTTCACCTTCTCACCATCTGTACATCCTGCAGTGGTCAACTCCCTTCCTATCTTGCGGAGCCAATCATCTGCTACAATCGGCTCGGTGCTACTGGAATACACCGACGGATTCAGCCTAAGGAAACGAGTCAAATGATCCGCAGGTGGTGGTGGTGGTGGGTTGTTTTTGTTGTTGCGGGTTCTGTACCAATGTCTGAATCAAAGTATTCTGCTGCTGAATCAACTGAGTGATCTCTGGCGGAAAAACAAAACTCGGGGTCGCGTCTCGGAGGCATCTGAGGGGTTTTAGAAAAGACGAGAAATTAAGAATAGAATGAGGTCTAAAGAGAAATCACTACCCAAATGCTCATGAGACAAATGCACACAAAATCACTTCATTCATTCAAACAAGGGCATACAACGGTCTAACTATCGCAAAAGTGCGTGTACAAAAATGTTTACATGGAGGGAATACTACTAATATATGGTGGTCATCTATTAATTTGAACCGGTGGAAGACTCCATGATGTCTGCTCCAGCTTCGTCTTCAAAGTCGGGTTCACTTGGATCCGAATCAGTGTCGTGGATGATGATGTAGTTGCTCGGACAGTCGACGTACTTGTCTTCATTCTTGAGCTCCAACTTCTTCTTGAGTTCTCCAATCTCATACTTAAGATCGCTGTTGTGCCTTACGACAGCTACGATCTCGTCCATGTGGTCCTTGCGTAGAGTCTTCATTTCTCCTTCAAGTTTGATGATCCTTCCCTTCACATTCTTCAAGTCTATCATATCATTGCACATCTGGTTCTCCTCGCGTCGAATGTGCTGGTTTAACTCCTGGATGTAAGCTGCAATGGATCTGTCCTTCTTGGTGCTGACTATCTCCCAGTCTTCATTCCTGCGTCCGTAAATCTGATAGATAGTGTCCTTGAGTTCTTCTTGATAAACTTCTCCAATGCGTCCCATGGTGATATGAGCTGCCATGCTCTTTCCCAGACACCAGGTTGGTGCACTGAAAACACTATCTATGGGCTTGGTGATTGGGGCGAATGTCCTTCCCGGAACGTGAGCTTGAATCTTCCAGCGCTCCTCTTCAGGCAGAGTGGCGTTGAAAGTCATGGTGAAGCTCGGTAGTGCAATGTTCAGGTACTTGGCGAATTCCTTCAAGTGGGATCCAAAAGGTGTGCCTTCATCCGGTTGAGCGTACTTGATCTTTGCGTCCGTCATCCTAAAAGAGTAGAAAAGATGAGGAGTTAGAAAATGAGAAGAGAATAGTGATCTATGGCTTTAACTTAGTGGTCGTGTCCTCACAACAACGTGTGCTCGATACCATCTCTGTGAGCGACCCAACCTCGATGGTCAAGTCTCGTGCTCGGTGTCATCCTCGATCAAGAATCTTGACACCAAACAAGATTTCAAGGATTTATAACAGAGCAGCAATCACACACTTATTACATCGTTTGTCCAAAAGAGGACTTATTACAATAATCATGGCTTAAGGCCATCTAATAACGATAAAAACGGAAGGCTTGGAAGATAAGTGAGTCCATCAACTCCAATGGCATCACTGAGTATAGAACCACGACCTAAAAGCACCTTACTCGTTGTCTGAAAAGTCTGCAACATGAAAGTTGCAGCCCGAAAACGGGTCAGCACAAGGAATATGCTGGCAATGTGACACATAGAGAGTAATGAATGATAAGCCTATACTACATGCATATATGGCTGGTGGTAAAGCTCTATGGTTACAGTTTTTGCGTAAAGCCAATTTTTCCCTACTGTAAAGGAATAAATTTATTTAACTATCATGGTGGTTGTTAAACATTGAGAATGGTTGACAGCATCCTCAATCCCAATTAAAAGTACTCATTAACAAACCCATCAATATTAAATTAGAGTAACATGTTGGGATACAAATGATATTGCAAGTACTAGATACTCAAGACGTCCATAACTGGGGACACGGCTAATCATGATTAGTTTGTACACTCTGCAGAGGTTTGCACACTTTTCCCCACAAGACTCGATCGCCTCCGTTTGGTTTCTCGCACTACATGGTGTTTGAGAAACGGATGACCGAGACATAGTCTTTCAGAAGCGCTAGCACCTTACGATGGGTAGACCGGTACACCTACATCCCCTACATCTGCTAGTCCACCACTATAAGAGTTCGCACGACTTAGTCAACTATGCCAGAGCCCATAATGGCATGTGGCTGCACCCGTAAGTTACTAGTATGAATTATCTTATGATCCCTTTGAGCCTGGGTGGCGGTCCATAGGAAAATCACACGGTACCCCCGGGATTTCCAAAAAAACAGGCAAGTCCTGGTAACTCCAGGTGCCTCAATCCACCCAGATGTGTATTTAAGTTGCCACCTTAGATAAACCATTAATCAATCTCACATCTGTCATGGATATTCACTCACCCAATCCACGTCTACTAGCATAGCATGGCAAAATAAGCAAACGCAGAAGTAACTCCCAAAGGTTTCATAAGTAAAACAGGTAATAGGTACTACCTCATCTGCTTCCCATCCCACAATTTAATTAGATCCTAATCATGCAATGTGTGAGGATTGATCTAATGCACGAAAACTGGGTAGTAGAAAAGGTATGATCAAGTGTTACTTGCCTTGCTGATGATCCGCGAAACCTAGAGATTCGAAGTAACAAGCGGCGCACTCCGGGTGATCTATCGCAGACAAACAACAAGCATACAATAAGTACTCATCTAATGCACAAGTAAATCTCGAATAAAAGATCTAACCAGAAAGTTCAACTTAAGAACCCTGGTTGCAAAAGAATCAAATCGATTAAAGCAACGAAAGTCAAACGGCGAGAGAAAACAACTCGGTTCTAGCAATTTGAAACTAAGTCAAATTTTACAGTAGCAAAGCTTGGTTTAAGTTGATTAGTCGGAACGGCGGTTTCGAAACGAAACTCCAGGCGCTTGAATCACCTGATTCCGATAAACGAGCGAGAAGATAAACTAGAAAGAAAATCGGATTTGAGATCGCAATCAGAAAAATAGCGGAATAAATCCGACGAGAAAGAAAATGACGAACGGTTAAACGAACGGACGTTCGTTAACCGAGGCTAACCGGTGATCACGTTCATTGAGACGAACGGTCTGGCGAACGCTCGCTAAACAAAACCGGAATGAAAAACCGGCGAGAAAAACCGATCTAGGGTTTCGGAAAGAAAACCAAAACGAACCGATCTAGAAAACCAGAACGGTTTACGAGAAAAACTGAACCGAGGAAAAAGGTGACACGGCGTGGGGCTAGTACCTCGAAGAGGCGGGGGGCTCCGGCGGCGGCAAGCGGCGGCGGGCGGTGAGGGCGGCGTCGGCGTACAGGCGGCGGCGGCGGCGTCGGCGTTGGGCGGCGGCGCGGGTGGTGGTGGTGGCTGCTTCGCTGCGGAGAGAAGAGGAGAGGGCTTTGGTTTGTTGTTTAGAGGGGGGTGCTTGGGTATTTATATTGGGGAGGGGGAGGGTTTTGCTTGGAGTAGGGGACAAGAATAAGAGTAGGAATAGGAATCCTAGGAACAAAAAAAACGGAATAACAAAACGGGTCCATATCCTACTAGGATTTGCTAAAGAAAAGGAAACCGGGCGGCTCCTGGCTCCTGGCCAGCAGCCAAGGCCTAAGACGCTGCGTCTTGGCTCAAGGCCATGGTTGGCTTCGCCACCTGGGCCTTAGGCCCGAGCATGCTATGACCTTTTTTTAAATCGGTTTCACAAGAGAAAAACACGTAAAAGAAAATCTAAACGAACTCCAAAATTAATAAAGTAAATTTTCCCCGACTCCTAAAAATGAGCCGAACAAAATGAACTTTTACTCGGGCCTGAAAATGCAATTTTTGAAAATACGCATTTCCCCTAAGGCAAATAAACTCCGAGAAAAATCCAAAATTTGATTTATTTATTAAATCCTCATTTTTCCTGAATTTTGGGAAAGTCATATTATTCCCTCTCATATTTTTTTGATATTGGAAAAATATTTGAAGATAAAATAAATAATCCAAATGATCCTCTTTTCAAAATTTGAAAGATATCAAATATGAAAATTTCGAAACCTCCAACTCTCTCCGTGGGTCCTTGAGTTGCGTGAAATTTCTAGGATCAACAAATGCAAGAAAATATGATATGCACGATGATCTAATGTATAACATTCCAAATTGAAAATTTGGGATGTAACAAGTTCTGCTGAAAACAACGTTAGTCCGGGTTAGTTTCATTCAAATCATACAAGTTAGAGTCCAAAACAAGGGCAAAAGTGTTTGGAAAAGTAGATACGTTGGAGACGTATCAACGTCAAGAAGCAGCCGAGGCGGCCACGAGGGTGCAAGGCGCGCCCTAGGGGGGTGGGCGTGCCCCTCACTCTCGTGGGCCCCTCGTGGCTCCCCTGACCAACTTCCTTCGCCTATATATACTTGCATACCCTAAAAACACCGAGGAGCACCACAAAACCCTATTTCCACGGCCGAAACCTTCTGTACCCGTGAGATCCCATCTTGGAGCCTTTTCCGGCGCTCCGCCGGAGGGGGAATCGACCATGGAGGGCTTCTACATCAACACCATAGCCTCTCCGATGAGTTGTGAGTAGTTTACCACAAACCTTCGGGTCCATAGTTATTAGCTAGATGGCTTCTTCTCTCTCTTTGAATCTCACAAAGTTCTCCTCGATCTTCTTGGAGATCTATTCAATGTAACTCTTTTTGCGGTGTGTTTGTCGAGATCCGATGAATTGTGGGTTTATGATCAAGTTTATGTATGAGAAATATTTGAATCTCATCTGAATTCTTTTATGTATGATTGGTTATCCTTGCAAGTCTCTTAGAATTATGTGTTTGGTTTGGCCTACTAGATTGATCTTTCTTGCAATGGGAGAAGTGTTTAGCTTTGGGGTGTCCTTTCCCAGTGACAGCAGGGGCAGCAAGGCACATATTGTATTGTTTCCATCGAGGATAAAAAGATGGGGTTTATATCATATTGCTTGAGTTTATCCCTCTACATCATGTCATCTTGCTTAATGCGTTACTCTGTTCTTATGAACTTAATACTCTAGATGCATGCTAGATAGCGGTCGATGTGTGGAGTAATAGTAGTAGATGCAGGTAGGAGTCGGTCTACTTGTTGCAGACGTGATGCCTATATACATGATCATGCCTAGATATTCTCATAACTATGCACTTTTCTATCAATTGCTCGACAGTAATTTGTTCACCCACCGTAATACTTATGCTATCTTGAGAGAAGCAACTAGTGAAACCTATGGTCCCCGGGTCTATTTTATTTTGCAATCTTTACTTTCCAATCTATATCATAAAAATACCAAAATATTTATCTTATCTTATTATCTCTATCAGATCTCACTTTCGCAAGTGGCCGTGAAGGGATTGACAACCCCTTTGTCGCGTTGGTTGCGAGGTTCTTGTTTGTTTGTGTAGGTACAAGGGACTTGTGTGGAGCCTCCTACTAGATTGATACCTTGGTTCTCAAAAACTGAGGGAAATACTTACGCTACTTTGCTGCATCACCCTTTCCTCTTCAAGGGAAACCAATGCAGTGCTCAAGAGGTAGCACATGCCCATCCATATCTTCTTCCAAGAGATCTTTAACCATAGCAATACTAGGTCCTACTTTAATTTGTTCATCAGGTTTAAGTGTTCTAATATAGCTTTTGTTAACCACAGTTGAAACTTTAGCATGTTCCTTTATCCTAATAGGGAAGGTGGTTTCATAATATAAGCAGAAGGAACAACTGGATCAACATTATAAAGTATAGTTTCTTCTTTAACTGGTACCGGTTCTTTAATTTCTTCTTTAATAGGTGGGTGATATTTAAACCACTTCTCTTTAGGGAGATCAACATGAGTACAAAATGATTCACAAAAGGAGGCTAATATCTCAGAGTCAAGTCCATATTTAGTGCTAAACTTTTGAAAAGCATCGGTATCCATAAAAGATTTAACACAATCATACTTAAGTTTAATACTTGACTCTTTACCTTCGTCGAGTTCACAATCTTCAGAGTTGCGTTTAATTCTTTCCAAAAGATCCCATCGGAATTCAATAGTCTTCTTCATCAAGAACCAGCACAGGAAGTATCAAGCATGGTTTGCTCATTACGAGAAAGCCGGGCATAAAAGTTCTGGATAATAGTTTCTCTTGAGAGCTCATGATTGGGGCATGAATATAACATTGACTTAAGCCTCCCCCAAGCTAGAGCGATACTCTCTCCTTCACGAGGCCAAAAATTATATATATAATTCTGATCACGATGAGCTAGATGCATAGGATAATTTTTTTGATGGAACTCCAATTTCAAATGATTCCAACTCCAAGATCCAATATCATCGCATAGCCTATACCATACCAATGCTTTCCCCTTCAAAGATAAAGGGAAAACCTTCTTCATAACTTCATCTCCGAGTAAACCTACAAGCTTAAACAATCCACAAATTTGTTCTACATATATCAAGTGCATATCAGGATGTTCGGTTCCATCTCCTGCATAAGTTGGATGATGTTGAGAAGACAATTGACGCCAAGTTGGACGCCAAGTTCGATGAAGTACTCGCACGTCTACCAAACCACCACCGCGTCTATTGCACCATTGCAACAACATCAACAACCCCTCCACATCGCGATCTAGCAGGGCGAGCGCAGCGTGTTCCTTTTGAGCCAGGACAAACTTTTGGTGCAGCTGCTACTAGTGTCGATGCTTCTGTAGCTCCTGTTGCTACTGCAGAGGTGGAGGACTATTATGAGGATGAGGTTGATCAAAATCAGAACTACGTGCAACCACTAGCACCACCACCACCAGGTCGTCCTCATGCTTATAGTCACACGATAGGGCTATAGTAGCACCTCAGGTAGGAGATTATGACCATATTCCTAAACTAAATTGAATATTCCATCGTTTGAGGGTAGATACATTCCTGATGTATATCTTACTTGGCAATTTGAAACTGAACAACGTTTCACATGCTTACAATATCCTGAGGATAGACGTGTTGCTGCTGCTGTTTGTGAATTCACTAGTTTTTCTTCTATTTGGTGGTCTGAACATTGTAGATTATATCATGATAATATCCCTACTACTTGGGCTGCTTTGAAAACTGCAATGCATACTCATTGGGTTCCATCATATTATCAACATGAATTACTTCAAAAAGTACAACGTTTGAGACAAGAAAAAATTTATGCAGAGGAGTATTATCAGGAATTACAAACTAGCATGATTAGATGCGATATTGTTGGGGATAATGAAGCTATGATTGCACGTTTTATGAGTGGATTAAATAGAGAGATTCAGACCATTTTAGAGTATAAGGAGTGTAAGAATATCACTCGTTTATTCCATCTTGCTTGCAAACCTGAACGTGAAGTGCAGGATTGACAAACATTGGCGCATACTAACTTTTCTGCAGGTCGACCTTCATCATGGACACCGCGTGCATCTTCTACTTCCACACGTTCTGCTACACCGACATCTCTGTCAGCTGCCACCTCCATCCATGATACAAGAAAGCAGGCACTGCCACCACTATCTGCCAAGCATACACCTACCGGGCCTGCACAGAGCTCTTTTTCATCCATGGCATCAACATGGCACACACATGATATTATTTGTCGTCGTTGTAAGGATAGAGGTCATTATACGAGAGAATGCCAATCTCCGCGTGTTATGGTTGCTACTGAGGATGGTGGGTTTGAGTCTGCTAGTGACTATTATAAGGAGACTTTGACTCTTATTCAAGTGAAGAACACGATGGCGATGATTTTGATCATGAGACGCAATACATGGATGATGAAGATGCTGACAGATATGAAAGTTTAGTTGCTCAATGTGTTTTGTGTGTGCAGGTCACACAAGCTGAGCAAAATCAGAGGCATAATTTGTTCCATACAAAGGGAGTTGTGAAGGAACGTTATGTTCGCGTCATCATCGATGGAGGCAGCTGCAACAACTTGGCTAGCATGGAGATGGTGGAGAAGCTATCTCTCACCACAAGACCACATCCACATCCTTACTACATCCAATGGTTCAACAACGGCGGCAAGGTTAAGGTAACACGTACTATTCGTGTGCATTTTAGTGTCTCTTCATATGATGATTATGGTACCCATGCAAGCATGTTCCTTATTACTTGGTAGACCATGGCAATTTGATAAAAAAATTGTACACCATGGTAGAAACAATCAGTATACTCTTGTTCATAAGGATAAACATATTACTTTGCTTCCTTTGTCTCATGATTCCATTTTGGAAGATGATATTAATAGATCTAATAAAGCAACAAATGAAGCCTAATAATAAACCATCTAGTGTTACTTCTGAAATTAAATTGAGAAGTGCATGTTTACTTGCCACCAAATCTGATATTGATGATCTAGATTTCAGCAAATCTGTTTGCTATGCTTTTGTGTGCAAAGAGGCATTATTTTCATTCGAGGACATGCCTTCCTCTTTGCCTCCCGTTGTTAGTAACATTTTGCAGTAGTTTGCTGATGTCTTTCCACAAGACGTGCCACCGGGATTACCACCTATTCGAGGGATTGAGCATCAGATTGGCTTAATTCCCAGTGCATCGCTACCCGACCGTGCACCATACCGTACCAATCCGAGGAGATGAAGGAGATTATGCATCAAGTACAGGAGTTGCTCGACAAAGGTCATATACGCGTATCCCTCAGTCTTTGTGTTGTTCCTATTATTCTAGTGCCGAAAAAGGATGGTACATCGCGTATGTGTGTTGATTGTAGAGGCATTAATAATATCACTATTCGTATCGTCATCCTATTCCTAGGCTAGATGATATGTTTGATGAATTGAGTGGCTCTAAAATATCCTCCAAAGTTGATTTGCGTAGTGGATACCATCAAATTTGTATGAAATTGGGAGATGAATGGAAAACGACATTTAAAACTAAGTTTGGATTATATGAGTGGTCAGTCATGCCTTTTGGGTTAACTAATGCACCTAGTACTTTCATGAGATTAATGAACAAAGTTTTACGTGCTTTCATTGGACAAATTTGTGGTAGTTTACTTTGATGATATACTGATTTATAGCAGATCTTTGGAGGAACATTTACGTGTTGTTTTTATTGCTCTACGTGATGCACGTTTGTTTGGTAACCTTGGGAAGTGCACCTTTTGCACCGACCGAGTGTCTTTTCTTGGTTGTGCTGTTATTCCACAGGGAATTGATGTTGATAAAGCCAGAAGCTATTGAGAGTTGGCCGCGGCCCAAAATTGTTACACAAGTGAGGAGTTTCCTTGGCCTCGCTGGTTTCTATATGCGTTTTGTGAGAGATTTCAGCACCATTGCTACACCTCTCAATGAGCTTACAAAGAAGGATGTGCCTTTTGTTTGGGGTACCGCACAGGAAGAAGCCTTCACGATATTGAAAGATAACTTGACACATGCTCCTTTACTCCAACTTCCTGATTTTAATAAGACTTTTGAGCTTGAATGTGATGCTAGTGGAATTGGATTAGGAGGTGTGATGACCCACAAGTATAGCGGATCAATTGTAGCTCTTTTCGATAAGTACGAGTGTCGAACCAAACGAGGAGCAAAAGGAAATGACAAGTAGTTTCCAGTAAGGTAATGTCTGCAAATGCTAAAATGGTAAGTAGCGGAGTAGTTTGATAGCAAGGTAATTTGTAACGAGCAAGTAACGATAGTAGTAACAGAAGTGCAGAAAGGTAGCCCAATCCTTTTGAGGCAAAGCACAGGCCAAAAGGGTCTCTTATGATAAGCAAAACGTTCTTGAGGGTACATGGGAATTTCATCTAGTCACTTTCATCATGTTGGCTCGATTTGTGTTCGCTACTTTGATAATTTGATATGTGGGTGGACCGGTGCTTAGGTGTTGTTCTTACTTGAACAAACCTCCTACTTATGATTAACCCTCGTGCAAGCATCCGTAACTACGAGAAAAGTATTAAGAATAAATTCTAACCATATTTTGGATCCAATCGGTCCCTTACGGAATAGCGCATAAACTGGGATTTAAGCTTCTGTCACTCTCGCAACCCATCATCTAATTGCTACTCCACAATGCATTCCCTTACGCCCAAATATGGTGACGTGTCATGTAGTCGACGTTCACATGACACCACTAAGGGAATCACAACATACATACTATCAAAATATCGAACACATATCAAGTTCACATGATTACTTGCAACATGATTTCTCCCGTGACCTCAAGAACAAAAGTAACCACTCACAAATGATAATCATGCTCACGATCAGAGGGGTATTAAATAGCATAATGGACCTGAACATATAATCTTTCACCAAATAAACCATATAGTATTCAACTACTAGATGTAATAAACACTATTAGTCACCCACAAGCACCAATCTAAAGTTCCCGTAACAAGATTGAACACAAGAGATGAACTAGGGTTTGATGTGATATGGTGATGTTGAAGATGTTGATGGAGATCGCCCTCCCCAAGATGGGAGAGTTGTTGGTGGTGATGATGATGATGATGATGATTTCCCCCTCCGGGAGGGAGGTTCCCCCAGTGGAATCGCTCCGCCGGAGGGCAAAAGTGCTCCTGCCCAAGTTCCGCCTCAAGACAGCGGTGCTGCGTCCCGAAAGTCCTCTCCTTATTTTTTCTAGGTCAAAATGACCTATATACCAGAAGATGGGCATCGGAGGTGGGCCTGGGTGAGCACAACCCACCAGGGCGCGCCTGGGCCCCCTGGCGCGCCCAGATGGGTTGTGCCCACCTAGTGGGGCCCCTCTGGTAGTTATTTGCTCCAATATTACTCAAATATTCCATAAAAAATCTCCGTTAAGTTTCAGCTTGTTTGGAGTTGTGCAGAATAGGTGGTCTGACGTAGCTTTTCCAGGTCGAGATCTCCAGCTACCGGAATTCTCCCTCTTTGTGTATACCTTGCATATTATGAGAGAAAAGGCATTAGAATTACTCCAAAAGCATTATTATGGATAAAAACATTATAAATAACAGTAAGAAAACATGATGCAAAATGGATGTATCAACTCCCCCAAGCTTAGACCTTGCTTGTCCTCAAGCGAAAACCGAAAACGAAAAACATGTCCACATGCTTTGAGAGAGAGGTGTCGATAAAAACAAAATACGTACATAGAAGCATCATGTAGATTATTATAGTAGCAACAAAATTAAACATAAGACTTTTATCATAGAACTTTAATCATAGACTTCTCATGAATAAGTAACAATTCATCACAAAATCAAAGTATAAAGCAAAAACTCTATTAGAAACCAACAAACTATGTTCTCAGTCAACTTTGCAACTACAATTCATCATCTTTTCAGGAAGGGTCGCGTATCGGAGCCTTTAGGCAAGTCCACATACTCAACCATCATATAGTCTTCTATGATTGCTAACACTCACCGCGTACACATGAGCAAAACGTTTCAACCAGACGCATAGAAAGATAGGGGCTTATAGTTTCGCCTCCCAATATATTCACCTCAAGGGTGATGTCAACAATAATAACTCATGCTATCTATATTCAACTGGACATATGTGCCTAGATCTTTCCTCACCACATGATGCTTGCGAAATGAGAAAAATAAAAAGGAATGGAAGGAAAACTTTGACTCTTTGCATGAAAGTAAATACATAAAAGTAAAAGATAGGCCTTTCGTAGAGGGAAGCAGAGGTTGCCATGCACTTATTTGTTTGAATGCTCAACCTCTTAGTGCAAAAGAATGTCATGTTGCATTGCCCCTTATGATAGCAACCTTTATTATGCAGTCTATCACTTTTATTCTTCACCATCACAAGTTCGTGCAATGCTCAATTTTCTCTTACAATAAATGATCTCACACTTTTAGAAGCAATTTTTATTGCCCATTTTGCACCAATGACTACTTACTTGAGGGATCTTGCTAAATCCCTAGGTAGGTATGGTGGACACTTGAAAGTAAGATTTGGGTTTAAGGGTTTTTGGATGCACGAGTAGTATCTCTACTTGGTGCGGAATTTTTGGCTAGCAAAGATAGGGGGCAAGCACCACATGTTAAAGGATCTATGACAATATGACTTCTGTGTGAATATAAACAAACATAAACCATTAAGTTGTCTTCCTTGTCCAACGTCAACAGTTTTGGCATATAATATTTTGATGAGGGCTCATAATCACAAAAGATTTCTAGGATAGTATATTTATATGTGAATCTTCTCTTCCCTTATTAACTCTTTCATGAGTTGCATCATTGACTAATGCTATGTTTGTCAATCTCTAACAAAATTTTCTACTTATACTTTTCCTTACATGGTGTCATCACCTACCATAGGATTAGTATATGATCTTCTTGATTTATTTCCTTTCTTTTGTTTACTTCCTTTCTCTTTTTCTTTCTTATTTCTTTTATTTTATTTGCAACATGAAAGTAAAGAAAGCAAAAACTCAAACTAATTTTATTCTATAACTTGCACACGATAACAAGGATAGATCACTAAGCAAACTCTCAAAGAAGAAAGGATCGAACTAAACTTTTATTTATCTAAAGCAAAAGATCAAACTAAAATAAGTAAAAGCAAAAAGATAGTGGGATGATACAATACCGGGGCACCTCCCCCAAGCTTGGCGGGAGCCAAGGGGAGTGCCCATACCTGATACTCAATTCTCCTTTGGTAGTGAAGAAGAACGTAGTGGGTGGTGGTGAGAAAGTGGAGGGTTTGCCCTTCGCTTCCTCCAGCTTCTGACGGAAAATAAAATTTTCTATCATCAACTCGTCATTATCTATCTCGAGTTTTATTATCCTCTTGCATAACGCCTCCATGCTTTCATTTTTGAATCGGGGAGGAACCGATTCATCTTCATCTTGTTCGGAGGTCCAGCTATAGTGCTTCTCATCCCCATAGGATTTGGGGTTTGCATGAGATCAGTAACATATCTCTCACCCTCAGAGTCTTCGGATGACATATTTTCATATCTAACAGGAAAACAACAAGAAAAGAGAACAAGAGATTTCTCCGTGATACGGTGATTTACAGGTTTGGGAAGTATATACAGATTTTTTTTTATCTTGGAGGACAAGCACACGGAAGAAAAACGGAGTCCGGAAGGTGTCCCAGGTGGGCACAACCCACCTGGGCACGCCAGGTAAGCCTGGCGCGCCCTGGTGTCTTGTGCCCAACTGGGTATGCTTCCTGGAAGTTTCTTTATTTCCTAAATTTTTAAATATTCCAAAACTGATAAAAAATATTTTGCGGATTTTTCGGAGTCCGTTTACTTACCGTATCACGTACCTCCTTATTTTCACGATTCTGGGGTGTTCCGGAAGGACTCTTTTATGTGTTCTTCCGGTGTCAAAGTTTGGATAATATTGCTTTCAACATTAATGGGCGTACCTGAGATATAATGTTTTATTCATTGTCCATTGACAACCTTCGGGTCAGTATCTTCGGATTTATTTTGATGGCTCTAGTCCGATAAACCTCCTCGATAACATAGGGGCCTTCCCATTTTGAGAGGAGTTTTCCTACAAAGAATTTGAAACGAGAGTTGTACAAAAGAACATATTCTTCGACTTTAAACTCACGCTTTTGGATTCTTTTGTTATGCCATCTTTTAACTTTTTCTTTGAATAATTTTGCATTTTCATAAGCTTGGGTTCTCCATTCATCTAAAGAGCTAATATCAAATAACCTCTTTTCACCGGCAAGTTTGAAATCATAGTTGAGTTCTTTGACTACCCAATATGCTTTATGTTCAAACTCAAGAGGCAAAATAAACCAGTTTATAAGGAGACATACCCATAGGATTTTTATATGTTTTTCTATAAGCCCAAAGTGCATCATCTAATTTCTTAGACCCTGGACCTATTGAAAGTATTTTGCAAAATTAATTTTATTTCTCTATTGCTAAGTTCAACTTGACCACTAGATTGAGGATGATAGGATGATGCAATTCTATGGTTAACATCATACTTGGCAAGCATTTTACGGAAAGCGCCATGAATAAAGTATGAACCACCATCAGTCATTAAATATCTAGGGACTCCAAACCTTGGGAAAATAACTTCCTTAAGCATTTTAATAGAGGTGTTGTACTGGTTGGAATAGCTTCTACCCATTTAGTAACATAATCAACAGCAACCAAAATATGTGTATACCCATTAGAAGAAGGAAAAGGTCCCATGTAATCAAATCCCCAATCATCAAATGGTTCAACAACAAGTGAATAATTCATAGGCATTTCTTGACGCTTATCGATATTACCTATTCTTTGGCATTCATCACAAGATAAGATGAACTTACGGGCATCCTTGAAGAGAGTAGGCCAATAAAATCCAGATTGCAATACCTTGTGAGCAGTTCTATCTCCAGCATGATGCCCTCCATAAGCTTTGGAGTGACATTTCCGTAGGATTTGTCCCTGTTCATGCTCAAGTACACAACGTCTAATAATACCTCTACTCCTTCTTTATAAAGATGTGGGTCATCCCAAAAGTAATGTCTTAAATCATAGAAGAATTTTTTTCTTTTGTAGTATGTAAAGCTAGGTGGTAAAGATTTGGCAACAATGTAATTAGCATAATCAGCATACCAAGGAGTATTGTGAGCAACATTTATTGCAGCTAACTGCTCATCAGGAAAACTATCATCAATAGGTAGTGGGTCATTAGGCACATTTTCAAGCCTAGATAAATTATCAACTACGGGGTTCTCAGCTCCTTTTCGATCAATGATATGTAAATCAAATTCTTGTAACAAGAGAACCCATCGATAAGTCTAGGTTTGGCATCTTTCTTTTCCATAAGATATTTAATAACAGCATGGTCTGTGTGAACAGTTACTTTGGAATCAACAATATAAGGTCTAAATTTATCACAAGCAAACACCACTGCTAAGAATTCTTTTTCAGTAGTAGCATAATTTCCTTGAGCACTGTCTAGAGTTTTACTAGCATAATGAATAACATTCAATTTCTTATAAACTCTTTGTCCTAGAACAACACCAACAACATAATCACTAGCATCACACATAATTTCAAAAGGCAAGTTGCAATTAGGTGGTTGAGCAATAGGTGCAGAAATTAAGACTTTCTTGAGTGTTTCAAAGGCTTCTAAACAATCATCATCAAAAACAAAAGGAATATCCTTTTGCCAAAGGTTCGTAAGAGGCCTAGAAATTTTCGAAAAGTCTTTGATAAATCTCCTATAGAAAACCAGCATGACCTAAGAAACTACGAATACCTTTTATATCTTTAAGACATGGCATTTTCTCAATTGCATCAACCTTAGCTTGGTCCACTTCAATACCTCTTTCAGAAATTTTATGACCCAAGACAATGCCTTCATCTCTACTCCTAATGGAGCAGATGGTAGTCTTCGCCGGTCAATTTTCGTCCCACCTCCACTGGTTTTTTTCGTCCTAAACAAATTTCGTAGATTAACCAGGGACAACCAGCGAGCAAAAAATCGGACGACGCCCTAGCTCCCTCCGCCCATGGGTCGCCCGCTCCCTCGCGCCCCTGTTGCTCCCTCCTCGATCCCGATCTGGATCGAGGGGACGAGGAGCTCGTGCCTCCCCGCCGGCCGGCCTCCTCCCCGCCCCGCAGCTGCGTCCGGCGCCGCCACGGCCTCTGGAGCCAAGGAAGCCATGGCCTGAGCTCGGCCTCGAGGTCCCCGCCGCCGCCTCCTGCAGCTTCGCCGCCGCCTCGCCGCCCGAAGCTCGCCGTCAAGACCAACCTCGGCGCCAAGATCGACGCTGCTCGTCGCCTCCACCTCCTACCTGTGAGGAACCCACCACGCGCCAAGGTGAGGCGCCTGAAACTCCATCCGCTTCAGAGCGAGCGCCGTGAATACCTAGCTAGCCGCCGCAGATCGTGACTGCTCCAGCCACCGCCAAGGTAAGGTGCTTTCTCAATCTCAATTTCCTTCCTTCCCCATCAAGGTTAATTTGGATGCGTGCTTATGTGATTTTGGTGTTGCTCATTGATTTGTATACGCACGCACGTGTGTCTTCGATCCGCTTCGCTTAGATACATTGTTAAGTAATTCACATCTTCCCGCTACGATCGTGCATGATCTTGTCTTGTGCTCTTCGCCATTGGACCGATGCATGAAGGACAGGAGCTTGCACGAGAAGACGGCGTAAATTGTGGTATTGGCCGTAACTGGAAGTTCTTCGTGAGTGACATGATTTAATTTGGAGAGGCACGATTTAGGATGCAATCACATATTTTTAATGGTTTCTTCCTATTCCTTGTGATATTATCAAGATTTCCTAATTGAACTCAAGTTCTATAACCTTCCAGATCCAAATCCTCGCTTGTAAAGTGTATATGAAGCAAAGGTCTGCACCTACATGTTATCGTAAGTCGTCTTAGACAAGGTAATGTTTTTCTATCCGATGAACTAGACTAGGTAATGTTCGAACTTGGAAGTGATCAAATCATATGTTTTCAGGTTTGTCATTGTCCGTGGATTCAATCTTTCCCCTTTCTCTATTGACATACTTCTAGGAGCTGCAATGCTCAAATTGCCACGGATCTTAGACGGTGTCAAGATGCTATTGATAAGATTTTGAATTGCATCAAACGGTTTCGTGTTTTTTCTTCAATTTCAGTTACGATGTTCATGTTCGCTTATAACCAGGTTTAAATATCGTCTCGTTGTTTTCTCTTGTTTCATTTGTTCACATTCGCTCACATGAACATTACTGATTCAGCTACACATGAATTTGTGTTAGATCAATTGCAATTTTAATTATTTTGGCCTCGGATACCACTTCAACATTTTTGAAGTATAAGATATTCATTGTTATTACTCCAAAGAAGATATCCCCTTGATAATATTGCCCTATTCCTTTTCCTTTTTCAGAAAGTGGAAGGAGTGATGAAGAACTAAAACATAGTTACAATTATGCTTTTTATAGGAACAAAATCAAGAATTTGACATTAACATAATTTTAGTACTAAATCAGGTGTCCCTGGTTTTGTTAGCATTAGGACATGTTGACCTAATTGTCCATGGTTACACTCATCTTCAAACGGCACAACTTGTTTTGCTGCACATCTTCTCTTACCATATGATGAACAGGTATTCTATGTTCCATCCCTTTCTTATTTCACACTGCATTAACAATGTTTTTTCAGTATGTGGATTTGCCTAACTTTTCCTTATAGATTATTGATTTTGTTACTGATGTGTACACAAACCCTGCCTAATTAATTTAGTCTACTATATCTAACCATATGAAATCTGAAAGTTGATTCGGACTACTTGCCTGGTGGTGTGGTACATTACCTCTGTTTTTTTAACTATGGGAGCAGAACGACGGCGCCGATATGGATGACTCGGAGCTCAGCCTTGTCAAGGGCCGCGAGCAGCGGCGACTTTCTTTTCCACGAGAAGATGACCAAGGGCGCCTGAGGGAGTCCTGGACTAGGGGGTGTCCGGACAGCCGGACTATCAATATCCGCCGGACTCCCAGACTACGAAGATAGAAGATTGAAGACTCCGGCTCATGTCCGGAAGGTACTTTACTTGGCGTGGAAGGCAAGCTTGGCAATACGGATATGTAGATCTCCTACCATTGTAACCGACTCTGTGTAACCCTAGCCTCTCCGGTGTCTATATAAACCGGAGGGCCGTGGTTCAGAGGACACAACATTACATCTCAACAATCATACCATAGGCTAGCTTCTAGGTTTAGCCTCATTGATCTCGTGGTAGATCTACTCTTGTACTACCCATATCGTCAATATTAATCAAGCAGGACGTAGGGTATTACCTCCATCGAGAGGGCCTCAACTCAGGTAAAAACATTGTGTCCTCGTCTCCTGTTACCATCCGCCTAGACGCACAGTTCGGGACCCCCTACCCGAGATCCGCCGGTTTTGACAATCGACATTGGTGCTTTCATTGAGAGTTCCTCCGTGTCGCCACCAATAGGCTTGATGGCATCTTCAATCTTTGACGCTGTCCAGTATGCAGACTTTCCTCCCGGACAGATCTTCATATTCGGCGGCTTTGCATCGCGGCCAACTCTCTTGGCCATCCGAGCAGATCGAAGCTACGCCCGCCGTCAGTCGATTCGAAGCCTAAACTTCACGGCCGATAACCGCGGAGACTTGATCTTCGACGGACTCGAGCCACAGCCAAGCGCCACCAAGACCGTGACGATGGGCATGATCTAGCTCTGCCGCCACACGTTGCTTTGGTGGTCAGACTTGAATCCGCCCGCTACTTGCTCGAGCCGATCGCCCATGACGAGGATCGGTGGATAGACGCCACCTCGGGGCTTCAACTTCTACGGCGATGGAGCCAAATACCAATCTTGTCCCCGCGAATTGTGATCCCGAGGCGCCGGACTCCTTGCGGACTCCGAGCCTCCCGCTACCGCCAATTAAACCAGATTAGGCGCTGGTTATGGAATTCACCGCCGGTCATCTTTTCAACACTCGCCTTTTGGCGATATCTTGAATTCTCTGAAGCATCTCGCTATCAGAGAATCCTGGCGGACTATTTACCAGACGGTTGGAGTTCGGACGACGAAGAAATTCGAGCCCACCCACCACCCACTTTGTAG
This sequence comes from Aegilops speltoides, assembly GCA_021437245.1. NCBI lineage: Eukaryota > Viridiplantae > Streptophyta > Magnoliopsida > Poales > Poaceae > Aegilops > Aegilops speltoides. The sequence goes on along the minus strand of CM038142.1, from coordinate 351,249,882 downwards.
CCACTGTCGAGGACCTAACCGACATGCTAGACTACGACTCCGACGACATGGACGATGATGCCGGAAACGATCAGGACCCAGCGCCGACAGGACACTGGAAGGCCACCTCGTCATCACGACGTTTACATGGTGGACACCCGAAAGAAGGGATGTCGAAAAAGCAGCGGAGGAAGATTCTTTGAAGAAGCAGCCTAAACGCCAAGGCCAGCGTGGCGCCGCCTAAATCCCGCCACAACAAGAATGGAGAATCCGCACGGAGACAATAATACTCCGGAGAGTGCCGAAGACGACCTCCTCCCGCAAGGTTTAGCGCAGAGGACGCAGAAGCAAGCCCTCACGATAGGACGGCATTTAAGGGGTTGAGGACGATAACTATATGCCTCCTCCGAAGACGAGGCGAGCCTCGGTGATGACGAATTCGCCATACCCGAGGATCCCGTCGAACAAGAGCGCTTTAGGCGCAGCTCATAGCCACAAAGAAATATCTTAAAGAAAAAGCAGCAACAGCTTCAAGCTGATCAAGATCTGCTAGCCGATCGATGGACAGAAGTCCTCGCGGCCGAAGAGTATAAACTCGAACCCCCCTCCAAAAGTTACCCAAGACGCAAGCTGCTCCCCCGATTAGAGGAGGAAGCATACGTACCTTTATCACCAGCGCACGACATGGCTGACCGACCACCCCGTGGTCGCGACAGAGAAGCATTCAAGGCCCCAGCCAAGACCATACACCGACATCGATCCAGAGTACGGCCAAAAGGAACGCTACCGACTTGCGAGACATCTTGGAGGACAAAGCAAGGCAATCCAGATCCATTTATGGATCACGTGGGCCTCTACAAGCCACGACGAATACCGTCGCGCGGACATAACACCGCCGAGCCGAACACATCGACATCGCCTCGAGCTACGCCGCGACATTGCCCAATACAGGCGCCAGACACCCGCTATGCTTCACCGATGAAGTAATGGATCACCAGATCCCGAAGGGTTCAAACCCGTGAACATCGAATCTTACGATGGCACGACAGACCCAGCGGTGTGGATCAAGATTATCTTCTCCACATCCATATGGCCCGCGTGACGATCTACACGCCATCAAATATCTCCCACTCAAGCTTAAAGGACCAGCTCGGCATTGGCTTAATAGCCCGCCCGCAGAGTCAATTGGGTGTTGGGAAGACCTAGAGGCCGCTTCCTTGATAACTTCCAAGGTACATACGCGCGACCTCCGCACGCCGACGACCTAAGCCACATTATTCAGCAACTGCATTTAATCGCCGATAGTTCGACACGGTTCTTGACGAAGAAAAATCAAATCGCCGACCGTCCGGATGCGGAGGCCCTTGCAGCCTTCAAACACAACATCCGGGACGAATGGCTAGCCCGCACCAGGGCAGAGAAGCCAAATCCATGGCAGCCCTCACATCATTAATGACCGCTTTTGCGCGGAGAGGATAGCTGGCTAGCCCGTAGCAATAATCTCCGCAAAAATTCTGGCAGTCCGGATTCTAAGGACAACCACGGCAGGTCACGACGAATCAAAAACAAGCGCCGTACTAACGGCGACGGCAGAGGATACGGCAGTCAATGCCGGATTCCGCGGCTCCAAACCCGGTCAACGGAAGAAGCCATTTAAAAGAACAACCCGGGCCCGTCTAACTGGATAGAATACTCGACCGCCATGCCGATACATGGCACCCCGAAAAGCCAGCTAATCACACCAATAGAGATTGTTGGGTGTTCAGCAGGCCGGCAAGTCAATTGTCAACACAAAGGACAAGGGGCTAAATAGCGACGACGAGGAAGAGACCCGCCACGAACAACAGAGGATGTAAGGGTTTCCCCAAGTGCGAACGGTGAATATGATCTACGCGACCCACATACCCAAGAGGGAGAGGAAGCGCGACCACGGACGCCTATGCGATGGAGCCATCGCCGCCTAAATTCAATCCATGGTCCTCCCGTCCGATCACTTTCGATCGACGAGACCACCCGACTAGCATACGCCATGGCGGATTCGCCGCGTGGTCTTAGACCCAATCGTCGATGGATTTCACCTAACAAGAGTCTTGATGGATGGCGGCAAAGAACAACCTGCTTTATCGTGACACAAGGCGCAAAATGGGCATAGACCCATCAAGGATCAAACCTACTAAGACAACCTTTAAAGGTGTCATCCCAAGAGTGGAAGCCAACTGTGCAGTGCTCATCACACCGAAGTGGTCTTCGGATCCCGGATAATTTCCGGCGAAGAGTTAATCTTCGATATAGTACCGCTCAGAAGCGGCTATCATGCCCTTTCAGACGCATAGCGCTTGTAAAATTCAACGCGTGCCACATTATGCATACCTAAAGCTCAAAATGCCGGGCCCTCGTGGAGTCATTACGGTCGGCGGAATACTGAACGCCCCTCCGCACGGAGGAACATACAACGGCTCTCGGCGAAGTATAGAGCAGCCTTCACGGCAATTCTCTAGTCCGCAACTAAAAAGCCGGACACATTAAAGCGCCGCCGAGCAGCACCAACCAAGACCACCCGCGCGACGGAGCATCGCCAGAGTAATACGGCCCCCACCCTCGCCTGCGTATATCACAAGAATAACACTCACAGACATCATTACGCTTTGGAGATACCATGGGCGCAGGGAGGGCTTCACCTCAAGGATGGAAAAGTGCGGCTCGACCGCACCAGGCTCGTGCTAGCGCCCCCTTGGTGTTATTTTTATCTTTTCTTTTTATATATGCAGGACTCTACCAAATAGAAGCCCCGCCGTCGTGAACTTGCCAACTCACGATACAACAAATGTGATTAAAGAAGGCGGCGATTTACACTCGTGTGGTCTCCATTACGAGCATTAAATTCAATTAAATACACCAAGTCTACGGCTTATCCTCAAGGGGACACGCTAATTTAGACCGAATCCCTTGCTTATCAAGACTATTTGTATCGGTTAAGCTTTATTAGCGTAACTTCATCATAAATAATGCAGCACTTACCTTTTTGCAAGTTTATTACCTTTTCACGGCAATCGCTATCCTTTACAAATGTTCACCATGTGACATATTGCACCCGTACACTTTGGTACGGTCGAATACACCAGGGCTTCGCTCTATATTACGGTGTGATTAAGTCCTAACACTTTCACAAAGTGCGGCACCCGAACTTATAGCATTATATGAATCAGCTCGAATCATGTCTTGGGTCAATAGTTGGGTTTGCCCTGCTCCTATGTTTTGGTGCCTTACGCCCGTTCCGTCGGCTAAGGTAGCACTAGGAGAACCACTGCGATTGCGCCCCGGTTCGGCCGGGTTAACGCCTCAGTGGAGAAAGCTAAAACTGACTGGCATGATAAGGCGAGAGTCTGGTCGCTGTTCGAGAGGTCTTTTCGGGTCCCTAAAGACTCATGCCGCTTCGAGCGAAGTTCCGGATTATGTCCGACGAAGGCGTGGATAGCACCCCGGATTCGGTCTTCCGAATACCAGGGGCTTCGCCGAAATTTAAAATTATAGAATTCTATGGCTAAGTGAGAGTGTTCAAGCATTATAAGTCCGGTCGCCTGGTTCGTCGTGTTGAGTGCCTCCCTAGATGGACCCAAAGATGGGAACAAGAGTGCTCAAGTTTATCACCAACACCCTAGCACTCGTGGCTCGGGGTCAAGCCAACGACTTGCCATCTCTCGATTTAACAAACGGCCGCATGTAAGTAATATTTTAAATTAAACAAAGCGTTGCTCATAGCGCATATAAACTTAGTTTTCGGCGCACGGATAAACACACAGCGAAGTTCACTCAAGAATTACATTAAGGGACACTCATCCGCGATATCGCGGGCTCCTTCAGACTACTTTATAATATCGCCCGGCGACGGTGCCTCCTTGCCCGGCGGCGGTGGATCCGTGAGCTTCTCGCATCCAGCTTGCCCCATTGCACCTTTATGCGGGCAAGGGCTCGACGAGCGCCTTCAACGCAGGCGAGCGCTTGATCACATCCAGCCTAGGGCATGCATCCACTAGCCGCCGCACTAGGCCAAAGTAGCTACTGTGCATGGCCTGACCAGGCCACAACGGACTATGAGGCCCTTCATAGCCTCTTCACTACCTTAGGAGTTCGACCAGCCGCTTCACCGGTCGCTTGGGGGCACTGGATGGCCGGCCTCAACAGATCGAGACCGAAGACCTTCTCCGCTGAGCTCCCTCCTCGCCACGATAGAACGCAGCGGCATCGACGCGCACTACGCGGCAGATCCGCAAACGCCTCGAGAGCTCCGACCGGTAAGTATCCGTAATTTACATTAACATGCTTGCTCGCATGAAAAATGCCTTACCCACTGCTATCTTCCTCATGTCCTCTACCTCCTCATGGGCCCTCCGGGCCTCGGCCTTGGCAGATTTACACTTTCGAGAGCCGAGGCAAGCTCGGACTCTCGAGTCTTGAGTCACGCCCAAACTCTCATGCTTTTTCATGAGAGCCCGGAGCTCTTGCCGAACCTCCGCCACCAACGCCGCTTGCTTTTCTCGCCAAATCCGTTGCGGGTCAAGATATGCTCGCCACGGACACGGCATCTCTCGTGGCTGCCACCTCGTCTGTGGCCCATGCATTGCACATTTTATCCTTGTTAATCTTGTTTGCAACCAAAACCCTTTTCTCAGAAGGTACATATTTAAAGTGGTGTTCTTCACCTTCTTTTTCCTTGAGCTGCCTCTTGGCATGGCCGAGCTCTTGCTCCGACTACTCAAGGTCCTTCTTCACGCCTCGACCTCCATTGTCAATGCGGCAGAAGTCAACAGCGCAGCCTGCAAACCCATATTTTAGAAACCCCGTATATCTTGTTAAAGATCCTCACCGCTTTTTTTTCCAACACCGACTAAGCATCGAGGCTACCGTCTATGCGGTGTTATATCGCTAATTTTAAACTTCTTACCTCAAAGCTGTTAGAAGGTCATTGCGAGCTTCAGTCACCGCCCTTGGCGAGCCGGACCTTTCAATCACCGCACTCATGAGAGTGCGGTGTTCTTCAATGGAGGCGCTTTGAGCGCCCAAGAAGTTGTCCGTGCCTCCGTTGGGCGGAGGCCGCCGGGCGCCACGGTCCCGCCTCCTTCGAGGGGCTGCTTGCCGGACTCGAACCGCTATGGTTCCGAGTCGAGTCCGGCAAAAGTCCGGAGGCTGCCCGACGGCGCCTCGAGCCTCCTCCCGCGCGTCCCCTATGGGATTCCGCCTCGTCATCTTCGCGCGTGGGGTAGAGGCGATCGGGATGGAATTTACATCCGACGGCGCCAACGACCCGCCATTGAGTCGGGAAAGTCGCCACCGCCGGACTAAAGAAATAGTGCGGCATTAGAAGGACACTATGTGACATACTATAATACGGTGATATGAATGATCCGCAACTTACGATTTTGCCGGACGCCGAGCCCTTGAGGTTATTCTCCTCGCCAACGCTGATGTTGGCGAACTGTCCGGGGATGGTTCTCCCCTCTGACCCTTCGCCGCCCGATTGGGGAGGCCTTCCTCTTCTTCTCCTCCTCCTCGAGAGAGTACTCCTCCTCCTCTTGCTCGTCTTGGGAGGAATCTCGTCGTCGCCGAAAGCTTGATTACGGAACTCTTTCGAGTCCCCGTGGCCACCTTCTTGGCCTTCTTCTCCCAACCACGTGACGGTGCCGGAACCAGCAGCCTTGCTAATTGGGCGTTCACTGGTTCTTCTGGCATGGGAGCCGGGCTGATAATCAGCTCGGCCTTCTCCATCCATTCCTGTCAAAGGAAAGAGGCAGATTAAAAACCTCGCTAGAGTCAATCTAAATTACTGCAAGTGTCCCGTAATGGGGTCGAATCACTTACTCCGTCAGTCGGAGACCGCAAGCTGAACCCGCGGTCTTCGGTCGCGGATGCGGGCGCATCAACGCTCTTGAAAAGCACCCTCCAGGCACCTTCATATGTTGTATCGAAGAGCCCGCTCAGCGTTTGGTGCTGTTCCGGATTAAACACCCACAGAGTAAAAGCCCTTTCTTGGCATGGGAGAATCCGCCGAGGAGCATGACTCGACTACGCCGACGAGCCGGAGCCCATTGCTCACCAGCTTTTTGATGCAGTTCAAGTCCCGCCACCTCCACCGGGTTGCCCCACCGCAAGCCCTTCTCTTTCGTGAGGTGAGCTGCGAGGGATTCCAGATCTGAATTGGGGCCGCCGCCCATGTAGGCTCAGCGGCTCGGTGATATAGAACCACCCCGATTGCCACCCCTTGACGGAGTGCACGAAGGTCCCTTCTAGTTAAGGGACGCTGGGCAGCTTGCCCAACATAGCGCCTCCGCATTCGCTTGCGCCCCTTCACGATCTTCGCTTGACGTTGAAGGTCTTGAGCCACAGCCGAAGTGGGGCGGATGCGAGAAAAGCCTCGCACACCACGATAAACGCCGAGATGTTGAGGACGGTTCGCGCTAGATCGTGGAAATCCGCACCGTAGTAAAACATGAGCCCCTGACGAATGGATGGAGCGGAAAGCCCAGTCCATGGAGGAAGTGGGGAAGGAAAACGACCTCTCGTGAGGTCCCGGGTAGGAACGAGCTGCCCTGCCGGGCAACCGATGCGCAATGTTTTCGGAGAGGTATCCGCGTCGGCAGCATGTAACGCCTCGATGCGGCTATATCTCGCCACGCGTCAAGCACGACTTAGAGGCATAACCGCATTGAAAGCAATGTCGCAAGTGAGGTAATCTTCACACAACCCAAGTAATACATAAGGAAAGAGATACATAGTTGGCTTACAATCGCCACTTCACACAATTACAAGAATAAAGCATTACATCATCTAGATACAATCAAGGTCCGACTACGGAACCAAAATAAAAGAAAACCCCAAATGCATAAAGGTCCCAGATCGACCCCAACCGGGCTCCACTTTCGATCAACTAGAATGAAACAACACAAAGGGCAAGATCTTCATCGAGCTCCTCCTTGAGCTTGGTTGCGCCACCGCTTTCGGTAACATAGGCACCTGCAAACTGGTTTTGAAGTATCCGTGAGCCACGAGGACTCAAAGAATCCCATTACCATGGGTATCAAGACTAGAAAAGCTTAATGGGAAAGGAATGGGTAAAGTGGTGAGGTTGCAAAGCGGCTAAGCATAATATGGTGGCTAACATACGCAAAGAAGAGCGAGAAGAGAACAAGCGGAACGGTCGTGAAGCTAGCAATGATCAATAGGTGATCCCAACACCTACTTACGCCAATCATAACACGTAAACCGTGTTCACTTCCTGACTCCGCGAGAAGAGACCATCACGGCTACACACTCGGTTGATGTGTTTTAATTCGGATCAAGTGTCAAGTTGTCTACAACCGACATTAACAAATTCCCATCTCGCCACATAACCGCGGCACGGCTCTCGAAAGTTTATACCTGCAGGGTGTCCCAACTTAGCCCATGACAAGCTCTCGCGATCATCGAAGAATAGACCTTCACCCGAGACACTCCGATCGACTCGGTATCCCGTACATCAAGACATTTCGACAATGGTAAAACAAGACCAGCAAGACCTCCCGGCGCGTCGACATCCCGATAGTAGCCGCAGATCTCGCCTCGTGCCACGACCGGATGAGCACTACGTACAACTAGAACCAGCCCTCAAGTTTCCCCGAGGTGGCGCTGCAAGTGGCTCTAGTTTGGACCAACGCTTAGACAAGCACTAGCCCGGGGGGGCTATAATAAAGATGACCCTTGGGTTAATTACTCCCAAGGGAAAAGTAGGTGGTGGTGAGGCAAATGGTAAAAGGCAATGTTGGACCTTGCTGGACAAGTTTTATTCAAAGCGAACTGTCCGGGGGGTCCCATAAATCACCCGACCGCGTAAGGGACGCAAAATCCGGGAACATAACACCGGTATGACGGAAACTAGGGCGGCAATAGTGGAACAAAACACCAGGCATAAGGCCGAGCCTTCCACCCTTTACCAAATATATAGATGCATTAATAATATAAGAGATATTGTGATATCCCAACAAAACCCTGTCCACCATGGAGAAATCTTCAACTTCACCTGCAACTAGCAACGCTATAAGAGGGGCTGAGCAAAGCAGGAACATAGCCAAACAATGGTTTGCATAGGAAAGGTGTCAAAGGTTAGAGGTTCATGGCAATATGGGATGGCTTGACAAACAGGTAATGGGTAGCGCAGCATAGCGAAAGAACGAGGCAACTAGCATAGCAATGATAGTAGTGAGATCCAGGGTAGCGGTCATCTTGCCTGAAAATCCCGCAAGGAAGAGAACGAGTCCATGAAGAAGACGAACGGGAGTAGTCGAACGAGTCCTCACAACTCCGGAACGAAACCGAAGCTAACGAGAGAGGCAACCCGGAAAGAAACAAACAACATAGTAAACAACCATCACATAAACATGGCATGATGCACAACCAAGGATGATGCATGCCCGGTTTAAATATGCATGGCATGGCAAAGTGCACAAACAATCCTACAAATTAAGTGGAGCTCAATATGCAACGAGTTGCATATTGACGGAACACCATATCAATTATTTAGTTCCCTCTCGGTTATGTACCCAACAATATTAAATGTTGATTAACATGGCAAGGGGTGAAGCATAACAAAACTACCTACCTAGGCAAGTTTAAATGAGGCCGGAAACAACGAACAACAAGTCCGGAAAATCCTCATATGCAATTTATGAATTTGCTACTGTTCTGCCCTAAAACATATTTTAAGGTTGTTAAACAGGAAAATAAAGTGGACCATGTTAATCTAGGCATTTTTCCACCCCATTTACATATAAAGTTTATTTAAAATGGAGCTACGGTTAATTAGTTATGAATTAAATCATTTTAACATGGCATTTATGCAAATTAATGCAAACAGCAATTTTAAATATTTTAAACATGGATGAAAGTGGCAAATTATTAAACTAGACACAATTTTAAGAATTTGTCATATATTAAGTTTTTACATATGATGCACCGTTTGTGAGTTATTAAATGCATGAAGTATGAGGGTTTTTCAGCAAAACTGTTATTCTCTGGATAATTAGCAAATTCGCAGGACTGAAAAAAAATAGACACGGGCTGAAACTTGCTGGGCCACAACAGGAAAAAAAAGGAGGGGCGCTGGGGGCTGCTCACCCTTGGGCTTCGGCCCAGCTGGTGGAGAGGGAGGAGGCAGATCGGGCCGGCGGATGTGGACTGGGCCTCGTCTCTCGGGGCCCACGGCGGTGTGGTCAACAGGCACCAGGGAGCGAGCGGCTCCTCTGCTCGCTCCCGAGTGGACATGGCGGCGGCGGCGGAGGTTCCCCGCGCGGCTGCGCGAAGGCGGGGAGGACGCCGGGAGGCACGGGACTCGCCGGGGACGGGTGCCGGAGGCCGAGCCTCGGCCGGATCTGGCTGGAAGGAGGGCCGACAGAGAGGGACGGCGACTCCGACGGAGTTCCATGGCAGCACAGGGGGTTGGCGACGGCGGGCGGCGGAGAGACACCGAGGGGCGACGGTGAGGCTGCGCAACGGCGGGGTGCCCGGGCGACGACGGATCTGGGTTCCGGCGAGGCCACAGCCTTCCGGCGAGGCGACGCAGACGATGGCCGGCGGCGGGTCGACGGGGAGCTCGATCGAGGGCTTCTCCTCGATCCAGATCGAGAGCGGAGGCGCGGAGGGCGCTGCCTCGATCGCCCGGCGGGCCGGGCGATGGGCTGGCAGGCCCGGCGGTGGAGGTGGACGCTGGGGGCGACGTGGCGCACGGGGAGTGGCCACGGGCGAAGGCGCGGTGACGGCGCAGCCAATGGCTACGCGCCAAGTGGCAGAGGCGAGGTGGCCGGCACGGATTTGGAGAGGGAAGGCAGCGGCGCGGATTTGGAGGAGGGGGGGTTGGCTGTTGCCAAAAATGGAAGGGTAGCTTCCTTTTATAGGAAAAGGAGGCTAGGGTTAGGGGTTTTGCTCCATTTCGGAGACGTTCGATCGCCATCGGACGGTCTGGAGTGGAGGGGGTAGGTAGGTGGGTCTAGTGGGCTGTGAAGAGGAGTAGGGCCGAGGGGAGAGAAGGGAAGTGCAGCCCGACAACTGTTTCCGGAGATCGAAAACGTCCGACGATAGACCGGCTATATTGCGGTTATATATTTAACGGTTGGGCAGTCAAACGAACTCCGAATGCGACGAAACTTGACAGGCGGTCTATCTACACTATAATAAGACCACACGTCAACTCTCATCCCATTCCGAGAACATTTTCCAGCCACTTATAAAATACTAATTCGGACGTGCCAGGGGCGCGTGCAAGTGTGGTTGGTCTCAGAACGGACAACGGATAGAACTAAGAGACCGGGACGGATGCAAGTTTTGAAAACATGATGATGCAATGCGGATGATGACATGGCAAGATGCAACACGCAAGCGAATGACAAAGCAACAACAGCGAATAACTAGAGGACAACTGGCACATCGGTCTCGGGGCGTCACAACACTCCACCACTACGAGAGGATCTCGTCCCGAGATCTAGGATGGCACCGGAGGGAAAAGGAAGAGGAAGATAAGCGGTAAAACTAAGTTGCTTCTTCGACCAATGAGTGAAACCAAAGAACCTTGAGAGGTTGAACAAAATGAAATGCAGAAAACAACGAAGATGAGCAAAGTTGAAAACACTCCGTTAGAAAAGAGGAGCAAGGGATACAACAAGAACCAATAGGTTTAGTGATAAGATAGATATTGAAACCACTCCGGTTAAAACTAGATAGAGGAGGAATAAGATTGAAATAATTTGGGCAGCACTCCGACTGAAAGAAGAAGGAAAACTTGATAAGAGGAAAAGCACTTGAAGGGATGACACAACACTCCGGTTAAATGGATAAGCAAGAAAAAGGAACACGATCCTCACAATTCGAGATGATGAGTGAAGAGAGCAACATCACCATGCCTCCGAAAGAAAGAATAGAAGATAGATCATTGGGAAAAAAGAATGGAGAAAAGAATGCCAACTTCTGCCACAAATGAGCTTGGAAATCACCCTTCCAAGAAGGTTATAACGGAGTTGTTGCAAAACCAACAACGAAAAGAATAAGCTTGTAGTGGGCTTATGGAAAACATCTCAAGACTATGAGGTGACAACCGGCCACTAACGGAAACAATTGCTTGCTTGAGATTAACGAAGAGATGAAAGACCTCTTTCACCGAGAAGGATATGGAGAAAGCTTGGATCAATGATAAGCACCACAAATAGCAACATTCCAAATGGAAGGCTTTAGGTGAAATATAACCCAAGATAACTCCAACAAAGAGATTTATGGATTTAAAATACCTCATTCCTGACAACATGTGAATCATGGAACATGAATGGCAATTGTCAAGAATGATATAACACCATCTCAAATGATAAGGTAGAAAGAATTGCACTCCGGATTACCATATGAAGAAAGCTTGAGCTCCTTAGGACAGAATCTCGATGAAAACTTTGAGAAGGGAATTAAATCCTTGATGAACCACCATGTAGAGCCTCCATGAAGAACTCCGGTAAACAAAAGGACTGAAAAGAAAGAGAAATTGGAAACACAGGGTGAATCCTTGCAATGATTTAGATGGATCTCCATGTTAAATAGAGCTTGGAACTCCGGAAAAGAAAAGATGAAGCATCTCGAACCAAGAAATGTGACATGATGAATAACTCTGGAAAGAAGAAACTAGATCACTTGGATGAAACAATAATAAGAATTACGTTATGCGTATCCTTCACCAATTTATATTGATGACAAGCAACGGATTTGGCATACTACTTATTCTTGTAGAAAGGATTAAGAGAGATATAGCGCAAGCTTGGGAAGGTCTTCAACGAACCATCGGTAGGATTGGAAAGAACGAATGAATTAAATGATAATGAAAGAGGTGAAATCTTGAACGAATCACCATAAGAATTGAAAATGAACGTAGCAAAGGCACAATTCACCGGGAAGAATTGGAAAACGAAAGAAGATATTTGAGGGGATTTAGATACATGAGAACAAAGAGATCATGAACTGGTTAGAGGATATTTGAACGATGCACCGGTGAGATTTGGAGAACGAGAGCTACATGCTGAGAATGATGAATTATGGCATAATGGCCTTCGGAGGAAAAAAATGGAAACAACTCATGAAATGCTCCGGATGGGTGAAAAGAATTCTCACAATCGAAAACAATTATGAGAGGATGACATAAGCTAGAACTATGAATCTTCAAGAGAACGGAACAAGATTTAGGAGAAATCCTTCTTCTGTTTTCAAATGATGAGAATGACAACGAGAAACACCACCAAGAATTATTGAGGCACACCGGAAGAATCAAAAGCGAAGAGGTTGAGCCAACCATGAAAAGAATTTGAAAGATCTTGGAGAAAAGCATTTGACTGATGACAACTCATTCTTACGTCAAACTTGGAAAAGAATTTGATAGCTCTGGGAAAATAGAAGAGTCAGGTAAGATCCTGGGAAAAGACCTGTGGGTTAGGGCCCACTCAAAAGAACACCGTTGAAAAGATTTAAAAGAGATGTTGCACCGGTTGAATTAAATGACTTGAATGAGATACCAATCTCGAAAGAGCTTGAACGAATTAAGAATGGAAACACAAATCTTCGAGATATCTTGAGCACTCCGGAATAACGAATAGCGAGAAGTGAAAGATTAAGAGGTGCACCGGTATGAAAAAACATTTGAAACGAGGAAAGGGATATGATGAATATTAAAAACTTGAATTGGATCCACCGGAGAAGAATACGAGAATGAAGAATGATGAACTTGAAGCTCGTGAGCATCTTCACGAGGGATCACCGGATCAGAACATTGATTGAAAAGAATGAAGAGACTTCACATGAATAAATGTATACTTGATTAAGAAATCTGAGTCCTTGAAGAAAAGGGGTGGGAGGGCGGGAAAACAAAGGCAACTTGGAGACGGATGAAACAAACACCATTGAGAAAAAATGATAATTGGTCTTGCGGATGGGGAGAATAGTGGGATCATCTCAAAGAGAAGCGCACCGGTTGGAAAAAGGATTAACATGACAACCTCAATGATCAAAAGGATTAGTATTCACATAGCAATATGAGAACACCGTTTAGGAAAGGTATGGATTCAACATTTGACTTCAAGCAACTCAATACCACAAATAAAACAAAACAAAGGATTTGCTTGCGAATAAGCCGAACAAACATATGATAGAGATTTCGTCCAAGTTTTCGTGGTGGGGCCTACACGGGCTCAATCGACAACACCATCATGTACAAGGCAAGGCACATGACATACGAAGCGCCCCGAGTCGGCATAGCCAAGGACTCTTTAAGACACAACGAGACCATCAGAAACCAACCGTGAATAGGCGGACCACTAGACGCCGAACCCCAATTTCATATCATACATCCGCCGGAAAGATATCCTAAGAGCTACTTGAATTCCCACCTATAAACTCCCAAACTGTCTCGGTTATGTAATCTAGTGTTGGGGATACAGGGAGCAATATATCTCACCCAAACTAACAATCCCTACATCCACCAGTATCCATCCGTCAACACATAACCAAGAAACCTTCGAAATCGTGTACCTCAACCTTCAAAAGCATCCGTTATACGAAGTCATGGCAATACTCCCGCACTCACCTCAAGATCGGGTTAGCGGGTTATCTCACCAACAACCGCATAAAAGAGATTTTCGATGTCGGCGCATTAAACTCGTATTCCGAACTGCAACGATAAAATTATGACGACAACACCTCGGAGCTCAACTCCCCGACACCGCCACAACCCCTAAATGTCGAGGCACCAAGAACAATGTTCTCGTCATTAGAATATCGGAACGATTCCAAGATACCCGCGTGACCCTAAAAATTTTTAGTGAAATTTGAGAAGAGAAGAGTTAAAACTCTACGTCAGGATACCTCACCAGAGCGATGAAGGGACTGAGGAGTAAAAAGAATTCCTAACTCTCCGATATATATAATCCTAAATGACTCAAAACATTTTTCTAGACACAACTCGGCCGCTAAAACGATCAAACAATGGGGCTCCTAAGGTCGGGGAAGGCTCTGATAACCAACTTGTAACGCCCTCGATGCGGCTATATCTCCCACGTGTCGAAGCACGACTTAGAGGCATAACCGCATTGAAAGCAATGTCGCAAGTGAGGTAATCTTCACACAACCCAAGTAATACATAAGGGAAAGAGATACATAGTTGGCTTACAATCGCCACTTCACACAATTACAAGAATAAAGCATTACATCATCCAGATACAATCAAGGTCCGACTACGGAACCAAAATAAAAGAAAACCCCAAATGCATAAAGGTCCCCGATCGACCCCAACCGGGCTCCACTATCGATCAACTAGAACGAAACAACACAAAGGGCAAGATCTTCATCGAGCTCCTCCTTGAGCTTGGTTGCGCCACCGCCGGTAACATAGGCACCGCAAACTGGTTTTGAAGTATCCGTGAGCCACGAGGACTCAAAGAATCCCACTACCATTGGTATCAAGACTAGAAAAGCTTAATGGGAAAGGAATGGGTAAAGTGGTGAGGTTGCAGCAGCGGCTAAGCATAATATGGTGGCTAACATACGCAAAGAAGAGCGAGAAGAGAACAACCGGAATAGTCATGAAGCTAGCAATGATCAATAGGTGATCCTGAACACCTACTTACGTCAATCATAACACAGAAACCGTGTTCACTTCCCGGACTCCGCCGAGAAGAGACCATCACGGCTACACACTCGGTTGATGTGTTTTAATTCAGATCAAGTGTCAAGTTGTCTACAACCGGACATTAACAAATTCCCATCTGCCACATAACCGCGGCACGGCTCTCGAAAGTTTATACCTGCAGGGTGTCCCAACTTAGCCCATGACAAGCTCTCGCGATCATCGGCGAATAGACCTTCACCCGAGACACTCCGATCGACTCGTATCCCGATACATCAAGACATTTCGACAATGGTAAAACAAGACCAGAAGACCTCCCGCTGCGTCGACATCCCGATAGTAGCCGCACAGATCTCGCCTCGTGCCACGACCGGATGAGCACTACGCATAACTAGAACCAGCCCTCAAGTTTCCCGAGGTGGCGCTGCAAGTGGCTCTAGTTTGACCAACGCTAGACAAGCAATCGCCCGGGGCTATATTAAAGATGACCCTTGGGTTAATTACTCCCAAGGGAAAAGTAGGTGGTGGTGAGGCAAATGGTAAAAGGCAATGTTGGGCCTTGCTGGATAAGTTTTATTCAAATTGAACTGTCCGGGGGGTCCCATAAATCACCCGACCGCGTAAGGGACGCAAAATCCGGGAACATAACACCGGTATGACGGAAACTAGGGCGGCAAGAGTGGAACAAAACACCAGGCATAAGGCCGAGCCTTCCACCCTTTACCAAATATATAGATGCATTAATAATATAAGAGATATTGTGATATCCCAACAAAACCCTGTCCACCATGGAGAAATCTTCAACTTCACCGCAACTAGCAACGCTATAAGAGGGCTGAGCAAAGGGAACATAGCCAAACAATGGTTTGCATAGGAAAGGTGTCAAAGGTTAGAGGTTCATGGCAATATGGGATGGCTTGACAAATGTAATGGGTAGCGCAAAGATAGCGAAAGAACGAGGCAACTAGCATAGCAATGATAGTAGTGAGATCCAGGGTAGCGGTCATCTTGCCTGAAAATCCCGCAAGGAAGAGAACGAGTCCATGAAGAAGACGAACGGGAGTAGTCGAACGAGTCCTCACAACTCCGGAACGAAACCGAAGCTAACGAGAGAGGCAACCCGGAAAGAAACAGACAACATAGTAAACAACCATCACATAAACATGGCATGATGCACAACCAAGGATGATGCATGCCCGGTTTAAATATGCATGGCATGGCAAAGTGCACAAACAATCCTACAAATTAAGTGGAGCTCAATATGCAACGAGTTGCATATTGACGGAACATCATATCAATTATTTAGTTCCCTCTCGGTTATGTACCCAACAATATTAAATGTTGATTAACATGGCAAGGGGTGAAGCATAACAAAACTACCTACCTAGGCAAGTTTAAATGAGGCCGGAAACAACGAACAACAAGTCCGGAAAATCCTCATATGCAATTTATGAATTTGCTACAGTTCTGCCCTAAAACATATTTTAAGGTTGTTAAACAGGAAAATAAAGTGGACCATGTTAATCTAGGCATTTTTCCACCCCATTTACATATAAAGTTTATTTAAAATGGAGCTACGGTTAATTAGTTATGAATTAAATCATTTTAACATGGCATTTATGCAAATTAATGCAAACAGCAATTTTAAATATTTTAAACATGGATGAAAGTGGCAAATTATTAAACTAGACACAATTTTAAGCATTTTTCATATATTAAGTTTTTACATATGATGCACCGTTTGTGAGTTATTAAATGCATGAAGTATGAGGGTTTTTCTGCAAAACTGTTATTCTCTGGATAATTAGCAAATTCGCAGGACTGAAAAAAATAGACACGGGCTGAAACTTGCTGGGCCACAACAGGAAAAAAAGGAGGGGGCGCTGGGGGCTGCTCACCCTTGGGCTTCGACCCAGCTGGTGGAGAGGGAGGAGGCAGATCGGGCCGGCGGATGTGGACTGGGCCTCGGCTCTCGGGGCCCACGGCGGTGTGGTCAACGGGCACCAGGGAGCGAGCGGCTCCTCTGCTCGCTCCCGAGTGGACATGGCGGCGGCGGAGGTTCCCGCTGCCGCGCTGAAGGCGGGAGGACGCCGGAGGCACGGACTCGCCGGGACGGTGCCGAGGCCGAGCCTCGCCGGATCTGGCCGGAAGGAGGGCCGACAGAGAGGGACGGCGATTCGACGGAGTTCCATGGCAGCACAGGGGTTGGCGACGGCGGCGGCGGAGAGACACCGAGGGGCGACGGTGAGGCTGCGCAGAACGGCGGGTGCCCGGCGACGACGGATCTGGTTCCGGCGAGGCTACGCCTTTTCGGGCGAGGCGACGCAGACGATGGCCGCGGCGGTCGACGGGAGCTCGATCGAGGGTTCTCCTCGATCCAGATCGAGCGGAGGCGCGGAGCGGGCGCGCTGGATCGCCCGGCGGGCGGCGATGGCTGGCAGGCCCGCGGTGGAGGTGGACGCTGGGGGCGACGTGGCGCACGGGGAGTGGCCACGGGCGAAGACGCGGTGGCGGCGCAGCCAATGGCTACGCGCCAAGTGGCGGAGGCGAGGTGGCCGGCGCGGATTTGGAGAGGGAAGGCAGCGGCGCGGATTTGGAGGAGGGGGGTTGGCTGCTGCCAAAAATGGAAGGGTAGCTTCCTTTTATAGGAAAAGGAGGCTAGGGTTAGGGGTTTTGCTCCATTTGGGAGACGTTCGATCGCCATCGGACGGTCCGGAGTGGAGGGGGTAGGTAGGTGGGTCTAGTGGGCTGTGAAGAGGAGTAGGGCCGTGGGGAGAGAAGGGAAGTGCAGCCCGACAACTGTTTCCGGAGACCGAAAACGTCCGACGATAGACCGGCTATATTGCGGTTATATATTTAACGGTTGGGCAGTCAAACGAACTCCGAATGCGACGAAATTTGACAGGCGGTCTATCTACACTATAATAAGACCACACGTCAACTCTCATCCCATTCCGAGAACATTTTCCGGCCACTTATAAAATACTAATTCGGACGTGCTGTGGGCGCGCAAGTGTGGTTGGTCTCGAACGGACAACGGAGAGAACTAAGAGACCGGACGGATGCAAGTTTTGAAAACATGATGATGCAATGCGGATGATGACATGGCAAGATGCAACACGCAGTTTAATGACAAAGCAACAACAGCGAATAACCGGAGGACAACCGCACATCGGTCTCGGGCGCCACAAATAGAAGCTTTGGTGATGTCCTCCTCCTTGGCGGTGGTGGTCATCCACTTGCCTCCCCCTCCAGAGATGTTCGGAGAAGGGTCGAGGCGAATGCGCGAGCTTGAGCGCTGGAGCTTGGGTTCGCAGGACGGATGAGCAAAGGAGGAAGAAGGCGAGGTGAGAAGGTAAACTTATCCCTTATATATAGGCGGACAAAACTATGCGCCCTCACCGCCCGGTAAAACTCGCTAATCCCCAAGCGCCACCATCAATGGCGTGGTTGGGTTACCCACGCACGTATTGATGAGAATCTCGAAGAGGGAGCACGATCCGCTCGACTGACGTGCAAAGGAAGCCGCGCTAAACGTACGAGGTGGAATGGTAAAACAATTAAAACGAAGGCTTGGCTGCGGTGTGATGTCATGCCGCATAATACGCCGATTGGATCGGTGTATGTGTTTTATTCTCTACGCTGGAGTGTGGAAATTATTTTGCGAGCCGACACTATCCCGGTGTTCGTTATCTTCTATGGATTATTCAAGGAGGAACCCGCCTTGCAATGCCGAACATTATGCACGCCGGACTTATCGTCATTGAAGACCGGTTCGAGGGCTACCGAGGAGTCTCGACTAGGGGTGTCCGACAGCCGGACTATCAATATCCGCCGGACTCCCGCATCACGAAGATAGAAGATTGAAGACTCGCTCGTGTCCGGAAGGTACTTTACTTGGCGTGGAAGGCAAGCTTGGCAATACGGATATGTAGATCTCCTACCATTGTAACCGACTGTAACCCTAGCCTCTCTGGTGTCTATATAAACCGGAGGGCAGAGTCCGTAGGACACAACATTACATCTCAACAATCATACCATAGGATAGCTTCTAGGGTTTAGCCTCATTGATCTCGTGGTAGATCTACTCTTGTACTACCCATATCATCAATATTAATCAAGCAGACGAGGGTATTACCTCCATCGAGAGGGCCTGAACTTGGGTAAAAACATTGTGTCCTCGCCTCCTGTTACCATCCGCCTAGACGCACGCCTCGGGACCCCTACCCGAGATCCGCCGGTTTTGACACCGACAATGCCATCGCCACTTTGTCTTCGCCGTCGAAGAGTCCAAGCTCGCTCTCGATCGGTTGCATTGGTGCCGATCAAAAGTGCTAATCTGAATCCTTGTCCAATTTCAAGTGGCCTATAAAAACCAGGGTTGAATGCACATTACCATCACATCGCCATTTAGTTTTCATTGGTACGCAATACTATCGCTACAATTCTTTTTGGCCATTTTGTCTTTGTCTTTGTCCATGGTCGTCATGGTTTTAGGCTTGATTGTTATGAGTCAAGAAGTTTAGAATGAGCGGTAATGGTTTAACTAATCACGCCTGCATGTTTTTAGTATCACTAATTCTTCCAAATCCCATCTAAAGGAAAGAAAACTACCTGATGTATTACTAACACTTCTATAGGAATACTAGCCCTGGATTGATGAGTGACAATTGCAATATAGTTGAGGGGTGCCTATTGGTGGTCTTTCTATAGCAGCATTAAATGGATGACTACTAGCAGCACCATTGTCTCTCGCCAATTTTGTACCGCCATAGAAAGATGACCCTATTCTCTATACATACCGAGAATATTGTAGTGTTAGGAGATTAGCTTTTACTTCTTTCCATTGATTGCTACAGATTTTGAGAGAACACTGTTGTCTATGTTTATATCATATACTTCCAAATTATAAAGCGTTCTTGTTATATGTAAGTTACCTGTTATCCACACAATGCAAGTAGTGGTTCTGAACTACAGAGAAAGGAAGCACCAATAATTTGTTTCTTCATTTCTTGTTGGTGATAAAAATGGATTTTGCTTTGCGATGAACCTGTGTCGGTGCCCGGCAAGGTCAAGGCCCCGGCAAGGTGCTTGCCGGGGAGAGCTATGCTACGTGCCCGCACTCCGGCTCATCTGCCCACGCGTCGCTTCCAGCCTTCTCCAGAGACGCGTGGCGGGTGGCTGTGCTGCATGAGGAATGCGGTGGCACTCCACGGTGGTGGCTTCGCCGCCGTGGCGAAAGAAGACGAATGGCGGAGCTTTTGGGGCGACGGCGACGGCATTTAATGCTCTTGTCCCTCTCTCACAAAAGTAGGTAGAAAGCATCGTGAGCTGCACTGCTCCCGACTGCTCCAACTACCACCTCTTTTACGCTTTTACCCTCTACTCACGCTGACACTGCCGGTGACCCTTGCCCTATAAAAGGAGGCCCATGCACAACGTAGGGGGGGTTCGGGAGTTAGGTTCCGCGACTGGCTACTCTCGCGAGGGTTTCAAACCCCACTCCACCGTTCGCTCGCATTCGGGAGCAAGACCAAATACAACACAATGCAGCAGTAGGGTTTTACGCGACCATCGCGGCCCGAAGCTGGGTAAAAATCCCACGCGTGCATCGCCTCGATCTGCTCTCCGCGCAGCCTCCGCCCTATTAGGGGTAATGACTTTTCTGTGCTGGATCAACATGCAGAATTTGCGCGCACCTTGAGGCCATTAATCTAGGGAAGTCAATTTCAGTATATTCAGGACATAGCCAGTAGCTTAGCAATTTCCACGACTATGTTTTATTTTGTATGCAGAATATGCATGATGCTCTCTTTTATCAAAGTATACACATGTGTCTATTTTGTCATCCAGTTGCAATGCACGGGAACCTTCGATTTGATTCAGTTTTATCTTCTACTGCACATAGGGAAATATGGACACTGGATGAGCCTGTTATACAATACAGTCGTGCTCTCTATCGCATCGAGAAGGACAGGAATTCTCAGAGAGTTTTCTCCTTTCGCAGGATACGCGAGACTGCGGCGACGCCCATCGACAAAGCGGTTGGACTATTTGAGACCGCTGACATGATGTGGTTGGTCCGCGCAGCTTTTGCGGGTTTTCTTCACGGACGGCGCAGCGCTTAGTGCCCCCCACACACACAGCTTGCATCCTTACCCCGACCTATTGATTCTTCCCCGCTTGCTTTGAATTTGATGTTCAACAGAGGACTGAATTTTGAAGTTTGTCTTGGTTTATCTTGAATTCGCCTCGACCCCTAATCATCTGTGTGTAGTAGAACTACTTGTCCATCCCATACCTCCACTAACTTTTTTCTTACTATATCATAGTTGTTTGATTATTGGCAAATAAAACAACAATTATTTACCTTATCCTTTTTTATCTGCAGATTGGTCTAGCAACATAGAGAGGAAGCTGCAAAGAAGCTCCAAGTGGATGTAGAGGTACATGTATCTGTGATTTTAGGACCACTACAGCCAAAGTTTTCATGAAACTGCAGGGTTGCTTAAGAGGAACAAACAGTTCTTAAGTTCATTACATTAGAGTGGCTGCTCACCAGAATTAGTAATACATGCACATAGAGACTAATCTGCTATGTTCAGAGTAATACATCAATTAAGTTCAAGACATGGTTCGTGTATTGCATATGATGGTTCAGATATGGTTTATTCCATTCAGGCTATTTTGCTATGTTGTGATGAGTTTGGGCATTTGGATGAAGAGAGCAAATCGATTATGGAGAAGAATTTTTGTGTGCCGTGGATTTACCATTGATGATTTAGACTTTAGTCTGCATCATCATTGTAGTATTATATTACTAAACACTTGATTTTTCTTCATTTAGACATTTCTTTTTGGTAGGCACACCTATGTCAACATATTGTGCCCTCCTTAAATTCAGTTACAAGTACTTATGTGTGTGTGATGTTGCCTTCTCTTATGATGTGCTCATAGGCCAAAGTGATTTCTCCTCTCTTTATCTCAGAAAACTATAACCCAACATTCTTGGCCGCCCACCCATGTTTGACTTGGTCTATATGGCAGTGTGTGTAAAGCCCGAGCCCAAGAAAACTCCATTGTGGCTCACCGATTCTGCTGATATGTCGATAAAAAGAGTCATGTGCTATCTATTTATTATTATTATTATAAGTTCATCGCTACCACTTTTACTTCTCTTTATTGTTTTATGTGCCTTTGTATAATGTGCTATTATAGGATATTTTGTTGTTCCAATCAAATCCATAATATAGTTCATCCTTACTAAATAGTAGTGTCTACTTAACTAATCTGCACTAAGATCCGTGGCTTTGGTAGTTTCATCACTATCTTGCACTTCTTATATATAAGGTCTCTTTAGGAACTTCTAAATTTTTATTTTGTCATTAGTGGTGTGGTGTGTCCGGTTAAATTGGTGTTACTAATAGCTTTCTTTCAGCTTTTCTTCAATTTCAGCTTCGAATTTGAGGAGAATCAGGCACCAAAGATCCCACTCCTTGATGTTGCTCGATCATATTGTGTAAATATATTTCTAATAAAGCAATCGCCCGGTGGTGTACATGTTAGAAATAACAAGATGTAATCATCAAGTGTGAGAGATGGCAACATCATGATGGGATGGTATGTACTGTTGTGCTCATCAATAGGTTAGTCTTTCATTCTCTTGTTGCCAGTATGTTTTTTGTTATGCAAACAATTAGGAAATATCTAATTTCTATGGTTGGTAGGGGGAGCTCAAGGTCATGGCGGGGCTTCGATTTTTCTTGTAGAAAAGAGAGACATAGGAGGATCCAGGAGGAGGAGAGGTAGGAGAAGAAGGACGGGAAGTAGGAAGGGTGCAAGAGGGGTGAGTGTGCTTCCCCGCCACGCCCAAGGCTTGATCTGCGCCGCCTCCCTCTACCCATGCAGTCTCGTGACACGCCGATCCCACTGCCGTCACTTCTCCTCTGCCCATGGGCCATGGCTGTTTTAATGCATCAAATCCGAAGCTTCCAGCTTGCATCTCCATCTCTTGCAGATTGATTTACAATTGGGACCTCCAATGATGGTGCCGCCCCTAACAAAGACTACAGATCGATCTGCGTAACATTGTCTCGGTGTTCTCTTCTCGACTCTACCAACACTGGAGTTACAAGCAAGTGCATCAGGTTTATATATCTATGTTCTTTTTTTGCTTTGAGCTGCTTTGGTTTTATTGGTAAACGGGAGAGGCTTGTGAGCTGTCAAGACATCTTGGCCACAACTGATTTATAAAAGATTTAATAGACATGCGTACTAAGCTCCATTGAAAGGGATTTTGTTAGTACATGCCATGTTTATGCTCACTGTTGAATAGTCTCAGATACAACTATTTATGCAATACTTGGACCACAGGAGCAATTCATTCTCAGATATTTTGTCAGGGTTGTGCCTTGCAGTCAATTTATAGAAGGGTAAGATGTATCGCAATATCTTTGACTTGCATTCTCTGTGATGTCAAGTAAGAAAATAGAATATATACTCTTTGAATTATCTTTTCTTTTTTTCGATGTCTCTATCTTACTTATATAATCCAATTGGCATTCGCTAGAGTTTCTGTTGATGAAACATTTGTTTTGTGATGTGAGGAGGTTCTATTTGTGACTTTGCAATCAATATTCGTAGATGCAGTTTGTAGATCATGATATCTGCACAATCTCAATCTACTTCATGTGACCATATATTGCATTAATGGGTTGTGTCAGGGTTATTTTATCAACTACTGGGTTGTTGATCTACATTACGGTTTAATTCTTACACTAATTAATGTTGACTCGATTCCTCAGAGTAGGTTGAGAGGCTTCTCCTCTCATGATTTACTCGATTAGTTTGCTTGGCTCCATGCTCCTCATGATTTCTTTGAATTTTTCTGTAGGAGCTCGGTCAAAAATCACCTAAGAAAAATATGTCATTCTTCTCTACAAGGGTTGCATGTGGAATTTGAGGAGAATCTATGCACCAGCATCCGACTCCTTGATGTTGCTCTGATCATATTGTGGAAATATATTTCTAATAAAGCAATGGCCCGATGGTGTACATGTTAGAAATAACAAGATGTAATCATCAAGTGTGAGAGATGGCAACATCATGATGGGATGGTATGTACTGTCATGCTCATCAATAGAGTTAGATCACTTTTATGTCTGAGAGTCGGGTTTTTTTGTGCGTTAGATGGATTGACAAGTACCGAAGATTGATGCAAGCAAAACAAAAACCTGTCCATGGATTACCTTCAGTCCCGCATTCCAATCAACAACATTGAGCC
The DNA here is from genome assembly GCA_021437245.1 of Aegilops speltoides. Taxonomy (NCBI): domain Eukaryota; kingdom Viridiplantae; phylum Streptophyta; class Magnoliopsida; order Poales; family Poaceae; genus Aegilops; species Aegilops speltoides. The sequence goes on along the minus strand of CM038142.1, from coordinate 351,225,952 downwards.
GAGCGAGCGCGCGGGTGGCGCAAGAGGCAATGGGCAGCCGGTGGAGACTGAGTGGTGAGCGGCGGTGGCGAGGTCGAGCGGTTGACACCAGCGGCAATTACCATGACGGGCGAGCGGACGGGGCGAGTAGGTGTCACGATTGCATCACAATTGAACAAAGTAAAAAAATGCATACATATGGCCATTGACTGATTTTGTGTGTTGTGTGCTTGTGTTAACAGTCAGCCAAATCAATCAGCCAAGGGCCATTATGTACGCGAGTGTGTTAGCAGTGGGTATATCTGAAGATTATTTCTCAACTCAGCATGTGGGTAGAGACTAAAAAGACGATGCCATGGTAGCATGGCAGACCTGGCAAGTGCCACAGACATCATGATATTCTTCCTTTTCTTAATTCCTTGATTTGAAAAATAATTTGCTCTGCGTGTGTAGGAACATAGCAGTCGGGCAAATGACACTTTGGCATCTTGATCTATCAAGGGAAATAATTTCTTTACTTTAGAAAATGTGGGTTCGGATTGGTCTGTTGAGTTATGGTCGGCTGATCAAATAATTTTTCTATTTAAAAATGTAGCAAATAGCATTTCATTAGAGATTGGTCTGTTGAGTTATGGCTGGCTGATTGGAATAATTTTCCTATTTAAAAATGTAGCAAATAGCATTTCATTAGAGATGGCTTGGCAGCAAATTGCAAATCGCGCAAAAAGCCATCGCCGCCTCGTCGCTCTCGTCAGGAGCGACACCGCCGCCTCTTCTTCGCCTTCTTAGCCGCATCTCCTCCATCCGGATGCCTCGCGGCACGAGCCACTCGCCACCGGCCGGGACTCGACCTCCGGAAGTTTAGGTCCGTTTTCAGCCCTCAAGCACGCCACACCGCCACGTCAGAGGCACGAGCAGCCTCATCGGCAAGGGGACACGTGCCGAGCCACCAACGCCGCTTAGCGCCGGAGAACTCCAATCGAAGTTCCCGAGGGCTTCGCCATGCCAAGAAACTGTACTTTCCCTTTGGCATCTTTTTGGCGCCATCGGGAGCGGGCGGCGGCCGAAGGGGAGGCGGGCGGCGGCCGAGCGGGAGCGGGCGGCGACGCGCGGCGGGAGCAGAGGCGACGGAGCGGGCGGCGGCGTCGCGGCTCGGGCGAAGCGGACGGAGTGGGGTGGCGGACAGACCGGAGAGGAGGCGGACGGAGCATGGCCAGAGAGGAGGCGGATGAAGCGGGGCCAGGCGGAGGATGGACCGGAGGTGGAGGCGGCCGGAGAGGAGGCGGGCGGGGTCGCGGCGGCCGGGCGGAGGCGAACGTGATGGGGCAGCACGGCGGCAGGCGGCGGCCTAGGTGGGGTGGAATCAGTGGCGGGGTCTGGATCTACGGCGGAGTGAGGCCTTAGAAAGTTAACATGTAACTCTTGCAAACTATTTCAAGAGCCCGTGGCAACGCACGGGCAGTCTACTAGTTAACCATAAAGTGGCACTTCTCCCAATTCAAGAAAAGATTTGTTTGTTCACATCTCTGCAAAACTTGACCAAGATTGCTTAAACAATCATCAAAAGACTTCCCATAAATAGAAAAGTCATCCATGAAAACCTCAACAATATTTTCACAGAAATCAGAGAATATAGCAGTCATACATCTTTGAAAGGTAGCAGGTGCATTACATAAACCAAAAGGCATACATCTATAAGCATAGGTTCCAAAGGGAAAAGTAAAAGTGGTCTTTTCTTGATCAGGTTGAGAAACTGGTATTTGTGAAAAACCAGAATATCCATCAAGGAAGCAAAAAATGTGTGTGCTTAGATAATATTTCAAGCATTTGATCAATAAAAGACAAAGGGTAATGATCTTTTCTAGTTGCTTTGTTTAATTTTCTAAAATCAATTACCATTCTATAGCCTATAACAATTCTTTGTGGAATAAGTTCATTCTTATCATTGGGAACAACAGGTATACCTCCTTTCTTAGGGACACAATGAACGGGACTTACCCATCTACTATTAGCTATATGATAGATTATACCTGCTTCTAGAAGTTTTAATATTTCCGTTCTTACCACTTCTTTCATCTTCGGATTTAACCGACGTTGGTGATCAACAACGGGTTTAGCATCAGGTTCCATATTAATTGTGTGCTGACATAGAGTGAGAATAATGCCCTTTAAATCATCAAGAGTATATCCAATAGCAGCTCGGTGCTTCCTTAGAACTTTCCATAATCATTCTTCTTCATGTTCTGAAAGGTTAGCACTGATAATAACATGATATATCTTCTTTTCATTAAGATAAGCATATTTCAGAGTGTCTGGCAATTGTTTTAATTCAAACACAGGATCACCTTTAGGTGGAGGAGAACCTCCTAGAGTTTCAATAGGCAAATTGTTTTTAAGCAGAGGACGTCGTTCAAAGAAAATCTCATCTATTTCATTTCTTTCATGCATATGAAAATCATTTACATGGTCTATCAAATATTGTTTTAGTGGATTGATACGTCTCCAACGTATCTATAATTTTTTATTGTTCCATGCTATTATATTATCTGTTTTGGATGTTTAATGTGCTTTTATTATACACTTTTATATTATTTTGGGACTAACCTATTAACCGGAGGCCCAGTCCAAATTGCTGTTTTTTTGCCTATTTCAGTGTTTCGCAGAAAAGGAATATCAAACGGAGTCCAAACGGAATGAAACCTTCGGGAGAGTTATTTTTGGAACAAACGCAATCGAGGAGACTTGGAGTAGACATCAGGGAAGCAATGAGGTGGCCACGAGGGTCCAGGGCGCGCCCTACACCCCTGGGCGCGCCCCCCACCCTCGTGGGCCCCTCGTGGCTCCCCTGACCGACTTCTTTCGCCTATATATACATGTATACCCTGAAAACATCCAGGAGCACCATAGATTGGGAGTTCCGCCGCCGCAAGCCTCTGTAGCCACCAAAAACCAATCGGGACCCTGTTCCGGAACCCTACCGGAGGGGGGATCCCTCACCGGTGGCCATCTTCATCATCTCGGCGCTCCCCATGATGAGGAGGGAGTATTTCACCCTTGGGGCTGAGGGTATGTACCAGTAGCTATGTGTTTGATCTCTCTCTGTCTCTCGTGTTCTTGATTTGGCACGATCTTGATGTACCGCGAGCTTTGCTATTATAGTTGGATCTTATGATGTTTCTCCCCCTCTACTCTCTTGTAATGGATTGAGTTTCCCTTTGAAGTTGTCTTATTGGATTGAGTCTTTAAGGATTTGAGAACACTTGATGTATGTCTTGCATGTGCTTATCTGTGGTGACAATGGGATATTCACGAGATCTACTTGATGTTCGTTTTGGTGATCAACTTGCGGGTTCACCTTGTGAACTTATGCATAGGGGTTGGCACACGTTCTCGTCTTGACTCTTTGGTAGAAATTTTGGGGCACTCTTTGAAGTACTTTGTGTTGGTTGAATAGATGAACCTGAGATTGTGTGATGCATATTGTATAATCATGCCCACGGATACTTGAGGTGACATTAAAGTATCTAGGTGACATTAGGGTTTTGGTTGATTTTTGTCTTAAGGTGTTATTCTAGTACGAACTCTACGATAGATCGAACGGAAAGAATAGCTTTGTGTTATTTTACTACGGACTCTTGAATAGATCGATCAGAAAGGATAACTTTGAGGTGATTTCGTACCCTACAATAATCTCTTCGTTTGTTCTCCGCTATTAGTGACTTTGGAGTGACTCTTTGTTGCATGTTGAGGGATAGTTATATGATCCAGTTATGTTATTATTGTTGAGAGAACTTGCACTAGTGAAAGTATGAACCTTAGGCCTTTTTTCCTAGCATCGGAATACTATTTGTGCTCGCTTTTATCATTAGTTACCTTGCTGTTTTTATATTTTCACATTAAAAAAACCTACATCTACCATCCATATTGCACTTGTTGTTGGGGAACATTGCATAAAATTAAAATTTTTCCTACGGCTTCACCAAGATCCATCTATGAGTTCATCTAAGCAACGAGTAACGGGAGAGAGTTTGCATCTACATACCACTTGTAGATCGCGTATGAAGCTTGCAAGGTGATGATGGAGTCGTACTCGAACGTGATTCAGATCACCGATGTCCAAGTGCTGAACGGACAGCACCTCCGCGTTCAACACACGTGCGGACGAGCGACGCCTCCTCCTTCTTGATCCAGCAAGGGAAGGAGAGGTTGAGGAAGACAACTCCACCGGCAAAGACGACGGCGTGCAGTGATGGGGAGAAGCAAGATCTCGGCAGGCTTCACGAGCTCTTACGGAGGAGGAGAAGTGTTGGGAGGGAGGGCTGCGCCTTGGAGATGGGTACAACGGCCCCTTCCCTCCCCCCTTATATAGGCCCCAGGGTGGCTGCCTCGAGATCCAATCTCCGGGGGGCGGCGGCCAGGGGGTGGAGGCCCCTGCCGGTGGGCGCCCCACCCCTAGGGTTTCAACCCTAGGCGCAGGGGTGGGCCTAGGGGCGCACCAGCCCCTGTGGGCTGGTTCCTTCCCCTTGGCCCATGGGGCCCTCCGAGATAGGTGGCCCCACCGGTGGACCCCGGACCCCTCCGGTGGTCCCAGATTTTATCGGAGACCCCAAACTTTCCCGATGGCCAAAACACCACTTCCTATATATTATTCTTTACCTCCGGACCCTTCCGAACTCCTCGTGACGTCCGGATCTCATCCGGACTCAACAACATTCGTATTCACATACTAGTCTTCCTACTAACCCTAGCGCCACCGAACCTTATGTGTAGACCCTACGGGTTCGGGAGACACGCAGACATGACCGAGACGACTCTCGGCAATAACCAACAGCGGGTCTGATACCCATGTTGGCTCCTACATGCTCCTCGATGATTTCATCGGTTGAACCACGATGTCGAGGATTCGATCAAACCTCAGATGCAATTCCTTTGTCAATCGGTACGTTACTTGCCCGAGACTCGATCGTCGGTATCCCAATACCTTGTTCAGTCTCGTTACCGCAAGTCACTTTACTCGCATCAGAATGCATGATCCCGTACAACACCTTGGTCACCTTTGAGCTCATTATGATGATGCATTACCGAGTGGGCCCAGAGATACCTCTCCGTCATACGGAGTGACAAATCCCGCCTCGATCCATGTCAACCCAACAGATACTTTCGGAGATACCTGTAATGCACCTTTATAGTCACCCAGCCACATTGTGACGCTTTGATACACCCAAGGCACTCCTACGGTAACCGGAGTTACACGATCTCATGGTCGAAGGAAGAGATACTTGACATTGGCAAAGCTTCTAGCAAACGAACTATACGATCTTTCATGCTATGCTTATGATTGTCTTGTCCATCACATCATTCTCCTAATGATGTGATCCCGTTATCAACGACATCCAATGTCCATAGTCGAAACCATGACTATCTATTGATCACAACGAGCTAGTCAACTAGAGGCTCACTAGGGACATATTGTGGTCTTTGTGCTCACACGTATTACGATTTCCTGATAATACGCTTATAGCATGAACAAAAGACAATTATCATGAATATTGAAATATAATAATACTTTTATTATTGCCTCTAGGGCATATTTCCAACAGTCTCCCACTTGCACTAGAGTCACTAATCTAGTTACATTGTGATGAATCGAACACCCATAGAGTTCTCGGTGTTGATCATGTTTTGCACGCGAGAGAGGTTTAGTCAACGGATCTGCGACATTCAGATCCGTGTGCACTTTGCAAATCTCTATGTCTCCATCTTGAACATTTTCACGGATGGAGTTGAAACGACGCTTGATGTGCTCGGTCTTCTTGTGAAACCTGGCTCCTTGGCAAGGGCAATAGCTCCAAGTGTTGTCACGAAGAGTTTGATCGCCCCGACGCATTGGGTATGACTCTAGGTCGGTGATGAACTCCTTCACCCAAATCGCTTCATGCGCTGCCTCCGGCTGCCATGTACTCCGCTTCACACGTAGATCCCGCCACGACGCTTCGCTTGCAAACCGCACCAGCCATCGCTCCACCATTCAACATATACACGATCCGGTTTGTGACTTAGAGTCATCCAGATCTGAGAGTCGCTAGCGCCGACGTAACCCTTTACGACGAGCTCTTCGCTTCCTCCATAAACGAGAAACATGTCCTTTGTCCTTTTCGGTACTTCAGATATTCTTGACCGCTGTCCAAAGGTTCCTTGCCGGATTACTTTGGTATCTTGCAACCAAACTTACGGCAAGGTTTACATCGGTCCGTACACAAAGATGGCATACATAATAGATCCTATGGCTGATGCATAGGGATGACACTCATCTCTTCTTTATCTTTTGTCGTGGTCGGTGATCGAGCTGAGCTCAATCTCACACCTTGTAACATAGGCAAGAACCCTTTCTTGGACTGATCCATTTTGAACCTCTTGAAAATCTTATCAAGGTATGTGCTTTGTGAAAGACCTATGAGGCGCCTCGATCTATCCCTATAGATCTTGATGCCTAATATATAAGCAGCTTCTCCAAGGTCCTTCATTGAAAAACACTTGTTCAAGTAGGCCTTAATGCTGTCCGAAGTTTTGTATCATTTCCCATCAAGAGTATGTCATCTACATATAATAGGAGAAATGCTACAGAGCTCCCACTCACTTTCTTGTAAACGCAGCTTCTCCATAAGTCTCAAGATAAACCCAAACGCTTTGATCATCTCATCAAAGCGAATGTTCCAACTCCGAGATGCTTGCACCAGTCCATAAATGGATCGCTGGAGCTTGCATACTTTGTTAGCGCTCGAGGGTCGATAAAACCTTCCGCTGCATCATATACAGCTCTTCCTTAAGATGTCCGTTAAGGAATGCCGCTTTGACGTCCATCTGCCATATCTCATAATCATAGTATGCGGCAATTGCTAACATGATTCGGACGGACTTAAGCTTCGCCACGGAGAGAATGTCTCGTCAGAGTCAATTCCTTGAACTTGTCGATAACCCTTAGCGACAAGTCGAGCTTTATAGACGGTAACATTACCATCCGCGTCCGCCTTCTTCTTAAAAATCCATTTGTTTTCTATCGCCGCGATCATTGGGCAAGTCTGTCAAAGTCCATACTTTGTTTTCATACATGGATTCTATCTCGGATTTCATGGCTCCAAGCCATTTGTTGGAATCTGGGCCGCCATCGCTTCTTCATAGTTCAAGGTTCATTGTTGTCTAACAACATGATTTCCATGACAGGTTGCCGCACCACTCGGTGTGGAACGTGTCCTCGTGGACCTTCAAGTTCAAGAGCAACTTGATCCGAAGTACCTTGATCATCATCATTGTTTTCCTCTTCGGTTGGTGTGGGCATCACAGAACGGTCTCTGCGCTGCACCACCTTCCCGCTCGAGAGGTAGTACTTCATCGAAGTTCTACTTTCCTCCCACTTACTTCTTTCGAGAGAAACTCTTTCTCCGTAAAGCATCCGTTCTTAGCAACAAAGACCTTGCCTTCAGATCTTAAGTAGAAGGTATACCCGACAGTTTCCTTAGGGTATCCTATGAATACGCATTTTTCCGACTTGGGTTCGAGCTTTTCAGTTGAAGTTTCTTGACATAAGCATCGCATCCCCAAACTTTTAGAAACGACAGCTTAGGTTTCTTCCCAAACCATAATTCATACGGTGTCGCCTCAACGGATTTAGACGGTGCCCTATTTAAAGTGAATGTAGCTGTCTCTAGAGCGATCCCCAAAATGACAAGGGTAAATCGGTAAGAGACATCATAGACCGCACCATATCCAATAGAGTGCGACACGACGCTCGGACACACCGTTTACCGAGGTGTTCCAGCGGCGTGAGTTGTGAAACGATTCCACATTTCTTTAAGTGTGTGCCAAACTCGTGACTTAAGTATTCTCCTCCACGATCAGATCGTAGGAACTTTATCTTTCGGTCACGTTGATTCTCCACCTCATTCTGAAATTCCTTGAACTTTTCAAAGGTCTCAGACTTGTGTTTCATTAAGTAGACATACCCATATCTACTCAAGTCATCAATGAGAGTGAGAACATAACGATATCCTCCGCGAGCCTCAACGCTCATTGGACCGCACACATCGGTATGTATGATTTCCAACAAGTTGCTTGCTCGCTCCATTGTTCCGGAGAACGGAGTCTTGGTCATTTTGCCTAAGAGGCATGGTTCGCATGTGCCAAACGATTCATAATCAGGAGACTCTAAAAGTCCATCAGCATGGAGCTTCTTCATGCGCTTGACACCAATGTGACCAAGGCGGCAGTGCCACAAGTATGTGGGACTATCGTTATCAACTTTACATCTTTTGGCATCCACACTATGAACATGTGTAATATTACGCCGAGATTCATTAAGAATAAACCATTGACCATCGGAGCATGACCATAAAACATATCTCTCATATAAATCGAACAACCATTATTCTCAGACTTAAATGAGTAGCCATCTCGATCAAACGAGATCCAGATACAATGTTCATGCTCAAACTTGGCACTAAATAACAATTATTAAGGTTCAAAACTAATCCCGAGGTAAATGTAGAGGCAGCGTGTCGACGGCGATCACATCGACTCGAACCATTCCCGACGCCAAGATCGTCACCTCGCCCTTCGCCAGCCTCCGCTTATTCCGCAGCTCCTGCTGTGAGTTACAAATATGAGCAACGGCACCGTATCAAATACCCAGAGTTACTACGAGTAATCGGTAAGGTACACATCAATTACATGTATATCAAATATACCTTTGGTGTTGCCGGCCTTCTTATCCGCTAAGTATTTGGGGCAGTTCCGCTTCAAAGGACCCTTCCCTTGCAATAAAAGCACTCACCTCGTGCTTGGGTCCATTCTTTGACTTCTTCCCGCAACAAGCTTACGGGCGCGCAACATCCTTGCCGCCCTTCTTGAAGTTCTTCTTCCCTTGCCCTTCTTGAACTTAGTGGTCTTATTGACCATCAACACTTGATGTTCTTTCTTGATTTCAGCCTCTGCGACTTCAGATTGAGTACACTTCAGAATGGTCTTCACCATCCCTTGCATGTTGTAGTTCATCACAAAGCTCTTGTAGCTTGGTGGAAGCGATCGAGGATTCTGTCAATGACCGCCTCATCTGGGGAGTTTAATGTTTAGCTGGGTCATACGGTTGTGCAACCTGCATATCTTCGTGATGTGCTCACCGACGTAACTGTTTTCCTCCATCTTACAATCTGAGAACTTGTCGAGACATCATATCTCTCGACCCGGCATGAGCTTGGAAAACTAGTTTCAGCTCTTCAACATCTCATATGCTCCGTGATGCTCAAAACGCTTTTGGAGCCCCGGTTCTAAGCTGTAGAGCATGCCGCACCGAACGAGGGAGTAATCATCGAACGAGTCCGCCAGACGCTCAAATCGCCTTGCAAAGGCCGGAGAACAGTGGGTCACCTAACGGTGCTTCTAGGACATACTGCTTTGGCAGCTATGAGGATGATCTCGTGTTCCGGACCCAATCCGTATAGTTGCTTCCATCATCTTTCAGCTTGGTTTTCTAGGAACGCGTGAAGTTCATGTTGACATTAGCGCTGGCCATTGATCTACAAGACATGTTTGCAAAGGTTTTAGACTAAGTTCATGATAATAAAGTTCTAATCAAAATTATGAACTCCCACTTAGATTAGACATCCTCTAGTCATCTAAGTGTTACACGATCCGAGTCGACTAGCCCGTGTCCGATCATCACGTGAGACGGACTAGTCATCGCCGGTGAACATCTTCATGTTGATTGTATCTTCCATACGACTCGTGTTCGACCTTTCGGTCTCCGTGTTCCGAGGCCATGTCCGCACATGCTAGGCTCGCAAGTTAACCCTAAGTGTTTTCGCTGTGTAAAACTGTCTTACACCCGTTGTATGTGAACGTAAGGATCCATCACACCCGATCATCACGTGGTGCTTAGAAACGATTTAACCGTAGCAACGGTGCACGCTTAGGGGGAACACTTCTTGAAATTTTATAAGGATCATCTTATTTACTACCGTCGTCCTAAGTAAACAAGATGCATAAACATAATAAACATCACATGCAATTATATAGTTGTGACATGATATGGCCAATATCATCAAGCTCCATTGATCTCCATCTTCGGCTCCATGATCATCTTGTCACCGCTTGACACCATGATCTCCATCATCATGATCTCCATCATCGTGTCTTCATGAAGTTGTCACGCTAACGACTACTTCTACTTCTATGACTAACGCGCTTAGTAATGAAGTAAAGTAGTTTACATGGCGCTTCTTCAATGACACGCAGGTCATACAAAAAATAAAGACAACTCCTATGGCTCTCGCCGTTGTCATACTCATCGACATGCAAGTCGTGAATCCTATTACAAGAACATGATCTCATACATCACAATTCATCATTCATCACAACTTCGGCCATATCACATCACATGATCAATCGCTGCAAAAACAAGTTAGACGCCCTCTAATTGTTGTTGCATCTTTACGTGGCTGCGATTGGGTTCTAGCAAGAACGTTTTCTTACCTACGAATCACCACAACGTGATTTTGTCAACTTCTATTTACCCTTCATAAGGGCCTCGTTCATCGAATCCGCCCAACTAAAGTGGGAGAGACAGACACCCGCCAGCCACCTTATGCAACTAGTGCATGTCACCGGTGGAACCGGTCTCACGTAAGCGCACGTAAGGTTGGTCCGGCCGCTTCATCCCACAATACCGCTGAGCAAGAAAAGACTAGTAGAGGCAAGTAAGATGACAAGATCAACGCCCACAACAAATTGTGTTCTACTCGTGCATTAGAGAACTACGATAGACCTAGCTCATGATGCCACTGTTGGGGAACGCTGCGAAAATTAAAAATTTCCTACGGCTTCACCAAGATCCATCTATGAGTTCATCTAAGCAACGAGTAACGGAGAGAGTTTGCATCTACATACCACTTGTAGATCGCGGCGGAAGCTTGCAAGGTGATGATGGAGTCGACTCGAACGTGATTCAGATCACCGATGTCCAAGTGCTGAACGGGCAGCACCTCCGCTGCTCAACACACGACGGACGAGCGACGCCTCCTCCTTCTTGATCCAGCAAGGGAAGGAGAGGTTGAGGAAGACAACTCCACCGGCAGAGACGACGCGGGTGATGGTGGAGAAGCAAGATCTCGGCTGTGGCTTCACGAGCTCTTACGGAGGAGGAGAAGTGTTGGGAGGGAGGGCTGCGCCTTGGAGATGGGTACAGCAGCCCCCTCCCTCCCCCTTTATATAGGCCCCTGGTGGCTGCCCCGAGATCCAATCTCCGGGGGCGGCGGCCAAGGGGTGGAGTGCCCCTGCCGGGTGGGCGCCCCACCCCTAGGGTTTCAACCCTAGGCGCAGGGGTGGGCCTAGGGGCGCACCAGCCCACTATGGGCTGGTTCCTTCCCCTTCAGCCCATGGGGCCCTCCGGATAGGTGGCCCCACCTGTGGACCCCGACCCTTCCGTGGTCCCAGATTTTACCGGAGACCCCAAACTTTCCCGATGGTCAAACACCACTTCCTATATATTATTCTTTACCTCCGACCCTTCCGAACTCCTCGTGACGTCCGGGATCTCATCCGGACTCAACAACATTCGGTATTCACATACTAGTCTTCCTACTAACCCTAGCGCCACCGAACCTTATGTGTAGACCCTACGGGTTCGGGAGACACGCAGACATGACCGAGACGACTCTCGGCAATAACCAACAGCGGGTCCGATACCCATGTTGGCTCCCACATGCTCCTCGATGATTTCATCGGTTGAACCACGATGTCGAGGATTCGATCAAACCTCGTATGCAATTCCTTTGTCAATCGGTACGTTATTTGCCCGAGACTCGATCGCCGGTATCCCAATACCTTGTTCAGCCTCGTTACGCAAGTCACTTTACTCGCATCAGAATGCATGATCCCGTGGCCAACACCTTGGTCACCTTGAGCTCATTATGATGATGCATTACCGAGTGGGCCCAGAGATACCTCTCCGCCATACGGAGTGACAAATCCCGCCTCGATCCATGTCAACCCAACAGATACTTTCGAGATACCGTAATGCACCTTTATAGTCACCCGCCACGCCAGACGCTTTGATACACCCAAGGCACTCCGAGGTAACCGGAGTTACACGATCTCATGGTCGAAGGAAGAGATACTTGACATTGGCAAAGCTTCTAGCAAACGAACTATACGATCTTTCATGCTATGCTTATGATTGTCTTGTCCATCACATCATTCTCCTAATGATGTGATCCCGTTATCAACGACATCCAATGTCCATAGTCGAAAACCATGACTATCTATTGATCACAACGAGCTAGTCAACTAGAGGCTCACTAGGGACATATTGTGGTCTTTGTGTTCACACGTGTATTACGATTTCCGGATAATACAGTTATAGCATGAACAAAAGACAATTATCATGAATATTGAAATATAATAATACTTTTATTATTGCCTCTAGGGCATATTTCCAACAGTCTCCCACTTGCACTAGAGTCACTAATCTAGTTACATTGTGATGAATCGAACACCCATAGAGTTCTGGTGTTGATCATGTTTTGCACGCGAGAGAGGTTTAGTCAACGGATCTGCGACATTCAGATCCGTGTGCACTTTGCAAATCTCTATGTCTCCATCTTGAACATTTTCACGGATGGAGTTGAAACGACGCTTGATGTGCTCGGTCTTCTTGTGAAACCCGGCTCCTTGGCAAGGGCAATAGCTCCAGTGTTGTCACAGAAGAGTTTGATCGCCCCGACGCATTGGGTATGACTCCTAGGTCGGTGATGAACTCCTTCACCCAAATCGCTTCATGCGCTGCCTCCGAGGCTGCCATGTACTCCGCTTCACACGAGATCCCGCCACGACGCTTCGCTTGCAGCCGCACCAGCCATCGCTCCACCATTCAACATATACACGATCCGGTTTGTGACTTAGAGTCATCCAGATCTGAGTCGGGCTAGCGCCGACGTAACCCTTTACGACGAGCTCTTCGCTCCTCCATAAACGAGAAACATGTCCTTTGTCCTTTCGTACTTCAGATATTCTTGACCGCTGTCCAGTGTTCCTTGCCGGATTACTTTGGTATCTTGCAACCAAACTTACGGCAAGGTTTACATCGGTCCGTACACAAAGATGGCATACATAATAGATCCTATGGCTGATGCATAGGGATGACACTCATCTCTTCTTTATCTTTTGTCGTGGTCGGTGATCGAGCTGAGCTCAATCTCACACCTTGTAACATAGGCAAGAACCCTTTCTTGACTGATCCATTTTGAACCTCTTCAAAATCTTATCAAGGTATGTGCTTTGTGAAAGACCTATGAGGCGCCTCGATCTATCCCTATAGATCTTGATGCCTAATATATAAGCAGCTTCTCCAAGGTCCTTCATTGAAAAACACTTGTTCAAGTAGGCCTTAATGCTGTCCAGAAGTTTTGTATCATTTCCCATCAAGAGTATGTCATCTACATATAATAGGAGAAATGCTACAGAGCTCCCACTCACTTTCTTGTAAACGCAGGCTTCTCCATAAGTCTCAAGATAAACCCAAACGCTTTGATCATCTCATCAAAGCGAATGTTCCAACTCCGAGATGCTTGCACCAGTCCATAAATGGATCGCTGGAGCTTGCATACTTTGTTAGCGCTCGAGGATCGACAAAACCTTCCGCTGCATCATATACAGCTCTTCCTTAAGATGTCCGTTAAGGAATGCCGCTTTGACGCCCATCGCCATATCTCATAATCATAGTATGCGGCAATTGCTAACATGATTCGGACGGACTTAAGCTTCGCCACGGAGAGAATGTCTCGTCAGAGTCAATTCCTTGAACTTGTCGATAACCCTTAGCGACAAGTCGAGCTTTATAGATGGTAACATTACCATCCGCATCCGCCTTCTTCTTAAAAATCCATTTGTTTTCTATCGCTCGCGATCATTGGGCAAGTCTGTCAAAGTCCATACTTTGTTTTCATACATGGATTCTATCTCGGATTTCATGGCTCCAAGCCATTTGTTGGAATCTGGGCCCGCCATCGCTTCTTCATAGTTCAAGGTTCATTGTTGTCTAACAACATGATTTCCATGACAGGTTGCCGCACCACTCGTGTGGAACGTGTCCTCGTGGACCTTCGGGTTCAAGAGTAACTTGATCCAAGTACCTTGATCATCATCATTGTTTTCCTCTTCGCTTGGTGGGGCATCACAGAACGGTCTCCTGCGCTGCACCACCTTCCCGCTCGAGAGGTAGTACTTCATCGAAGTTCTACTTTCCTCCCACTTACTTCTTTCGAGAGAAACTCTTTCTCCGTAAAGCATCCGTTTGGCAACAAAGACCTTGCCTTCAGATCTTAAGTAGAAGGTATACCCGACAGCTTCCTTAGGGTATCCTATGAATACGCATTTTTCCGACTTGGGTTCGAGCTTTTCAGTTGAAGTTTCTTGACATAAGCATCGATCCCCAAACTTTTAGAAACGACAGCTTAGGTTTCTTCCCAAACCATAATTCATATGGTGTCGCCTCAACGGATTTAGACGGTGCCCTATTTAAAGTGAATGTAGCTGTCTCTAGAGCGATCCCCAAAATGACAGCGGTAAATCGGTAAGAGACATCATAGACCGCACCATATCCAATAGAGTGCGACACGACGCTCGACACACCGCTTCACCGAGGTGTTCCAGGCGGCGTGAGTTGTGAAACGATTCCACATTTCTTTAAGTGTGTGCCAAATTCGTGACTTAAGTATTCTCCTCCACGATCTGATCGTAGGAACTTTATCTTTCGGTCACGTTGATTCTCCACCTCATTCTGAAATTCCTTGAACTTTTCAAAGGTCTCAGACTTGTGTTTCATTAAGTAGACATACCCATATCTACTCAAGTCATCAGTGAGAGTGAGAACATAACGATATCCTCCGCGAGCCTCAACGCTCATTGGACCGCACACATCGGTATGTATGATTTCCAACAAGTTGGTTGCTCGCTCCATTGTTCCGGAGAACGGAGTCTTGGTCATTTTGCCTAAGAGGCATGGTTCGCATGTGTCAAACGATTCATAATCAAGAGACTCTAAAAGTCCATCAACATGGAGCTTCTTCATGCGCTTGACACCAATGTGACCAAGGCGGCAGTGCCACAAGTATGTGGGACTATCGTTATCAACTTTACATCTTTTGGCATCCACACTATGAACATGTGTAATATTACGCTCGAGATTCATTAAGAATAAACCATTGACCATCGGAGCATGACCATAAAACATATCTCTCATATAAATCGAACAACCATTATTCTTAGACTTAAATGAGTAGCCATCTCAGATCAAACGAGATCCAGATACAATGTTCATGCTCAAACTTGGCACTAAATAACAATTATTAAGGTTCAAACTAATCCCAGAGGTAAATGTAGAGGCAGCGTGCCGACGGCGATCACATCGACTCGAACCATTCCCGACGCCAAGATCGTCACCTTGTCCTTCGCCAGCCTCCGCTTATTCCGCAGCTCCCGCCGTGAGTTACAAATATGAGCAACGGCACCGTATCAAATACCCAGAGTTACTACGAGTAATCGGTAAGGTACACATCAATTACATGTATATCAAATATACCTTTGGTGTTGCCGGCCTTCTTATCCGCTAAGTATTTGGGGCAGTTCCGCTTCAAAGGACCCTTCCCTTGCAATAAAAGCACTCACCTCGTGCTTGGGTCCATTCTTTGACTTCTTCCCGCAACAAGCTTACGGGCGCAAACATCCATGCCGCCCTTCTTGAAGTTCTTCTTCCCTTGCCCTTCTTGAACTTAGTGGTCTTATTGACCATCAACACTTGATGTTCTTTCTGATTTCAGCCTCTGCGACTTCAGATTGAGTACACTTCAGAATGGTCTTCACCATCCCTTGCATGTTGTAGTTCATCACAAAGCTCTTGTAGCTTGGTGGAAGCGATCGAGGATTCTGTCA
This sequence comes from Aegilops speltoides, assembly GCA_021437245.1. Classification (NCBI taxonomy): domain Eukaryota; kingdom Viridiplantae; phylum Streptophyta; class Magnoliopsida; order Poales; family Poaceae; genus Aegilops; species Aegilops speltoides. The sequence continues at coordinate 351,209,995 of CM038142.1, read as the reverse complement.
ATGACCACCTCATCTGGGAGGTTAATGTTTAGCTGGGTCATACGGTTGTGCAACCTGCATATCTTCGTGATGTGCTCACCGACAAACTGTTTTCCTCCATCTTACAATCAGAGAACTTGTCGAGACATCATATCTCTCGACTCGGCATGAGCTTGGAAAACTAGTTTCAGCTCTTCAACATCTCATATGCTCCGTGATGCTCAAAACGCTTTTGGAGCCCCGGTTCTAAGCTGTAGAGCATGCCGCACCGAACGAGGGAGTAATCATCGAACGAGTCCGCCAGACGCTCAAATCGCCTTTGCAAAGGCCGGAGAACAGGTGGGTCACCTAACGGTGCTTCTAGGACATACTGCTTCTTGGCAGCTATGAGGATGATCTCGTGTTCCGGACCCAATCCGATAGTTGCTTCCATCATCTTTCAGCTTGGTTTTCTAGGAACGCGTTGAAGTTCATGTTGACATTAGCGCTGGCCATTGATCTACAAGACATATTTGCAAAGGTTTTAGACTAAGTTCATGATAATAAAGTTCTAATCAAAATTATGAACTCCCACTTAGATTAGACATCCTCTAGTCATCTAAGTGTTACACGATCCGAGTCGACTAGCCCGTGTCCGATCATCACGTGAGACGGACTAGTCATCGCCGGTGAACATCTTCATGTTGATTGTATCTTCCATACGACTCGTGTTCGACCTTTCGGTCTCCGTGTTCGAGGCCATGTCCGCACATGCTAGGCTCGCAAGTTAACCCTAAGTGTTTTCGCTGTAAAACTGTCTTACACCCGCTGTATGTGAACGTAATGATCCATCACACCCGATCATCACGTGGTGCTTAGAAACGATTTAACTGTAGCAACGGTGCACGCTAGGGGAGAACACTTCTTGAAATTTTATAAGGATCATCTTATTTACTACCGTCGTCCTAAGTAAACAAGATGCATAAACATAATAAACATCACATGCAATTATATAGTTGTGACATGATATGGCCAATATCATCAAGCTCCATTGATCTCCATCTTCGGCTCCATGATCATCTTGTCACCGCTTGACACCATGATCTCCATCATCATGATCTCCATCATCGTGTCTTCATGAAGTTGTCACGCTAACGACTACTTCTACTTCTATGACTAACGCGCTTAGTAATGAAGTAAAGTAGTTTACATGGCGCTCTTCAATGACACGCAGGTCATACAAAAAATAAAGACAACTCCTATGGCTCCTGCCGTTGTCATACTCATCGACATGCAAGTCGTGAATCCTATTACAAGAACATGATCTCATACATCACAATTCATCATTCATCACAACTTCGCCATATCACATCACATGATCAATCGCTGCAAAAACAAGTTAGACGCCCTCTAATTGTTGTTGCATCTTTTACGTGGCTGCGATTGGGTTCTAGCAAGAACGTTTTTCTTACCTACGAATCACCACAACGTGATTTTGTCAACTTCTATTTACCCTTCATAAGGGCCTCGTTCATCGAATCCGCCCCAACTAAAGTGGAGAGAGAGACACCGCCAGCCACCTTATGCAACTAGTGCATGTCACCGGTGGAACCGGTCTCACGAAGCGCACGTAAGGTTGGTCCGGCCGCTTCATCCCACAATACCGCTGAGCAAGAAAAGACTAGTAGAGGCAAGTAAGATGACAAGATCAACGCCCACAACAAATTGTGTTCTACTCTGCATTAGAGAACTACGATAGACCTAGCTCATGATGCCATCATGGGGAACGCTGCAGAAAATTAAAAATTTCCTACGGCTTCACCAAGATCCATCTATGAGTTCATCTAAGCAACGAGTAACGGAGAGAGTTTGCATCTACATACCACTTGTAGATCGCGTGCGAAGCTTGCAAGGTGATGATGGAGTCGCACTCGAACGTGATTCAGATCACCGATGTCCAAGTGCTGAACGGACAGCACCTCCGCTGCTCAACACACGTGACGGACGAGCGACGCCTCCTCCTTCTTGATCCAGCAAGGGAAGGAGAGGTTGAGGAAGACAACTCCACCGGCAAAGACGACGGCGTGGTGATGGTGGAGAAGCAAGATCTCGGCTGTGGCTTCCCGAGCTCTTACGGAGGAGGAGAAGTGTTGGGAGGGAGGGCTGCGCCTTGGAGATGGGTACAGCAGCCCCCTTCCCTCCCCCTTTATATAGGCCCCAGTGGCTGCCCCGAGATCCAATCTCCGGGGGCGGCGCCAGGGGGTGGAGTGCCCCTGCCGGGGGCGCCCCACCCCTAGGGTTTCAACCCTAGGCGCAGGGGTGGGCCTAGGGGCGCACCAGCCCCTATGGGCTGGTTCCTTCCCCTTGGCCCATGGGGCCCTCCGGATAGGTGGCCCCACCGGTGGACCTCGACCCTCCGGTGGTCCCAGATTTTACCGGAGACCCCAAACTTTCCCGATGGTCAAACACCACTTCCTATATATTATTCTTTACCTCCGACCCTTTAGAACTCCTCGTGACGTCCGGATCTCATCCGGACTCAACAACATTCGGTATTCACATACTAGTCTTCCTACTAACCCTAGCGCCACCGAACCTTATGTGTAGACCCTACGGGTTCGGGAGACACGCAGACATGACCGAGGCGACTTTCGGGCAATAACCAACAGCGGGTCCGATACCCATGTTGGCTCCCACATGCTCCTCGATGATTTCATCGGTTGAACCACGATGTCGAGGATTCGATCAAACCCGTATGCAATTCCTTTGTCAATCGGTACGTTATTTGCCCGAGACTCGATCGTCGGTATCCCAATACCTTGTTCAGTCTCGCATCGCAAGTCACTTTACTCGCATAATGCATGATCCCGTGGCCAACACCTTGGTCACCTTTGAGCTCATTATGATGATGCATTACCGAGTGGGCCCAGAGATACCTCTCCGCCATACGGAGTGACAAATCCCGCCTCGATCCATGTCAACCCAACAGATACTTTCGAGATACCTGTAATGCACCTTTATAGTCACCCGCTTACGCCAGACGCTTTGATACACCCAAGGCACTCCTACGGTAACCGGAGTTACACGATCTCATGGTCGAAGGAAGAGATACTTGACATTGGCAAAGCTTCTAGCAAACGAACTATACGATCTTTCATGCTATGCTTATGATTGTCTTGTCCATCACATCATTCTCCTAATGATGTGATCCCGTTATCAACGACATCCAATGTCCATAGTCAGGAAACCATGACTATCTATTGATCACAACGCGCTAGTCAATTAGAGGCTCACTAGGGACATATTGTGGTCTTTGTGCTCACACGTGTATTACGATTTCCGGATAATACAGTTATAGCATGAACAAAAGACAATTATCATGAATATTGAAATATAATAATACTTTTATTATTGCCTCTAGGGCATATTTCCAACACTTGTGTCACCATCTCTTCCTGAACTAGTGCACCTATACAATTTGCCATTGTATTGGGTGTTTTGGGGACTGATTATCCCCAAGTGCAGGGAATCATTGTAGCAATTTACAAAGGTGGAAGTGATAAGTATGGAGTGTAGAACCCACAAGGAGCTAAAGGTAATATCAATATTCTCTCAAGTCCTATCTGCCACTGATACGACTCTACGTACACCGAACGTTTGCTTCCAACTAGATACGAGAAATAAAACTACGTTGTGGGTATGAAGAGGATAACTTTGTATGATATCGGAGAGCTAAAATATAAAAGTAGGTGTTGTTAACATAAAGTTAGAATATATTACTAAATATTATAAATAGCGAGTGTGGAATAATGACGGATCAGTGTGCGGAATCGTCCTAGGCAATTGTCAACAAGACTGGTAGTCGTCATTGCAATTTCATATGAGGGAGAGGCATAATCTAACATAGTTTCTCTTCTTGGATCATATGAACTTAAGATTGAAACTCTAGCAAGCATCCGCAACTACTAAAGATCATTAAGGTAAAACCCAACCATAGCATTAAAGTATCAATTCCTCTTTATTCCCATATGCCATGACCCACTTATCCGTGTTTGTGTTTCAGTCACTCACGCAACGCAGACAATAAGTAAACCATGGACATATTGCAACATCCTACAACGGGAATCCCTCACACTTGCGCGACACGGAGGGCACCATAGGACAACACCAAAATAAAACATACAACTCATACCAATCTAGATCATCAATCAACCCAAAGACAAAAGATATCTACCCAAAACATCATAGGATGGCAACACATCATTGGATCATAATATGTGGCATAAAGCACCATGTTCAAGTAGGGATTACAGTGGGGTGAGGGAGAGTGGACCGCATAAAAGAGATGAGGATGGTGATGATGATGGTGATGTTGATGAAGACGATCACCGCGGCGATGATTCCCCTCTAGATGGCACTCTGACGCAACCGAGAGAGAGGAGGAGAGGTCCTCCCCCTTGTGCTTCCTCCTCCATGGCCTCCCCCTGGATGGGGAGAGGTTCTCCCTCTGGTCCTTGGCCTTCATGGCGATGATGGCCCCTCCGGGATCCTCCTCCATCGCCTCCGGAGATGATGGCCCCCTCCGGCAGGGTGCCAGAGAGGGCCTAGATTGATTTCTCGTGGCTACAGAGGCTTGGGATGGCTGAACTTCCGATCTAGGTTATTTCCTGAAGGTTTCTATATTTATAGGAGAGGTTGGCGTTGATTTCAAGTCAGGGGGGTCTCCGGGTTGTCCATGAGGCAGGGGGTGCGCCCTAGGAGGGTGGGCGCACCCCCACCCTTGTGGGCAGCCCGGGACTCCTCTTGCCCAACTCTTGCACTCCAGGGGCTTCTTTTGGTCCATAAAAATTCATCAAAAATTGGCACGTCAATTGGACTCCGTTTGGTATTCCTTCCCTGTAAAACTCAAAAACAAGGAGAAAACAGAAACTGGCACTGGGCTCTAGGTTAATAGGTTAGTCCCAAAAATCATATAAAATAGCATATAAATGCATATAAAACATCCTAGATGGATAATATGATAGCATGAATACTTCATAAATTATAGATACGTTGGAGACGTATCAGCATCCCCAAGCTTAAATCCTGCTCGTCCTCGAGTAGGTAAATGATAAAAGAAATAATTTATGAAGTGTGCATGCTAGGAGGCGCACAAGTTTGATCAATGATAATTTCAATCACCTTTTCTAGCATCATCATATGTCATAACAGTAGCTCATCTCATAAAACTTTTCATGATCAAGTAACAAGCTATTCATATGTTAAAGTATAGATCATAAACTTTCTTGAAAACTAGTGCTCTTAGTCATCAAACAATTGCAATTCATCTTATTTTCAGGAAGGGTCTATGTCAGAGCTTTGATTTAGCAAATCCCACATACTCAACTATCATGTAGTCTTTCACAATTGCCAACACTCATGTGATATTTATGGGTTCAAAGTTTTAATCGGACATACAGAAAGATAGGGGCTTATAGTTTTGCCTCCCAACTTTTTACCTCAAGGGTAATGTCAACAATAATACTTTATGAAAACCTACATCCAAGTGGATATATATATATCCGGATCGCTCCAACACAAAGTGCTTGCCACAGGAAAAAGTGTAAAAAGGAAAGGTGATGATCACCATGACTCTTGTATAAGGGTAGAAGATAAAAGTAAAAGATAGGCCCTTCGCAGAGGGAAGCAGAGGTTGTCATGTGATTTTAAGGTTGGATGCACAAAATCTTAATGCAAAAGAACGTCACTTTATATTGCCTCTTGTGATAGAGACCTTTATTATGCAGTTTTATTTCTTTCCTATCACAAGTTCGTATAAAGCTTATTTTCTTCGCACTAATAGATCATACATATTTAGAGAGCAATTTTTATTGCATGCACCGATGACAACTTACTTGAAGGATCTTACTCAATCCATTGGTAGGTATGGTGGACTCTCATGGCAAAACTAGTTTAAGGGATTTTTGGAAGCACAAGTAGTATTTCTACATGGTGCAAAGAATTTGGCTAGCATGAGAGGGAAAGGCAAGCTCAACATGTTGGATGATCCAAGACAATATACTTTATTTCGGATATAAGAAAACATAACCCATTACGTTGTCTTCCTTGTCTAACATCAACCTTTTAGCATGCCATATTTTAATGAGTGCTCACAATTACAAAAGATGTCCAAGAGAGTATATTTATATGTGAAATCTCTCTTCCTTAAATATTCTTTCATGAATTGTTCAAGTGACCCATTCTGTGTTTGCTAACTTTCAATAAGTTTACTACCTATACTTATTATGTGTGAAGTCATTACTCCCCATGTTATAAGCATATGAAACATATATAAATTCAGATTTATGATATTCAATTCATTTCAACCATTTACTCATAGGATATACGTGAAGCGCGTGAGCAAATGCCAAACTACTCCAAAAGATATAAGTGAAGAACACTGAGTAGTCAAATAATTAACTAGCCATGGGAGGATTATTTTTTATTCAAGATTTCAGATCCAATGATTTTATTCAAACAGCAAGTAAAATTGAAAATACGCTCCAAGCAAAACACATATCATGTGACAAATAAAAATATAGCTCCGAGTAAGGTATACCGATAGTTTTGAAGACGAAAGAGGGGATGCCTTCTAGGGCATCCCCAAGCTTAGGCACTTGAGTCTTCCTTGAATATTACCTTGGGGTGCCTTGGGCATCCCCAAGCTTAGGGTCTTTCCACTCCTTACTCTCCTCATATCGATATCTCACCCAAAGCTTGAAAACTTCAATCACATAAAACTTAACGGAACGTCGTGAGATAGGTTAGTATGATAAATAGTAAACCATTCACTTTGGTACTGTCAAAGACAAGTTTCATAATTGTTCTCACACAATGCCTACTTTACCATATCATTTCTACAATTTATATTGAGAAATATAAGTCATAGAAACTATAAAATAAGCAAACTATGCAATGAAAACAGAATCTGTCAGAAATAGAACAGTCTGTAATGATTTGAACAGCAGACATACTTCTGCTACTCCAACAATTATTAAATAAATTGTTGGACGTGAGTATTTGTCTATTAATCTTCTTCAAAAAGAATCAACTCAAAAGCACTCTTCTATAAAAAAATGGCAGCTAATCCCGTGAGCGCAAAGTTTGTGTTTTTTACAGCAAGATCACATTAACTTTCACCCAAGTCTTCCCAAAGGTCTTACTTGACAATTTATATTGAAACAAAAGCTATAAAACATGATTACTACAGTAGCTTAATCATGTAAACACACAAATACAGCAAGGGTAGATATTGGGTTGTCTCCCAACAAGCGCTTTTCTTTAATGCCTTTTAGCTAGGCATGATGATTTCAATGATGCTCACATAAAAGAAAAGAATTGAAACATAGAGAGAGCATCATGAAGAATATGACTACACTACAAAAAAATACACTTCCGTGATGATACGTGTTTGTCATAGTAGGTCGCGTTTTTTGTCATGCATGTACATCGATGACAAATTTATGACAGAATCAAGATAGTCATACATGTGCTCTCGTAGAAGTGTTCCACGACATTACCAAAATTATCATCACGGAAGTGTCCACTTCCATGACGATAAATCGCGAGTCACAGAACTGCTTTCGTCAAGGGTGACCGAGGCATCCACCGTAACGGAACATCGTTAAGCTATCGGGTCGGGTTTTGGATCCGATAACCTGTTAACAGCCCGACCAATGGTGATTTTCCACGTGTAAAATCATCATTGGCTGGAGGAAACACGTGTCGGCTCACCGTTGGGACAGATGTCATCCGCTCATTGAACCGAAGGCGCCTATGATACGGCGACACATGGCACGGCATAACAGAGACCCATTCCTATGAAAAGGCCGGCCCGTTTGACTTGGTCAAAAGGTGGCAGGCCGGCCCACGAAAAGCCTGTTAACGGCCTGTTCGCATATAGCCCATTTACAGCCCGCTAACGCAGGACCCGTTACGCCCTATCCAAATTAGACCCAGTAGCGTCATCTGGGCCGTCCAATATGATTCAACCCGTTTTAACTTCCGGCCCATGTGTGGCCCATGACTTCTTTCGGCCCATATGAGGACCTTTGTAACTCTTGGCCCATTAACGGCCCATGGTGAAACTGGCCTGTAATGAATAGTGTATCACTTTATACCCATTAACGGCCCGTTATTCCATTGGGCTGTTTCCAGCCCAAGTTATCTTTCGGCCTTCTCAGGGACCATTGATTCTTGGGCTCATTTGTAGCATTCGGTTACATACGGACCCATTCTTGCTATTTTCGCTTGGGCGAAATTCAGCCCGTCGTTCTGATCGGCCGCTTATGGGCCGTTAATACGTTGGGCCGTTTTCATGTCAAAAAAAACCTGTTGGGCTATTTTCATAGAGTTATCAAATACGGCCTATTAATGGCCCTTTATGGTCCACCAATAGTACGGCCCATGATTGGCGAAATGATGATATGCCCCGTAGAAGGCCCATGGATCCTACGGCCCGTATGAGGCCCATGGATAATACGGCCGGTAGAAGGCCCATGGACACTACGGCCCGTAGAAGGCCCATTGATCCCTAAGGCCCATATAGAAGGCCGATGGATCCTACGGCCGTATAGAAGGCCAATGGTCCTACGGCCGAACGAAGGCCCATGGATCATACAGCTTGCAGGAGGCCCATGGTTACAACAGTCCGTGTGTTGCCATGATTATTTTGGCCTAGTTACCAAAAATAGGCTATTGTGGCCACTAGAAAAACACAGAAAAAGAACTGCAGTGACTACAAGCAAACAACTAAACAAGACAATAAAGAAATAAATAAGCAAGCAATTAAGGGTAGCCTATTACCGCTATTACACATATTACATCCACTGGGCATCAAAGTTCGCCACCAGTGCAAATATAGGGAACAAAGCAGCATATTACATACACTTGGCCGTCAAAATTGGCCACCAAAGCAAATAAACACGACAAAGAAAACAAGAGCATAACTCAAACAACTTCAAGAGCTCAAGAAACGTTATCCCGGTATCCACCATGCGGCAATAAGCTTGGCAAGCTGATTAGCTTTGTCTGCTTGGCGCTAAAATCCTCCAACGCTTGATGTTGCACGAGAAAGTATGCATTTGAATGCTCCAGGACTTCCGCATCCTTCCGCTTCTTGCGCGGACATCCGATCGATGTCTTTCACTTGTAGTTGAGACTCAAGAAACCGAACTGATTCGATAAAGGAGTTTGAATAGCTTGTGCATGCGGTAGTGGCCAAGAACTCGAACACTAAACCAAGACAGACTTTGGGGTTGTCTCATTGTCTTCAAGATAGTCTTCCTTAGCTGTTTTATCAGCTTTGTTGGAGACCAACAAGGATGTGTCACTATCCTGAACCTTATCTGCATTACTTCCTTTACCATTGCTTAATAAGGCACTCTTCCCCAATATTCTGTCAGCATTCTAAAAGAAGAAACAAGTAGACACATAACAAGTTTAGCATGTACTAATATATGAAACTCATTTCGGTGAACCAGTTCATTAGTAAGGTGGACAGGATTAAACTACCAAGTCTTCTATTGCCAAGTACTAGTACATAATAAAAGCATCAAACAAACATATATCTATGTCCTCTGGTCACTACATTGTCTTGCCAAATCAAAATAGAGACACGGTTCAAATCATATCAGTTCAAGACAAAGCAGCAGTGAAAGAATACAAAGCGTGGGAAACTACACGGCACAACAAGATTTCAGATGGGTACCACGGGTCTACATGTACAACAACAGTATTGGCTCTGTTGTGATGCTAGTAATGTGCATGATATGAAAGTCAATTGTATACACAATTGAAATTGAAATCAACAGAGCTATTGATAAGAGCAAACCTGTTAAAGAAACATGCGTGAACATACCTGCTGTGCCATTGGAGTTTCGATTGGATCCTTCAATTTAAAAATAAGTTTGTATGAGTAAATACAGTGATACAAGAGCAAAGCAATCATAGTTAAAAAAGGCATGCCTAAGCGAGCACTTAAGCGCGCCTAGGCTCTAGGCATTGGCAAAACGCATTGTGCATAACTACGCATAATCTGTGCATAAGTGCGCATAAGCATGCGCTTTGGTCAGTAAAGCGCAAGGCGGTGGCAAAACGCACAATTAACGCCTAGCACTTTTTTGAACTATGATAGCAATGGAATCTTAAATTAGTAAAATTGTTCTTCAGGTTTAGGCACTTGTTCTACATGAACAGAGTACCTTAAGATGCAATAATAAAATACTTAAAAATAGAAAATGAGCTCATAGACCTTACCACATTCTTGGTTCGGGACCAGTACAGAACAAGGCGTTCCCAGTCATCGTCCAGTAAATGTATCTCAGGAGAACGTAAGGGAATTTGATGGCCAATGAAGTACGTTTTCTTCAGGTAATACCGATACTGCCACCAAGCATTCTTGAAGATAGCAGAGGTATTAGTACAGGTTACCTCATCCTGAGTTTCCAAATCGGTCCTTCTCTATAGAGAAAAATGGGAAAATTTGCTACCATCATGGAGGTAGGATGTATGGGACGAAGCAAAGTAATTGCCATGAATAACATTACTTACACATAACTCCTGGACAAACACCTGCAACTGGCATTTTCCTTCATCTTCAGTATAATATTTCCAAGATGGGAAGATACACACATACGATTTAACAACATCAAATGCGATAGATGCTAAACTACGACTGGCTGGTTGTGCTTCCTCCACAGAATAGGCGTATTAACCGTGGAGTTGGGGTTCGCCGTGATAGTATCGGCCCTTTGGGCACTGGAGCTGCCTTACTAACTGCTGTTGTTTGGGAGCTCTGTGGTGGAGATGGTGTTGTGCCAACAGGAACTAGGTTACTATCGGCTGGGGTTGGGGTTAGATTGGGTGAAGCTGGTTCTCTGTCCATCGCAGTAGGGGTACAATCTGCGAGAGTTTGGGTTATGTGTGGTAGGGCTGGTTCTTGTGCATGTACAACCGGGTGCTATCTCCACCAAGAGGTAGCACTGTTTTATTTGAAGACCGTGTTTTATTCCGCTAGATACTGGCATCACCCGCTCCAATTCAAATGGCTGATAAACAGGAAACATAGTTGAATGTACAGACATTGTATGAGAGATAGATGCAGTAGATAGTGTGGAAAAAAGAGGGCATGAAATAGTTGACATGTATATTGTTTAACTAAAACGGATAGCATGACATAATTTCGAATATATGATGTCTATCTAAACTGGATAGCATAGCATAACATAATTCAAAGATATGATGAATAACTAAACAGGATCGCATGACGTAATTCACCTACATGTTATCAAACTAATCAGGATTGCATCATTTAATTCACATATGTGATTTATATGCTAAACAGAGAGCATTCGATATGATGTCTGAACTAAGAACATGGTGTTGCATATTGTGTATATGATGTCTAAACTATGCAATGCAAGACACCGTATGCATGATATGAGCAGTATAACCGTGCCAAGTTAGAGCATACACCTTAGTGAGGGAATAGGACTGGTCATCTGTCTCCGAATCCATCTTTGAGGAGCTATCGGGACCTAACAAGAGATCTGCTTCGACAGGTAGCACTGTCTGCTCTGAAGGCCTTGTTTTGCACTCCAGATTTTTCCATCTCCCACCCAAATGGCTGATTCACAGGAAGAGTAGTTTAATGTACAAACATTGTCGACAAATGGAAATGTAATGAAGAAAAGGATGGGCAAGATATCATTCAAATATATGATGCCTGGTTAAACAGGATGGCATTGCACATTTCACATATATTATGGCTGGCTAAAAGACATGAGACTGCATAATTCCCATATATGATATAGAAACTAAACAGGTGGCATTACAAAACATGTCTAAACTAAGCAGATGACATATATGATGTCAAAAGTAGGCACTGCAAGGTAACATATGCATGATATGACTAACATCATCATGCCAAGGTAGAGCAAACACCTTGGGGGGTAAATAGGAGTGGTCAGCACAGTCTGAATACGCCTCAGAATAGATATCTTCCTCTGGATTACAATCTGGAGAGGGGTGGGGATGGTTTGCCATTGAACCCACCATGGAGCGATGTTTGCATGACATTGTATTGCCGCGCAAAACTCTTCTCTTTTTCTCTACATGTTCAGCATGACTGTGTACAATATCTGACATGCATACAAAAAAATATGGTGAGATTATGTAAGGAGAGCATGCAGAAATTTAGAGTGATGGTAACAACCAGTGGATCGACGTTTTTTCCGTTGAACCAAAATAGCCCTAATGGATCGACATGAATGTATAGTAATAAGTGATGCAACAAGTGTACAACCTCTTTTTCGTAGCCATGTCGACCTCAGCATCATTGGGTTGGTCGCTGAAACAGTTGAGGCAGAGGTGGATGTCGGAGGTGTGGAGGAAGATCTGAGGAATGTGTAGACGGCGTCCAGGGCACTGCTCTGTTGTGATGGATCGTTCTGTCGTTGGAGCAGCTCCGGTGAGCCGTAAGACGTCAAGGTTGAAGTAGCACAAGACAGACATCGTCAATCTCAAGTGCGATTCTAATAGCATCTCCAATAGATGATGTAAAATGGATGTAAAATTAACATCACCAAAAACCACCTGACTACAACAGATGAGGTAAAAACTGTTGACTCTGAACTTAACTATCAAAACTGAAATTTACTATGGTATCTGAATGTTACTGTTGAAACTGAACGCAATGGTAGCAGAGAGGCACTTGACATGTAGTTTAGGGAGGGCCTGCAGTTCATCTTCAACCTGCACCCCCCTGAGCCGCCAGCCATCACCGGCCGAACCGCCGGCCCCAGCGCCGCCTCGCCGCCCCGAAACAACTCCCCATCGCCGGTCTGCTGCCCCCCGGCCAGCCCTCTAGGCCCCCCGCCCCCACCCTGAACCCTAAGATAGATAGTGGGGTATCTCTCCGGCGAGCCCTCGTCCCCGCTGCGGGGGGTTCTTCCTTAACTCCAGCGAGCCCCCCACCCCCTAAACATCGACTGACCCAAAAGTCGATTCAGTTGACTGAAGTGTACCTAAATCAGAGTAGAGCAGCAGCACGAGCGAGGGGGAGAGCAGCAGCAGCAGCTGGGCGAGCGAGTGATCGAGCGAGAGCCGGAGCGGCAGCAGCAACCCTAGCGAGCGAGCGAGAGCCGGAGCAGCAACAACAAATTTGGCTGGTACGGACGCCGCCGCCGAAGGGGCCTCGCACTAGGGGAGTGCCGCCGTGGAGATGACGCTCGCGGCGCCGGCTTCAAGGTGGCCGCTCCATGGGGGTGCGAGATGGAACACCGTCGGTGCCGGGAGGTCGAGTTAAGGAGAAGGTGCGATGCGATGAGTGTACAACCTCTTTGGTGGCGCCGAGTAGGCCTCGGCTTCGTCCGAGGAGTCGGTGAGGATGCTACGGTTCCGGTGGAGTAGTTTAAGGCGGCGCTGTGGGGATGGAGCAGCCGCGATAGACGAGGCGATCGTCGGAGCAGCTCCTTGGAGGTGAAGGACGGGGCGGCTGAATCGGCGGGACGGTGAGATGGACGACGGATCCTCATCCAGGGAGGTGGATGAGGGACGTCGAGCTGTTGCGGTGGACGACGTCGTCGGGGAAGAGGCTCCGGCTGGGCAGCGGTGATGTGGCGGATAGAGGAGGGTGGGGTTTCGCGACTGGAGCAGAGAGGTTATGGCGGCCTGGGATTTGGAATGGCGCAAAGGGGGCGATGGGAGGGGGTGAAGCATGACTTAGGGACGCGCTTGTCCAAAATGTAGGGTGTGTTACAAAAGTACCCCCCACCGATTTGAACTAGCGGCCCTTTCGGCTCAGGGTTAGAAGGGGGATTTCGCGTGTCGGGATTTGGCAGCTGGAGGGAGTTTTCGCGTGCGTTATAATTTCAGGATAGCAAGGCGCGGGTTGTGAAGGCGCCAGTTTTGGGAGCACGATATCTGAATTTTCGGGATATAACAAGACGCGGGTTGAATCTTAGGGACAAGCCTAACGTGTAGTAATATTGTACTTGTACATACCAAATCAATTCGCACTTCCCTCAACCAAAAAGAAAACAAAAAAATAAAACTATTCACACCACACAAAGAGAGAGTCTTGCCCCGCTTTACTATACAAATGCTATTCAAAGCTACTCCCTCCTTCCATCTATATAGGGCCTAATGCGTTTTTCGATGCTAACTTTGACCAAATATTAGACCAATGATATATGACATGCAACTTACACAAAGCACACCGTTAACTTCGTGCGTGAAAGGTTCTTTCAATGATATAATTTTCACATTGTGCATGTCATGGACTATTAATCTTGTCAATAGTCAAAGGCGGTCTTAAAAATCTCATTACGCCCTATATAGATGGAAGGAGGGAGTATGAATGCATGTTATGTCCGATTAATTTTTTAAACTTGTCAGATAATGCATGTAACCTACTCATACCAACATTTTAGTGCATTCCAAATGTCTATACTACCGTTGCAATTCGAACTAAATTTGAATTCGTTTCTCTATTTCAATAAGAACCTAAAATCATGATTGTTGCCGACTTCAACCATCATAGTTTCCTTGCTATCCGCCAGATATAAATTGGACGGCCTATAACGCAGGATGGCAGGCAAACCATGATCAACAACTCCGTTTTTTATAATAGTAGAAATAAAATATATTAAATGTAGTATAACATGTTCATAAACACACCATGTCTATCACCGTTATATATATTAACACATGCGTCGGTTTAAAACACTATGATAAATTCTTCACATATCCGAATTCGCTTTTTATAATGAAGTATATATGATCTCTATTCGTCTTTTACACCCACACAACCCTCTTATCTTTGTAGCTAGCGCTAACTTTCTCTTGTGCATGCACACGCCCGCATCCCTCTCACCCTCCCTCAAGATTCTCTAGCTCCATCACAAGAAATTGTCTTTTCACTTTAGCTCGTTCACCCACGGTGTGTGTAGGCCCCCAGCTCCTTCTTTACAGCACACATCGATCGATATGCCTCTCTAGCCAGGTGTGCCTAGCACAAACACAAGCTTCCCCTCTTCTCTTGTCACCGTCCATGCCTCACGCCCACCACTCTTTTCATCGTTCTCATACTCACACACTCCTCCCCGCTCGATATAGTATGCCTCTCGTACCACCTCCTACATGCATCCCTCTATCTCTATCCTTCTCCTCGTGCGTCATTTGCTTCTAACACGCACATGCATGTATACAGATCGATCTCCCAACATATACCTGGATCGACTTTAACTACCCCCCCATCGATCGACGTACCTCACAAGTTATGTCTCTCCTTTCTCTAACAAAGGGTGATTGATCTTCCTATGTAGTTATGTCTGCTTACCACAGCCACATCATCCCCCCTCATCATTCGTGCATGCGTCCTGACCCGTCACTCACACGCACGTGCACAGGCAACAAGCAGCCATCTCCTCTCTTATTGATATTGCGGGGGTGCCCTCCGTTTGTCTAGCAAGCCTATCCCACCATTTGTTAGAAGCAACTCCACTACCACCCCCTCCAACACTCTAGCTCCGTCTCTCTCCCAACCTTATTCCTCTCTTGCACATATGCCTGGATGCCGATCGATCTCCGTTAATACATGAGGCAGATCGATCTCCTTAATACATGAGGTAGGCCTCTCTCCTCCTCCAGACATATACCAGCCATTGTACCTCTATAGTTAATTGGGCCTCCCTCTTCCCCCACCACACATCGATAGTCGAGCTGCAGTAGGTATCCATGCCACGAGACAAACCGCACATGTCCCTCTTACATTCCAAAGGGCCAGCCACTCTATATCTTTGACGTGGGCACACACAAATTGATGGCACTCTTTATCGATCACACACACACACACACACATCATCCTCTTTTCGATTCTATGGACACCTCAAGCCGGTGATACCTCCACTCTCTTCTCGTGGATCGCCTCTATATATATGTTATATCTAGGACTCTATTTCACACACATTGCATATGTTACATTTTTGATTGAACCCCCCCAAAAAACTCTCAAGAACCCACACACTATATCTCTCTAGGTTTGTATCTCTCTCACACAACCACACGTAGGTGGTGTACGTATACAAGAAGAGAATAGGTGTACCGTGCACGTACTCACGCTTCATGCCCAGCCACACCCGCGCGGGTACACGGTGGAGCTCATTTCTTTACGAAATGGCAGCCCACGTGCTAATTTGAACGCTTATAGCGGTTGTTTACCTAGGGAGGTCGTGTACCACGCCTGCACGAAACAAAGTTCGACTTGACGCGTTGCCGCGTTATTTTTAAATAAAGTTATAGCGCTCAATGGCACGTACACATAATATAAAACGATTTTTATGGAGAAAAAGGTAGTCCTCTCACTATATACAATGGAGCCTTGCGTGCCTGGTTTGTCGCTCTTCAGAGTATCTCACACAAGGCTGCGGTGGCCTCTCTCTCTCTCTCATCGTTGGTCACTGATCCGGCCGCATCCCGTCTGCTGGGGGAAAGGGAGTGCGGTGGCCTCTCTCTCTCTCTCTCACCGTTGGTCACTGATCCGGCCGCATCCCGTCCGTCAGGGGAAAGGGAGGAAGTGCATCGTTTCTCCATTCGACGGCACCGAGGCAGCCCGTCCCGATCTGTGGTACACGCTGTTCTCTCTGACCAAGCTCCGGCGCGGCAGGGCCTATGCCACCTGCTCGCAGATTCCGCCCGCCGCCGCTCACCTAGTTACATCCCGACGACCTCCAGGTATCCCCTCCGGCCTTGCTCCACTGCCTGTCTTCCCACGTCGCTGCATGTGGATCTTCCATAGTTCTTTGCCCAAAACGTAGCTCGTCCAGCGTACTTTCCATATTGCATTCTCGTCCTCACACCGTTTTAGACAAACACAACCATATTGTTATCTTCCCATAGGGCAAGGAATATGCTTCTTTTTTGTCGTCGCATGTGTCATCAACTATTATTGGGCAGTAATTGTTTCCTTTCTACCTCTTTTTCGCAAACAGGGCTATCCGTTTCACCTCGTTGCTATTGCGACCTTTTGGTGAACTGCACAAATCACTTTTTTCTTAAGAGTGTTTTGTGCAATTGTACTAAAATGTCACATGGGCAACGTCTCCACATTTCAGTGCGACTGCACAAAGGGAGATTGGTTTTGCTCTATCCTCCTCATCCAAATCCGAGCCTAATCTTCTCCAACTAGTTAGTCTTAAGAGAGACTGCAAAGGTGACCGGCTTCTATTTATGTGTTTATTGTTTCATCAGCAGTCCTCTATTATCGTAATCACACTTAATATCTTTGGAACAGGGACGCTCAGCTCTATTTTAGTGGAACTGCACAAAATGATCGGAATGTTGCATGCTCCGCATAGCTACTTTTTTTCCCAACATGCCTTGTTGATTTAGACAGAGCTGGGGGACGTTCTTCGCCAATGAAAGCATGGATCAATTTTAATTTAACACCTTCTCACAACTCGTCTTCGGTTGTGTTGTAATTATTAGCTCGAATCGCTAATAATTGACATGCATTAGCAAGGAAGTTAGTTTTTTACTGTTTTCGAAAGAGCATTGATGGCAAGACACGCGAAACAGAAGCTGAAAGCTCACACCATTGTACAATTTCATGTCTCGCTGGAAAATTATTTGTATAGTACGTCAATTATGTAAACAAATGATGGAAGCTTGATAGCATTGCCAGAAGCCTCTTCATCATCCGGGTCCATGTGCCATGCACAAAAATATACTCCTTCATTCCTAAATATTTGTCTTTTTACAAATTTCAAACGGGCATATTTTAGAGTGTGGATTCACTCATTTTGCTTTGTATGTGTACTCCCTCCATTCCTAAATATTCTATTCGTCTTTCTAGAGATTTCAACAAGTGACTACATACGGAGCAAAATGGGAGAATCTACACTCTAAAATATGTATATACATCTGTATGTGCCAGTCCATTTGAAATCTCTAAAAAGACAAATATTTGAGTAGTCACTCGTTGAAATCTCTAGAAAGACAAATATACTCCGGAGTATATTTAAGAACCGAGGGGGTAGTGCACAACCGCATGGGAGACTCAGCCCGATCGTTGCGCCGCATTAATAGTGAGTAATGAGCAGTCAAATTGTATGCCCCACCTTTCCCACTGTAAGTTGCTCTGAAGAAGAAACCATCAATACGCTCTTCTTTGAATCCGCTCATACTACTCCATCCGTCACTGTTTATACAGCGCGCTTTAGAAAAAAGGAAAAAGATCTGTGGCACCAAGGCGACTAGCGATCGGCCTGAAAAATAGCATTGGTAGTTATAGCACGGCGTCTATTACTAGAGGGAATAATGCGTACACATATGCATGCAGTGCTTCCACCCCGGGTACACACATGCATGCACTTACTCCACTTCGTAGTTACATGGAGTGAAAATTGTGGACTTGATTGCGGCTACCACGCCCTAATTAATTGAGCATTAAACCAAACGCGTCTAAAGTCTCTCTGGTGGTGGAAATGCATTGAGAGAAATGCATCATAATGAAGCGCTACCAGAAAGCTGTGGACGGAGGGAGGAGTAGTATGAAGGTTCAAAACCAAGTACGTGTATGGCCAGTCGGTCAACACACCTCCTCTTGGCATATCACTGACATGTGGGACAGGAGTGTGAGCAAACCGATCTCAATTGATGGCAAAGTGCCAACCCACCGTTCCTTGAGAGAGACGAGGAGCGAGAACACACAGACGGGTTTGCATGGAGTCCAAAATATATTCGAGCATGGTTGGTTGATCGATATCATTCATTACATGTTGGGCTGCCGTTTTCTGCCCTTCTCCGGAATAAACGTGTACTTTATCAGAGATAAAAAGAAATAAGAGTACAAACGCTCCACCATGCGGTTCTAGTAGTAGTACTACTCGTACTACTGCACTTGGCTCTTCGCCTCTTCGCGAAGTCGAACAATGATGGTACTCCGCATGCTGGGTACTACAGTGTATGCCTCTGACAATCTGACACCGAATGGACTGATGCATGTCCATCGAGGGTAGGTTGCATTAGTCAAAAGGCGTAAGCGAGCTTCACCTTGTCCTGCAAGCTTCTCCTTGTTCTGCGAGTTGACAGGACACACCAAAAAGTAGTGCTAGTCCATACTCCCTCCTTTCCGGTTAATATGGCTTAATCTTTTTTGCGGGTAAATGAGAGAGCTTTATTCATATATAAGCATTCTTAGGATGATCAGCCAAGACACTGGTCACTAGGAAGCGAGGTACCCCGCAAAAAAAGAAGTAGGAAGCGAGGTGTTTCATCAAGCTAGCTCTTGGCCACATTCAAAGTGCAGCAAGCACGGTTCGCACGAAGATGCGCCGCAAGGTTTGCTGACCTGTTTACATGCTGAATAACAAAAAAAGAGGAAATATTACCGAGCGCTACTATTTGTAACAGGATATGAGCCAGAATTAAGCGCGAATTGTGGCGAGTGTTCCATGCAATCAACTTCCATTATCACATGCGAGAACCCTCGAAGAGAACCAAATGTGTTGAAGATTGCTTTATCACATTTTAAAATTATAATAAGAGTGCAGACGCTCCTCCATCTGGTTCCTAGTACTAGTATAGTACGTACCTTTATAGACTATATTAGTAAACTTTGCGCTTGGCTGTTCGCCTATTCAGGAAGTCAAACAATAGTAGCACTAGTAGTATAGTGTATGCTTCTGGCAATCTGACACCAAATTAACTGTTGCATGTCCACCGCCTGAGCGAGGGAGAGCTTGCATTAGTCAAAAGTTCCTCCTTGTCCTGTGAGCCACCACGCGCAAGTAATGCTAGTCCATACTGCCTCCTCTCCGGTTAATGTGGATTAATTTCAAACGAGATAAATACACTTGCATCATCAGATATTTGTAAAAATACGGTCAATGGACTTCATAATACGCTCATTGCGCTCAATATATATATTTTCCGGTGTTTATACGGTCACTAGCTCACCCTGACTGAGTATGTGTGTGCATGCACGTGTAGGTTGAGCACTTAGCGTGACCGTGTGTGTTCCGTCGTGTGCTCGGACATGCATGCATTAGGGCGTCGCGCGAGTTTTTGCATCCATGTGTACGTGTGACTGTTGCATACACGTAGGGGGAGTACGTGTAGGGGCCACTAAGGAGCAGTCAAATCACACAGTAAGTTAGTCAGAAGAAGCAACCATCATTTCACTCTTGAATCAAACGTACGCAATATAAAATGGTTGATATGGAGAGAAAAAGAAAACCACTATATATACACTAGCAGGAGCCTAAGCTACAAGCCTGCTTGCTAAGGTTGCTCTCTTCACAATCATAGACCGACGGGCCTGATCCCGTAGCTGGGGGAAGGGAACAATGTTCTGCGTAGACGCGGTCGACATCGGCAAGCGAGAAAACCCACAGTCGGTGCGTCCCAATCAGGGGTCACCGCGGTATGGGCCGATGCTGCATCCCAACCGCCCTTCTAGCTACAACCCGACGTCCCAGGTAGTCCATCTTCCTTTTGGAGCCGGCTTGCTCCACAGCTGTAGCTCCATCTCCATGTCGATCTTTCTCTACTTCTACCGGCTTCTACTTGTGATGAGTTTATGTCTCATGAACTAGTGTCAGTACTATTATTCTAATCACACTTCTTCAATATCTTTGCCATCAGGGATGCTCAGGTTGATTTTACTGGAACTGCACAAAAGCATCGTATGATCCGAGGGTGCCAGCCGTCTTTCCTTCGACAGGTTCTACCTGGCCAAGGAATTAAATCATGTATAGGGTTTAGGGTTTAAGTCGTAGTGACCCCATTAGTTTTTTTTCTTTCGTACACGCTCTCACAACTTTTTTCTTTAGTTGTGAAGTAAATATTGGCTATGATCTATGAATCATTGAGATGCATCAGCATGCGTGTTAGTTTTCCTTTGAATTTGATGGAATGTTGTAATGGGGCAACCTTGGAATAGGAATGAAAATGGAGTGGAAAGTTTCTGTTTTTCCGGAGAAAAAATGGAAACGGAGAGAAACCAACGTTTCATTTCGTTGGATCGCGCCATCGAGAAAAACCAACGTTTAAATCACGTATGTCGTGTTCGTGTCTCACCCTCCTCCACGGCTCGACCCCACACGGTCGCTCGGCATGCCACTCACCGCAAACAGAGTATACGATAACTTTCCCGCCTGCTTGTTGATGGATCACGCCATGGAGTACTACTAGCACTACTGGAAGAGATTGACGAGTTGGGGGAGGACAGCTAGCTATAGCACGGACTCCCAAGAACTTTTTACATGCATGTTGTAGCCGGCTATTGCGACCTTTGAACGCGGAGCAGCCGCGTGCACCCGGAAACGGCGCGGGCGACGCTCTCTCGGCCGACGCGCCGCTTCAATGCCGGCACGAATGAGAGGTCGCGTCCGCTCTGGCCGGGCACGAATGCGGCACTGACCGTTTCGGGCGGGATGCACGCACGGGTGATGAAGAGGGTTCGGGTTGGTCAGGACCGGCCGTGGCAGCGGTCCGGACGTGCACAAACAAGAGATGTTGTACATTAATATTGCTGCGTATATAATTAACAACGTAAATAATGTGCCAGTTGGACAAATATGATTGGAGATGGAGATGGAAATGGAATTTTACGTAAACATGGATATGCATGTCTATGTCTATGTGTGTGTGCGCCACGACTCTCGCGACCTGGAAGCGGGGGCGTGTTTTTGATCGAGTTTTCTTTCTTGGTACGTTAGAAAATCAGTTTGTCTAATTCACATCTAGATGTTATTTAAGGATATCACATCTAAGCTCCCACAAGTATATAATGTAGCAACAAGAAACAAAAAAAACTAGGACAAAAAAATAGACCACAAACAGAGTGGACATCAACTTAGATGTGACATAACTATGTCACATCTAGATGTGTCCTAGACAGACCCTTAAAAGATTGTTCGCCAGTTTTCGTTTTTTTCGGGAACGCGCGTATTCTATTTAAAACCACTGCTATGGAGAGATTTTTTTACTCCATTATAGCCTCTTGTTTGATAGAGTTTCTCGCGTCTCGCTCTCTCACCCTCTCCATATCAAAACAAGATGACAGTGTCCAGTCTATCTCTCTCCTCACCGGTGGTCACAGATCCGGCCGAATCCCGTCCGCTGCGGGAGGTGAGGAGGTGCAGCATTGACACTGTCGCCGTCGGTGACGGAGGGAGCCGATGTGCACCGTCCTCTCGGAGCCGACGCTGGCGCGGACGAAGAGCCGCCGCGCCCTTGTTCGCAGCCGTCGTGTGGGCAGATTCTGCCCGCCCGCCTAAACGACATCTCGCCCACCTGAGGTATAACTTCTTGTACTGGTCCAGCTCCCCAGGTCGCTGCATGCGGGTTTTGTTCTATGCGAGCACTCCCCAGCTCCCCATGCATAGTAGCTAGGGTTCGTCGGCTGGTCCAACATCACCTACTAGTACTATTATAGAGGAAATGCCACTCGAAAAGTTGTCCTGATTTATGCCTCGGTGGAGGTATACATGTTGTTTCGACAAAAAGTACATGGTGGTTGTGCGCTCATTGTCCATATGGTGGTAGTACTATCACTGGTTAAATGAAGAAATGCTTTTTTTCTCGGATATCCTGGTTTAGTTCCCATCAAGATATAATTATGATGCTTCTGTTTGTTGGTGTACTTTTCATTAACCCTTTTTTATATTTTTGGAAACAGCGATGCGTGTCTCTATACCCGGGCATGTCTTCCTCAATTTTAGTGGAACTGCACAAAATTGGATGGCCATTCTTGTTCCGCCTCACTGTCCTCTGCCATGTGGTTCTTCCTTTCTCGAGCTTGATTACTGAGAAGAAACAGACCACAGTGAGGATTTGTCGAACTTCATAGGCGCCTCACCCAAACTTGATGCCAAATGGATGATGCATCACCACGATGACCTATCGATGCTCATGGTTGCGCCTCATGGTTGCGTCGGCTGGTGAAGCTGATCGATTTTCAATGAAAAACAAGCTGTCTTCCATCAGTGCTCTTTGCTTGTTACGCACAAAGATGATATCCTTCGTCAGTTCACCTTGGTTGCATTGGAGACGCAGTCGTCTTTCACGTTGGTGTAATTTTATCACACAATTGGCTATGAACCAAATGTTTCCTCGAAGAAGGATCAACGTTGGTACTAAGAGCATAAGTTTTCTATTAATTTCTAAGCCTTCTCACAACTTTGTCTCCAGCTCCCCTGTAATTTTATCTGTCCAGCTATTAACTTTGATTTAAAAAATGGTGTGGACTAAAAACCCGGATGGAGGTAGTAGCCCTCCATTTTTATTTACTCCGCATATTAGATTTGACTAAAGTCAAACTTTGTAATACTCTCAAACCTTTCCGATAATTGAAATTAAAATTTTTTATTTGTACACACTCGCACACGTTTCCGATAATTTGGCGCATGTGTGGTTGTTCACTTAAGGGAGGCTAGTGTACCACACGTGAAGGACAGGAAGTGCGACCAGGACGCGTGGGCGTGGATCGTTAGTTCATCGGAAGTAGTACTAGTTTTCTTCACTATACATTAAATAAAGAGTTTCGTTTCGTACTTACACAATTTAAAATGATTGTTATGGAGAGAATAAGAAAACCACTCCACTATATATTAGTCATATACACACGAGAGTACTATATGGGCACAGCTTCATTGACTTAGTGCACCTGCCTTTGGGTTATGACAGGTGGGCCCAAAATGTGGCTGGATCACCTGTCATACAGCCAAAAGCAGATGGAGTGAAGGCATCGGAGCTCAGTCCATGCTACATTAGTATATATATATATATATATAAGAGGGAGCCTCAGCGCTTGTTCGCTAGGGTTTGCACTCTCCACACGCTCGCCGCAATACATATAAGTTACACGCTGGAGGCTCAGCGTTCATTTGCTAGGGTTTGCTATATTCATAGTCTCTCACCCTCTCTTCACCAGATCTAAACAATATTGCGTTGGCCTCTTGTATCTCTCTCCCCCCTCACAACTGGTGAAGGAGGCGTCTGTATCCCGTCGCACCGGGAAGGGGAGGAGGTGCAGCGTTAACTCTATCGCCTTCGGCGAGGGAGGCAATCCACTGCCGGCTGCGTTGTTCTCTTTCACCCAGCGCTTGCGCGGGAGGGCCACCAACCCCTTCTTCCTCGCAGCCATACGTAGTGTGGGCAGATCCAGCCTCCCGCCGCATGCCTTGCCACATCCCGACGACCCTAAGGTATAAGTTTCTTTGAACCGTCGTTGCTCTAGCTGCATGTGGATCTTTTTTGATCTGTAGTCGAATCTAGGTCTTGGTTCAAAGAGGAAAGAAAGGTGCGGTGGGGTGGAGCATGAATCTAGGACGTGGTTCAATGAGGAAAGGAGGGAGGAAAAGTAGTATAGACTGGCTATCTAGCCGCTTTGTTGGTCGAAAAGGGTAAAGGGGGGTAACACAGTACACACATCTATAAGGAACCGATCTCTTTGTTGAAAAGGGAAAGAAACTGGGGGGGGGGGGCTCGGGTAGTTTGTGCATGACTTGATTTGCTGCCCTCACATAGGAAAAAGTTCAATGAGAACAAATATGGGACCAACACAGATATGCTGCTTGGCTACATACTCTGCATCACCCATTTATACGTGTGGACGCACATGGTGCTAGCATGCCCCATACAGCTATTTCGCTGTTGTTAATCTAAGAATGCCGCCGAAAAATTGAAGCAATGCCACTGTTAAAAGTAAATTACATTTTTTAATGAATGTTGTTTCAAGAGAGTGTCTCTGTTAATATGAATCAATGCAACCGTTTTAGAAATGCTACTATCCTACTTCGTTTTCCATCCAAGATAACTTAGATGCTTCTTTCTGCCACCGTTTGTTTCATCCTCCTTTATCGGCAAGTAATTGTTTCCTTTTTTTTCCTCTGTTAAAACAGGGGTATCGATTCAAGTTGTTGCTATTGCGACATTTTGCTTCGCTACTCGAAACACTTATGTTTTAAGAGTGTTTTGTGCAGTTCAACTTGAATGTCACACCGGTGACTTTGCTTAATTTTGGTGGAACTGCACAAAAGGAGATCGAGATTTGTTTCGAGTGTTCCTATCGAGTTGTTCCAAATCTTGGTCTCAACCACATGATATCTATTCAACTTGTTGCTATTGCGACATTTTTCTTCACGCTGAACACTTTGCTTGATTTCAAAGGTAACCGCACAAAAGAGATTGGATTTCCTATTCGTGTTAGCAGATTCAGTATTTTATCCCGGTGTTCTCATGAAAGGTCAAGACATGCCTTTATCCACATGATTGTGCAGTGTGCTTTGAGATGTTGTGCTACCTGTATTGGTACTGTTTTAAATTAATGTTGAATTGAAGCTATTGCATTGCTGTCTTTTCCCATTAAGTAGTGAACAAAAATGGGACCAACCTGCACATGATGCTTGTTGCTTTGTTACAACAAACTCTGCATCACCCCCTTTATAAGTAGATGGAAGCACATATTGTTGTTGCACCCACTCTCCCCTGGAACCGTTTATGCTTTTCGTTAATCTAATGCCGCTGGTAAAATTAAGCAATGCCACTCTCAGAATTAATTAACTACTGAATCTTAGTTCAAAACTGCAACACTTGTTAGGAATGGTACTATCCTGCTTTGTAGTTCTTTCTACATGTTTAACCAAGGTATTGTTAAGATAATGTCTCTTTAAAAATGAATCAGTTGCATTGTTTTAGGAATGGTACTTTTCTGCTTTGTCGTTCTTTATACATGTTGAACCAAGGCATTGTTAAGATAATGTCTCAGTCAATATGAATGAATCAAACTGATGGAGAATTGCTACTCTCCTGCTTTGTTTCCCATTAAGACAAGTCATCAACCATTATTTCTCAGTAATTGTTTCCCTTATACCTATTGTTGCTTACAGGGATATCAAAATTAAAGCTCGGTTTTATTCCGACTTCGATTTTAGTTGAACTGCACAAAAGGAGCCAATGTATCCAAGGCAAACTGCTGCGTTACTGGGTCCAGTTGGTCGTTCCACTTTGCAGAAAGAAGATCCTTTGGATGCGTACATTGCGTATGAATGACCGAGAAGCTTTACTGAGTATTATTAGACACCGTGACATGACTAGTCTGCAGAGACCATTGGCAATTTAACAACACGTGGAGTGCCCTGGGCAAAAAGTGCCCAAACAAGTACAAGAAGCTAAGACAGGACACGATCATAGGCATTACATATTTTGAATGGGAAAAGCTTGTCAAAGTTTAATCATTGATGTTAGCAAGAAGACGTTAATTTAATATATTGAAATTGGAAAACCTTGTCAAAATTTGCTCATTGATGTTAGCAAGAAGACGTTAGTTTAATATATTGGAATTGGAAAACCTTGTCAAAATTTGCTCATTGATGTTAGCCAGAAGACATGCATTTGATATTTTTGAGTGGGACGCCCTTGCTGTGAGCAGCGTCGAGTGTTTTTTCCTATTCCTGTGTTCAGTTTAGAAGTAAATAGTTACTCCACTGAGATATTCCTGTGTTAAGAGTTTGTTCTGAATATTGTCTATGTAATGCCAAGCCTTGTGTTTGATTGCAAAGTTGAGCTTGGAATGTTGTGGCATGCGGCATCATGAGCTATTCACCGTGCCTCCTGAGAATAATGCTTCATATTGTTTTGCATGTCGATCTAATGCCAGTGATTTGCTTGTTAAGAAGATCATCCTCTTCTGTTGTTTCCGTGCATACGAAGTTCATCGTCTGATGTTTCATTCATAGCCTATACGACATGTCGGGTAGGTTAGACGTGAAACCATATGATCTTCCGACCAACTCATGATATTAGGCCGTGATTGGATCGTCGTTTTCAAACCAAAACCGCTTGTAAAACTGACGCTTGTAAATTAAAGTAGATGGTCTCGGGCGAAGGCACTTGGTTGGTCGATTTCGGCTAGTAAAATATCGGAATTACTTCACACACGATAAAAATGCTGAACGACACTCGGATGATTGCTAATCCAGCCGTTAGCTGTTGTTTCAGCCTTGCCCATGGATGGCATGATACGCACGTCGTGCATGTATCGTTTGGTAATGTCGTCCATATAGCAATGCTCGTAAAATATACACTGGTCTCTCAAATTACACGCGTCACTCGCCGGTTTTACTTACAGACCTCGGGCCTTCCGATGAGGAGTAAATTACACTTGTATGTTAATACAGGTTTGAAATAAACCGGAGCTCCCAAGCGCGGCCTTACCATTTCATGCCATCTCAGTTTCTCGAAGGTGCTCATAGGTGTCCGATGATCCTGGCTTCCTGAATGAGCAACAGGCGCTGTATCAGACCTCCGCAGGGCCCGCGAGGCCCTCTCCGTTGTCCTTCGAGTTGTTGCGCTTGCCGTGGCGCCGAGCATTGTTAACATGGTCAACAAACATGAGGATTCGGGAGATGACTTTATTTTGACTGGATGACACTAGGGACCCACTAGGGCTATAGCCGTACGTACGCAAGTGCCTCCTTATTATGTACAACTATATTTTTTTTCCTCTCTCCTTGTTTCCTGACATCACGGTTTCACACCATTGTCAACCTATGTAGTCAATATAAACGAGAGAATTGCACAAGGTGTGGCCGACAGCTGGGACCAAGCAGCTCGAGCAGTATTTGTGTTTTTGAGGCGTGAGCACTGCAGAGTTTTACTTGGCGATGATTTCGTTGTTGTTCAGAGGAGAGCAGGTATTAATCAAGCGGGCTGTGGCCCGTCTAGCCCGAACCGATATCCAAAGACAGATACTACTTTTTTCAAGATGAAAATGGCTAGCCCAGCTATATGTCTTTTTGAGGAATACCCAGGCAAGGTCAACTTGTTATTCTCCACCCCGCTGGGCTGCAAATCTTTCCTAGGAGGGATGCATTAGGCTTAACAGGAAAATGGGCTTTAAAAATAATAAATGGGGTGTAATTATAAAAACTGGGCTGCAACTATTAAAAAAATGCACCAAACACGAAATTAGTTTATAAAATATTATTTATGGATTTTGAAAATCTTAAATTTTGATTGTTGCGCGTGCAATGTTTCGTTGGATTTTTACGTAATACAAATTTATATTTAATCTCACTAGAAATTTCGGGATAAAAATATTTCGGATCCCATCAAAATGTGGGAAATTTTATTGAATTCTGTCTTCAATGGTTGGTTGAAATTATTAATCGTTATCCTAGCTAGAAAATGGGCTGTACTTTTAACAAACTGTAAATGGGCTGTTGTAAATTCCATTAGAATTCAAAAATGGGTTGTACATTCTTACAAAACGCAAATGGGCTATAAGTTCTCTGCCACACACTTGTGGGCCTACTAAGTGACGCGTCCCCTAAAAAAACAAGTTGACGCGTATGCAAGGCTTTGTCAACTTATTATAGTCAACCACGATTCTAGCAGCAGTGGCCGTTGGATGTCTATCCAACGGATGTCGTGCTTCTTCTTCAATCTCGGATATTCTTATCTTCGGCCGTCCAAAAAATGATTCCTCCCCCTGACATCTGCGGCGCACCATTTCGGAGGCTGGCCTGTGGGCCTACTAAGTTGGAGCGTACCAAGGGCTTTGTCAACTTAATCAATATAAACGATTCTAGCTTCAGTGACCGTACGATGTCCATCCAACGGCCGTAGTGCTTCTTCAACCTCTGGTCTTCTTGGTCTAGCCGCCCAAAGCAGCGCCGATCGTGCCGCCGCTCTCGCATCCGTGGCGGGTGTCTTTGCCGCGGAGGCCTCACCGCCCCCATACTACTCCCACCACTGGCCAGGCCATCCCTCCACTCACCCACACCCCCTGTTATTCTGCAGCGACGGCAGCCTCACACCGTAGCCGAACCAGTGAACCCTCGTACTCCTCTTCGCGCGGGCTTCCACTGCGGCGTCTTCCCCGGCTCCGCGTTGTCCCCTTCCTAGGAGTCGCCGTCGTCCACCGCCCTGGTGCTCTCGGCGCGACGTGGTCAACATGGTCAACGACCGACTTCCATCAGAAGAGTACTGTATGTGGAGAGGCTGACAGTTGGGTCCACGGCGGCCGCAAGGAAGTGCCTCCTTATTACGTGCAAAATAATTATTCCTCCACCTGACAACAGGGACCCACCGGACGGACCACCTTATTTCGCAAAAAAAATGTTTCCCCCTGACTGCTGGTACCCATCGGACGGGCCACCGTATTTTGCGAAAAAAACGTTCCCCCCGCTGTCAGCTTGGACCCCCCGGAAGTGCCTCTTTATTACGCACAAAAAAATGAATACTCCCCCTACTAGCTGGGACTCACCTTGGTGGGAAGTCGACTTAGGGCCTACTAAGTTGACGGGACGGAGGGCTTTGTCAACTTAGTCAATATGAACGATTCTAGCTCCAAAGGACCGTCGATGTCCATCCAACGGCTGTAGTGCTTCTTCAACCTCTGGTCTTCTTGCTCCAGCCGCCCAAAGAAGCGCTGGTCGTGCCGCCTGCTCCCGCCTCCCGTGGCGGTTGTCTTGCCATGAGGCCTCACCGCCTCCATACTACTCCCACCACTGGACAGGCCATCCCTCCACTCCACTCACCCACACCCCCTGTTATTTTGCGGCGACGGCAGCGCAGCCAAACCAGTGAACCCTCGTACTCCTCTCCACGTGGGCATCCACTGCCGCGTCTTCCCTGGCTCCGCGTCGTCCCCTTCCTAGGCCTCGCCGTCTGCTACCTCTTGAGCACTGCGTTGGATTTCCCCAAAGAGGAGAGGATGATGCAGCAAAGTAGCGTAAGTATTTCCCTCGGTTTTTGAGAACCAAGGTATCCATTCAGTAGGAGACCACGCACAAGTCCCTCGTACCTACACAAAACGATAGCAACTCGCAGCCAACGCGATTAGGGGTTGTCAATCCCTTCAGGGTCACTTACGATAGTGAGATCTGATAGAGATGATAAATAATATTTTTGGTATTTTTGATAGATAGATGCAAAGTAAAAAGTAAAAGGCAAAGTAAAAACAAAGCAAGTAATAAAGTGATAGAGATTGATATGATGAGAATAGACCCGGGGGCCATAGGTTTCACTAGTGGCTTGTCTCAAGAGCATAGATTTTCTACGATGGGTGAACAAATTACTGTTGAGCAATTGACAGAATTGAGCATAGTTATGAGTATATCTAGGCAATGATCATGTATATAGGCATCACGTCCAAAACAAGTAGATCGAACGATTCGCATCTACTACTATTACTCCACTCATCGACCGCTATCCAAAGATGTATCTAGAGTATTAAGTTAAAAACAGAGTAACGCCTTAAGCAAGATGACATGATGTAGAGGGATAAATTCATGCAATATGATAAAAAAACCATCTTGTTATCCTCGATGGCAACAATACAATACGTGCCTTGCAACCCTTTCTGTCACTGGGTAAGGACACCGCAAGATTGAACCCAAAGCTAAGCACTTCTCCCATTGCAAGAACTACCAATCTAGTTGGCCAAACCAAAAAGGATAATTTGAAGAGACTTGCAAACATAACTCAATCATACATAAAAGAATTTAGAGAAGAATCAAATATTTTCCATAGATAATACTGGATCATAAACCCACAATTCATCGGTCTCAACAAACACACCGCAAAAAGAAGATTACATCGAATAGATCTCCACGAGAGAGGGGGAGAACATTGTATTGAGATCCAAAAATAGAGAAGAAGCCTTCTAGCTACTAGCTATGGACCCGAAGGTCTAAAGTAAACTACTCACACTTCATCGGAGGGGCTATGGTGATGATGTAGAAGCCCTCCGTGGTGGATGCCCCCTCCGGCGGAGCTCCGGAACAGGCCCCACGATGGGATCTCATGGATACAGAAGGTTGCGGCGGTGGAATTAGGTTTTTGGCTCCAGTTCTGATCGTTCGGGGATACATAGGTATATATAGGAGGAAGGAGTATGTCGGTGGAGCGTCAGGGGGCCCACGAGGTAGGGGGCGCCCGCGTCCGGCACTTCTCGGAGTAGGGTCCAAGTCTCCTGGATCACGTTCGGTTGGAAAATCACGTTCCCGAAGGTTTCATTCTGTTTGGACTCCGTTTGATATTCCGTTTCTTCGAAACACTGAAATAGGCAAAAAACAATAATTCTAGGTCGGGCCTCCGGTTAATAGGTTAGTCCCAAAAATAATATAAAAGTGGAAAAGAAAGCCCAATATAGTCCAAAACAGTAGGTAAAGTAGCATGGAGCAATCAAAAATTATAGATCCGTTGGAGACGTATCAAGCATCCCCAAGCTTAATTCCTGCTCGTCGTCGAGTAGGTAAATGATAAAAAGAATTTTTGATGTGGAGTGATAATTTGGCATAATTTCAATGTAAATCTTCTTAATTGTGATATGAATATTCAGATCCGAAAGATTCAAGACAAAAGTTCATATTGACACAAAAATAATAATACTTCAAGCATACTAATCAAAGCAATCATGTCTTCTCAAAATAACATGGCAAAAGAAAGTTCATCCCTAAAAAATCATATAGTTAGGCTATGCTTCATTTTCGTCACACAAAGATGTTCCCAACTTCTATACCCCCGATGACAAGCCAAGCAATTGTTTCATACTTAAATAATCTAAAACTTTTTCAACCTTCACGCAATACATGAGCGTGAGCCATGGATATAGCACTATGGGTGGAATAGAATATGATGATGGGGATTGTGTGGAGAAGACAAAAAAGGAGAAAGTCTCACGTTGACGAGGATAATCAACGGGCTATGGAGATGCCCATCAATTGATGTCAACGTGAGGAGTAGGGATTTCCATGCAACGGATGCACTAGAGCTATGAATGCTCAACAAAAGAAAACTAGTGGGTGTGCATCCAACTCGCTTGCTCATGAAGACCTAGGGCATTTGAGGAAGCCCATCGTAGGAATATACAAGCCAAGTTCTATAATAAAAAATTCCCACTAGTATGAAAAGGACAACTTTATGAGACTCACTACATGAGGAACAAGGTGCTACTTTGAAGCACAATATATGAGACTCACTGCATGAAGAACAAGGTGCTACTTTGAAGCACAAGTGTGGAAAAAGAGATAGTAGCATTGCCCTTTTTATTTTATTTTATTTTTGGGGCCTTTCTTTTTTTGGCCTTTCTCTTTTTTTTGTTGGGGCAATGCTCTAATAATGATGATCATCACACTTCTATTGATTACAACATAAGGATTACAACTCGAAACTTAGAACAAGATATGACTCTATATGAATGCCTCCAGCGGTGTACCGGGATGGTGCAATGAATCAAGAGTGACATGTATGGAAAATAATGCATGGTGGCTTTGCCACTAATACGATGTCAACTACATGATAATGCAATGGCAATGTGACAAAAGTAATGTATGTCATGATGATGATGGTGGAAGTTGCATGGCAATATATCTCGGAATGGCTATGGAAATGCTATAATAGGTAGGTATGGTGGATGTTTTGAGGAATATATAGGGAGGTTTATGTGTTATAGAGCATATCGTATCATGGGGTTTGGATGCACCGGCGAAGTTTGCACCAACTCTCAAGGTGAGAAAGGGCAATGCACGATACCGAAGAGGCTAGCAAAGGCGGAAAGGTGAGAGTGTGTATAATCCATGGACTCAACATTAGTCAAAAGAACTCATATACTTATTGCAACAATTTAGAAGCCATCAAAAATCAAGTACTACGCGCATGCTCCTAGGGGGATAGATTGGTAGGAAAAGAACATCGCTCGTCCCCGACCGCCACTCATAAGGATGCACAAGCCAGGTACACTTCATGTTTCAAATTTGTTACACAACT
Organism: Aegilops speltoides; assembly: GCA_021437245.1. NCBI lineage: Eukaryota > Viridiplantae > Streptophyta > Magnoliopsida > Poales > Poaceae > Aegilops > Aegilops speltoides. The sequence goes on along the minus strand of CM038142.1, from coordinate 351,177,217 downwards.
TTAACCATACGTGCATGCTACGGGACTTGCAAACCTCAACCCAAGTATTTCTTAAATTCAAAATCACCCAACTAGCACGACTTTGATATTATGACCTCCATATCTCAAAACAATTATCAAGTATCAAAGTTATCTTAGTATTCAACGAACTCAAAAGAAAGTTTCACATATCTTGAACACCAAGTATATTAACATTAAGCAAATTACCATGCTATTAATGACTCTCAAAATAATCTAAGTGAAGCATGATATATCAATAGTTTCTTTAAAACAAATCCACCACCTTGCTCTAAAAGATATAAGTGAAGCACTAGAGCAAAAATTATCACGCTCAAAAGATATAAGTGAAGTACTATGAGCAAAACTATGAAGCTCAAAAGATATAAGTGAAGCACATAGAGTATTCTAACAAATTACAATTCATATATGGCTCTCTCAAAAGGTGTGTACAGCAAGGATGATTGTGGTAGGCTAACAAGCAAAGACACAAATAATACAAGACGCTCCAAGCAAAACACATATCATGTGGTGAATAAAAATATAGCTCCAAGTAAATTACCGATGGAAGTGGACGAAAGAGGGGATGCCTTCCGGGGCATCCCCAAGCTTTGACTTTTTGGTGTCCTTGGATTATCTTGGGGATTCCATGGGCATCCCCAAGCTTATACTCTTGCCACTCCTTGTTCCATAATCCATCAAAATAATTCACCCAAAACTTGAAAACTTCACAACACAAAACTCAATAGAAATCTCGTGAGCTCCGTTAGAGAAAGAAAACAAAAGACTACTTCAAGGTACTGTAATTAACTCATTATTTATTTATATTGGTGTTAAACCTACTGTATTCCAACTTATCTATGGAATATAGACTATTTTACTAGCCATAGATTCATCAAAATAAGCAAACAACACACGTAAAACAGAATCTGTCAAATACAGAACAGTCTGTAGCAATCTGTAACTAACGCAAACTGCTGGAATTCTAAAATTTCTACCAAAATAGGAAGTACTGGAAAATTTGTTTATTGAACAGCAGCAAAAAGAATCAACGCAAAAGCACGTTCCTGTGATTTAACAAAATTATATTTGTGCGCGAAAAGTTTCTGTTTTTCAGCAGAATCAAATCAACTATCATCGTAGGTTATCCTATAGGTTCTACTTGGCACAAACACTAATTAAAACATAAAACCACATCTAAACATAAGGCAGATGGATTATTTATTCCTAAACAGAAGCAAAAACAAAAAACACAAAATAAAATTGGGTTGCCTACCAACAAGCGCTATCGTTTAACGCCCCTAGCTAGGCATAAAAGCAAGGATAGATCTAGGTATTGCCATCTTTGGTAGGCAATCCATAAGTGGCTCTCATGATAGATTCATATGGTAATTTTATTTTCTTTCTAGGGAAGTGTTCCATGCCCTTCTTTAAGGGAAATTGAAATCGAATATTCCCTTCCTTCATATCAATAATTGCACCAATTGTTCTAAGGAAAGGTCTACCAAGAATAATAGGACATGAAGGATTGCAATCTATATCAAGAACGATAAAATCTACGGGCACATAATTCCTATTTGCAAAAATAAGCACATCATTAATTCTTCCCATAGGTTTTTTAATAGTGGAATCCGCAAGATGCAAGTTTAGAGAGCAATCATCAAAATCACAGAAATCTAGCAAATCGCATAAGGTTTTGGGAATAGTGGAGACACTAGCACCCAAATCACACAAAGCATGAAACTCAAAATTTTTATTTTTAATTTTAATAGTAGGTTCCCACTCACCATAGAGTTTTCTAGGGATAGAAACTTTCAACTCAAGTTTTTCTTCATAAGATTGCATCAAAGCATCAACAATGTGTTCGGTAAAGGCCTTATTTTGACTATAAGCATGAGGAGAATCTAGCACGGATTGCAACGAGGAAATACAACCAATCAAAGAGCAATTTTCATAATTAAATTCCTTGAGGTCCAAAATAGTGGGTTTAGCATCATCACGGTTTTTATTTATTTCTATCCCACTATCATCATATTCAACATCATGATCTAGAAACTCCAAATTCTTAGAACGCCTTCTAGGTAAAGGAAGATCATATTAAGATTCATCAAGATTCATATTGCAAAACAAAGATTTAATGGGGGACACATCAATAACTTTTAGATCTTCATCTTGATTTTCATAGGAATTCGGTTTAGCGGCCATCTTATTGACTAAGGTAGCTTGCATATCCGACATTTCAGCGGTCATCTTTTCAAGACGAGCAATTTGGGCCCTTATGCCATTAAATTCTTTGGACATATCATCGAGTTCTTTATTCATATGGCTCATAAAACTTTTTTGTTCCTTAAGTTCGTTTCTAAAGAAATTATTATGCTCAAATTGCAAAACCATAAACTTTCTAACATTGCTTTCGATCTCCTCTAGCTTTTAAGGTGAAGGTCACCAAATCTAGGTAGAGCCATAGCAACAAATAAGCAAACCAACACAAGGGAAAACAAGCGGACGGGAAAAAGGCAAACGGAAAAGAGAGGAGGAGATTGGGAAAGAGAGGGCGAATAAAACGGCAAGGGTGAAGTGGGGGAGAGGAAAACGAGAGGCAAATGGCAAATAATGTAATGCGAGAGATAGGGATTGCGATGGGTACTTGGTATGGTTGACTTGCTTGCGTGAGCCTCCCCGGCAACGGCACCAAAAATTCTTCTTGCTACCTCTTGAACACTGCGTTGGATTTCCCCGAAGAGGAGAGGATGATGCAGCAAAGTAGCGTAAGTATTTCCCTCAGTTTTTGAGAACCAAGGTATCAATCCAGTAGGAGACCACGCACAAGTCCCTTGTACCTACACAAAATGATAGCAACTCGCAACCAACACGATTAGGGGTTGTCAATCCCTTCACGATCACTTACGATAGTGAGATCTGATAGAGATGATAAATAATATTTTTGGTATTTTGAAAGATAGATGCAAAGTAAAAAGTAAAAGGCAAAGTAAAAACAAAGCAAGTAAATAAAGTGATAGAGATTAATATGATGAGAATAGACCCGGGGGCCATAGGTTTCACTAGTGGCTTCTCTCAAGAGCATAGATTTTTCTACGGTGGGTGAACAAATTACTGTTGAGCAGTTGACAGAATTGAGCATAGTTATGAGTATATCTAGGCAATGATCATGTATATAGGCATCACGTCCAAAACAAGTAGATCGAAACGATTCTCGCATCTACTACTATTACTCCACTCATCGACCGCTATCCAAATGCATCTAGAGTATTAAGTTAAAAACAGAGTAACGCCTTAAGCAAGATGACATGATGTAGAGGATAAATTCATGCAATATGATAAAAAACCATCTTGTTATCCTCGATTGCAACAATACAATACGTGCCTTGCAACCCTTTACATCCTTTGGGTAAGGACACCGCAAGATTGAACCCAAAGCTAAGCACTTCTCCCATTGCAAGAACTACCAATCTAGTTGGCCAAACTAAAAAGGATAATTCGAAGAGACTTGCAAAGATAACTCAATCATACATAAAAAATTCAGAGAAGAATCAAATATTTTCCATAGATAATCTTGGATCATAAACCCACAATTCATCGGTCTCAACAAACACACCACAAAAAGAAGATTACATCGAATAGATCTCCACGAGAGGGGGGAGAACATTGTATTGAGATCCAAAAGAGAGAAGAAGCCTTCTAGCTACTAGCTATGGACCCAAGGTCTGAAGTAAACTACTCACACTTCATCGGAGGGCTATGGTGATGATGTAGAAGCCCTCCGTGGTGGATGCCCCCTCCGGCGGAGCTCCGGAACAGGCCCCACGATGGGATCTCGTGGATACAGAAGGTTGCGGCTGTGGAATTAGGTTTTTGGCTCCTGTTCTGATCGTTCAGGGATACATAGGTATATATATAGGAGGAAGGAGTATGTCGGTGGAGCGTTAGGGGGCCCATGAGGTAGGGGGGCGCGCCCTCCACCCTCGTGACCGCCTCTGGCACTTCTTGGAGTAGGGTCCAAGTCTCCTGGATCACGTACGGTTGGAAAATCACGTTCCCGAAGGTTTCATTCCGTTTGGACTCCGTTTGATATTCCGTTTCTTAGAAACACTGAAATAGGCAAAAAAAACAGCAATTCTGGGCTGGGCCTCCGGTTAATAGGTTAGTCCCAAAAATAATATAAAAGTGTAAAATAAAGCCCAATATAGTCCAAAATAGTAGGTAAAGTAGCATGGAGCAATCAAAAATTACAGATACGTTGGAGACGTATCACCGTCGTCCACCGCCGTGGTGCTCTTGGCGCGGCGTGGTCAATGTGGTCAACGACCGAATTCCATCGGAAGAATACTGTACGTGAAGAGGCTGACAGCTAGGTCCACGGCAGCCGCAAGGAAGTGCCTCCTTATCACGCGGAAAATAATTATTCCTCCACCTAACAGCAGGGACCCATCGGACGGGCCACCAGTATTTCACGAAAAAAACATTTGCCCCTAACTGTTGGGACCCACCCGACGGGCCATCGTATTTCGCGAAAAAATGTTCCCCCTGCTGTTAGCTCGGACCCACCGGAAGTGCCTCCTTATTACGCACAAAAAAATGAATACCCCCTGCTAGCTGGGACCCACCTTGGTGGGAGGCTGACTTGTGGGCCTACTAAGTTGACGGGGACGGAGGGCTTTGTGAACTTAATCAATATAAACGATTCTGGCTCCAGTGACCGTACGATGTCCATCCAACGGCCGTAGTGCTTCTTCAACCTCTGGTCTTCTTACTCCAGCCGCCCAAAGCAGCGCCGGTCGTGCCGCATGCTCCTGCTTCCCATGGCCGGATATGCTGTCGTGGAGGCCTCACCGCCCCCTACTATTCCCACCACTGGCCAGGCCCTGCGGCGATGGCAGCCTCACACCGCAGCCGAACCAGTGAACTCTCGTACTCCTCTCCGCGCGGGCTTCCACTACCGCGTCTTCCCCGGCTCCCCGTTGTCCCCTTCCTAGGCCTCGCCATCGTCCATCGCCCTGGTGCTCTCGGCGCGGAGTGGTCAACGTGGTCAAGGAACGACTACCATCGGACGTGGACTGTATGTGGAGAGGCTGACAGCTGGGTCCACGGCCGCAGCAAGGAAGTGCCTTCTTATTACGTGGAAAATAATTATTCCTCCACCTGGCAGCGGGGACCTACCGGACGGGCCACCGTATTTCGCAAAAAAACGTTTCCCCCCTGACTGCTGGGACCCACCAGTTGCACCTTCGCACGCAAGGAAGTGCGTTTGGGCAAAAAAAAACGATTCACCTCCCTGACTGCTGGCACCCACCAGCTACACCTTCGCACGCAAGGAAGTGCATCCAGGCAAAAAAAACGATTCGCCCTCCTGACTGCTGGGACCCACCAGCTACATCTTCGCAGGCAAGGAAGTGCCTGACAGTCGGGACCCACCTGGTCAAAGCGTACGTAGCTTTGTCATTCTGGTCGCGAACGTGTACGTACATACTGGTCGTTGTAGATGCGCGCATGTGTCGTAGTAGAGGCGCGCACGTAGCATGTATACGTACGTACAGCGGCGAGGGTGCAAGAAAGAAAATACGGCCACGTACGTACATACGGGCAGGGTCTCAAACGCCTACTCACACATACGTACGGCCAGGGCTTGTGTACATGGCTGGGTCGGAACGGAGAAACAGCATCATCGTCGTGTTCATGGGGAGGCAACGGAATGCGTCGTGTTCATGGGGAGGCAATGGAATGCGTCGTGTTCATCGGGAGGAAATGGAACGCGTGGGAGCCAACCGGCTTGGACGGAACAGGCGATGAAAATGAGGCCTGGCGTACCGCACAACGGAGGAAACCGACCTCCTACGTTCGGAACGGGGTTCTGTTGATCGGGAGGGGGGTGGCATACCACAAAACGGAGGAAACGAACCTCCTACGGTCGAAACGGGGGTCCTGTTGATCGGGAGGGGTGTGGCATATCGCAAAACGGAGGAAATGGACCTCCTACGGTCGAAACGGGGGTCCTGTTGATCGGGAGGGGTGTGGCGTACCGCAAAACGAATGAAACGGACCTCGTACGGTCAAAACGGGGGTCCTGTTGATCGGGTGGGGTGTGGCGTACCGCAAAACGGATGAAACGGACTTGTGTTGGAGCGATACGGTCGAAACGGGGGTCCTGTTCATCGGGAGGGGTGTGGCGTACCGCAAAACGGGACTCCACGGGATATTGTTCATCTCCACCGTCGACCTCCTCCAACCTCCACGGGCTACCGTCGATCTCCTCCAGCCTCCACGGGCTCCTGCTCATCCAGCCTCCACCACGCTTACTCCACCGCTCTTCGCTCAACCACCCCTCCATGGGTACCCTCCACCGCTCATCGCCTATCCAGCCCTCCACACCACGGGGTCCTGTTCAACCACCCCTCCATCGTCTACTGTTCATCCAGCCTTCCACACCACGGGTTCCTGTTCATCCAGAGGCAACACCACCGCCATCGTTCATCCAAACCCCCGCAACGCCACTCGCTCATCAATCAATCGGCTTCGCTAGCAGCGAGAGCGGCGAATCGCTCCATCGGGTTCAGTTAACAGTCATCGATCGATCGCTCGGGTTCAGTAACGCGTAGCCTGCAGTGCAATTGCTCGGGTTCAGTTAGAGCCCAATGCCACGCTCGGGTTCATTTAGAGCCAACGCCTCGCACACACGCGTGTACGTGTATGAGAGGAATGCGCATCGCTTGGCCCCCGACCTCCCACCGTAACCGGCAACTCCCCGAAATTTTCCTCCCCCTCGCTTCTACCATGGTTTTTTCCATCATGGACGGCCCAAAGAATGTCATGCAGCTGCGTCTCCGGCCCGCCCAGGACGAAAAGCCCATTTTCTGTCATGATTTTTTGTCATAGAAGTAGGAGCCCACCACATCTATGATGATATCGGGTTTTGTCACAATTATCGTCATAGAAGTGTCATATGTATGACAGAAAAAAAACTGTTCGGCCCAAAATGTCACGGATGTGTCTTTTTTTTGTAGTGCTACCACATTTAAATCTAACCCACTTCCTATGCCTAGGGATTTTGTGAGCACACAATTTATAGGAACAAGAATCAACTAGCATAGGAAGGCAAAACAAGTATAACTTCAAAACTTTAGGCACATAGAGAGGAAACTTGATATTATTGCAACTCGTACAAGCATGTATTCCTCCTCTCATAATAATTTTCAGTAGCATCATGAATGAGTTCAACAATATAACCATCACATACGGTAGTATTTTCATGATCTACAAGCATTGAAATTTTTCTACTCTCCACATAAGCAAAATTCTTCTCATTCGGAATAGTGGGATCACTAATTCCTAAAGTTGACACTCTTTCAAACCCACTTTAGATGATAGTATTATTCATACTCCAAAAAATATAGGTGAAGTTCATGGAGCATTCTACAATTAATATAGACTAACCAATATCCAAGCTCAAAATATGTAAGTGAAGCACGCGAAGCATTCTATAAAATCATACTCAAAAGATTTAAGTGAAGCACAAAGAGCAATTCTATAAGATCATACTTAAAAGATATAAGTGAAGCACATGAAGTATTATATAAATCAATGAAGGGGTAACTCATACTAGCATGGTTCTCAAAGGAAAGAAAAAAAAACAAAAACACAAAGGACACAAATCATGTGAACAAAACAAAAACCAAGGTATACCGATATTTGTTGAAGAAGAAAGATGGGATGCCAACCGGGGAATCCCCAAGCTTAGATGCTTGAGTATCCTTTGGAATATTTACTTGGGGTACCTTGGGCATCCCCAAGCTTGAAATCTTGCCTCTCTTTATTCGTCTCATATTGATAGCTCCTCGATCTTCGAACACTTCATCCACACAAAACTTTAACAAAAATGTTGTGAGATCCGTTAGTGTAATAAAGCAAACTACCACTTTAAGGTACTGTAATGAAATCATTCTTTATTTATATTGGTGTTAAACCTACTGTATTCCAACTTCTCTATGGTTCATACCCCCCTGATACTAGCCATAGATTCATCAAAATAAGCAAACAACACGCGAAAAACAGAATCTGTCAAAAACAGGACAGTCTGTAGTAATCTAGAAGTATAGTAAACTTATGTAACTCCAAAAACTATGAAATAAATATGAAAATTTGAAAACATTATACAGAAGTAATGTTCAAAAAGTTTCAGACCTATTTGACCTTCCAGTAAAAAATGTAAAATGAGCGCTACAGCCAAAGTTTTTGTTTTTGTTCTGCACATAGTAAACAAGCAATCTAATCATCCTAAAACCCAAGCTTGGCACATTATTTTTATAATACAATGGATATACACAATGGGATAATTATTTGAAGATAAAATTCCATGAAAAAAACTACATTGTTTCCGTGAGCATGAACACAAGTGCTCGAGGTCGACCCTCACTTCTTCAATGCATAACTTTCCAATCACTTATCTTTTTGAAAAACTTTTTTAGGCATGAAAGGTAAGTAAAAAAAATTGTATTTTCATTCTTTAAATTTTTTTGTATGTTTCACCCACAACTAAAGAGAAAGGAAAAGGAAAAACAAAATCTACTTAGTGAAGAAAGCAAACAAGCACACACGAGAATATCAACCCCACGCTATTACTCCCGGGCAACGGTGCCAGAAAAGAGCTTGATAATCCCCAAGTGCAGGGAATCATCGCAGCAATTTCCAAAGGTGGAAGTGATAAGTATGGAGTGTCGAACCCACAAGGAGATAAAGGTAAGATCAATATTCTCTCAAGTCCTATCTCGCCATCGATACGACTCTCACGCATAATCAACGCTTGCTTCCAACTAGATAGGAGAAATAAAACTACGTTGTGGGTATGAAGAGGATAACTTTGCATGATATCGGAGATCTAAAATATAAAAGTAGGTGTTGTTATCATAAAGTTAGAATATATTACTAAATATTATAAATAGCAAGTGTGGAATAATGATGGATCGGTGTGCGGAATTGTCCTAGGCAATTGTTAACAAGACCGGTAGTCGTCATTGCAATTTCATATGAGGGAGAGGCATAAGCTAACATACTTTCTCTTCTTCGATCATATGCACTTATGATTGAAACTCTAGCAAGCATCCGCAACTATTAAAGATCATTAAGGTAAAACCCAACCATAGCACTAAGTATCAAGTCCTCTTTATTCCCATACGCCATGACCCACTTATCCTTGTTTGTGTTTCAGTCACTCGCGCAACACAGACAATAAGTAAACCATGGACATATTGCAACACCCTACAGCGGGAATCCCTCATGGTTGTGCTACATGGAGGGCACCATAGGACAACAAAAACATACAACTCATACCAATCTAGATCATCAATCAACCCAAAGACAAAAGATATCTACTCAAAACATCATAGGATGGCAACACATCATTAGATCATAATATGTGGCATAAAGCACCATGTTCAAGTAGGGATTACAGCGGGGTGCGGGAGAGTGGACCTTGTAAAAGAGAAGAGGATGGTGATGATGATGGTGATGTTGATGAAGACGATCACCGCGGCGATGATTCCCCTCAAGATGGCACTCCGACGCCACCGAGAGAGAGGAGGAGAGGTCCTCCCCCTTGTGCTTCCTCCTCCATGGCCTCCCCCCTGGGTGGGGAGAGGTTCTCCCTCTAGTCCTTGGCCTTCATGCAATGATGGCCCCTCCAGGATCCTCCCCCAGGGCCTCCAGTGATGATGGCCCCCTCTGGCAGGGTGCCAGAGAGGGCCTAGATTGATTTCTCGTGGCTACAGAGGCTTGCGGTGGCGAAACATCCGATCTAGGTTATTTCCCGAAGGTTTTTGTATTTATAGGATAGGTTGGCGTTGATTCCAAGTCAAGAGGGTCTCCGGGTTGTCCACGAGGCAGGGGGGCGCCCCAGGGGGGTGGGCGCGCCCCCCACCCTCGTGGGTAGCCCGGGACTCCTCTGGCCCAACTCTTGCACTCCAGGGGCTTCTTTTGGTCCATAAAAATTCATCAAAAATTTGCACGTCAATTGGACTCTGTTTGGTATTCCTTTTCTGTAAAACTCAAAAACAAGGAGAAAACAGAAACTGGCACTAGGCTCTAGGTTAATAGGTTTGTCCGAAAAATCATATAAAATAGCATATAAATGCATATAAAACATCCTAGATGGATAATATAATAGCATGAATACTTCATAAATTATAGATACGTTCGAGACGTATCAGGGACACAAGAGACTCTTTGTTATTTGGTTGAAGGGTTGTTTGAGAGAGACCATCTTCATCCTACGCCTCCCACAGATTGATAAACCTTAGGTCATCCACTTGAGGGAAATTTGCTACTGTCCTACAAACCTTTGCACTTGGAGGCCCAACAACGTCTACAACAAGAAGGTTGTGTAGTAGACATCATGTATCAGCAGGTGGCAGAACAATAGAAGCAAGGCCAATTAATTCATCTTTACTAGGCAATTATTTTTCATGAAGATTTCTACTAAAATTGGAAAAATTAAACTCATGAGACTCGTCACCAAAACTAACACCGACAATTTGTTTCTTACAATCTATTCTAGCATTAACGGTGTTCAAGAAAGGTCTACCAAAGATAATGGGACAAAAGTCATCTTGTGGGGAACCAAGAACAAGAAAATCAGTAGGGTATTTTATTTTCCTACACAAGACTTCAACATATCTAACAATCCCAATTGGTGATATAGTGTATCTGTTAGCAAGTTTAATAGTAACACATATGTCTTCTATTTCTGCGGGTGCTACGTCATTCATAATTTTTTGATATAAGGTATAGGAATAGCACTCATACTAGCACCTATGTCACATAAACCATGATAAGAGTGATCTCCTATTTTAACTGAGATGACAGTCATGCCAACAACAGTTCTATGTTTATCTTTTTTATCGGGTTTGGCAATTCTAGCAGCTTCCTCACAGAAGTAAAAAACATGCCCATCCATATCTTCTTCCAAGAGATCTTTAACCATAGCAATACTAGGTTCTACTTTAATTTGTTGATCAGGTTTAGGTGTTATAATATAGCTTTTGTTAACCACAGTTGAAACTTTAGCATGTTCCTTTATCCTAACAGGGAAAGTGGGTTCTCAATATAACTAGAAGGAAAAACTGGATCAACATTATAAAGTATAGTTTCCTCTTTAACTGGTACTGGTTCTTTAATTTCTACTTTAATAGGTGGGTGATATTTAAACCACTTCTCTTTAGGGAGATCAACATGAGTAGCAAATGATTCACAAAAAGAGGCTACTATCTCATAGTCAAGTCCATATTTAGTGCTAAACTTTTGAAAAGCATCGGTATCCATAAAAGATTTAACACAATCATACTTCAGCTTAATACCTGACTCTTTACCTTTGTCGAGTTCCCAATCTTCAGAGTTGCATTTAACTCTTTCCAAAAGATCCCACCAGAATTCAATAGTCTTCTTCATCAAGGAACCAGCCCAAGAAGTATCAAGCATGGTTTGATCATTACGAGAAAGCCGAGCATAGAAGTTCTGGATAATAATTTCTCTTGAGAGCTCATGATTGGGGCATGAATATAACATTGACTTAAGCCTCCCCCAAGCTAGAGAGATACTTTCTCCTTCACAAGGCCAAAAATTATATATATAATTCCGATCACGATGAACTAGATGCATAGGATAATTTTTTTTGATGGAACTTCAATTTCAAACGATTCCAATTCCAAGATCCAATATCATCGCATAGCCTATATCATGCCAATGCTTTTCCCTACAAAGATAAAGGGAAAACCTTCTTCATAACTTCATCTCCGAGTAAACCTGCAAGCTTAAACAATCCACAAATTTGTTCTACATATATCAAGTGCATATCAGGATGTTCGGTTCCATCTCCTGCATAAGTTGGATGACATTGAGAAGACAATTGACACCAAGTTGGATGCCAAGTTCGATGAAGTACTCGCACGTCTATGATACGTCTCCAACGTATCTATAATTTTTTATTGTTCCATGCTATTATATTACCCCTTTTGGATGTTTATGGGCTTTATTTTACACATTTATATCGTTTTTGGGACTAACCTACTAACCGGAGGCCCAGCCCATATTGCTGTTTTTTTTGCCTATTTTAGTATTTCGAAGAAAAGGAATATCAAACATAGTCCAAACGGAATGAAACCTTCGGGAGCGTGATTTTTGGAACGAACGTGATCCGGAGAGCTTGGAGTGCAAGTCAAGAAGCAGCTGAGGGCTCCACGAGATAGGAGGCCACCCCCCTGTAGGGCGCGCCCCCCTGTCTCGTGGGCCCCTCGGGCGGCCACCGACGTACTTCTTCCTCCTATATATACCTACGTACCCCGAAAACATCCATGAGCACCACAAAACACAATTTCCACCGCCGTAACCTTCTGTATCCGCGAGATCTCATCTTGGAGCCTTTGTCGGCACTCTGCCGGAGGGGGAATCGACCACGGAGGGCTTCTACATCAACATCCTTGCCCCTCCAATGAGTTGTGAGTAGTTTACCACTGACCTACGGGTCCATAGTTATTAGCTAGATGGCTTCTTCTCTCTTTTTGGATCTCAATACAATGTTCTCCCCCTCTCTTGTGGAGATCTATTCGATGTAAACTCTTTTTGCGGTGTGTTTGTCGAGATCCGATGAATTGTGGGTTTATGATCAAGTTTATCTATGAATAATATTTGAATCTTCTCTGAATTCTTTTATGTATGATCGAGTTATCTTTGCAAGTCTCTTCGAATTATCAGTTTGGTTTGGCCTACTAGATTGATCTTTCTTGCCATGGGAGAAGTGCTTAGCTTTGGGTTCAATCTTGCGGTGTCCTTACCTAGTGACAGAAAGGGTTGCAAGGCACGTATTGTATTGTTGCCATCGAGGATAACAAGATGGGGTTTATACCATATTGCATGAGTTTATCTCTCTACATCATGTCAATTTGCTTAATGCGTTACTCTGTTCTTATGAACTTAATACTCTAGATGCATGATGGATAGCGGTCGATGTGTGGAGTAATAGTAGAAGATGCAGGCAGGAGTCGGTCTACTTGTTATGGACGTGATGCCTATATACATGATCATGCCTAGATAATCTCATAACTATGCGCTTTTCTATCAATTTCTCGACAGTAATTTGTTCACCCACCATAATACTTATGCTATCTTGAGAGAAGCCTCTAGTGAAACCTATGGCCCCCGGGTCTATCTCTTATCATATTGCTTTCAATCTACTTTTATTTGCATCTTTACTTTTTGCACCTATATTATAAAATACCAGGAATATATTTATCTTATCATACTATCTTTATTAGATCTCACTTTCGCAAGTGGCCGTGAAGGGATTGACAACCCCTTTATTGCGTTGGTTGCGAGTTCTCAGTTTCTTTGTGTAGGTGTGTGGGACTTTTGAGGATCCTCCTACTGGATTGATACCTTGGTTCTCAAAACTGAGGGAAATACTTACGCTACACTTGTTGCATCACCCTCTCCTCTTCGAGGAAAACCAACGCAAGCTCAAGACGTAGCAAGAAGGATTTCTGGCGCCGTTGCCGGAGAGTTCTTCGCTCAAGTCAAGACATACCAAGTACCCATCACAAACCCATATCCCTTGCATTTACATTATTTGCCATTTGCCTCTCGTTTTCCTCTCCCCCACTTCATCCTTGCTGTTTTATTCGCCCTCTCTTTCCCAATCTCCTCCTCTCTTTTTCGCTTGCCTTTTTCCGTTTGTCGTGTGTTAGTTCGTTTACCTTGTCATCATGTCTAGTTCCCTATCTGCTCCTATGTCTCCCGAGTTTGAAGTTCTTCACTTCAAGCAAAGGCAAGGAGAAAACTTAAAAGATGCTTGGTATAGGATGATGGAATCTTATCGCAAGTGCACCCTAGAGGTGAACTTTAGAATTCTTCTTCGTAATTTTTATGTTGGGTTAAATATGACACATAGACATCTCTTGGATTGCATTGCCAAGGGAAATTTCATTGAAATTGATCCCAGTATTGCACATGAAATTATAGAGGGAATAGTGGGAACACTACCTCAAAAGGGAGGATCACATCCTTCCCAAGAAGAAATCCAAGTGCTTGGAAAGATTTGGGAAGTAACAAAAATATTACAAAAGTCTCTTGAGCCTCTAAAAAGTGTTAGCGGAAATCTTCACCGCATGAATATGTTGATTACTCTTCACAATAAGCGGTTGGATTCTTTAGATCTAAAAATTTCCGAGTATGCAGGGAAGCGGAAAGAACCTCCCGGATTCGAGCATGACTCCGCTAAAAAACTGAAAATGCAAGATGACACTCGTTAGATCTATCTTTGCTTTTATGCCTAGCTAGGGGCGTTAAACGATAGCGCTAGTTGGGAGGCAACCCAATTTTCTTTATGTTTTTTTTTGTTCTTGATCCTGTTTAGTAATAAATCTTGCATCTACCTTCTGTTTAGATGTGTTTTTATCTTTCAATTAGTGTTTGGCCAAGTAGAACCTATAGGATAACCTACGATGATAGTTGATTTGATTCTGCTGAAAAACAGAAACATTGCACGCACGAATATAATTTTGTTAAATAATAGGAACGTGCTTTTGCGTTGATTCATTTTGCTGCTGTTCAATAAACAAATTTTCCAGGACTTCCTATTTTGGTAGGATTTTTAAAGTTCCAGAAGTTTGCGTTAGTTACAGATTGCTACAGACTGTTCTGTTTGTGACAGATTCTGTTTTTCGTGTGTTGTTTGCTTATTTCAATGCATCTATGGTTAGTAAATTAGTTTATAAACCATAAAGAAGTTGGAATACAGTAGGTTTAACACCAAAATAAATAAAGAATGATTTCATGGCAGTACCTTATGTGGTGGTTTTTTTTTCACTAACGGAGCTTATAAGATTTCCTGTTAAGTTATGTGTTGTGAAGTTTTCAAGTTTTGGGTAAAGCTTTTATGGACTATGGAATAAAGGGTGGCAAGAGCCTAAGCTTGGGGATGCCCAAGGCACCCCAAGATATTCAAGAATAGCCAAAATCCTAAGCTTGGGGATGCCCCGGGAAGGCATCCCCTCTTTCGTCTTCGTTCATTGTTAACTTTACTTGGAGCTATATTTTTATTCGCCACATGATATGTGTTTTGCTTGGAGCGTCGTGTATTATATTAGTCTTTGCTTCTTAGTTCACCACAATCATCCTTGCTGTACACACATTTTGGGTGAAGCCTATTTGATTAGAATTTGCTAGAATACTCTATGTGTTTCACTTATATCTTTTGAGCTTGATAGTTTTTGCTCTAGTGCTTCACTTATATCTTTTAGAGCACAGTGGTGTCTTAATTTTGAAGAAATTGCTAACCTCTCATGCTTCACTTATATCATTTCGAGAGTATTTTAGAACAGCATGGTATTTGTTATGGTTATAAAATTGGTCCTAGAATGATGAGCATCCAAGTTGGGTATAATAAAAACTATCATAGGAAGTGAATTGGATGCTATGATCAATTTGATACTTGATAATTGTTTTGAGATATGGAGGTAGTGATATTAAAGTCATGCTAGCTGGGTGATTATGAATTTAAAGAATGCTTGTGTTGAAGTTAGCAAGTCCCGTAGCATGCACGTATGGTTAAAGTTGTGTAACAAATTTGAAACATGAAGTGTACCTGGCTTCTGCATCCTTATGAGTGGCGGTCGGGGACGAGCGATGGTCTTTTCCTACCAATCTATCCCCCTAGGAGCATGCGCGTAGTACTTGATTTTGATGACTTCTAAATTTTTGCAATAAGTATATGAGTTCTTTTGACTAATGTTGAGTCCATGGATTGTACGCACTTTTACCTTTCCGCCTTTGCTAGCCTCTTGATGCACTGCATTGCCCTTTCTCACCTTGAGAGTTGGTGCATACTTCACGGTGCATCCAAACCCCGTGATACGATCGCCTATCACACATAAACCTCCTATATCTTCCTCAAAACAGCCACCATACCTACCTATTATGGCATTTCCATAGCCATTCCGAGATATATTGCCATGCAACTTTCCACCGTTCTGTTCATCATGACATACTTTACTTTTGTCATATTGCCATTGCATGATCATGTAGTTGACATCGTATTTGTGGCAAAGCCACCATTCATTATTTTTCATACATGTCACTCTTGATTCATTGCACCATCCCGGTATACCGCCGGAGGCATTCATATAGTCATATCTTATTCTAGTTTCCAGTTGTAATTCTTATGTTGTAATCAATAGAAGTGTGATGATCATCATTATTAGAACATTGCCCAAAGAAAACAAAAAGGAAAGAAAAAAAGGAAGAAAGGCCAAAAGAAAAAAAGAAAGGCCCAAAAACAGAAAGAAAAAAAAAGAAGAAAAAAAAGAAAAAAGAAAAAAATAAATAAAAAGGGCAATGTTACTATCTTTTTTTTCCACACTTGTGCTTGAAAGTAGCACCATGTTCCTCATGTAGTGAGCCCCATATATTGTGCTTCAAAGTAGCACCATGTTTTTCATATAGTGAGTCTCATAAGTTGTCTTTTTCATACTAGTGGGAATTTTTCATTATAGAACTTGGCTTGTATATTCCTACGATGGGCTTCCTCAAATGCCCTAGGTCTTCGTGAGCAAGCAAGTTGGATGCACACCCACTAGTTTTCTTTTGTTGAGCATTCATTTATAGCTCTAGTGCATCCGTTGCATGGCAATCCCTACTCCTCATGTTGACATCAATTGATGGGCATCTCCATAGCCCGTTGATTATCCTCATCAATGTGAGACTTTCTCCTTTTTTGTCTTCTCCACACAATCCCCATCATCATATTCTATTCCACCCATAGTGCTATATCCATGGCTCACGCTCATGTATAGCGTGTAGGTTGAAAAAGTTTGAGATTATTTAAGTATGAAACAATTGCTTGGCTTGTCATCGGGGGTATAGAAGTTGGGAACATCTTTGTGTGATGAAAATGAAGCATAGCCTAACTATATGATTTTGTAGGGATGAACTTTCTTTTGCCATGCTATTTTGAGAAGACATGATTACTTTGATTAGTATGCTTGAAGTGTTACTATTTCTTTTATCAATATGAACTTTTATTTTGAATCATTTGGATCTGAACATTCATGCCACAATAAAGAAAATTACATTATGAATTATGCTAGGTAGCATTCCACATCAAAATTCTCTTTTATCATTTACCTACTCCGGACGAGCAGAATTAAGCTTGGGGATGCTTGATACGTCTCCAACGTATCTATAATTTTTTATTGTTCCATGCTATTATATTACCCCTTTTGGATGTTTATGGGCTTTATTTTACACATTTATATCATTTTTGGGACTAACCTACTAACCGGAGGCCCGTCCCATATTGCTGTTTTTTTTTGCCTATTTCAGTATTTTTAAGAAAAGGAATATCAAACGGAGTCCAAACGGAATGAAACCTTTGGGAGCGTGATTTTTGGAACGAACGTGATCCGCAGAGCTTGGAGTGCAAGTCGAGAAGCAGCTGAGGGCTCCACGAGATAGGAGCCCCCCTGTAGAGCACGCCCCCTATCTCGTGGGCCCCTCGGGCGGCCACCGACGTACTTCTTCCTCCTATATATACCTACGTACCCCGAAAACATCTAGGAGCACCACGAAACACAATTTCCACCGCCGTAACCTTCTATATCCGTGAGATCTCATCTTGGAGCCTTCGCCGGCACTCTGCCGGAGGGGGAATCAACCATGGAGGGCTTCTACATCAACATCCTTGCCCCTCTGATGAGTTGTGAGTAGTTTACCACAGACCTACGGGTCCATAGTTATTAGCTAGATGGCTTATTCTCTCTTTTTGGATCTCAATACAATGTTCTCCCCCTCTCTTGTGGAGATCTATTTGACGTAAACTCTTTTTGCGGTGTGTTTGTCGGGATCCGATGAATTGTGGGTTTATGATCAAGTTTATCTATGAATAATATTTGAATCTTCTCTGAATTCTTTTATGTATGATTGAGTTATCTTTGCAACTCTCTTCGAATTATCAGTTTGGTTTGGCCTACTAGATTGATCTTTCTTGCCATGGGAGAAGTGCTTAGCTTTGGGTTCAATCTTGCGGTGTCCTTACCCAAAGGATGTAAAGGGTTGCAAGGCACGTATTGTATTGTTGCCATCGAGGATAACAAGATGGGGTTTATATCATATTGCATGAGTTTATCCCTCTACATCATGTCAATTTGCTTAATGCGTTAATCTGTTCTTATGAACTTAATACTCTAGTTGCATGCTGGATAGCGGTCGATGTGTGGAGTAATAGTAGTAGATGCAGGCAGGAGTCGGTCTACTTGTTATGGACGTGATGCCTATATACATGATCATGCCTAGATAATCTCATAACTATGTGCTTTTCTATCAATTGCTCGACAGTAATTTGTTCACCCACCGTAATACTTATGCTATCTTGAGAGAAGCCTCTAGTGAAACCTATGGCCCCCGGGTCTATCTCTTATCATATTTGCTTTCAATCTACTTTTATTTGCATCTTTACTTTTTGCATCTATATTATAAAATACCAAAAATATATTTGTCTTATCATACTATCTTTATTAGATCTCACTTTCTCAAGTGGCCGTGAAGGGATTGACAACCCCTTTATTGCGTTGGTTGCGAGTTCTCATTTTGTTTGTGTAGGTGTGTGGGACTTTTGAGGAGCCTCCTACTGGATTGATACCTTGGTTCTCAAAACTGAGGGAAATACTTACGCTACACTTGCTGCATCACCCTCTCCTCTTTGAGGAAAACCAACGCAAGCTCAAGACGTAGCAGCCTACCATAACCACCACCGCGTCAGCTGCACCATTGCAACAACATCAACAACCACCTCCACGTCACGATCTAGCAGGGCGAGCGCAGTGTGTTCCTTTTGAGCCAGAACAAACTTTTGGTGCAGCTACTACTATTGTTGATGCTTCTGTAGCTCCTGTTGCTACTGCAGAGGTGGAGGACTATTATGAGGATAAGGTTGATCAAAATCAGAACTACGTGCAACCACTAGCACCACCACCACCTAGTCGTCCTCATGCTTATAGTCACAATGGTAGGGCTGCAGCAGCACCTCAGGTAGGAGATTATGACCATATTCCTAAACTAAATTGAATATTCCACCGTTTGAGGGTAGATACATTCCTGATGTATATCTTACTTGGCAGTTAGAAACTGAACAACGTTTCACATGCTTACAATATCCTGAGGATAGACGTGTTGCTGCTGCTGTTTGTGAATTCACTAGTTTTTCTTCTATTTGGTGGTCTAAACATTGTAGATTAAATCATGATAATATCCCTACACTTGGGCTGCTTTGAAAACTGCAATGCGTACTCGTTGGGTTCCATCATATTATCAACGTGGGTTACTTCAAAAACTGCAGCGCTAGAGACAAGGAAAAATTTATGCAGAGGAGTATTATCAGGAATTACAAACTAGCATGATTAGATGCGGTATTGTTGAGGATAATGAATCTATGATTGCACATTTTATGGGTGGATTAAATAGAGAGATTCAGACCATTTTAGAGTATAAGGAGTATAAGAATATCACTTGTTTATTCCATCTTGCTGGCAAAGCTGAACGTGAAGTGCAAGATCGACAGACATTGGCGTAGACTAACTTTTCTGCAGGTTGACCTTCATCATGGACACCACGTGCATCTTCTACTTCCACACGTTCTGCAGCATCGGCATCTCCGTCAGCTGCCACCTCCAGCCGTGATAAAAGAAAGCATGCACTACCACCACTATCTGCCAAGAGTACACCTACCGGGCCTGCACACAGCTCTTGTTTAACCATGGCATCAATAGTGCACACACATGATATTATTTGTAAGCGTAGAGGTCATTATGCGAGAGAATGCCAATCTCCGCGTGTTATGATTTCTACTGAGGATGGTGGGTTTAAGTCTGCTAGTGACTATTATGAGGAGACTTTAACTCTTATTACAAGTGAAGAACACGGTGGAGATCATTCTGATCATGAGACGCAATACATGGATGATGAATATGATGACAGATATGAAAGTTTAGTTGCTCAACGTGTTTTGTGTGTGCAGGTCACACAAGCTGAGCAAACTCAGAGGCATAATTTGTTCCATACAAAAGGAGTTTTGAAGGAACGTTCTGTTCGTGTCATCATTGATGGAGGCAGCTGCAACAACTTGGCTGGCATGGAGATGGTGGAGAAGCTATCTCTCACCACAAGACCACATCCACATCCTTACTACATCCAATGGATCAACAACAGCGGCAAGGTTAAGGTAACACGTACTGTTCGTGTGCATTTTAGTATCTCTTCATATGATGATTATGGTACCCATGCAAGCATGTTCCTTATTACTTGGTAGACCATGGCAATTTGATAAAAATTCTGTACACCATGGTAGAAACAATCAGTATACTCTTGTTCATAAGGATAAACATATTACTTTGCTTCCTTTGTCTCATGATTCCATTTTGAAAGATGATATTAATAGAGCTAATAAAGCAACAAATGAAGCCTAATAGTAAACCATCTAGTGTTACTTCTGAAATTAAATTGAGAAATGCATGTTTACTTGCCACCAAATCTGATATTGATGATCTAGATTTCAGCAAATCTGTTTGCTATGCTTTTCTGTGCAAAAAGGCATTATTTTATTCGAGGACGTGTCTTCCTCTTTGCCTCCTGTTGTCACTAACATTTTGGAGGAGCTTGCTAACGTCTTTCCACAAGACATGCCACCGGGATTACCACCTGTTCAAGGATTGAGCATCAGATTGACTTAATTCCCGGTGCATCGCTACCCGACCGTGCACCATATACCAACCCAGAGGAGACGAAGGAGATTATGTGTCAAGTACATGAGCTGCTCGACAAAGGTCATATACACGAATCCCTTAGTCCTTGTGTTGTTCCTATTATTCTAGTGCCGAGAAAGGATGATACATCACGTATGTGTGTTGATTGTAGAGGCATTAATAATATCGCTATTCATTATCGTCATCCTATTCCTAGGCTAGATGATATGTTTGATGAATTGAGTGGCTCTAAAATATTCTCCAAAGTTGATATGCGTAGTGGATACCATCAAATTCGTATGAAATTGTAACATTCCAATTTTCAATTTGGATGTTAATAATTAGATCATTCATATGCATTCATAATTTGTGCATTATTGAATTTTTGTTTTGTTGGAAATTGATCCAAGGGGCCATAAGCAACTCAATGACCAATTGAGAGAGTTGGAGGTTTCCCAAAAATCCATTTTTGGAATTTTCAAAACTTGGCAAATTGGATCAAATTGATTTATTCAAAATTGTTTCCAATTATTTCAAATAAATAAAATAAATAGAGAAGATAAAAGGACGTCTTCAAAAACAACAAAGAAATATTGGGAATTGAATTTTAATTTTGAAATATTTTATTTGATTTTATTTGCAAGATTATTTATTTTATTGCGGATTTTATTAGTACTAGAAATGTATTTTCAAAAACTTGCACTTTTAGGACAGGAAAATGTTCACTATGTCAATAATAAGGCCATATAATTATGTGAATTTTTCTAGAATTTTTAGAATTTTATTTATTATAGTTTTCGTGTTTTTCTTATTTTTGGAAAAGGTTTTAAAAAATCTCCTTCGCCGAACTGGGTTGGCCCAGCTAGTCGCCAGGCCACGGCCCAGCGCAGCGCACACCTTGCCTCCGTCCCGAGCTGGACTCCGCTCGGGAGTCCGTCGTGTCCGCCCCGGACTCCGTCGCCGCCTCGCCTTGCCCCCTCCTCCACGCCACTCATCACCCCCTCCTATAAATGCGCTGCCCTGACCCCCACTCCTCCCGAAACCAGCAGCAGCCGCCGCCGCACATCACCGCTGCCGCCGAACGCCGCAGCCGCCAGCCGCTTCGCCGTCGACCGCCGCCGACGCCACCACCGCACCCGCCCCTCCCCGATCGCTCTGCCGCCCTAGAAGATCGCCGGAGCCGCCTCCCGAAAGAGGTTGCCGCCGTTGTCCGCCTCGCCGTCGACCACCGCCGCCGCCGTGGTACCTCCCAACCCCCTCGCCCGTCCTATCTGGATCTGACGATCCAGATCGTTTTGGTTTCTTTTGAAACATTTTTTTATTTAGTGAACGTTCATTAGTTTAGCTTCCGTAGCGAACGGTTTCATCGCTTAAGTTTCTGTAGTGGACGTTCGTTTGTTAGTTTCTGTTTCGTAGCCAGAGACCTATTAACTAGTTTTCTTTTTACATATGAGTCCCTGCTTTTCAATCTAGCATAACTTTTTACTCGTTTGTCCAAATTCGATGAAACCAATGCCAAATTCTCCATTATGATCCCCTCTATACGGATAACCAACCTAATAATGTTTTTGAAAAATTTAAAATTTGATTTAGTTTAGATCTGATTTAACCTTAGTTTGGCTATAATTTGAGTTTCATAACTCCGATTTGAGTGTTTCTTTTTGCAAATCGAAACTCATCACATGTATCTTCTGTTAAGATCTAATCCACACAATTTTAGTACTGTTGAAAATCGTTTTCTGTTTGCAAGAGCTATTTGCTTGTTTTCGAAGTTCTCTGAGATCTTTTCTTTGAATCTTGTGCATGAGTACTTATGTATGTTATTGCTTGCTCATGCTAGATTGTCCGAAGTGCCAAGGGTAGAATTGTCAGGACATTGAGTGTGGAGTACTTCATCAACTTTAACAGGCAAGTTTGCACTTTTGATCATACCAATCCTATGTTTTTACTTTGCATGTAGTGTCCTCTATCAACACAGTAGTATGCATGTGTAGGACTACTATGCTATGTTAAACCCAGATAGGATAGCCATATGTTTAGCCTGATCATGATTGTCTTGCTACCACTTTGGGAATCGTCATAGTGTAGTTATTGCTTAGCCATGCTATGGTAGACATGGATTGGGTGTGATTCATGAAAGTTGCGAGAGAACTTAAGCAATGACTACGTTAACAACTTATATGTATTGTATTTCCTCGGAGGCTCTGCAATACCAATTAATCAATCATCTGGGCAGAAAGGTTTGTCAGGACCAGTTGACAAGTATGTAACCTCCGGGAGGCTCTGCATTACTCAGGAAAAGGTGGGGAATGCCACACAGGTTCAAAAAGGTTGGACATGTTTCATATCAAGCAGCTTCCGTGTGCAGCCACAAGCCATTATGGGCTCTGGCATAGTTGAGTAAGTTGTGGGAAACCTTTCCATGATAGGCTAGCAGATGTAGGGAAATTGTAGGTGTACCGGCCTATCTATCGGTTAAGGGGACCTCTTCGGAAAGACTATGTCTCAATCATCCAGTTCTCAAACATCAGGCAGTGCGAGGAATTCAACGGAGGAGATCGGGTCTTGTGGGGAAAAGTGCGCAAACCTCTACAGAGTGTACAAACTAGTCATGATTAGCCGTGTCCCCGGTTACGGACAACTTTGAGCATCTGGAATTGAAACCTCTGGAAGATCTTCTCATCCTAAATAATAATTCTGATGTGGGTTTAATTAAACCATGATCCCTGGGGGCTCTCATGGAAATAACAATTTGGGAACCTGTGATCCTCGGAGGCTCTCATAGGTGGGTTAAGTTGGAGGCGGTCCAATTTAATAATAGGTTAATAAAAATATAAAGGAATAAAATTTGGCTAGTGAGTATAAGTAGGACAAAATTGGCTTTATGCAAAATAATACTTAGAGCTATCCACTTGTTATATCCTTGCATGTAGATGATAGGTATGTTTTCATACTTTGGGTGTGACTTGCCAATACATTAAATTTATTGACCCTTTGTGGCTGCAACGTTTCATGTTGCGGATTTTTCAAACGCAGAGTAAGGTGCGCTAGGTCATTGTTCTGCACTCAGTTTTGCCATGGAGTTGGATGGACCCATTTATCTTCGAAGCTTCCGCAGTTACTTCATTTAGTTGGCCTTTAGCCATATTTATGTAATAGATACTCCTGATGAGATTTTTGATGTAATAACTGTGTGATTGAACTCTGTTATAAATCCTCGGGTACTGTGTGTGTCAGCATACTGATCCAGGGATGACACTTAAGCACAGAGACTTTGATTCATTGGGATCGAGTCACTACAAGATGATATCAGAGCACACGCTGACTGTAGGACGCGCCCACTAGGAATGGAAAAGCCATAGGAAAAAAAACTTATTTTATGATTTCCCTATATATCCGTTGGTCTTATGCTCTTCTCTATTCATTTCTACCTCTTCTCTATTTCAACAAGATAGATCATGCCCTTTGAAGACGACCCTGACGAAGATGAAGCTGGAGCTGACATTGTTTTGAGGAGAACTAGTTTGACCACCACTACCAAGTAAAGTGACACCGATAAACGATTCTGTGGTAGTATGATGAGATCATATCTCTTGTGGATGTGACCTTACCTGTAGGTTTTTCTTGTATGGTGTGCCTTGTGTGAATTGTTTGATTTGGAATTTATTGCCTCATTTGCATATGGGGAATGTAATTTCTCATTAGGCCCTTATTCTATTCTAATTTCTCATCCACTCTAAACCCATTAGATGCCTCCAAGACGATTTTTTTAGTACCCAACCCTAACCTATTGCTAGCCAACTCGAATCTTGAGGATGAGATTTATCTTAAGGGGGTTAGGTTTGTAACATCCCAATTTTCAATTTGGATGTTAATAATTAGATCATTCATATGCATTCATAATTTGTGCATTTTTGAATTTTGGTTTAGATGGAAATTGATCCAAGGGGCCTTAAGCAACTCAAGGACCAATTGAGAGAGTTGGAGGTTTCCCAAAAATCCATTTTTGGAATTTTCAAAAATTGGCAAATTGGATCAAATTGATTTATTCAAAATTCTTTTCCAATTATTACAAATAAATAAAATAAAGAGAGAAGATAAAAGGACTTCTTCAAAAACAACAAAGAAATATTGGAAATTGAATTTTAATTTTGGAGTATTTTATTTCATTTTATTTGAAAGATTATTTATTTTATTGTGGAGTTTATTAGTACTGAAAATGTATTTTCAAAAATTTGCATTTTTAGGCCAGAAAAATGTTCACTAGGTCAATAATAAGGCCATATAATGTGAATTTTTCTGGAATTTTTAGAATTTTATTTATTATAGTTTTCGTGTTTGTCTTATTTCTAGAAAAGGTTTAAAAATCTCCTTCACCGAACTGGGCCGGCCCAGCTAGTCGCCAGGCCGTGGCCCAGCCCAGCGCACCACCTTGCCAGGCCGCGCCGCCGTGTCCGCCCCGGACTCCTGTCGCCGCCTCGCCTTGCCCTCCTCCACGCCACCCGTCGCCCCCTCCTATAAATGCGCCGCCCAAGACCCCCTCTCATCCCCAAACCACCACCACCAGCAGCAGCAGCCGCCCCGCCGTCGAATGCCGCAGTCGTCGCCCGCTTCACCATCGACAGCCGCCGACGCCACCATCGCACCCGTCGCACCATGCCGCGCCTCCCTGACCGCTCTGCCACCCTAGAAGACCGCAGGAACCGCCGCCTGAAAGCCGTCACCGCTGCCATCCGCCTCGCCGTCGACCACCGCCACCGCCGTGGTACCTCCCAACCCCCTCTGCACTCAGTTTTTCCGTGGAGTTGGATGGACTCATTTATCTTCGAAGCTTCCACAGTTACTTCATTTAGTTGGCCTTCAACCATATTTATGTAATAGATACCCCTTATGAGATTTTCAATGTAATAAGTGTGTGATTGAACTCTGTTATAAATCCTCGGGTATTTTGTGTGTCAGCATACTGATCCAGGGATGACACTTAAGCACAGAGACTTTGATTCATTGGATCAGGTCGCTACAAAAATTGGGAGATGAATGGAAAACAACATTTAAAACTAAGTTTGGATTATATGAGTGGTCGGTCATGCCTTTTGGGTTAATTAATGCACCTAGTACTTTCATGAGATTAATGAACGAAGTTTTACGTGCTTTCATTGGACAATTTGTGGTAGTTTACTTTGATTATATACTGATTTATAGCAGATCATTGGAGGAACATTTACGTGTTGTTTTTATTTCTCTACGTGATGCACGTTTTTTTGGTAACCTTGAGAAGTCCACCTTTTGCACCGACCGAGTGTCTTTTCCTTGCTATGTTGTTACTCCACGGGGAATTAAAGTTGATAAAGCCAAGATTGAAGCTATTGAGAGTTGGCCGCAGCCCAAAACTGTCACACAAGTGGGTAGTTTCCTTGGCCTCGCTGGTTTCTATAGGCGTTTTGTGAGAGATTTCAGCATCATTGTTGCACCTCTCAATGAGCTTACAAAGAAGGATGTGCCTTTTGTTTGGGGTTCCGCACAGGAAGAAGCCTTCACGATATTGAAAGATAAGTTGACTCATGCTCCTTTACTCCAACTTCCTGATTTTAATAAGACTTTTGAGCTTGAATGTGATGCTAGTGGAATTGGATTAGGAGGTGTGATGACCCACAAGTATAGCGGATCAATTGTAGCTCTTTTCGATAAGTAAGAATGTCGAACCCAACGAGGAGCAGAAGAAAATGACAAGTAGTTTTCAGTAAGGTAATGCCTGCAAGTGCTAAAATCGTAAGTAGCGGAGTAGTTTGATAGCAAGGTGATAACCCACAAGTGTAGGGATCGCAACATCTTTTGAGGGTAAAGTATTCAACCCAAATTTATTGATTCGACAAAAGGGGAGCCAAAGAATATTCTTGAGTATTAGCAGTTGAGTTGTCAATTCAACCACACCTGGATAACTTAGTATCTACAACAAAGTGTTTAGTAGCAAAAGTGGTATGATAATAAAGGTAACGGTGCAAAAGTAAATAAGCGAAGAACAATATATGAAAAGCTTGTGGGCAATGGATCAGTGATGGATAATTATGCCGGATGCGATTCCTCATGTAATAGCTATAACATAGGGTGACACGGAACTAGCTCCAATTCATCAATGTAATGTAGGCATGTATTCCGTAAATAGTCATACGTGCTTATGGAAAAGAACTTGTATGACATCTTTTGTCCTACCCTCCCGTGGCAGCGGGGTCCTAGCGGAAACTAAGGGATATTAAGGCCTCCTTTTAATAGAGAACCGGAACAAAGCATTAGCACATAGTGAATACATGAACTCCTCAAACTACGGTCATCACCGAGAAGTATCCCGATTATTGTCACTTCGGGGCTGTTGGATCATAACACATAATAGGTGAATATAGACTTGGGATCAGGAACACACATATATTCATGAAAACATAATAGGTTCAGATCTGAAATCATGGCACTCGGGCCCTAGTGACAAGCATTAAGCATAGCAAAGTCATAGCAACATCAATCTCTGAACATAGTGGATACTAGGGATCAAACCCTAACAAAACTAACTTGATTACATGGTAAATCTCACCCAACCAATCACCGTCCAGCAAGCCTACGATGGAATTACTCACGCACGGCGGTGAGCATCATGAAATTGGTGATGGAGGATGGTTGATGATGACGATGGTGACGAATCCCCCTCTCTAGAGCCCCGAACAGACTCCAGATCAACCCTCCCGGGAGAGATTAGGGCTTGGCGGCGGCTCCGTGTCGTAAAACGCGATGAAACTTTCTCTCTGATTTTTTTCTCCCCGAACGTGAATATATGGAGTTGGAGTTGACGTCGGTGGAGGTCCAGGGGGGCCACGAGATAGGAGGCCGCGCCCTAGGGGGGAGCCCCCCTATCTCGTGGACAGCCTGTGGGCCCCCTGGCATTGATTCTTTCGCCAAAATTTCTTATTAATTCCAAAAAGTGCCTCCATGGATTTCCAGGACATTCCGAGAACTTTTCTTTTCTACACATAAAACAACATCATGGTAGTTCTGCTGAAAACAGCGTCAGTCCGGGTTAGTTTCATTCAAATCATGCAAGTTAGAGTCCAAAACAAGGGCAAAAGTGTTTGGAAAAGTAGATACGTTGGAGACGTATCAACTCCCCCAAGCTTAAACCTTTGCTTGTCCTCAAGCAATTCAGTTGATAAACTGAAAGTGATAAAGAAAAACTTTTACAAACTCTGTTTGCTCTTGTTGTTGTAACATGAAAAGCCAGCATTCAAGTTTCAGCAAATATTATGAACTAACCATACTCACAATAACACATAGGTCTCACAATTACTCATATCAATAACATAATTAGCTAGCGAGCCATAATAATAAAACTCGGATGACAACACTTTCTAAAAATAATTATAACATGATATAACAAAATGGTATCTCGCTAGCCCTTTACGAGACCAAAAACATAAATCAGAGCACCTTTAAAGATCAAGGACTGACTAAACATTGTAATTCATGGTAAAAGAGATCCAGTCAAGTCATACCCAATATAAACCAATAATAATGAATGCAAATGACAGTGTGCTCTCCAGGGGGTGCTTTTAATAAGAAGGGTGATGACTCAACATAAAAAGTAAATAGATAGGCCCTTCGCAGAGGGAAGCAGGGATTTGTAGAGGTGCCAGAGCTCGATTTTAAAATAGAGATTGAATAACATTTTGAGCGGCATACTTTCGCTGTCAACGCAACAACTATGAGATGGCTGTATCTTCCATACTAAATGCATTATAGGAAGTTCCCAAATAGAATGGTAAAGGTTTATACTCCCCCAACCACCAACAAGCATCAATCCATGGCTTGCTCGAAACAACGAGTGCCTCCAACATACAACAGCCCTGGGGGAGTTTTGTTTAATTATTTTGATTTTCTTTGATCATTTTGGATCATGGGACCGGGCATCCCGCTTACCGGCCCTTTCTCGTGAATGAGGAGCGGAGTCCACTCCTCGTGAGAATAACCCACCTAGCATGGAAGATATAGGCAGCCCTAGTTGTAACATGAGCTGCTCGAGCATACAAAATAGAATTTCATTTGAAGGTTTGGAGTTTGGCACATACAAATTTACTTGGGACGGCAGGTAAATACCGCATATAGGTAGGTATAGTGGACTCATATGGAACAACTTTGGGGTTTAAGGAGTTTGGATGCACAAGCAGTATTGCCGCTTAGTACAGGTGAAGGCTAGCAAAAGACTGGGAAGCGACCAACTGAGAGAGCGACAACAGTCGTAAACATGCATTAAAATTAATTCACACCAAATACAAGCATGAGTAGGATATAATCCACCATGAACATAAATATCATGAAGGCTATGTTGATTTGATTCAACTACATGCGTGAACATGTGCCAAGTTGAGTCACTCAATTCATTCAAAGGAGGATACCATCCCATCTTACCACATCATAATCATTCTAATAGCATGTTGGCACGCAAGGTAAACCATTATAACTCATAGCTAATCAAGCATGGCACAAGCAACTATAATCTCTAAATGTCATTGCAAATATGTTTACTTCATAATAGTTGTCTCAGGAACGATGAATCATCATATTTACAAAAACAAGAGAGGTCGAGTTCATACCAGCTTTTCTCATCCCAATAAGTCCATCATATATCGTCATTATTGCCTTTCACTTGCACGACCGAACGATGTGTAGAATAATAAGAGTGCACGTGCATTGGACTAAGCTGGAATCTGCAAGCATTCAACTCAAGAGAGAAGACAAAGTAATATGGGCCCTATGTTAAATAGACAATCATGCATATAAGATCCACTAAGCATTTTCAATATAGTCTTCTCGACCCCCAAAAGAAAGAAAAGAAAAGAAAACTATTTACACGGGAAAGCTCCCAACAAGTAAAAGAAGAACGAGAAATCTTTTTGGGTTTTCATTTTAATTTCTACTACAAGCATGGAAATTAAACTAACTAATTTTTTTGGTTTTTCTTAAGGTTTATCAAACACACAAGAAGAAAACTAGAAAGAGAAATTTAAACTAGCATGGAAAATACAATGAAAGAGTATGAGCACCGACAACCAGTGTGTGAACATGAATGTAAAGTCGGTGAGAAATACGTACTCCCCCAAGCTTAGGCTTTTGGCCTAAGTTGGTCTAGTACCAAGGACCACCTGGCTGATATCCATAAGTGAAACTGGGGTTGTACTGAGATGCAGAGGCAACAGCCTCCTGAGCAGCAGCGTGTTGGCGAGCTACCTCCATTCCCCTCTCGTATTCAGCGGATTCTTCCCTGGTGATAACATATCTTCCTTTTGCCTGATAATCAAAAAGGTAGGGGGCAGGAAGAGTAACAGGGACGACGTTGCGTCAGTCATAGATTAGTCGATAATGGAGGAATTGTTCATTCCTCTCAAGAAAATGATGATCAAACATAGCTTCTTTATCCAAATAAACAGGAGGTACAATCATAACCCCCTCTCGTGGAGCTATATTAAGAAAATTAGCCACACGGGTTGCATAAATTCCTCCAAAGAAATCACCCTTCTACTATTATTCTGCAATCTCGTGCAACTATTGCCCCAAGTTATAACCTTTATAACCCACACACAAAGACTCTTGAGGACACAAAGATCAGGGACACACATGTGACATGCTTCGTCATTGCCGTTAAAGCATCTACCAATAAAGAGAGCAAAATAATGTATTGCAGGAAAATGAATGCTCCCTATGGTAGCTTGTGCTATGTCCCTAGATTCTCCCACAGTAATACTAGCAAGAAAATCTCTAAATTCATATTTGTGAGGATCATTAATATTACCCCACTGTGGGAGTTTGCAAGCAGTTGTGAAATCCTCTAAATCCATGGTATAAGATGTATCATAAATATCAAACATGACACTAGGAGAATTACGCGTACAGTTATATTGGAACCTCCGCATAAAGGAATTAGTCAATTGATAGTATTGAGGACACTTATCTTGTAAGAAGTCCTCCAGCTCGGCATTACGCACATACGCGTCAAATTCCTCCTTGAAGCATGCTTCGACCATAAACTCATCGGATGGCCACTCACAAGCCCGTACATTTGCGTCCCTCAGCAATTTAACATCTTGCTCACGTATAGCAATCCTTGGCCCTTTCTTTGCCGAGGAACCTCCTTGGTACATTCTTCTAAGCATATTTCTTTTTCTGAAAATTTCTGAAATTTTAGTAACTTCAAAATAAAAGTGAATAAAACTAAACAAGATTGATGGCAACTACTCCTACAAGTGCCTAGAGCCTATATCATGCATTGGAATTGCTTGGGACCTCAAAATTTTAACATGCAAGCTCAAGAACATGGTCACCTATGCAGCAAAAATTTGCAATGAATAAAGCACTAGAACAAAAACTATTTGGACCAATGGAGGAGTCACATACCAAGCAACAATCTCCCAAAGCAGTTTTGTGAATGGAGCTTTGAGCTAAGAGATCGAAAATCGCAGCAAAACGAGCTAGAACTCGTGCTTGAGCTGGATGGGGATTTTTTTTGGGTAGAAGATGAAGTGTGTGGGTGCTGGCATAAGTGGAGGGGAGCCACCAGGGGCCCACGAGACAAGGGGTGTGCCCTATAGGGGGGGGGCCTCCTCTCTTGTGGCCTGGTGCTTGCCCTTCCTGCAGTGTTTTCAGTGCCTAAAATCCTCAAATATTCTAGAAAAAATCATACTAAATTTGCAGGGCATTTGGAGCACTTTTATTTTTGGACTATTTTTTAATGCACGGATAATTCAGAAAACAGACAGATAATACTATTTTTGCTTTATTTAATCTAAATAACAGAAAGTAAAAAGAGGGTACAGAAGGTTGTGCCTTCTAGTTTCATCAATCTCGTGGTTATCAAAATGAACCCACTAACAAGGTTGATCAAGTCTTGTTAACAAACTCATTCCGAATAACACGGAACCGGAGAAATTTCGAATAACACTAAGTTATGTCAACAGGGATATGAAAATCCCCAACAATAAGAATATCATACTTTTTCTTGACAGTAGGGAGAGGAAATTCGAAACCTCCAAAAATGATAGTTGGAACTTTTTCAATAGAATTGATGCTATGAACTTGAGATTGTTTCCTCGGAAAGTGTACCATATGCTCATTACCATTAACATGAAAAGTGACATTGCCTTTGTTGCAATCAATAACAGCCCCTGCAGTATTAAGAAAATGTCTACCAAGGATAATAGACATACTATCGTCCTCGGGAATATCAAGAATAACAAAGTCCGTTAAGATAGTGACATTTGCAACCACAACAGGCACATCCTCACAAATACCGACAGGTATAGCAGTTGATTTATCAGCCATTTGCAAAGATATTTCAGTAGGTTTCAACTTATTCAATTCAAGTCTACGATATAAAGAGAGAGGCATAACACTAAGACCGGCTCCAAGATCACATAAAGCAGTTCTAACATAATTTCTTTTAATGGAGCAAGGTATAGTTGGAACACCCGGATCTCCAAGTTTCTTTGGTATTCCACCCTTAAAAGTGTAATTAGCAAGCATGGTGGAAATTTCAGCTTCCGGTATCTTTCTTTTGTTTGTAATGATATCCTTCATATACTTAGCATAAGGATTTACTTTCAGCATATCAGTTAAATGCATACGTAAGAAAATAGGTCTAATCATTTCTGCAAAGCGCTCAAAATCCTCATCATCCTTTGACTTGGATGGTTTAGGAGGAAAGGGCATGGGTTTCTGAACCCATGGTTCTCTTTCTTTACAGTGCTTCCTAGCAACAAAATCTCTCTTATCATAACGTTGATTCTTTGATTGTGGGTTATCAAGATCAACAGCAGGTTCAATCTCTACATCATTGCTTTTGTTAGGTTGAGCATCAACATGAACATTATCATTCACATTATCACTAGGTTCATGTTCATCACCTGATTGAGTTTCAGCATCAGAAATAGAAATATGATTGGGATTCTTAGGTGTGTCTATAGTAGGTTCACTAGAAGCATGCAAAGTCCTATCATCTTTCTTTTTCTTTTTCTTTTTCTTAGAAGAACTAGGTGCCTCTAAATTATTTCTTTGAGAATCTTGCTTGATTCTCTTAGGGTGGCCTTCAGGATACAAAGGTTCCTGAGTCATTCTACCAGTTCTAGTAGCCACTCTAACAGCAAAGTCATTTTTATTATTCAATTCATCTAGCAAATCATTTTGAGCTTTAAGTACTTGCTCAGCTTGGGTAGCAACCATAGAAGCATATTTGCTAACGCGGTGAAGTTCATCTTTAACTCTAGCTAGATTATCGCTTACACGTCCTATCTCGAAAGCATTATTCTTTAACTCTCTACCAACATAAGCATTAAAACTTTCTTGCCTAGCCATGAAGTCATCAAATTCATCTAAGCATGGGCTACGAAATTTAGTAGAGGGAATTTCAACTTTATCATATCTATAGAGAGAATTTACCTTTACTACCTGTATCAGGTTATCAAGACAATATGGTTCTTCAGGCGGTAAATTAAGACCATGTATTTCTTCAATAGGAGGCAAATTCTTAACATCTTCAGCTTTAATACCTTTTTCTTTCATTGATTTCTTTGCCTCTTGCATATCTTCAGGACTGAGAAATAAAACACCTCTCTTCTTTGGAGTGGGTTTAGGAACAAGCTCAGGAGTTGGCTCAATTGGTTCAGGAATTGGCTCAGGAAGAGTCCAATTATTTTCATTAGTCAACATATTATTCAATAATATTTCAGCTTCAATCATTGTTCTTTCCTGAAAACACAACCAGCACAACTATCCAAGTAGTCCTAGGAAGCATCGGTTAGTCCATTATAAAAGATATCAAGTATTTCATTTTTCTTAAGAGGATGATCAGGCAAAACATTAAGTAATCGGAGAAGCCTCCCCAAGCTTGTGGGAGACTCTCTTCTTTGATTTGCACAAAATTATATATTTCCATAAGGCAGCTTGTTTCTTATGAGCAGGAAATATTTAGCGAGAAGTAATAAATCATATCACGGGACTACGCACACAACCAGGAGCAAGAGAAGTATACCAAGTCTTAGCATCACCCTTTAATGAGAACGGAAATATCTTAAGGATATATAAATAGCGAGACTTCTCATCATTAGTAAACAGGGTGGCTATATCATTCAACTTGGTAAGATGTGCCACAACAGTTTGATTCAAGGCCATAAAAGGATCGATTCAACTAAAGTAATAATCTCAGGATCAACAGAGAATTCATAATCCTTATCAGTAACACAGATAGGTGAAGTAGCTAAAGCAGGATCGGGTTTCATTCTAGCATTAAGAGACTGCTGCTTCCATTTAGCTAACAATTTCTTAAGATCATTTCTATCATTGCAAGCAAAAACTTCCCTAGCAGCTTCTTCATTCATAACATAACCCTTAGGAACAACAGGTAATACATAATCATTGGGGGAACCTTCATCATCACTATCATCAATAATAGGTTCTTCAATATTTTCATTCCCCCTAACTCTAGCAAGTTGTTCATCAAGAAATTCACCTAATGGCAAAGTAGTACCACGCACAGAAGTAGTTTCATCATGCATAGCAGAAGTGGCATCATCAATAACATGTGACATATCAGAATTCATAGCAGTAGTAGGTTTAGGTGTCGCAAGCCTACTAATAACGGAAGGAGAATCTAGTGCAGAGCTAGATGGCAGTTCCTTACCTCCCCTCGTAGTTGAGGGCAAAATCTTGGTTTTAGCGTCTTTCAAGTTCTTCATAGTGATCAACAGATATAAATCCCAAGTGACTAAGAGAATAGAGCTATGCTCCCCGGCAACGGCGCCAGAAATTAGTCTTGATAACCCACAAGTGTAGGGGATCGCAACAGCTTTCGAGGGTAAAGTATTCAGCCCAAATTTATTGATTCGACACAAGGGGAGCCAAAGAATATTCTTGAGTATTAGTAGTTGAGTTGTCAATTCAACCACACCTGGATAACTTAGTATCTGCAGCAAAGTGTTTAGTAGCAAAAGTGGTATGATAATAAAGGTAACGGTGCAAAAGTAAAGATAAATGATTTTGGGTTTTTGTAGTAATTGTAACAGTAGCAACGGAAAAGTAAATAAGCGAAGAACAATATATGAAAAGCTCGTAGGCAATGGATTAGTGATGGATAATTATGCCGGATGCGATTCCTCATGTAATAGCTATAACATAGGGTGACACAGAACTAGCTCCAATTCATCAATGTAATGTAGGCATGTATTTCGTAAATAGTCATACGTGCTTATGGAAAAGAACTTGTATGACATCTTTTGTCCTACCCTCCCGTGGCAGCGGGGTCCTAGCGGAAACTAAGGGATATTAATAGAGAACCAGAACAAAGCATTAGCACATAGTGAATACATGAACTCCTCAAACTACGGTCATCACTGAGAAGTATCCCGATTATTGTCACTTCGGGGTTGTCGGATCATAACACATAATAGGTGACTATAGACTTGCAAGATAGGATCAAGAACACACATATATTCATGAAAACATAATAGGTTCAGATCTTAAATCATAGCACTTGGTCCCTAGTGATAAGCATTAAGCATAGCAAAGTCATAGCAACATCAATCTCAGAACATAGTGGATACTAGGGATCAAACCCTAACAAAACTAACTTGATTACATGGTAAATCTCATCCAACACATCACCGTCCAGCAAGCCTACGATGCAATTACTCACGCACGGCGGTGAGCATCGTGAAATTGGTGATGGAGGATGGTTGATGATGACGACGGCGACGAATCCCCCTCTCCGGAGCCCCGAACGGACTCCAGATCAGCCCTCCCGAGAGAGATTAGGGCTTGGCGGCGGCTCCGTGTCATAAAACGCGATGAAACTTTCTCTTTGAATTTTTTCTCCCCGAACGTGAATATATGGAGTTGGAGTTGACGTCAGTGGAGGTCCAGGGGGCCCACGAGATAGGAGGCCGCGCCCTAGGGGGGCGCCCCCATGTCTCGTGGACAGCCTGTGGGCCCCCTGGCATTGATTCTTTTGCCAAAAATTCTTATTAATTCCAAAAAGTGCCTCCGTGGATTTTCAGGACATTCCGAGAACTTTTCTTTTCTACACATAAAACAACATTATGGTAGTTCTGCTGAAAATAGCGTCAGTCTGGGTTAGTTTCATTCAAATCATGCAAGTTAGAGTCCAAAACAAGGGCAAAAGTGTTTGGAAAAGTAGATACGTTGGAGACGTATCACAAGGTAATTTGTAACGAGCAAGTAATGATAGTAGTAACAAAAGTGCAGCAAGGTAACCCAATCCTTTTGAGGCAAAGGACAGGCCAAAACGCTCTCTTATGATAAGCAAAGCGCTCTTGAGGGTACACGGGAATTTCATCTAGTCACTTTCATCATGTTAGTTCGATTTGTGTTCGCTACTTTGATAATTTGGTATGTGGGTGGACCGGTGCTTAGGTGTTGTTCTTACTTGAACAAACCTCCTACTTATGATTAACCCTCCCGCAAGCATCCGCAACTACGAGAAAAGTATTAAGAATAAATTCTAACCATAGCATTAAACTTTTGGATCCAATCGGTCCCTTACGGAATAGCGCATAAACTGGGGTTTAAGCTTCTACCACTCTCGCAACCCATCATCTAATTGTTACTCCACAATTCATTCCCTTAGGCCCAAATATGGTGAAGTGACATGTAGTCGACGTTCACAGACACCACTAAGGGAGTCACAACATACATACTATCAAAATATCGAACACATATCAATTTCACATGATTACTTGCAACATGATTTCTCCCATGACCTCAAGAACAAAAGTAACTACTCACAAATGATAATCATGCTCATGATCAGAGGGGTATTAAATAGCATAACGGATCTGAACATATAATCTTCCACCAAATAAACCATATAGTAATCAATTACAAGATTTAATCAACACTACTAGTCACCCACATGCACAAATCTATAGTTTCGGTAATAAGATTGAACACAAGAGATGAACTAGGGCTTGAGATGAGATGGTGATGTTGAAGATATTGATGGAGATTGCCCTTCCCAAGATGGGAGCGTTGTTGGTGATGATGATGACGATGATTTCCCCCTCCGGGAGGGAAGTTGCCCCGGAGGAATCGCTCCGCCGGAGGGCAAAAGTGCTCGTGTCCAAGTTCTGCCTCGCGACGGCGGCGCTCCATATCGAAAGTCCTCTCCTTATTTTTTCTATGTCAAAATGACCTATATACCAGAAGATGGACACCGGAGGTGGGCCTGAGTGAGCACAACCCACCAGGGCGCGCCTGGGCTCCCTAGCGCGCCCAGGTGGGTTGTGCCCACATGGTGGGCCCCCTCTGGTAGTTATTTGCTTCAATATTCCTCAAATATTCCATAAAAATCTCCGTAAAGTTTCAGCTTGTTTGGAGTTGTGCAGAATAGGTAGCGTGACGTAGCTTTTCCAGGTCCAGATTTCCAGCTGCCGGAATTCTCCCTCTTTGTGTATACCTTGCATATTATGAGACAAAAGGCATTATAATTACTCCAAAAATCATTGTTATGTATAAAAACATTATAAATAACAGTAAGAAAACAGATGCAAAATGGACGTATCAAGGTGTGTTATTACAAGATGCCAAACCTGTTGCATACTTTTCTGAAAAATTGAGTGCGCCTAGTCTGAATTATTCTACTTATGATAAAGAATTATATACTCTTGTTCGGACTTTAGAAACATGGCAACATTATTTATGGCCCAAAGAATTTGTTATACATTCTGATCATGAATCTTTGAAACATATTAAGAGTCAAGCTAAACTGAATCATAGACATGCTAAATTGGTTGAATTCATCATTAAACACAAGAATGGTAAAGAAAATGTTATTGCTGATGCATTGTATCATCGTTATACTATGCTTTCACAACTTGACTTTAAAATATTTGGTTTGGAGACCATTAAAGATCAATATGTGCATGATACTGATTTTAGAGATGTAATGCAGAATTGTAAAGAAGGAAGAACATGGAACAAGTTCGTCGTTAATGATGGATTTCTGTTTCGTGCTAACAAGCTATGCATTCCAGCTAGCTTCTTTTGTCTGTTGTTGTTGCAGGAGGCGCATGGAGGAGGATTAATGGGACACTTTTGCATGAAGAAGACGGAGGATGTATTTGCTACACATTTATTTGGCCAAAGATGAGATGGGATGTTGAGCGTTTTGTAGCTCGCTGCACTACATGTCAAAAAGCTAATTCACGACTCAATACTCATGGTTTATATATTCCTTTGTCTGTACCTAATGTTCCATGGGAGGATATATCTATGGATTTTGTTTTAGGATTACCTCGAACAAAGAAGGGGAGGGTTAGCATATTTTTTGTCGTGGATAGATTTTCAAAAATGGCACACTTTATACCATGTCAGAAAAGCGATGATGCTACTAATGTTGCTGATTTGTTCTTTTGTGAAATTATTCACTTGCATGGTGTGCCAAATACAGTTGTTTCATATCATGATACCAAATTTCTTAGCCACTTTTGGAGATGTTTATGGGCTAAGTTGGGGACTAAACTGCTTTTTAGTACTACATGTCACCCCCAAACTGATGGACAAACTGAAGTAGTCAATAGAATATTGTCTACTATGCTTAGGGCTGTTTTGAAGAATAACAAGCAAATGTGGGAAGAATGCTTGCCCCATATTGAATTTGCTTATAATCGGTCACTGCATTCTACTACTAAGATGTGCCCTTTTGAAACAGTGTATGATTTCCTACCTCGTGCACCCATTGATTTCTTGCCTCTTTCATCTTCGGAGAAGGTTAATTTTGATGCTAAACAACATGCTGAATTGATCTTAAAAATGCATGAGTTAACTAAGGAGAACATTGAGCGTATTAATGCTAAATATAAACTTGCTGGAGATAAGGGTAGAAAAAATGTTGTGTTTGCACCTGGGGATCTTTTTTGGTTACATTTGCGTAAGGATATATTTCTTGATTTGCACAAATCAAAGCTAATGCCACGTGCTGATGGTCCTTTTAAGGTGTTAGAGAAAAGAAATGATAATGCATATAAACTTGAGCTGCCTGCAGATTTTGGGGTTAGTCCCACTTTTAACATTGCAGATTTTAAGCCATATTTGGGTGAGGAGGATGAGCTTCCGTCGAGGACGACTTCGTTTCAAGAAGGGGAGGATGATGAGGACATAAATACCATTGTTACACCCACAACCCCTGCTGCTATACATACTGGACCAATTACTAAAGCTCGCGCACGCGAATTGAATTACCAGGTACTTCTATTTCTTAGTGACAATTCTTTTGTTCATGAGAATATGATGTTGCCTAAATTGGATACATTTGTGTTGATTACTAATGAAGGGCCTAGCATGGACAAGAGGAATAAACACTAGAGCGGGATCAAGCATCGAGATGAAGCCGCGTGCGAAAAGATCCAAAATCGCGTTTCTAGTGCTTATTTGAGCACTTTGAAGCCTCTGTGATGACCTACAAGGACATGGACGAAATATACAAGATGTCCCTTCATAAATTTCATCCATAGCTTATTTTAGGTGCAGCACCACCTTATTTTTGGGCCAGGCCCATGTAATTCTGAAATACAACTTCCTAGGTTGTTTTTAGAGTCCGTATGTGTGGGGAAACAAAGTTAGGGTCCCTCCTGCATCTTCATGTGCATGACTTTCAAACACTGGATGTTTGGTACACACCGGATGTCTGGTCCATCACCCTGGCTCTGGATGAGCATACAAGAAATCCGGCCAGAACCCAACAGAAGCTATGTTATCTGAGCAGGATGTCCAGTATGCACCAGATGTCCGGTAGCTGAATGCACCACTGGATATCCAGTACTTTACCGGATGTCTGTGTGTTCTTTGCCTACGATGTTCATATCGTTGTGCACGTCTTCCAGCCACCAGGTCTCCAGTGATACAATGGATGTTCGGTACTTAACAACCACTTTACACTCAAACGGCTCTATTTGGAGCTACACTATATATACCCCTCTCCCACTCCGGGAGTGGGTTGACCACTTCTTTCAAAGCAACCCTAAAACACCCAGGTGCATCCTCTCACTCCCTCCTTCACCAAAACTTAGATCCCAGAGAGATTTCTAAGAGTTCCTGAGAGATTTTCCACCAAGTGATAGATACATTCCTTCCCCCTCTCTTGACCAAAGGAAATCTTGATTTGAGCAAGTCTTGAGCTTTTTCCCATTGTTCTTGTTATTGTTTGAGGTTGGAGACTCTTAGGCGGTAGGAGTTCTTCGGAAAGGAATCGGTTGTTGTGATTACCCCCGAAAAGCTTATGAAGGTTTGGAGGCCGCCTCAAGGTCTACCACTAGTGGTTGAGAATTGCCTTCGTGGTGATATCTCAAGGAGAATAGGGTGATCCATCGAGATGTATTGTGCCTTCATGGTAACACCCGCCCCTTCAACGGTGACTAGCTTCCCTCCAAGGAAGTGAACATCAGGATACATGCTCATCTCCGGATTTTCGGTTAACCCTAACCCTAACTCCTTACTTATGGTTACTTGTGCTTTGTTTTATTTGTTATATCTTATTGTGGTTGCTTGCATTTCTACTTGTTGAGTATATTGCTAGCACTAGTATCAATTTTGCAATTCTTAGGCTCACTTTCATATTCCTCAAAATTGCCTAAAATTCCTAAGTAATAATAAAAAATTGTAATTATACCTATTCACCTCCCACCCCACCCCCTCTAGGTAGATCTTTGATCCTTTCTAGCAGAAAGCACAATTTTAAGAAATTTTGTTGGACACAAAGATGTGAAAATATCTCACAGGCAATGACCATGATTAATCAATAATAAAATCCCTAGGATTGTCAAAAAAAATACTCCCACTACAAGCTTGATGTAAATGTGTCTTTATCGATTTGATTACCAGAAGAAGAATTCTTTACTGTGAACATGGTCACGTTATTGACCTTGAATGGTATTCATCGTGCGAAATGGCTTTCTCAACATCTAGTATTTGTATCAAGCTTGTTTCTGGTTCTCTGCTAGTTGAAATCTATGTATAGCCAGCTGCACTTTTTTTGTGTTTGCCTCTCTAGGAACATCGCAGATATATTCCAGAAGTTAATTAAGCTTGTCTTTTGGCTCTCTGACATTGATTGCTAGTCATTGCCAAGCGCGTAATATCTCAAGTAAAGTTCTGCTCGTTTTCTATTATAACATTTTTTGCGAATAAAGTACTAATAATGTGTAAAAATTAGCTCTACATGGTAGTACTAACATTAATTAAGGCATGGCCTAGTGACTTTGGTACCAATGGGATAGAAATGACACTTCCTCGAACCGCATAGGACCACTTCCTCAACGGTGTCTCCTCCACGGATGAGCCGGAGGCATGCGCAAGCGTCGAGCGCGTGCTTGTAGGCGCCAGGCGCACCATCGTGGTGTTGGGGAACGTTGCTGAAAATAAAAAAATTCTACGCTTCACCAAGATCAATCTATGGAGTCATCTAGCAACAAGAAAGAGGAGTGCATCTACATACGCTTGTTGATCGTGCGGAAGCGTTCAAGAGAACGGGGTTGAGGGAGTCGTACTCGTCGTGATCCAAATCACCGATGATCCTAGTGCCGAACAGACGGAACCTCTACGTTCAACACATGTACGGTTGGGGAAGACGTCTCCTCCTTCTTGATCCAGCAAGGGGGAGAGAGAGGTTGATGGAGATCCCGCAGCACGACGACGTGGTGGTGGAAGTAGCAGCGATCTCGGCAGGGCTTCGCCAAGCTCTACAAGAGGGAGAGGTGTTGCAGAGGGAGAGGGAGGCGCCAGGAGCAGGGGTCCGCTGCCCTCCCCCCCCCCGTCTTTATATAGGGGCCAGGGGGCGTCGGTCCCCTAGAGATCCCATCTCAAGGGGGAGCAGCGGCCAAGGGGGGGACTTGCCCCCCCAAGTCAAGTGGGGCGCCCCCCCACCCCTAGGGTTTCCAACCCTAGGCGCAGGGGAGGCCCAAGGGGGCGCACCAGCCCACTAGGGGCTGGTTCCCTTCCCCACTTCAGCCCATGGGGCCCTCCGAGATAGGTGGCCTCACCCGGTGGACCCCCGGGACCCTTCTGGTGGTCCCGGTACAATACCGGTGAGCCCCCGAAACTTTCCCGATGGTCGAAACTGGACTTCCTATATATAATTCTTCACCTCCGGACCATTCTGGAACTCCTCGTGACGTCCGGGATCTCATCCAGGACTCTGAACAACTTTCGGGTTACCGCATACTAGTATCTCTACAACCCTAGCGACACCGAACCTTAAGTGTGTAGACCCTACGGGTTCGGGAGACATGCACACATGACCGAGACAACTCTCCGGCCAATAACCAACAGCGGGATCTGGATACCCATGTTGGCTCCCACATGTTCCACGATGATCTCATCGAATGAACCACGATGTCGAGGTTTCAAGTAATCCCGTATACAATTCCCTTTGTCAATCGGTACGCTACTTGCCCGAGATTCGATCGTCGGTATCCCAATACCTCATTTAATCTCGCTACCGGAAAGTCACTTTACTCGTACCGTAATGCATGATCCCGTGACCAACCACTTAGTCACTTTGAGCTCATTATGATGATGCATTACCGAGTGGGCCCAGAGATACCTCTCCGTCATATGGAGTGACAAATCCGATCTCGATCTATGTCAACCCAATGACACTTTCGGAGATACCGTAGTATACCTTTATAGTCACCCGATTCGTTGTGGCGTTTGGTACACCCAAAGCACTCCTACGGTATCCGGGAGTTACACGATCTCATGGTATAAGGAAATGATACTTGACATTGGAAAAGCTCTAGCAAACGAACTACACGACCTTGTGCTATGCTTAGGATTGGGTCTTGTCCATCACATCATTCTCCCAATGATGTGATCCCGTTATCAATGACATCCAATGTCCATGGTCAGGAAACTGTGACCATCTATTGATAAACGAGCTAGTCGACTAGAGGCTCACTAGGGACGTGTTGTGGTCTATGTATTCACACATGTATTACGATTTCCGGATAACACAATTATAGCATGAATAAAAGACAATTATCATGAAAGAGGAAATATAATAATAACCATTTTATTATTGCCTCTAGGGCATATTTCCAACAGTGTCCCACTAGCACTAGAGTCAATAATCTAGTTACATTGTGATGAATCGAACACCCATAGAGTTTTGGTGTTGATCATGTTTTGCTCGCGGAAGAGGTTTAGTCAACGGATCTGCAACATTCAGATCCGTATGCACTTTGCAAATATCTATGTCTCCATCTTGAACATTTTCATGAATGGAGTTGAAGCGACGCTTGATGTGCCTAGTCTTCTTGTGAAACACTGGCTCCTTGGCTAGGGCAATAGCTCGGTGTTGTCACGAGAGAGTGTTATCAGCCCGACGCATTAGGTATGACTCCTAGGTCGGTGATGAACTCCTTCACCCATATTGCTTCATCGCTGCCTCCGAGGCTGCGATGTACTCCGCTTCACATGTAGATCCCGCCACCACACTTTGCTTGCAACTGCACCAGCTTACTGCCCCACCATTCAAAACATACACGTATCCGGTTTGTGACTTAGATTCATCAGTGCGTGTCGAAGCTAGCATCGGCGTAACCCTTCTGACGAGCTCTTCGTCACCTCCATATCTGAGAGACATATTCTTGGTCCTTTTCGGTGCTTCGAATATTCTTGACCGCTGTCCAATGTTCCATGCCAGATTACTTTGGTACCTTCCTACCAAACTTACGGCAAGGTTTACATCAGTCCAGTACACAAGATGGCATACATGATAGACCCTATGGCTGAGGCATAGGGGCGACACTCATCTTTTCTCTATCTTCTGCCGTGGTGGGACATTGAGCCGAGCTCAATTTCACACCTTGCAACACGAGCAAGAACCCTTCTTGGACTGATCCATATTGAACTTCTTCAATATCTTATCAAGGTATGTGCTTTGTGAAAGACCTATGAGGCGTCTTGATCTATCTCTATAGATTTTGATGCCTAATATGTAAGCAGCTTCTCCAAGGTCCTTCATTGAAAAACACTTATTCAAGTAGGCCTTAATGCTGTCCAAAAGTTCTATATCATTTCCCATCAAAAGTATGTCATCCACATATAATATGAGAAATGCTACGGAGCTCCCACTCACCTTCTTGTAAACGCAGGCTTCTCCATAAGTCTGCATAAACCCAAACACTTTGATCATTTCATTAAAGCGAATGTTCCAACTCCGAGATGCTTGCACCAGCCCATAGATGGAGCGCTGGAGCTTACATACCTTGTTAGCATTTTTAGGATCGACAAAACCCTCCGGCTGCATCATATACAGTTCTTCCTTAAGATGACCGTTAAGGAATGCCGTTTTGACGTCCATTTGCCATATCTCATAATCATAGTACGCGGCAATTGCTAACATGATTCGGACGGACTTCAGCTTCGCTACGGGAGAAAAAGTCTCATTGTACTCAACCCCTTGAACTTGTCGATAACCCTTAGCAACAAGTCGAGCTTTATAGATGGTAACATTACCATCCGCGTCCGTCTTCTTCTTAAAGATCCATTTGTTTTCTATCGCTCGCCGATCATCGGGCAAGTCTGTCAAAGTCCATACTTTGTTTTCATACATGGATCCTATCTCGGATTGCATGGCTTCAAGCCATTTGTTGGAATCTGGGCCCGACATTGCTTCTTCATAGTTCGAAGGTTCACCATTGTCTAACAACATGATTTCCAGGACAGGGTTGCCATACCACTCTGGTGTGGAACGTGTCCTCGTGGACCTACGAAGTTCAGTGGTAACTTGATCCGAAGTACCTTGATCATCATCATTAGTTTCTTCTCTAGTCAATGCAGGCACCACAGGAACATCTTCCTGAGCTGCGCTACTTTCAAGAGGTAGTACTTCATCAAGTTCCACTTTCCTCCCACTTAGTTCTTTCGAGAGAAACTCTTTCTCCAGAAAGGACCCTTCTTGGCAACAAAGATCTTGCCTTCGGATCTGAGGTAGAAGGTATACCCAATGGTTTCCTTAGGGTATCCTATGAAGATGCATTTCTCCGACTTGGGTTCGAGCTTTTCAGGTTGAAGTTTCTTCACATAAGCATCGCATCCC
Organism: Aegilops speltoides; assembly: GCA_021437245.1. Classification (NCBI taxonomy): domain Eukaryota; kingdom Viridiplantae; phylum Streptophyta; class Magnoliopsida; order Poales; family Poaceae; genus Aegilops; species Aegilops speltoides. The sequence continues at coordinate 351,132,289 of CM038142.1, read as the reverse complement.
CAAACTTTTAGAAACGATAGCTTAGGTTTCTTCCCAAACCATAACTCATACAGTGTCGTCTCAACGGATTTAGACGGTGCCCTATTAAAGTGAATGTAGCTGTCTCTAGAGCGTATCCCCAAAATGATAGCGGTAAATCGGTGAGTGACATCATAGATTGCACCATATCCAAAAGAGTGCGATTACGACGTTTGAACACACCGTTACGCTGAGGTGTTCCAGGCGGCGTGAGTTGTGAAACGATTCCACATTTCCTTAAGTGTGTACCAAATTCGTGACTTAAATATTCTCCCCCATGATCTGATCGTAAGAACTTTATCTTTCGGTCACGTTGATTCTCTACCTCATTCTGAAATTCCTTGAACTTTTCAAAGGTCTCAGACTTGTGTTTCATCAAGTAGACATACCCATATCTACTCAAGTCGTCAGTGAGAGTGAGAACATAATGATATCCTCTGCGAGCCTCAACGCTCATTGGACCGCACACATCAGTATGTATGATTTCCAATAAGTTGGTTGCTCGCTCCATTGTTCCGGAGAACGGAGTCTTGGTCATTTTGCCCATAAGGCATGGTTCGCACGTGTCAAACGATTTGTAATCAAGAGACTCCAAAAGTCCATCAGCATGGAGCTTCTTCATGCGTTTGACACCAATGTGACCAAGGCGGCAGAGCCACAAGTATGTGGGACTATCGTTATCAACTTTACATATTTTGGTATTCACATTATGAATATGTGTAACATCACGTTCGAGATTCATTAAGAATAAACCATTGACCAACGGGGCATGACCATAAAACATATCTCTCATATAAATAGAACAACCATTATTCTCGAATTTAAATGAGTAGCCATCTCGCATTAAACAAGATCCAGATACAATGTTCATGCTCAAAGCTCGCACTAAATAACAATTATTGAGGTTTAAAACTAATCCCGTAGGTAAATGTAGAGGTAGCGTGCCGACGGCAATCACATCGACCTTGGAACCATTCCCGACGCGCATCGTCACCTCATCCTTCGCCAGTCTCCGCTTATTCCGCAGCTCCTGTTTTGAGTTACAAATATGAGCAATCGCACCGATATCAAATACCCAGGAGCTACTACGAGTACTGGTAAGGTACACATCAAGTACATGTATATCACATATACCTTTAGTGTTGCCGGCCTTCTTGTCTGCTAAGTATTTGGGGAAGTTCTGCTTCCAGTGTCCCTTTCCCTTGCAATAAAAGCACTCAGTCTCAGGCTTGGGTCCATTCTTTGGCTTCTTCCCGGCAGCTGGCTTACCGGGCGCGGAAACTCCCTTGCCGTCCTTCTTGAAGTTCTTCTTACCCTTGCCTTTCTTGAAACTAGTGGTTTTATTGACCATCAACACTTGATGTTCCTTTTTGATTTCCACCTCTGCTGATTTCAGCATTGAAAATACTTCAGGAATAGTTTTCACCATCCCCTGCATATTGTAGTTCATCACAAAGCTCTTGTAGCTAGGTGGGAGCGACTGAAGGATTCTGTCAATGACCGCCTCGTCCGGGAGGTTAATCTCCAGCTGGGACAAGCGGTTGTGCAACCCAGACATTTTGAGTATGTGCTCACTGACAAAACTATTTTCCTCCATCTTACAACTTTAGAACTTGTCGGAGACTTCATATCTCTCGACCCGGGCATGAGCTTGGAAAAACCATTTTCAGCTCTTCGAAAATCTCATATGCTACGTGTTGCTCAAAACGCTTTTGGAGCCCAGGTTCTAAGCTATAAAAGCATGCCACACTGAACGAGGGAGTAATCATCAGCACGTGATTGCCAAGCGTTCATAACGTCTTGGTTCTCTGGGATGGGTGCTTCACCTAGCGGTCCTTCTAGGACATATGCTTTCTTGGCAGCTATGAGGATGATCCTCAGGTTCCGGACCCAATCCGAATAGTTGCTGCCATCATCTTTCAGCTTGGTTTCCTCTAGGAACGCGTTGAAGTTGAGGTTGACATGAGCGTTGGCCATTTGATCTACAAGACATTTTGCAAAGGTTTTTAGACTAAGTTCATGATAATTAAGTTCATCTAATCAAATTATTTAATGAACTCCCACTCAGATTAGACATCCCTCTAGTCATCTAAGTGATACATGATCCGACTCAACTAGACCGTGTCTGATCATCACGTGAGACGGACTAATCATCATCAGTGAACATCTCCATGTTGACCGTATCTTCCATACGACTCTTGTTCGACCTTTCGGTCTCTTGTGTTCCGAGGCCATGTCTGTACATGCTAGGCTCGTCTAGTCAACCTAAGTGTTTTGCATGTGTAAATCTGTCTTACACCCGTTGTATTTGAACGTTAGAATCTATCACACCCGATCGGTGCTTCAAAACAACGAACTTTCGCAACGGCGCACAGTTAGGGGGAACACTTTCTTGAAATTATTATAAGGGATCATCTTATTTACTACCGTCGTACTAAGCAAATAAGAAGCAAAACATGATAAACATCACATGCAATCAAATAGTGGCATGATATGGCCAATATCATATTGCTCCTTTGATCTCCATCTTCGGGGCGCCATGATCATCTTCGTCACCGGCATGACACCATGATCTCCATCATCATGATCTCCATCATCGTGTCTTCATGAAGTTGTCACGCCAACGATTACTTCTACTTCTATGGCTAACGTGTTTAGCAATAAAGTAAAGTAATTTACATGGCGTTATTCAATGACACGCAGGTCATACAAAAAATAAAGGGAACTCCTATGGCTCCTGCCGGTTGTCATACTCATCGACATGCAAGTCATGATTCCTATTACAAGAACATGATCAATCTCATACATCACATATATCATTCATCACATCCTTTTGGCCATATAACATCACAAGGCATATGCTGCAAAAACAAGTTAGACGTTCTCTAATTGTTGTTGCATGTTTTTTACGTGGCTTCTATAGGTTTCTAGCAAGAACGTTTCTTACCTACGTAAAACCACAACGTGATATGCCAATTTCTATTTACCCTTCATAAGGACCCTTTTCATCGAATCCGATCCGACTAAAGTGGGAGAGACAGACACCCGGTAGCCACCTTATGCAACTAGTGCATGTCAGTCGGTGGAACCTGTCTCACGTAAGCGTACGTGTAAGGTCGGTCCAGGCCGCTTCATCCCATGATGCCGCTGAAACAAGATAAGACTAGTAGTGCCAAGAAAATTGACAACATCAACGCCCACAACAAGTTTGTGTTCTACTCGTGCATAGAAACTACGCATAGACCTAGCTCATGATGCCACTATTGGGGAACGTTGCAGAAAATAAAAAGTTTCTACGCTTCACCAAGATCAATCTATGGAGTCATCTAGCAACGAGAAAGAGGAGTGCATCTACATACCCTTGTAGATCGCACGGAAGCGTTCAAGAGAACGGGGTTGAGGGAGTCGTACTCGTCGTGATCCAAATCACCGATGATCCTAGTGCCGAACGAACGGCACCTCCGCGTTCAACACACGTATGGTTGGGGAAGCTGTCTCCTCCTTCTTGATCCAGCAAGGGGGAGGGAGAGGTTGATGGAGATCCAGCAGCACGACGGCATGGTGGTGGAAGTAGCAGCGATCTCGGCAGGGCTTCGCCAAGCTCTACGAGAGGGAGAGGTGTTGCAGAGGGAGAGGGAGGCGCCAGGAGCAGGGGTCCGGCTGCCCTCCCTCCCCTCCTCTTTATATAGGGGCCAGGGGGCGCCGGCCCCCTAGAGATCCCATCTCAAGGGGGGCGGTGGCCAAGGGGGAGACTTGCCCCCAAGTCAAGTGGGGCGCCCCCCCCCTAGGGTTTCCAACCCTAGGCGCAGGGGAGGCCCAAGGGGGGTGAAACAGCCCACCAGGGGCTGGTTCCCTTCCCCACTTCAGCCCATGGGGCCCTCCGGGATAGGTGGCCCCACCCGGTGGACCCTCGGGACCCTTCCGGTGGTCCCGGTACAATACCGGTGACCCCCGAAACTTTCCCGATGGCCGAAATTGGACTTCCTATATATAATTCTTCACCTCCGGACCATTCCGGAACTCCTCGTGACGTCCGGGATCTCATCCGGGACTCTGAACAACTTTCGGGTTACCGCATACTAGTATCTCTACAACCCTAGTGTCACCGAACCTTAAGTGTGTAGACCCTACGGGTTCGGGAGACATGCAGACATGACCGAGACAACTCTCCGGCCAATAACCAACAGCAGGATCTGGATACCCATGTTGGCTCCCACATGTTCCATGATGATCTCATGGAATGAACCACAATGTCGAGGATTCAAGTAATCCCATATACAATTCCCTTTGTCAATCGGTACGTTACTTGCCCGAGATTCGATCGTCGGTATCCCAATACCTCGTTCAATCTCGCTACCGGCAAGTCACTTTACTCGTACCGTAATGCATGATCCCGTGACCAACCACTTAGTCACTTTGAGCTCATAATGATGATGCATTACCAAGTGGGCCCAGAGATACCTCTCCGTCATACGGAGTGACAAATCCCAGTCTTGATCTGTGTCAACCCAACAGACACTTTCGGAGATACCTGTAGTATACCTTTATAGTCACCTAGTTATGTTGTGACGTTTGGTACACCCAAAGCACTCCTACGGTATCCGGGAGTTACACGATCTCATGGTCTAAGGAAATGATACTTGACATTGGAAAAGCTCTAGCAAACGAACTACACGATCTTGTGCTATGCTTAGGATTGCGTCTTGTCCATCACATCATTCTCCAAATGATGTGATCCCGTTATCAATGACATCCAATGTCCATGCTCAGGAAACCATGACCATCTATTGATAAACAAGCTAGTTGAAAGTGCAACTAATCCCCGGGTGGTTTTGGTAACTAATAACAACATATATATCATTGAACTAATAGTTACTTGAGAATCATTTCAGAAAGTTCATGATATGGGTATGGCAAGGATCAAGAAGTGGACCCTCAAAATGCTAAGGCAAGCATTGGCAAAAGCTCAAGACTCCATTTTTGGTTTAGTGATCCAAGATCACATTGAGTCCATAGGAAAGCCAATACTATTAAAAGGGATGAGGTTATGATGATGATCCGGTTGCTCAAGTGCTTAGTGATACATCTCCTAAACTTTCAAAGAACTTTCACCGCCATATACACTCATAAGTAATCTCGGTCCCACCGATTTTCCAAACTCAGTCACACCGAGATGAACCACCTCAGCCATAAAGCCAAACCCTAGAAAACTCGGATTTTCCGATTCTGAACTCGGTCTCACCGAAAAATGAGTTGCCAAGCTTCAGAATCATACATCATCAAATCGGTGTCACCGAGATGATGAAGTCGGTCCCACCGAAATTGGCAAGCTCTTGTCTTTGCACGAATCGGACTCACCGAGATTGTATTTTCGGTCCCACCGAAAATCCCAACGTTCACATTATTTGAACTTTCGGTCTCACCGAGTTGTCAACTTCGGTCCCACCGAGATTGGTCTAATGTGTGTAGCGGTTGGATTTTGTGTGGAGGCTATAAATACCCTCCACCCCTCTTCATTCGTGAGAGAGCCATCGAAAGAACTACCACTCCTACCTTACATTTACGAGAAGAGAACTACCTACCCTTGTGTTGAGATCAAGTTGCTCCACTCCCACCATATGAAGCTTGATCTCTAGCCTTCCCAAGTTGCTTTCCACTCAAACCTTTCTTCCACCACAGCCAAATCAGTGAGGAGAGTTGAGTGTTGGGGAGATTATCATTTGAAGCACAAGAGCAAGGAGTTCATCATCATCAACACCATCTATTACCTTTTGGAGGGTGGTGCCTCCTAGATTGGTTAGGTGTCGCTTGGGAGCCTCCGTCGAGATGTGGAGTTGAACCAAGAAGTTTGTAAGGGCAAGGAGATCGCCTACTTCGTGAAGATCTACCCCGAGTAAGGCTAGCCCTCCGTGGGTGTAGGCCATGATGGAATAGACAAGGTTGCTTCTTCGTGGACCCTTCGTGGGTGGAGCCTCCGTGGACTCTCGCAGCCGTTACCCTCCGTGGGTTGAAGTCTCCATCAACGTGGAAGTACGATAGCACCACCTATCGGAACCACGAGAAAAATCACCGCGTCTCCAAAATTGCGTTTGCTCTTCTCCACCTCTCTTTACTACATGTGCAATTTACTTTCCGCTGCCTATACTCTAGAATTGCATGTGTAGGGTGATGCTTGACTTGATCATAATTGTGAATCTGCCAAAAACTGTTCTTTATCAAAAGGCTGAATTTTTATATTGTCAAGTAGTCTAATCACCCCCCCTCTAGACATACTTTCGATCCTACAAGTGGTATCAGAGCTTTGGTATCCATTGTATTGGTTTCCATTGCATTGGACTCCATAAGCTTGGTCTCACAACCTTGGAGAGTATGGCGTCTAGTGAGGGTAATTTTCGTAGAGGTCCTTACTTTGATGGTACAAACTTTGCTAGTTGGAAGCATAAAATGAAAATGCATATTCTTGGCCATAACCCAGCCGCATGGGGCATTATTTGTGTTGGTATGCAAGGTGAATTCTTGAGGAAGGAAAAGTTCGGATCGCGGCTTCTAGCGGAAGAATTGTGGATGTTGCAAAACAATGCTCAAGCTTGTGACATTCTCTTCAATGCCTTGTGTCCCGAGGAGTTCAACAAAATCAGCCGTCTTGAGAATGCAAAAGAGATTTGGGATACTTTGGTTGAAATGCACGAAGGTACCGAGTCCGTGAAGGAATCAAAGCTAGACATTCTTCAAGGTCAACTTGACAAGTTCAAGATGAAGGATGGTGAAGGAGTCGCTGAAATGTACTCTAGGCTTGCTCTAATCACAAATGAGATTGCCGGCTTAGGAAGCGAAGAAATGACCGACCGATTCATCATCAAGAAGATTCTCAGAGCTTTGGATGGAAAGTATGACACCGTGTGCACTTTGATCCAAATGATGCCAAACTACAAGAATCTCAAGCCAACCAAGTCATTGGAAGAATTGTTGCTCATGAGATGACACTTAAGGATAAGGAAGAGCTTCACAACAAGTCAAGTGGTGCTTACAAAGCTACAAGTGATGCTCCCACAACCTCAAGTGACAAGTTAGTTTCCAATGAAGAGATAAGCCTAATGGTCAAGAACTTCAACAAATTCTACAAGAATAGAAGCAAAGAGAGAAGCTCAAAGTCTAGATCATATGATGAAAAGAGATCTTCTAGTCGTGATCGAAACTGCTACAATTGTGGAAGACCCGGACACTACTCAAATGAGTGTACGGCTCCCCACAAGAGAAGAGAAGAATCTCCAAGAAGAAGAAGCTCAAGAGATGAGTCACCTCGGAAAGAGAGAAGGAGTAGAGATGATCGTTATGAACGAAGACCCTCTCGGAGAAGCAAGGATTCAGAGAGGAAAGACAAGTCATCAAGGAGCTACACAAGAAGAAAACATCAAGCTCATGTAGGTGAATGGGTCTCCGGCTCCGACTCCGACAATCAATCCGAAGGAAGCTATCACTCCAACTCCGACTACAGTCAAGATGAAGGTGTTGCCGGTCTTGCTCTCGTATCCTCCAACTCCAACTCCTACGACTTAATTGATTCACCAAATGAGGGAATTGGAAGATGCTTCATGGATAAAGGCCCCAAGGTATCACACCCTGAATTCATTGACTTTGATAGTGATGAGGATGACTTACTTGGTGAAGATGAGCTCTTACATGATAAATCCAATGAACCTAGTAATGATGAACATGCTAGTAGTCTTTATAGTCGAGAAGAGTCGAATGACAATGCTATGAAGGAGATTGAGCGTCTAACTAAAGAACTAAACACTCTTAAGTTAGCTCATGAAACAACTCAATAAGATCATAGAGAGCTCCTAAGATCTCATGAGAAGCTACGCTTCGAGAAGCTCACTCTAGAGCAAGAACATGAGTTTCTAAAAGCAATCAATGACGATCTTCGAAAGAAGAGTTCTTCATATCTTGCCAAACGACTTCTCTTGTCTAATTTCTTGCCAACCATTAAGACTAAGCATGACAAGCATAAGAAAAATTCTTTCTCTAGTAGTAACAATAACCATGCTAAATCCAATGTTGTTGCTTCTAGTAGTTCTCTTGATTCCACTAACAATGTTTCAAGCCAAGTTACACTTGAGCAAGAAAATAGTTTATTGAAAGGGATTATAGAAAAGGTGTCTACAAGAGCCTTGCGGAAGCAAGAACTTTGAGGAAATTGTTCGCAAGCAAGGAAGGCACCGAAGAATCAAGGAATTGGTTTTGAGCGAAAGTTCAACGCCGAAGGTGTTGAATGGGAAGAAGGTCAATATCCTACTCCACGGTTTGTTTCTCAAAAGGAGAAGTATGATCCTACTTCTTCCAATGTGGAACAAGCTCAAGATGACCTTCCACCACAAGACCACAAGCTAAAAGGCAAGGACAAGCTTCAAGAGGAGATTGATGCATTTATTGAAGCACCTCAAGCCATGGTCAAGTGGGTTCCCAAGGAAGCGTCAAGTTCTACTTCGTCAAGCTCAACTACAACCCCAAGGATTCCCATCAAGATGATGTGGATCCCGAAGAAGAAGAACTAGAAAGTTCTTGAGGGTGACTCCGCCAACATACTTCACTCACATTCATTTTGGCAAAAACTTGTGCAATCAACTTCCACATCGTGCACTAGTTCATGGAGTCACAAACCCTCTTGTTGGTAAGTCAAGGGACAAGGTAATCATTGCTTTCATGGACATCATCTATTGTGAACTTCAATCTATGTCCATGGATATCCTTGTTTGTTCCTTGTGGGACTAACCCATGTAGGTATTGAAAGTGCCCGAATCCAAAGGATAGCTCCAAACTCTTGATGATCTTCATCAACATTGAGCATCCACATCTTCAACATCTACATGAAGTCTTCTCGACAACCCAAGGTTAGTTTGACCCTTTAAAGGGGTTCTCACATCTAGGGGGAGCTTTGCTCTAAAGAATTGAGCTAAAGCATCTTCAAATGATGTGAACACATCAATGCTTTATGTAAAAGTGGTAACCCCACTTGTGCTTAAACGATGAGTATGACCTATGATCAAATGTTCTCATTTGGCTCCTAAGTCAATATACTCATATAAAGATGACCTAGTCATCGACAAATTGTGTGCTAGTTGCTAGAGTTTTGGTTGTGCATGTTTGACACATATTTCATTTGCTATCTTATTGTGTGAGCATGTTGGATGCATGATTTTATCCATTCGAGGACATCCATTTGTTGTTTTGGTCGTTTTGATTTTTCTAACCAAATGGATGGACAAGAATGCCTAAGTACCTCCCCTAGCTATCTATGCTTTCTTGTCTCAAATTCTATTCATGCTTACATCACAAACTTTGAACAAGTCATTTTCGGACCCTCCGGTGAGGAGCACTTTCGAGCCACCGATCCGTCAAAGGCTAACTTCCAAAACCTTCTAATTGATTTCGGTCGACCAACTCACTCAAACTCGGTCGAACCGAAAGCATTTAGATCGATCTAGGTTTTCACCTCGGTGAAACCGAGTTGTGATTTTCGGCGTGATCGAAGTGCATAATCGCCTAGCAGTTATCCATCTCAGTGCCACCGAAGTTTTACAACTCGGTCCCACCGACAAAAAGGGTATATATACTCAGGGCAGCGCGTTGATTTCTCCTTCAAACGTTTCGCCCCCACACCCCTTGCTGACGTCGCCTTGGTCTTCGGATCGTCGCCATCGTCGCCTGTGCGCCCTCGCCGCAGGTCTCCGTCGCCGTCAACGGACATCTTCTCCGCGCCGTTGCCGCCGTAGAAAAACTCCACCAAGTTAGGGTGAGTTTTGATCCCACTCGTGCTCCCATCTCCGATTCAATGCACGCTTGGTTTGCCTAGTATCTTGCCACGATTGAAATCTTCCTGTACACCAGATTAGTTCATTTGGACTAGATTCGAGTAAAAGTTTTAGGGTTAGGTTTCCGCCGAACACATCTCGGTGAGACCGATTTTACATTTTCGGTATGACCGATTTGGCCTATAGCCATTGATTGCACCTTCGGTCCAACCGAAGTTGTGCAAATCGGTGTGACCGAAATAAGGATTCTGTGAAACCCTAGTGTTTTCGGCAGACGAAACCCACTTCGTCAAACCGAAAGTGGTGTGAAAGCTTCATTTAACACTTCGGATTCACGAATATTAAACTCGGTCGACCGAAATGTCTTCTGTGAAAACCTAATACTAGAATTTGAACACATTTTTTTGCAAAACTTCGCATTTTGTGATGACTCTTCTTCTCTGCCTACACCTTATCTATTCACAAAGTTGTCGGCCATGTCGATGCCGTGATGTCGAAAAGGTCAGAGACACCCATTGCAGATATTCCAGAGGCAGGCACTAGTCCTGATCCTAGCAGCTCATCAGATGATGGTGAGAGGAGTACACCAAGTGGTTTGCCTCCTGCAGCCACCAGAGCCAGAAAGAAGAGGAACCCAGATGATGAGGATTCTGATTTCGTTGTTGAGGAAGAGGTAACCTCAAAGCCCAAAAGGAAAGTTGTTGCCAAAGAGCCACAAGGACAGCAAACTAAGAAGGGCACCAGGAAAGTCAAGCAGTCAACTGTTGCCAAGAAGCTGAATTTGGAAGAGGCAACTGCAAGCAAAGTAAAGAAAACATCCAAGAGAAAGAGATTAGTGCATGATGATGCAGCAGCAGAAGATGAGGATGAGGAAGCACCCCAGCCTCCTCCTCAGAAGCCTAAGTTCATGGGTGATGCCATTAAGGCTGGAGCCACATCAAAGCCCAAGCAATCTGCTCCAGCTAAGGCAGCTCCAAAGAAAGCCTGCTTGCCAAGCCCAAGAAGACATCGGAACATTCCAAATCTAAAAGAACAAGGATGATGTGCCACCAGTGTGTCGATGATGAAGCACCAGTTTTGCGAAACTTCGTCCAAAACTGCCACTACATAATGATGCTCATCCTCAAGCCGAGGATATGAAGGCAAGGAAAGATAGAGGTCTCGGGCTATGGAGACAAGCTGACCCATATGCCGTGAGGAGAAGAACTGCTGTTGATCCCAGATTTCACACGAGAGCAGCAGGACTTCTATGAGACCGTCTTGATGGACAAGAAGCCCATAGTCGCAGACACAAGATATGTTGATTTGGAAGTACATTGACAAATAAGAGCACAGAGATTTCTTTCCACATGTGCATGAAAGTTTCACTTTGCTTATGGTGTTGCAGACTTTGTAGGTCGAAATTGACAAGGTGGAATGATGAGATGATAATGCAATTCTATGCCACACTCATTTCTACCCCGATGGAAGGATTGTGTGGATGATGAAGGCCAAAGATTTTCTTCATCTGTTGAAGAATGGGCAGAACTTCAATGCTCCAAAGGCAACGAGAGGATGATATAGATGTATATGGGATTCCAAAGAAGAATCATGAATCCATGAAGAACATGTACAAAGAGGTTCCAAAGAAAGCATTTGGGAATCTGGAAGCTCGGCTCGATGTACTATCTCCGTGCAGGTTTACCTACCACTAATACTATTTTGAGGCATACCTTGATGCCCAAGTCCGAGATCATCGCATGATCGAGGATACTCTATCAACATGCTGCACATACTTGATGAGAAAGCACCTTTCAAGGTGATGGACTTGATGGTAGAAACCATTAAGAGGATTGCGGTGACCGAAAAGGTCATGTGGATTTGCCCATGATTCAGATGCTTATCAATGCCAAGTTTGGCATGGGCACATTCTTGTTGGATAGAGAACACTTACCACTTTGCAGCCAGAGCATGAAGACAATGTTGTTGTGATGGATGAGGAGGATCCAACTTCGTTGAAGGTCAAGTCAAGATTGAAGCTGCCAAGAAAGCCAAAGTCGACAAGGAAGCAAAGAAGCAGCTAAACCAAGAGCTTCGGAGAGCAAATTCTTGAAGCTACCCAAAGGATTGAACAACGCCTGCCAGCATTATGCAGTCTCGGAGAGCCTAGAGAGGATTGTTGAGGACAAGATCCACGCTCTGGGCGTGAAGTCGATCAAGTGCAAGTGATCACAACAAGCTTGAGGCGACATTGAGGAAGCAAAGCGGGAGAAGGAAGAGCTTATGCATGAGATGCGGGATGACCTAGTCCAGATGCTTATCAGCAGATCGCTCCGGTTCCCACAGACCCCGATCACCTGCTATTCGATGGATCGACACGGGACTACAGCTTCAAAGACCTCCCACAGTTCCAAAGATTACTCCTACTCCAGCTCCAGCTCCAAAGGACCACTCCTCCAAAGACAGACATCACCAAGTCTTCGCCGATCTTGTCATATCCACTCCGACATCAACCTGCATGAGCCGCCAGTGAGTCCCCAATGGACGTTTAGCTCTATGCCTTTTCGAACTTTTGGTAACTTGTTGCCAAAGGGGAGAAATTGTATAGATCATAGGACTTCGAGAGAGAGTCTTGTTGTCGCTTTTGCTCTTTCGTTCTTTTGCGGTTTCTTTGAGATACTTTTGGTTTTCGAGACATTCAGTGTGTTTGATACTACGTTTGATTCTACCTTAATGAGTGCTAGGTCGTACTATGCTTTAATGTGTGCTTAATGCTTATCATATGCTATTCCTATCTTATATGACCATTTACTCATGTCTTGGTGATTGGGTGCATGCTGTTCATTCTTATCATTTTGTGCGCTCCACCAAGATGTATGTGACATGGAAGAGTGACCCATGATCCTAATCGATTGTGCATTTGCATTCAAACGCAAATCTTAAATAATGCACAAATTTAGGGGGAGCTCTTGCTTATCACATACTTCTCAAAGCGACGATATTATTCATTGATTATATCCTTTGTCGAAGCTTTGATCTATATGTTGTCATCAATTACCAAAAGGGGAGATTGAAAGTGCAACTAATCCCGGTGGTTTTGGTAATTAATAACAACATATATATCATTGAACTAATAGTTACTTGAGAATCATTTCAGAAAGTTCATGATATGGGTATGGCAAGGACTGAAGAAGTGGACCCTCAAAATGCTAAGGCAAGCATTGGCAAAAGCTCAAGACTCCATTTTTGGTTTAGTGATCCAAGATCACATTGAGTCCATAGGAAAGCCAATACTATTAAAAGGGATGAGGTTATGATGATGATCTGGTTGCTCAAGTGCTTAGTGATACATCTCCTAAACTTTCAAAGAACTTTCACCGCCATATACACTCATAAGTAATCTCGGTCCCACCGATTTTCCAAACTCACCACACCGAGATGAACCACCTCAGCCATAAAGCCAAACCCTAGAAAACTCGGATTTTCCGATTCGAACTCGGTCTCACCGAAAAATGAGTTGCCAAGCTTCAGAACATACATCATCAAATCGGTGTCACCGAGATGATGAAGTCGGTCCCACCGAAATTGGCAAGCTCTTGTCTTTGCACGAATCGGACTCACCGAGATTGTATTTTCGGTCCCACCGAAAATCCCAACATTCACATTATTTGAACTTTCGGTCTCACCGAGTTGTCAACTTTGGTCCCACCGAGATTGGTCAAATGTGTGTAACGGTTGGATTTTGTGTGGAGGCTATAAATACCCCTCCACCCCCTCTTCATTCGTGAGAGAGCCATCAGAAAGAACTACCACTCCTACCTTACATTTCTGAGAAGAGAACTACCTACCCTTGTGTTGAGATCAAGTTGCTCCACTCCCACCATATGAAGCTTGATCTCTAGCCTTCCCAAGTTGCTTTCCACTCAAACCTTTCTTCCACCACAGCCAAATCAGTGAGGAGAGTTGAGTGTTGGGGAGATTATCATTTGAAGCACAAGAGCAAGGAGTTCATCATCATCAACACCATCTATTACCTTTTGGAGGGTGGTGCCTCCTAGATTGGTTAGGTGTCGCTTGGGAGCCTCCACGAGATGTGGAGTTGAACCAAGAAGTTTGTAAGGGCAAGGAGATCGCCTACTTCGTGAAGATCTACCCCGAGTAAGGCTAGCCCTCCGTGGGCATAGGCCATGATGGAATAGACAAGGTTGCTTCTTCGTGGACCCTTCGTGGGTGGAGCCCTCCGTGGACTCTCGCAGCCGTTACCCTCCATGGGTTGAAGTCTCCATCAACGTGGAAGTACGATAGCACCACCTATCGGAACCACGAGAAAAATCACCGCGTCTCCAAAATTGCGTTTGCTCTTCTCCACCTCTCTTTACTACATGTGCAATTTACTTTCCGCTGCCTATACTCTAGAATTGCATGTGTAGGGTGATGCTTGACTTGATCATAATTGTGAATCTGCCAAAAACTGTTCTTTATCAAAAGGCTGAATTTTTATATTGTCAAGTAGTCTAATCACCCCCCTCTAGACATACTTTCGATCCTACACTAGTCAACTAGAGGCTCACTAGGGACATGTTGTGGTCTATGTATTCACACATGTATTACGATTTCTGGATAACACAATTATAGCATGAATAAAAGACAATTATCATGAACGAGGAAATATAATAATAACCTTTTTATTATTGCCTCTAGGGCATATTTCCAACACGTGGCATGTAGCGCCTCAGCTACAACAAGACTGACACCGTGCTCGGGCTCGGGGCCTACAACACCCAGGTTGATGGACTGCATACGAAGGAGATCTTTGCATGTGTGGCTCTCGGTGATTTAGGTATGATGTGCAGATGTACAATTAACAATTTTCTTAAAGGACATGCCTCATATTCCAAGTTGATGCACACTAATAGAATGATAGATATGCCCTTCTCGATTAATTGTTAGCAGTCTCCTTGTTTCTTTATCTCTGCACAACTAATTTGTGGATCTGGTGACCTATAGTTTATGATGTCCAATGTGGTTAGCTCTGCATCAGAATGCGTATTACCTCACTAGTCTAGCCAAAGCTATGATGTCTGCACATTAGAATACATCTAGCTTTAGTTTCCCTCTGAATATTCAGTTTACATCCTTGACTTAATGGCAATGCTTGTTATCCGGAATAATTCATGTGGGCAACTGTCCTGGACAACTAACCACTATTTTCTCTCCCTTGGTACATGCTTGCTTGATTAGTTGCTCATGTCTTCGATTCTCTTGGTGACAGTACATGTGAATTGATTTAATAGTTGGAACATTGACAAAAAATGTTCTCCATCACGAAATCCTAGTGTGGAATTGGTGTTGAATAAATTTCCTAATCCCCATCTGGTCTTAGGGAACATGCCTTTTGCAGTTATTGAAGGGGTTTATTAATTGGTTAACCTTCAGCATCGTTTGTTCTTCATCATGGATTACTACCATTCTATTTATGTTGAAGATGGATTTCCTATTTGATAACTAGTCCTACCACATGTTGTTAACAATAGTCGACAAAGAAATGTTTCCGTTGTGGTGCTTTAAAACTTGGCTTTACTAATCGTGTTTGTTTCTGAATTTCAAGTGGTTTCTTACATTTGACTATATTTTTGTTGTCATTCTGAGTTATATTTTGTTTGCCAAAGGCACATAACTGCTAAAGTATTCGTACAATATAGTCAAGGTTAGATCACCGAAAATTGGGTTCTACTTTGTTGATAGAATGTAATTCTTGCAGTCCCGGTACCCTATCAAATCTTTTTAAGTGACAAAAATGGCATGTGTTAGCTTGTTCTAGGAGTTGATATGTTGAGACTTCCTTCTAGGGTTCTCCCGAGACACATCTTTTTTATATTATCGTTACCTATTATATAATCAAAAAATAGCATTGATAAGTGATATTTTGGTTATCTATTGAAAGTAACTATGTATTCAATTTTACCTTGAAGTCGATGATGTGCAACATATTGTTTTCCTTTCAAGTATCTGCGCTTAATACTAACCTTCTTTTGATTTATTTCCATCTCAAAATCATCTCACGGGCCAAACACGACTAGAGTTCTACACAAGTTGTTATTGTTAGCAATGACCCTTTTATTGAAGGGGTGATGAAACGTCCTTGTTGCTTTTTCTGTATTATTATTACTTTGAGAGGTTTTATGTTTCTACCGGCACCGTCATTCTTTGCCTTTGTAACTAACCTACTATCTATTGTTAATATACATTATGACCTATATATGAGAATCTTGCATCTCATTCATCAGATTAGTAATGTTTCATAAGCTCATTTCTTACCACACTCTATTTTATTTACAGCTGTATGCACCTCATCTATACACATTAGCCCTTGGATGGGTTCATCTTGCGCCTGGACTCCTTCTCTTCTTCGTTTTCAGCTTGTTTTTTCCAAAAAATCTTGCAGTCCCTTAACCACTATCAAATATTTGTTCTCAGATCATTTTTTCCAAAAATGACATGTAATTCTTGGGTTTATTTCTAATATATATGTGTAGCCTTTTTGGGTTTGTTCTTGAGTATAGGGATCCCATATTATTAAGAGGGGATCGACGGGGTTCGAAGAGATAAGCCCAAGCTCACGCTTTCTAACATATTTCATGTTCACTCCTTACCCAATATTCCACTCATGTCCAGTGCAAATGCTACACCCATACTCCAGCCAAGAAACCCTACTTCTATAATTCACGAAAAATTTGTATAGGACTTCCTAATCTATAGTGCACCAGCTGTGCTCCACTGCCATCACTGTCGTAATGGATATCAGGTCTATCGTCCTAGCACCGGATGTTCGGTACACACCGAAAATCCGGTCCCCAGGCACCAGTGGCTATGTGATTTGGGCTGGACTTATGGCTGGCACCGGTTGTCCCGTGGCTCAATGTTCCACCAGATGTCCGGTACTCCATCAGATGTTCGGTCCCTCCTGCGTCTTCACGTGCATGACTTTCAAACACTGGATGTTTGGTACACACCGGATGTCTGGTCCATCACCCTGGCTCTGGATGAGCATACAAGAAATCCGGCCAGAACCCAACAGAAGCTATGTTATCCGAGCAGGATGTCCAGTATGCACCAGATGTTCGGTAGTTGAATGCACCACTGGATGTCCAGTACGTTACCGGATGTACGTGTGTTCTTTGCCTACGATGTTCATATCATTGTGCATGTCTTCCAGCCACCAGGTGTCTAGTGATACAACGGATATTCGGTACTTAACAACCACTTTACACTCAAACGGCTCTATTCGGAGCTACACTATATATACCCCTCTCCCACTCCAGGAGTGGGTTCACCACTTCATTCAAAGCAACCCTAAAACACCCAAGTGCTCCCTCTCACTCCCTCCTTCACCAAATCTTAGATCCCGGAGAGATTTCTGAGAGTTCTTGAGAGATTTTCCACCAAGTGATAGATACATTCCTCCCCCCCCCCCTCTCTTGACCAAAGGAAATCTTGATTTGAGCAAGTCTTGAGCTTTTTCCCATTGTTCTTGTTATTGTTTGAGGTTGAAGACTCTTACGCGGTAGGAGTTCTTCGGAAAGGAATCGGTTGTTGTGATTACCCCCGAAAAGCTTATGAAGGTTTGGAGGCCGCCTCAAGGTCTACCACTAGTGGTTGAGAATCGCCTTCGTGGTGATATCTCAAGGAGAATAGGGTGATCCGTCGAGATGTATTGTGCCTTCATGGTAACACCCGCCCCTTCAACGGTGACTAGCTTCCCTCCAAGGAAGTGAACATCGGGATACATGCTGATCTCCGGAGTTTCGGTTAACCCTAACCCCAACTCCTTACTTATGGTTACTTGTGCTTTGTTTTACTTGTTCTATCTTATTATGGTTGCTTGCCTTTCTACTTGTTGAGTATATTGCTAGCACTAGTATCACTTTTGCAATTCTTAGGCTCACTTTCATATTCCTCATGATTGCCTAAAATTCCTAAGTAATAATTAAAATTGTAATTATACCTATTCACCCCCCACCCCACCCTCTCTAGGTAGATCTTTGATCCTTTCTAGCAGAAAGCACAATTTTAAGAAATTTTGTTGGACATAAAGATGTGAAAATATCTCTCAGGCAATGACCATGATTAATCAATAATAAAATCCCTAGGATTGTCAAAAAAATACTCCCACTACAAGCCTAATGTAAATGTGTCTTTATCGATTTGATTACCCGAAGAAGAATTCTTTACTGTGAACATGGTCACGTTATTGACCTTGAATGGTATTCATCGTGCGAAATGGCTTTCTCAACATCTAGTACTTGTATCAAGCTTGTTTCTGGTTCTCTGCTAGTTGATTTCTATGTATAGCCAGCTGCACTTTTTTGTGTTTGCCTCTCTAGGAACATCGCAGATATATTCTAGAAGTTAATTAAGCTTGTCTTTTGGCTCTCTGACATTGATTGCTAGTCATTGCCAAGCGCGTAATATCTCAAGTAAAGTTCTGCTCGTTTTCTATTATAACATTTTTTGCGAATAAAGTACTAATAATGTGTAAAAATTAGCTCTACATGGTAGTACTAACATTAATTAAGGCATGGCTTAGTGACTTTTGTACCAATGGGATAGAAATGACACTTCCTCAAACCGCATAGGACCACTTCCTCAACGGTGTCTCCTCCGCGGATGAGCCGGAGGCATGCGCAAGCGTCGAGCGCGTGCTTGTAGGCGCCAGGCGCACCATCGTGGCATGTAGCGCCTCAGCTACAAGAAGACTAACACCATGCTCGGGCTCGGGGCGTGCAACACCCAGGTTGCTGGACTGCATACAAAGGAGATCTTTGCATGTGTGGCTCTTAGTGATTTAGGTATAACGTGCAGATGTACAATTAACAATTTTCTTAAAGGATATGTGTCGGTGTCAAAACCGGCGGATCTCGGGTAGGGGGTCCCGAGCTGTGCGTCTAGGCGGATGGTAACAAAAGACGAGGGACACAATGTTTTTACCCAGGTTCAGGCCCTCTCGATGGAGGTAAAACCCTACGTCCTGCTTGATTAATATTGATGATATGGGTAGTACAAGAGTAGATCTACCACGAGATCAAGGAGGCTAAACCCTAGAAGCTAGCCTATGGTATGATTGTTGAGATGTATGTTCTGTCCTACGGACTAAGGCCCTCCGGTTTATATAGACACCGGAGAGGCTAGGGTTACACAGAGTCGGTTATAATGGTAGGAGATCTACATATCCGTATCGCCAAGCTTGCCTTCCACGCCAAGGAAAGTACCTTCCTGGACACGAGCCGAGTCTTCAATCTTCTATCTTCGTAGTCCGGGAGTCCGGCGGATATTGATAGTCCGCTGTCCGGACACCCCTAGTCCAGACTCCTCGGTAGCCCTGAACCAGTCTTCAATGACGATAAGTCCGGCGTGCATAATGTTCGGCATTGCAAGGCGGGTTCCTCCCTTGAATAATCCGGAGAAGATAATGAACACCAGGATAGTGTCCGGCTCTGCAAAATAATTTCCACATTCCAAACGTAGAGAGAATAAAACATATACACCGATCTAATCTGCTGACGTATTATGCGGCGTGACATCTCACCGGCACCAAGCCTTTGTTTAAATTACTGTACCACTTCAGCATGTTTAGCGAAGCGGTTTCCTTGGCACATCCTGTCGAAGCAGAGATCGTGTTCCCCTTATTCCGGGATTCTCATTAATACGTGCATGGGTAACCCAACCGTTCCCGTCGCCACGCCTCCTCTATCGAAGGGGAATCCCAAACGGTCACGAAGACGACCCTTGGTATTTCTCCCCCCTTTATAAGAGGACCAAGGCATGTCCTTGTCTTTCCACCTCGCATCGAATCTTTCCTCTGCTCCCAGTTCCAACACCTAGAGCTTCAGATTCGAGCGCTTCGGATCCACAACAATGTCCGGCTCCGACCTCCAGGGCCGGTGGATGCCGGAGGAGGACATATTGAAGTTGCGTGAGGCCAAGTACACGGCCTCACGGTTTCGACAGGTTGCCTGCCCTGTGGCAGGCCGTGCCAGCCCCGAGCCCGGCGAATCGTCGTTTCGATCTCACCTCCGTCGGGATTAGGCTTCCCGACGGATCCTTTCGTGAGGGGGCTCCTGTTCTACTACGGGCTGGACTTCCACGACTTGGCTCCGGAGTCCATCCTCCATATCTCCGCATTCATCATTGTCTGTGAAGCCTTCCTCCGCGTCATTCCCCACTTCGGCCTGTGGCTGAAAACATTCAAGGTGGAGCCGAAGATGATCAAGGGGCGCCAAGCGGAGTGTGGCGGGGCGACCATAAGCAGGAAGGTCGATGCCCCGTGGCTTGAAGGTTCCTTCCAAGAGGAACAGAGATTGTGGCAGCAGGAGTGGTTTTACATCACCGTTCCTAGGGGCAGAAAGCAAAAGCCGCTGCCCTCTTTCCGCCCGGGACCTCCACGGCAGCTGATGTCGTGGGTCAACCAAGGGCTCAACTGGGGCCGTCCAGGGCGTGCCAGCGCTTCTGAGGCGGTTTGAGACCTCCAAACAAGGGAGATTGACCTGGTCAAGGTGATGCAGTCATGCTAACTAGGCACCTCCTACCTGCAAACGTCGTCCTCTCCGTTTATGGGAGTTCAATCCGGAGGGACCTCGTATCCTCCAACATTTCATGGGTGCGACACCCTCGGAGATGTACGAGCTGTTCTTCGGACCGCAGGTGGCGTGTCCGGATTTGGCGAGGATGCGGGACTAAGCGCGATTGCCGGATACTCGGGTAAATAGCTCAAAGCCGGACATTCTATTTGTATGCCTTTCAAAAGATCGTCTCGACCCTTCATTCTTTACAGAATGGGTGGCGCAATCAAGGCTGATAAGGTGTCCGCCCCCTCGAGACCGCCTTTGGAGCCCGTGGCTGGTCGAATGTTGGAGGTTGCGCCCATGGAGGCGGCGACGGGGAGATAAAGGAGCTAATACTTGCCTGAAGGTGACCAAGAGGAGGAACCAGGATCCCTCCTTCGAGGGAGAAGAGGACCGCCTCCGGAGATCCAGAGGTCAAATCCCCTAAGCGTGGGAAGAAATCCTCACTGGGGGGTCCGGCGTCCGGAGAGAATCCGGACGCGCAATCCTCGCCGAAGGGCCAGCCCTCCAATGAGCCGTGAGTATGAAAGAGGAAAATAAGGGAATACCTTCGTTTATGCTTCTGTAGGTAACCGAAATATTTATATCGCAGTTCGGATCTGCAGCCGTCTCAGATGAGTTCATCCTCGGGGGATCTTCTTCCGAGATGATGGAGCGCGACTCCGTCTGCCGCGTCGCCAGATGAGGCAGGCGAGCCCAAAGTGTCGTCGCGGAGGGCGTTCCCGAGTCCGGAGGGGCCAAAGAGTTCAACACCCACCAGAGTCCGGCCGGGAGAACTGAAGAGTTTGCTTGAGAGGGCGTCCATTTCAGAAGATCACCGTGCGTTAATTCGTATGGTGATTGGAAGGATTTCGTCCGCTGAAAGCGGATTGCGTGACGCTGCCATGAGCTTGCTGGCGAGATTCGAGGTATACGAAAATAACGCACCCCTTTGTTGTTCTAACAGTTTGTGCATGTAAAAAATGCGCCCTGTATAGATAGTAGCCCCTGAGACTCGGTGGGTTGTCGGAGACGACAGCGTGCCGAGGATCGAAAATCTAAACATCTCAGGTAATGAATACCGCCGTTCTGATACAGGTGGCGGATAGTCCGGGGGCCAGCCGGACTGATCGATTTTGTTGAATCGAGTCGACAAGCGGACATGGCGGATCTTGATATCGCACTTGTCAATCGGCGACTTGACGAGTCGCAAGGTAAATAAATTCTCCGCAGATCGCTTTATTGAGTGGGTTAAAGCCCTCCTCGATAAGTTATATGCTTGTTTATCTGCAGCAGTCTTTGCTGTGGAGAGTTTTCGGCGAGCTTGCACAAGCTAAGGAGCAAGCCGAAGGAGTGATGCGGCGGCTTTCTTGGCGGCCAAGAGTTGAAGGTCGAAAAGGCTGCGCATTGCCTAAGCGGGCGGAGGTGGCAATTGGCCAAGAAATTAAAGGATGCTACCGACCGTGGCGAGGCTCTTGAAAAGGAGCGCCTATCGGGCGGGAAGACTGAAGAAGGCCACCGCCGAAGCCAAGGATGCCCGCTCGCAATGCGGCTATGAAGGAGGAGCTGCGCCAAGCCGAGAAATCGCGGTGGCAAGCCTTTTCTTATCGCGCCGGTTTATGGATGCCAAGTACGCTCAATTTGAGCGGCGGTGGAGTTCGGAGGATCCGTACATGGATTTGGTGCGAGTCGGTGATGCCGTTAAACACTTCCGGAGCCAAGGGGATCACGAGGCGGAAGAGTTGTATTGGTCTCAATTCCACAGCCCGGATCGCGCTCTTCCTCTGTCGGACAGGTTGGCCGAATGGGCCGAACTGAATAGACTGTCCGGACTGGCCATGACTTACATCGTGGCCCATATCTGGCCAGAAAGATCCAAGGCGACGAGCTACTTTGGCTTATTGCAGCAATTCCTTGGTGCGGTGCCGCATATAAGGGAGATGAAGCGGTCGGCCTGCATCGAGGGCGCACGGATGGCCCTTGCTCGTGTGAAGATGCCACCACCGTTGTTGCCCAGGGTCCGGATGGAAGCCGGCTCCCTGCTGAGCACTACTTCGGAGAAGTCATGCGCGGTGCTCGTAAAGTAGAGGCACAGTGCTCAAAGAATGTAACGTTCAAATGAACGCAATACCTTGTAAATTAATGATTATAGTATGAATGCTTTTTATACTTGTGCTTCCAAGTAGTAAAACTTCTCCTGTGCAGCCGTTTGCGTATACTTGTGTATAACCCGAAGATGCGATCTTTGGCTTCAGCCCCTTGCACAAGGTGCCGGGTGTTTGCAAAATAGCGCTTTTCACATTTTAATCCGACGCCTCGGTCTGTTATAAGGAGGTGGTAGCGTAGCGAACGAGGCAATCCGGACTATGGTGCTTTATTTCTTTCACTTAGCGATGGAGCTCGAGGGTGGGCTACGATATAGCCCCTAATGACACCGCACATCTCCGGATTCGAGTGCGTATGTGCTGACCGAAGCGGTCCTTCATCAAGGCGGGAATTCTAAACATTCCGTAGTCGATCAAGAGGTGACCAGACTCTCGCTATATCATGATGATCGGTTTTCGGCTTTCTCTCGAGGTGCTCGCCAAATTAATCGGGGCACAATCGCAGAGTTCTCCGGTGCTGCGTTAGCCGGGTGATACTGGAACGTAAGGCAGCAAAACACGGAGCCGGCAAACCCAACATTTGACCAAAGACATGATTCGAGCTGATGCATATAATGCCTAACTTGAGACGCCAACACTCCCAAAGGTGTTCGGACTTTGTGATAACGGGCAGAATTATGCCCTAAGCCCCTTGTGTCAGTGTACGGGCATTGTCTTACGACGCGCCGATGCCAAAGCGCCAGTTCGCCTTTGGCTATAGGAAGAAGCCGAGGAGATTTAACAACAAGAGACAAGAATAAAAGGTCTACGAGGGTCTTAATCTGAAAAGAATCCTTGCGACGGGTCCCTATCGCACGCTCTGCGCTGTGTCTCCGCTATGCCGTTATCACGGACGGAATGCGCACGTTGTTCATCTGTAGAAAGAGAGGAACACTTTAGTTTTAGAAACAGTTCGTGCGAAAATAATGCAAAAGAATAAGTGTAAATAATTAAAGCTAGGTTTATATGAAACCGCGGTTAGTTGTGCGCGCAGCCCCTTGTGAGAGGGTATGCGGCTAGGGAGCCCCTAGCCTGCTGAGTCCGGATTCGTCTATCCGAGTCCGGGGTCTTTAAATGACCCGCGCACTGAAATGGCGCCATGTGGACCGGGCATCTTAAGTGTAAGAGACGCGTAATGTGGTATAGCGTTGAAGCGGACAAAAGCCTTTCGTCCCAATAGTGCTTGATATTCACTTTTGAATGGGACGATATGGAAAATTAACTTTTCGCGTCGAAAGTTGTTCGGCGATCCGAACACGACTTCGAGTAGTATTGAGCCTGTGCACCTGGCGTAAGGGCCTGGCGTCACTCCTTTGAAGGAAGTGCGGCTGTGTCGAATTTTGGTAGGGTCTATCCCCATTCGACGGATTGTGTTTGAATATAGCAGGTTTAAGTCACTGCCTCCGTCCATCAGGATGTTTGTGAATTGCAATCCGTCTATGATCGGATTCAAAATCAGGGGAGTCCTTCCCACGTTTCGAACGCTTCTGGAATAATCCAGGTGGTCGAAAGTGATTGGTTTTGATATCCAATCTCTATAGTTTGCTGGGCTGGACCGTACGAAGCTCTTTTTAGAAAGTGCCGCATTGTTTTTCCGTGTCCTCACATGAAGTGAGTTTACTGCTTTGACCCCTTGTGGGAAAGTCTATTGTTTTCCGTGCCACGGTGGCGGGTTTATCTTCTTAAACTGACGCGCGAGCCCCTTGTGTTCGGCGCTTAGTCGGCCGAATGTTTGAAAACCCAACAATCCCTGTGGGTGTGATTTGCGGGCCTTCCGGGGGTACTGTGGATTTGACATATCCGACCCAAAATTTTGTGTAGGTTAGACAGTTCGTCGCTGTCATCCTTGAGGGGCTGAGTTTTACTATTTGGCCGTGAGCTTTTAAATCCGGCGATCGCCGTGCTCTTTGGGCTTTTCTCTTTATTCCGGCGCTGCTCTTTTCTGCGCCGTGATTTTCCATTTCCATCTCTTATCTCGGATGTACTTGGGTCGTTGGTGGTGCATCTTGCCAGCCAGCTATCCTCTCTGCACAGAAGCGGGTCATGAGGCTTGTTAATGCGGTCATTGTCCTTGGTTTCTCCCGACCGAGGTGTCTGGCGAGCCATTTGTCTCGGACATTGTGCTTAAAAGCTGCTAAGGCTTCAAGTCCGGACGATCGACTATTTGGTTCTTTTGGTAAGGAACCTGCTCGAAATTTCATGCTGACTCTCCGGGCTGTTGAGTTATGTGACATAGGTCGTCTGCATCCGGAGGCCGGACATAAGTCCCTTGAAAATTTGCTCTAAACGCTTCCTCGAGCTCTTCCCAACTTCCAACAGTATTTTCTGGGAGGCTTTTGAGCCAATGACGGGCTGGCCCTTTAAGCTTGAGGGGTAGATATTTTATGGCGTGGAGATCATTGAAGGAAATATGCCCTAGAGGCAATAATAAAGTTATTATTTATTTCCTTATTTCATGATAAATGTTTATTATTCATGCTAGAATTGTATTAACCGGAAACATAATACATGTGTGAATACATAGACAAACAGAATGTCACTAGTATGCCTCTACTAGACTAGCTTGTTAATCAAAGATGGTTAAGTTTCCTAACCATAGACAAAGGAGTTGTCATTTGATTAACAAGGTCACATCATTAGTTGAATGATCTGATTGACATGACCCATTTCATTAGCTTAGCACCCGATCGTTTAGTATGTTGCTAATGCTTTTATCCATGACTTATACATGTTCCTATGACTATGAGATTATGCAACTCCCGTTTACCGGAGGAACACTTTGGGTACTACCAAATGTCACAACGTAGCTGGGTGATTATAAAGGAGTACTACAGGTGTCTCCAAAGGCAGATGTTGGGTTGGCGTATTTCGAGATTAGGATTTGTCACTCCGATTGTCGGAGAGGTATCTCTGGGCCCTCTCGGTAATGCACATCACTTAAGCCTTGCAAGCATTTCAACTAATGAGTTAGTTGGGAGATGATGTATTACGGAATGAGTAAAGAGACTTGCCGGTAACGAGATTGAACTAGGTATTGGATACCGACGATCGAATCTCGGGCAAGTAACATACCGATGACAAAGGGAACAAACGTATGTTGTTATGCGGTCTGACCGATAAAGATCTTCGTAGAATATGTAGGAGCCAATATGGGCATCCGTGTCCCGCTATTGGTTATTCATCGGAGACGTGTCTCGGTCATGTCTACATAGTTCTCGAACCCGTAGGGTCCGCACGCTTAACGTTTCGCTGATTTATATAGTATTATATGAGTTATGCATGTTGGTAACGAATGTTGTTCGAGTCCGGATGAGATCATGGACATGACGAGGAACTCCGGAATGGTCCGGAGATAAAGTTTGATATATGGGATAATAGTGTTTGATCTCCGGAAGGGTTCGAATTCACGGAAGGGGTTCCGGATGTTTCCAAATGTTTGGGTACGAGAACACGTTATTTGGGCCTAAAGGAAAGCCCACAAGGTTTTGGAAAGCGCAAAGGAAGTTTTATGAGTCCGGGGCGACGCCAGGTCCTCGGCGTGCGGGTCCAGACGCCGGAACCTGGCGTCGCCCCGAGTCCGAGAAGGACTCTTGCCTTCGGGTGAAACCGACTTTGTGGAGGCTTTTACTCCAAGTTTCACCCCAAGGCTCAACATATAAATAGAGGGGTAGGGCTAGCACCAAAGACACATCAAGAAACACCAAGCCGTGTGCCGCAACCCCGTCCCCTCTAGTTTATCCTCCGTCATAGTTTCCGTAGTGCTTAGGCGAAGCCTGCGGAGATTATTCTTCACCAACACCGCTACCACGCCGTCGTGCTGCGGAACTCATCTATCGCCGCTTTGTCTTCTTTGGATCGAGAAGGCGAGGGCGCCATCGAGCTGAACGTGTGCGTAACTTCGGAGGTGCCGTATGTTCGGTACTTGGATCGGTTGGATCGTGAAGACGTCTTTACTACATCACCAGCGTTGATAAACGCTTCGCTTAGCGATCTTCAAGGGTATGAAGATACACTCCCTTCTCGTTGCTATACATCACCATGATCTTGCGTGTGCGTGGGAAATTTTTGAAATTACTGCGTTCCCCAACAAAGGCATCCGAGCCTAGGTTTTATGCGTTGATGTTATATGCACGAGTAGAACACAAGTGAGTTGTGGACGATATAAGTCATACCGCCTACCACATGTCATACTTTGGTTCAGCGGTATTGTGAGATGAAGCGGCCGACCGACATTACGCGTGACGCTTCGCGAGACTAGTTTCACCGCTACGAGCACTTTCGTGCTTAAAGGTGGCTGGCGGGTGTCTGTCTCTCTCACTTTAGTTGAACTGAAAGTGTGGCTCGCCGGTCCTTGTGAAGGTTAAACGGAGTCTATTTGACAAACTATCGTTGTGGTTTTGATGCGTGGTAAGAACGGTTCTTGCTAAGCCCGTAGCAGCCACGTAAAATTTGCAACAACAAAGTAGAGGACGCCTAACTTGTTTTTGCAGGCATGTTGTGATGTGATATGGTCAAGACGTGATGCTATATTTTATTGTATGAGATGATCATGTTTTGTAACCGGTTATCGGCAATGGCGGAGCCATATGGTTGTCGCTTTATTGTATGAAATGCAACGCATACATAATTGCTTTACTTTATCACTAAGCGGTAGCGATAGTCGTAGAAGCAATAGATGGCGAACGACAACGATGCTACGATGGAGATCAAGGTGTCGCTACCGGTGACGATGGTGATCATGACGGTGCTTGAAGATGGAGATCACAAGCACAAGATGATGATGGCCATATCATATCACTTATATTGATTGCATGTGATGTTTATCCTTTATGCATCTTATCTTGCTTTGATTGACGGTAGCATTTTAAGATGATCTCTCACTAAAATTATCAAGAAGTGTTCTCCCGAGTATGCACCGCTGCCAAAGTTCGTCGTGCCCGCACACCACGTGATGATCGGGTGTGATAAGCTCTCGTCCATCTACAACGGGTGCAAGCCAGTTTTGCACACGCAGAATACTCGAGTTATACTTGACGAGCCTAGCATATGCAGATATGGCCTTGGAACACGGAGACCGAAAGGTCGGCGTGAATCATATAGTAGATATGATCAACATAAGATGTTCACCATTGAAAACTACTCCATCTCACGTGATGATCGGTTATGGTTTAGTTGATTTGGATCACGTGATCACTTAGATGACTAGAGAGATGTCTGCCTAAGTGGGAGTTCTTAAGTAATATGATTAATTGAACTTAAATTTATCATGAACTTAGTACCGATAGTATCTTGCTTATCTATGTTTGTTTGTAGATAGATGGCTCGTCTTTGTTGTTCCGTTGAATTTTAATGCGTTTCTTGAGAAAGCAAAGTTGAAAGATGATGGTAGCAATTACACGGATCGGGTCCGTAACTCGAGGATTATCCTCATTGTTGCACGTAAGAGTTACGCCCCGATGCTCCGCTGGGTGCGAACTGCTTCCATTGATGCAACCGACGACGTTAAGAACGCCTTGCAAAGCAAAGCTGATGACTACTCTATAGTTCGATGTGCCATGCTTTACGGCTTAGAACCGGGTCTTCAACGACGTTTTGAACGTCATGGAGCATATGAGATGTTCCAGAGTTGAAGTTGATATTCAACAGTAATGCCCGGATTGAGAGATATGAAGTCTCCAATAAGTTCTATAGCTGCAAGATGGAAGAGAATGGGTCTGTCGGTGAGCACATACTCGTAATGTCCGGGTATTACAATCACTTGACTCAACGGGAGTTAATCTTCCGGATGATTGTGTCATTGATGAAATTCTTCAATCACGCCACCAAGCTACAAAGGCTTCGTGATGAACTATAATATGCAAGGGTTAGTAAAGACTATGCCCGAGCTCTTCGCAATGCTAAAGGCTGCGGAGGTAGAAATCAAGAAGGAGCATCAAGTGTTGATGGTCAATAAGACCACTAGTTTCAAGAAGAAAGGCAAAGGGAAGAAGAAGGAACTTCAAGAAGAACATCAAGCAAGTTGTCGCTCAGAGAAGAAACCCAAGTCCGGACCTAAACCTGAAATCGAGTGCTTCTCTTTCGCAAGCGATCGTCATTTGAAGCGGAACTGCCCCAAGTATTTGGCGGATAAGAAGGATGGCAAGGTGAACAAAGGTATATGTGATATACATGTTATTGATGTGTACCTTACTAGAGCTCGCAGTAGCACTGGTATTTGATCTTGGTTACATTGCTAATATTTGCAACTCAAAGCAGGACTACGGATTGCTTAACACCGGCAAAGGACGAGGTGACGATGCGCGTGGGAAATGGTTCCAAAATCGATGTGATCGCGGTCGACACGCTACCTCTACATCTACCTTCGGGATTAGTTTTAGACCTAAATAATTGTTATTTGGTGCCGCGTTGAGCATGAACATTATATCTGGATCTTGTTTGATGCGAGACGGTTATTCATTTAAATCGAGAGAATAATGGTTGTTCTATTTATATGAGTAATATCTTTTATGGTCATGCACCCTTGAAGAGTGGTCTATTTTAATGAATCTTGATAGTAGTGATACACATATTCATAATGTTGAAACCAAAAGATGCAGAGTTGATAATGATAGTGCAACTTATTTGTGGCACTTGCCGTTTAGGTCATATCGGTATAAAACGCATGAAGAAACTCCATCTTGATGGACTTCGAGTCACTTGATTATGAATCACTTGGCACTTGCGAACCGTGCCTCATGGGCAAGATGACTAAAACCCGTTCTCGGTACTATGGAGAGAGCAACAGATTTGTTGGAAATCATACATACGTATGTATGTGGTCCAATGAATGTTGAGGCTCGTGGCGGATATCGTTATTTTCTCACCTTCACAGATGATTTAAGTAGATATGGGTATATCTACTTAATGAAACACAAGTCTGAAACATTTGAAAAGTTCAAAGAATTTGAGTGAAGTTGAAAATCATCGTAATAAGAAAATAAAATTTCTACGATCCGATCGTGGAGGAGAATATTTGAGTTACGAGTTTGGTCTACATTTGAAACAATGCGGAATAGTTTGCAACTCACGCCACCCGAACACCACAACGTAATGGTGTGTCCGAACGTCAGAATCGCACTTTACTAGATATGGTGCGATCTATGATGTCTCTTCTGATTTACCGCTATCGTTTTGGGGTTATGCTCTTGAGACGGCCGCATTCACACTGAATATAACACCGTCCAAATCCGTTGAGACGACACCTTATGAACTATGGTTTAGCAAGAAACCAAAGTTGTCGCTTTCTTAAAGTTTGGGGATGCGATGCTTATGTGAAAAAGCTTCAACCCGATAAGCTCGAACCCAAATCGAGAAATGTGTCTTCATAGGATACCCAAAGGAGACAGTTGGGTACACCTTCTATCACAGATCCGAAGGCAAGACATTTGTTGCTAAGAATGGATCCTTTCTAGAGAAGGAGTTTCTCTCGAAAGAAGTGAGTGGGAGAAATTGGAACTTGATGAGGTAATCTGCACCTTCTCCCTTATTGGAGAGTAGTTTATCACGAAACCGGTTTCGCGACATCTACACCAAATAGTGAGGAAGTTGATGATGTTGATCATGAAACTTCAGATCAAGTTACTACGTAACCTCGTAGATCAACCAGAGTAAGATCCGCACTGAGTGGTACGGTAATCCTGTTCGGAAGTCATGCTACTAGATCATGATGAACCTACGAACTATGAAGAAGCGATGGTGAGCCCAGATTCATAAAATGGCTTGAGGCCATGAAATCGAGATGGGATCCATGTATGAAAACAAAGTATGGACTTTGGTTGACTTGCCCGAGGGTCGACAAGCAATAGAAAACAAGTGGATTTTCAAGAAGAAGACCGACGCGACGGTAATGTTATCGTTTACAAAGCTCGACTTGTCGCAAAGGGTTTTCGACAAGTTCAAGGGATTGACTACGATGAGACCTTCTCACCCGTAGCGATGCTTAAGTCTGTCCGAATCATGTTAGCAATTGCCGCATTTTATGATTATGAAATTTGGCAAATGGATGTAAAACTGCATTCTGAATGGATTTACGGAAGAAGAGTTGTATATGATGCAACCGAAGGTTTTATCGATCCAAAGGGAGCTAACAAAGTGTGCAAGCTCCAATGATCCATTTATGGACTGGTGCAAGCATCTCGGAGTTGGAATAAACGCTTTGATAGTGTGATCAAAGCATTTGGGTTTATCTGAGACTTTTGGAGAAGCCTATTTACAAGAAAGTGAGTGGGAGCTCAGAGCATTTCGATATTATATGTAGATGACATATTACTAATCGGAAATGATATAGAATTTCTGGATAGCATAAAGGGTACTTGAATAAGAGTTTTTCAATGAAGGACCTCGGTGAAGCTGCTTACATATTGGGCATCAAAATCTATAGAGATAGATCAAGACGCTTAATTGGACTTTCACAAAGCACATACCTTGACAAAATTTTGAAGAAGTTCAAAATGGATCAAGCAAAGAAAGGGTTCTTGCACGTGTTACAAGGTGTGAAGTTGAGTAAGACTCAATGCCCGACCACCGCAGAAGATAGAGAGAAATGAAAGATGTTCCTATGCTTCACCATAGGCTCTATCATGTATGCAATGCTGTGTACTGACTGATGTGTGCCTTGCTATAAGCTTAGCAGGAGGTACCAAAGTAATCGAGAGGGATCATCGACAGCGGTCAAGAACATCTGAAGTACCGAAAAGGACTAAGGATATGTTTCTCGATATGGAGGTGACAAAGAGCTCATCGTGGCAGTTACGTTGATGCAAGCTTTGACCCCGATCCGGACGATTCTAAATCGCAAACCGGATACGTATTTACACTAAACGGAGGAGCTGTCGGTTGGTGCGGTTCTAAACAAAGCGTCGTGAAGGGATCTACATGTGAAGCGGAGTACATAGCAGCTTCGGAGCAGCTAATGAAGGAGTCGGATGAAGGAGTTCATATCCGATCTAGGTGTCATACCTAGTGCATCGGGTCCAATGAAAATCTTTTGTGACAATCTTTGGAGCAATTGCTTTAGCGAAGGAATCCAGATTTCACAAGAGAACCAAACACATCAAGAGACGCTTCAATTCCATCCGGGACTTGGTCGGTGGGAGACATAGAGATTTGCAAGATACATACGGATCTGAATGTAGCGAATCCGTTGACTAAGCCTCTTCCACGAGCAAAACATGATCAGCACCAAGACTCCATGGGTGTTAGAATCATTACTATGTAATCTAGATTATTGACTCTAGTGCAAGTGGGAGATCAAGGAAATATGCCCTAGAGGCAATAATAAAGTTATTATTTATTTCCTTATTTCATGATAAATGTTTATTATTCATGCTAGAATTGTATTAACCGGAAACATAATACATGTGTGAATACATAGACAAACAGAATGTCACTAGTATGCCTCTACTAGACTAGCTTGTTAATCAAAGATGGTTAAGTTTCCTAACCATAGACAAAGGAGTTGTCATTTGATTAACAAGGTCACATCATTAGTTGAATGATCGATTGACATGACCCATTTCATTAGCTTAGCACCCGATCGTTTAGTATGTTGCTAATGCTTTTATCCATGACTTATACATGTTCCTATGACTATGAGATTATGCAACTCCGTTTACGGAGGAACACTTTGGTACTACCAAACGTCACAACGTGAATCGGGTGATTATAAAGGAGTACTACAGTGTCTCCAAAGGCGGATGTTGGGTTGGCGTATTCGAGATTAGGATTTGTCACTCCGATTGTCGGAGAGGTATCTCTGGGCCCTCTCGGTAATGCACATCACTTAAGCCTTGCAAGCATTTCAACTAATGAGTTAGTTGGGAGATGATGTATTATGGAACGAGTAAAGAGACTTGCCGGTAACGAGATTGAACTAGGTATTGGATACCGACGATCGAATCTCGGGCAAGTAACATACCGATGACAAAGGGAACAAACGTATGTTGTTATGCGGTCTGACCGATAAAGATCTTCGTAGAATATGTAGGAGCCAATATGGGCATCCAGGTCCCGCTATTGGTTATTCATCGGAGACGTGTCTCGGTCATGTCTACATAGTTCTCAAACCCGTAGGGTCCACACGCTTAACGTTTCGTTGACGATATAGTATTATATGAGTTATGCATGTTGGTAACCGAATGTTGTTCGGAGTCCCGGATGAGATCATGGACATGACGAGGAACTCCGGAATGGTCCGGAGATAAAGTTTGATATATGGGATAATAGTGTTTGATCTCGGAAGGGTTCCGAATTCACCTAAGGGGTTCCGGATGTTTCGAAATGTTTGGGTGCGAGAACATGTTATTTGGGCCTAAAGGAAAGCCCACAAGGTTTTGGAAAGCGCAAAGGAAGTTTTATGAGTCCAGGGGCCGACGCCGAGGTCCTCGGCGTCTGGATCCGACGCCGGAACCTGGCGTCGCTCTCGAGTCCGAGAAGGACTCTTGCCTTCGGGTGAAACCGACTTTGTGGAGGCTTTACTCCAAGTTTCACCCCAAGGCTCAACATATAAATAGAGGGGTAGGGCTAGCACCAAAGACACATCAAGAAACACCAAGCCGTGTGCGGCAACCCGTCCCCTCTAGTTTATCCTCCGTCATAGTTTCCGTAGTGCTTAGGCGAAGCCTGCGGAGATTGTTCTTCACCAACACCGCTCCCACGCCGTCGTGCTGCCGAACTCATCTCTCGCTTCGCTTTGTCTTGCTTTGGATCGAGAAGGCGAGGACGCCATCGAGCTGAGCGTGTGCGTAACTCGGAGGTGCCGTATGTTCGGTACTTGGATCGGTCGGATCGTGAAGACGTCGACTACATCAACCGCGTTGATAAACGCTTCCGCTTAGCGATCTTCAAGGGTATGAAGATACACTCCCCTTCTCGTTGCTATACATCACCATGATCTTGCTTGTGCGTAGGAATTTTTTTTGAAATTACTGCGTTCCCCAACAATCATCTCCTCTGGCCATATGTATATGCAGTATATAGTCTTCTATCCAGACTCCAGGGTCTGTTGTTCCATCATAAGCTTCTATGTTTATGGGTTTAAACCCTGCTGGGAATTCATGATCCAGCACCTCGTTGGTGAAGCATGGTGGGTGTGCGGCGCCCCTGTACTTGTACGTGCCGCTATCGTTGGACACTTGACGTGTTCCTTTGCCTATTGGGGCTGTCTTTTTGGGTCCGTAGATGGACCTGGCTGGGCCGTTGGATGGTGGGGGCTTTATGGCCTCCTCGTCGAACTCTGGGAGCAGCTTGCGCTTTGGGTAGCTCTTCGATTGGTGGCCGTTGCCGTGTTTATCTGCGGTCTTGAGTACTTTGCTCCATCTCATTCGGAGCGCGTCTTCCGCTGTGTTGAGCTTCCGTTTTTCTTTCTTGAGCTTCTTCTTTGTAGCGATGAGCCTGCGTTTGAAAAGCTCTTGTTCGACGGGCTCCTCGAGTTAAATCGTCATTGGGGCTTGTTTCGTCTTGGAGGAGGTATATAGTTGTGATCCTCGACCTTTTCTTCTGCCGCCTTCGTGAGGGCTTGCTTCGCATCCTCCTGCTGAGTTTTCTTTGGAGGGGTTTGTCTTCGGCACTCTCGGGGTATTATTATTTCTGTCTGGAATCTTCATTCTTGTTGTGGCGGGTTTTAGAGCGGCGCCACGACGTCGGCGTTTAGGCTGTTTCTTTAGAGAATCTTCCTCCGCTGCTTTTTCGCCATCCCTTGTTTTGGGGTATCCACCATGTAGGCGTCATATGACGAGGTGGCCTTCCAGTGCCCCCAGGTGCTTGGGTCTGTTAAATCTCCGGCATCGTCGTCCATAGCGTCGATGTCATCGAGTCGTAGTCTAGCATGTCGGTTAGATCCTCGGCGGTGGCTACAAAGTGGGAGGTGGGTGGGCTCAATTTCTTCGTCGTCCGAACTCCAACCGCCCCGCCATAGTTCGCCAGATTCTCCCGATAGCGAGAGATGCTTCAGAGAATTCAGGATATCGCCAAAGGCGAAAAGCTTTGAAAGATGTCCGCGGCGGTGAATTCCATAACCGGCGCCCAATCCGGTTTAATTGGCAGGGGCGCGGGAGGCTCGGAGTCCGGCGAGGAGTCCGGCGTCTCGGGATCACGAGTTTTGCAGGGGACGAGATTGGTATTCGGCTCCATCGCCGTAGATGTTGAAGCCCCTGTATGCATCTATCCACCAGCCCCGTCACGGGCAATCGGCTCCGGCTAGTAGCCGGGCGGGTTCGATCTTGACCTCCAAAGCACCGTCCGGCGGCAGAGCTAGATCATACCCATCGTCACAGTGCGGCACGCTTGGCTGTGGCTCGAGTCCGTCGAAGATCAAATCTCCGCGGTCATCGGCCGTGAAGTTCAAGCTTCCAAATCGACTGACGGCGGGCGTAGCTTCGATCTGCTCGGATGGCCAAGAGAATTGGCCCGTAGTGCAAAGTCGCGAATCGAAGATCTGTCCGGGAGAAAAGTCTCACCACGACAGCGTTGATGGTTGAAGATGCCATCGAGCCTATCGGTGACGACACGGAGGAACTATCAATGAAAGCACCAATGTCGGTGTCAAAACCGCGGATCTCGGTAGGGGTCCCGAATCTGTGCGTCTAGGCGGATGGTAACAAGAGACGAGGACACAATGTTTTACCTGTGTTCGGGCCCTCTCGATGGAGGTAAAACCCTACGTCCTGCTTGATTAATATTGATGATATGGGTAGTACAAGAGTAGATCTACCACGAGATCAAGGAGGCTAAACCCTAGTAGCTAGCCTATGGTATGATTGTTGAGATGTATGTTCTGTCCTACGGACTAAGGCCCTCCGGTTTATATAGACACCGGAGAGGCTAGGGTTACACAGAGTCGGTTATAATGGTAGGAGATCTACATATCCGTATCGCCAAGCTTGCCTTCCACGCCAAGGAAAGTACCTTCCGGACACGAGCCGGAGTCTTCAATCTTCTATCTTCGTAGTTTGGGAGTCCAGCGGATATTGATAGTCCGGCTGTCCGGACACCCCCTAGTCCAGGACTCCCTCAACATGCCTCATATTCCAAGTTGATGCACACTAATAGAATGATAGATATGCCATTCTCGATTAATTGTTAGCAGTCTTCTTGTTTCTTTATCTCTGCACAACTACTGATTTGTGGATCTGGTGACCTATAGTTTATGATGTCCAATGTAATTAGCTCTGCATCAGAATGCTTATTACCTCACTAGTCGAGCCAAAGCTATGATGTCTGCACAATAGAATACATCTAGCTTTAGTGTCCCTCTGAATATTCAGTTTACATCCTTGACTTAATGGCAATGCTTGTTATCCAGAATAATTCATGTGGGCAACTGTCCTGGACAACTAACCACTATTTTCTCTCCCTTGGTACATGCTTGCTTGATTAGTTGCTCATGTCTTTGATTCTCTCGGTGACAGCACATGTGAATTGATTTAATAGTTGGAACATTGACAACAACTGTTCTCCATCACGAATTCCTAGTGTGGAATTGGTGTTGAATAAATTTCCTAATCCCCATCTGGTCTTAGGGAACATGCCTTTTGCAGTTATTTAAGGGGTTTATTAATTGGTTAACCTTCGGCATCGTCTGTTCTTCATCATGGATTACTACCATTCTATTTATGTTGAAGATGGATTTCCTATTTGATACCTAGTCCTGCCACATGTTGTTAACAATAGTCGACAAAGAAATGTTTCCTTTGTGGTGCTTTAAAACTTGGCTTTACTAATCGTGTTTGTTTCTGAATTTCAAGTGGTTTCTTACATTTGACTATATTTTTATTTTCATTCTGAGTTATATTTTCTTTGCCAAAGTCACATAACTGCTAAAGTATTCGTACAATATAGTCAAGGTTAGATCACCGAAAATTGGGTATCTACTTTGTTGATAGAATGTAATTCTTGCAGTCCCTGTACCCTATCAAATCTTTTTAAGTGACAAAAATGGCATGTGTTAGCTTGTTCTAGGAGTTGATATGTTGAGACTTCCTTCTTGGGTTCTCCCGAGACACAT
Organism: Aegilops speltoides; assembly: GCA_021437245.1. Taxonomy (NCBI): domain Eukaryota; kingdom Viridiplantae; phylum Streptophyta; class Magnoliopsida; order Poales; family Poaceae; genus Aegilops; species Aegilops speltoides. The sequence goes on along the minus strand of CM038142.1, from coordinate 351,095,694 downwards.
GTTTTTTTATATTATCGTTACCTATTATATAATCAAAAATTAGCATTGATAAGTGATATTTTGGTTATCTATTGAAAGTAACTATGTATTCAATTTTACCTTGAAGTTGATGATGTGCAACATATTGTTTTCCTTTCAAGTATCTGCGCTTAATACTAACCTTCTTTTGATTTATTTCCATCTCAAAATCATCTCATGGGCCAAACACGGCTAGAGTTCTACACAAGTTGTTATTGTTAGCAATGACCCTTTTATTGAAGGGGTGATGAAACGTCCTTGTTGCTTTTTCTGTATTATTATTACTTTGAGAGGTTTTATGTTTCTACCGGCACCGTCATTCTTTGCCTTTGTAACTAACCTACTATCTATTGTTAATATACATTATGACTTATGTATGAGAATCTTGCATCTCATTCATCAGATTAGTAATGTTTCATAAGCTCATTTTTTACCACACTCTATTTTATTTGCAGCTGTATGCACCTCATCTATACACATTAGCCCTTGGATGGGTTCATCTTGTGCCTGGACTCCTTCTCTTCTTTGTTTTTAGCTTGTTTTTTCCAAAAATTCTTGCAGTCCCTGAACCACTATCAAATATTTGTTTTCAGTTCATTTTTTTTCAAAAATGACATGTAATTCTTGGGTTTATTTCTAATATATATGTGTAGCCTTTTTGGGTTTGTTCTTGAGTATAGGGATCCCATATTATTAAGAGGGGATCGATGGGGTTCGAAGAGATAAGCCCAAGCTCACGCTTTCTAACATATTTCACGTTCACTCCTTACCCAATATTCCACTCATATCCAGTGCAAATGCTACACCCATACTCCAGCCAAGAAACCCTACTTCTATACTTCACGGAAAATTTGTATAGGACTTCCTAATCTATAGTGCACCAGTTGTGCTCCACTGCCATCACTGTCGTAACGGATATTAGGTCTATCGTCCTAGCACCGGATGTTCGGTACACACTGAAAATCCGTCCCCAGGCACCAGTGGCTATGCGATTTGGGCTGGACTTATGGTTGGCACCGGTTGTCCCATGGCTCAATGTTCCACCAGATGTTCGGTACTCCACCGGATGTTCGGTCCCTCCTGCGTCTTCATGTGCATGACTTTCAAACACTGGATGTTTGGTACACACCGGATGTCTGGTCCATCACCCTGGCTCTGGATGAGTATACAAGAAATCCATCCAGAACCCAACAGAAGCTATGTTATCCGAGCAGGATGTCCAGTATGCACCAGATGTCCGGTAGTTGAATGCACCACTGGATGTCCAGTACTTTACCGGATGTCCGTGTGTTCTTTGCCTATGATGTTCATATTGTTGTGCACGTCTTCCAGCCACCAAGTGTCTAGTGATACAACGGATGTTTGGTACTTAACAACCACTTTACACTCAAACGGCTCTATTCGGAGCTACACTATATATACCCCTCTCCCACTCCGGGAGTGGGTTGACCACTTCATTCAAAGCAACCCTAAAACACCCAAGTGCTCCCTCTCACTCCCTCCTTCACCAAATCTTAGATCCCGGAGAGATTTCTGAGAGTTCTTGAGAGATTTTTCACCAAGCGATAGATACATTCCTCCCCCCTCTCTTGACCAAAGGAAATCTTGATTTGAGCAAGTCTTGAGCTTTTTCCCATTGTTCTTGTTATTGTTTGAGGTTGGAGACTCTTAGGCGGTAGGAGTTCTTCGGAAAGGAATCGGTTTTTGTGATTACCCCCGAAAAGCTTATGAAGGTTTGGAGGCCGCCTCAAGGTCTACCACTAGTGGTTGATAATCGCCTTCGTGGTGATATCTCAAGGAGAATAGGATGATCCGTCGAGATGTATTGTGCCTTCATGGTAACACCCGCCCCTTCAACGGTGACTAGCTTCCCTCCAAGGAAGTGAACATCGGGATACTTGTTGATCTCCGGAGTTTCGGTTAACCCTAACCCCAACTGCTTACTTATGGTTACTTGTGCTTTGTTTTACTTGTTATATCTTATTATGGTTGCTTGCCTTTCTACTTGTTGAGTATATTGCTAGCACTAGTATCACTTTTGCAATTCTTAGGCTCACTTTCATATTCCTCATGATTGCCTAAAATTCCTAAGTAATAATTAAAATTGTAATTATACCTATTCACCCCCCACCCCACCCCCTCTAGGTAGATCTTTGATCCTTTCTAGCAGAAAGCACAATTTTAAGAAATTTTGTTGGACATAAAGATGTGAAAATATCTCATAGGCAATGACCATGATTAATCAATAATAAAAGCCCTAGGATTGTCAAAAAAATACTCCCACTACAAGCCTGATGTAAATGTGTCTTTATCGATTTGATTACCAGAAGAAGAATTCTTTACTGTGAACATAGTCACGTTATTGACCTTGAATGGTATTCATCGTGCGAAATGGCTTTCTCAACATCTAGTATTTGTATCAAGCTTGTTTCTGGCTCTCTGCTAGTTGATTTCTATGTATAGCCAGCTGCACTTTTTTTGTGTTTGCCTCTCTAGGAACATCGCAGATATATTCCAGAAGTTAATTAAGCTTGTCTTTTGGCTCTCTGACATTGATTGCTAGTCATTGCCAAGCGCGTAATATCTCAAGTAAAGTTCTGCTCGTTTTCTATTATAACATTTTTTGCGAATAAAGTACTAATAATGTGTAAAAATTAGCTCTACATGGTAGTACTAACAGTAGTACTAACATTAATTAAGGCATGTGATGCGGAGCATCCTACGGACATCACCATGTCAAGAGCCCAGTTGGCAAGTGACACGTGCGACATCTACTTCACATACACAAAGGTGAATCATCTCCTTTACACGTGCTCACTTGACACTCTCGAGGATGGTATACTACTTGACACTCCTTACGTGTGCATGCATAGGTATTGTCGGAGCTTCACGGATGTCAAGGAGGAGTGCAAGCGCCAAGTAACGACTACACCATCCGCGAGGGAAGCGTGGAAGAGGAGACGGAAGAAAGGAGAAGAAGACTGGAGTTGCCCGGATCATCCGGACGCCCAGCCGGATGATCCGGACCGAGCCCGGACGATCCGGACGATCCGGCTAACGCGCCCGAAGGCTACAGAACCTGCTCGACGAAGCCGGATCATCCGGACGATCGCCGGATCATCCGGACCCCGACACCGGATCATCCGCCACCGTCCGGATCATCCGGACCCCTTTGTCTTGTGACTTGGGCCGAAGCCCGTGTACCCCCTTCGCCACTCACTTACCCCTTCGCCCCTTGGGCTATAAATAGACCTCCTCCACCTCCTTTCTAGGGTTAGCAAAGTGATAGATCATTTGTATGTGAGCTTTGCTCCTACCTATCTCTACTCTTGAGAGAGAGTGACCACTACTCCATTGGAGGCCAAGACCTCCATCTAGGAGAAGATCCCGTGGGATATCATCAAGACCCCCTTGTGGGAAGATCCATCTAGGATATCATCAAGACCTCCTCTTGGAGATGAACCTTACCTTGTATCTTTCCCTTTGTTGTTCATGTACCTTGTGATCTTGTGTGTTTGATTGTCTAGTGGATGTGTGATTTGGACTTGTTCTTGAGTGTTTCCCCTTGTGATTTCTCCCCGTTCTTCCCCGTGTTCATCGTGTTCTTCGAGGGATCCCACTCCAAACGTGAAAGATCGCCGCTATAGGGTTCCACCCTATATCATATGGTATCATGAGCCACGTTGATCACGTTTTTGGAGCCCCTCCCACCGTTTTCTAGCCTTCTTTTGCTTGATTTCATCCTAAAATCCGAAAATCCCCACCAAAAATAGCCCCAAAGTTTTTTGTGATTTGTTGGTTTGATGATGTTTTGTTGATTTTGATCCGTGGATTTGCTTGGTTTCAAGTGGATCTAGCATTTCCCCAAGTTTCCCCACCTTCCATCCACAAAATCTCGTCAATTTTGACCCCTAAATCCCCCATTTCCGCCCAAAAATTCGTCTCCACGAGCAAAACCCGAGCAGTTTGACTTGCCCGGATCATCCGGACCTTCTCCCGGATCATCCGGACCAAGCCCGGATCAGCTGGACCCTCTCCCGGACGTCCGGATAAATCGTGCACCCGAAAAACAGAACCGGCGCTGACGAACCCGGATCATCCGGATGTCCTCCCGGATCATCCGGACATAGCCCGGATGAGCTGGACCTCCTCCCGGATGTCCGGTTACACTGAAAACTGACACGGCTGAAATCTTGTTTTGTCCATAACTAATTCATCCGAACTCCGATTTTGACGTTCTTTAGCTCGTTTTGAAGCTATTGACATCCCCTATCCCACAAAAATACCACCAACATCATTTGACTCCATCATATTTTCTGAAATTTGGCAAGTTTGCCTAGTCCCTCCACCACATCATCCGCATTACCACCACCGACTTTCGCAACCTAACCCATTTTGTTCCCCATAGCATTTGAGGTTGTTTGAGTAGTGACTTGAGTCTCCTAAGGTGTTTCGGCTACTTAGGGACGGTTGCTTCTTCATCAACCACCACCACCACCACTTCCACATAACCTTCCCACCATATACTTCCGACAACCCAACTTAACCAAATTGTTGTTTGATCTTGTTTGAGTTGTGGCTTGTGTCTCCTAAGGTGTTTCGGCTACTTAGGGACGGCAACTTCAACTCCGACACGTGTATAGCCCATCATTCCATCCGCATTGCCAAGAGCAAACCACCACCGCTTTCCGCTACCACCTTTTTGACATTTGTCATTTGAGATTTTGAGTTTGCGGTTTTTCCGTTTCCTAAGGTGTTTCGGCTACTTAGGGACGAGTCTCCATCATCTTGGTATCTACACCAAGAACACCGCCACTCATCATCGCAAAGGACGGTAACCTCGACGACACCTTTGTATATTCACCTTGCAATTGCATTGTTAACCCCTAGCCCATTTTGCGTCACTTACCTATCGAGACTAGCCATTTGAGTATTGCCGGCAACGTTACTTGTGCACATTAGTGATCCACCATTCCATTGCATACATACCATATCATATTGGTATCATATCATCCATTGTGTCACAATATCTTTCCCGCATATACACAATTGCTATCTTGGTTTGTGCATTGTACAAAAGTGGCCATAAAAAAAGCTTTTAAGCAAAAAGAGAGCAAAGAGCTCATGAGCAAGTGCCATAGCATCATACCCCATTGCGCATAAGATTGTCAAATCTACATCATATGATATCATGCTTGAGAGAAACACCGGGAACCATACATATATAGCATACTTGGGATAGAAAGTTTATCCATTTTGCATCTTATAGGTTGTGCACAAGTGTCGTATCCGCCTATTGAGCAATCGTGCTAGCGTCTCTCTTGAGTTGTGCAACACGAGCGTTTTCCGTGGATTCCACATTTTGTGCTCATTCCTTGGTTGCACGACCCCATTTATCTATCCGTGTGTGTGTTTCCGTGTACCTTTCATTGCTATTGGTCCATTTGTTTCACTTGCGAATTTGTGAATCTCTTTCAACATTATTGACTCTTGCTAACATTTTGCATCAAATTTTTGTGCCACTATCCTCACCGAGCTCTACCATAAGACTTTACTTGTAGGTGTGAGTGAACAAGTCCGGTACCAATTCCACTATTCTTTCATCTCACATTGAGTGAAACGAGATACATCCTCAACATTGGGAAAAGGTAACTTGGTATCGTTTATCTCATTTCCTACTCACCTCTACTCGAGTTTTGTGATGGATAGGCAAGGCATTTCATCCTCGGTCTACAACAACAATGACGAGTTCGATGCCATGAACAACAACTACGACGCCAAGATGGACAAGCGCATGGAGGAGATCAAGGCCCTCATCAAGTCCTACAAGCGATCTTCATCATCTTCGAGAAGACGCTCAAGAGCACATCCTTCCGAGCTACCATCTCCGGCAAGATCACATCGGCATCAACACCATCACCAACAAGAACGTGAAGGTCAAGAGCTCAACACCAACAACCGCTCAATGACTTCACCATCTCCCTTGGCATCTTCGCCAAGCGACTTCAAGGCATCTTCGCCTACGGACATATGGCATCTTCGCCAACAAGAACCTCAAGGCTACACTCAAGAGAAGCTACCCAAGCTCAAGTCCGCGACTTCCATGAGCTACTACGACCTCGACACCGACCACATGATTCCTTTCTATGGGACTCACGAACCCGAGGAGTACCTCGAGTGGGAGCGTTTGATGGATGACTATCTCAAGCTACATCAAGTTCCTCCCGAAGATCAAGTGAAGTGCGCCACAAGAAACTTCCACGACTACGCATTGGCATGGTGGCTTCACACACCTTCGGAGTACTACGACATGAGTTGGCCCAAGACGAAGAAAGCTTTGCGGCGAGAGTTTGTGCCTCCAACCTACACGGAACAACTTCGACGCCAATTGGAGAACACCACCCAAGGATCCAAGTCCATCGACAAGTACTTCAAGGAGATGATGATTGCCTTGCGACGAGCCGGCGTGGACGACCCCATTTCGATGAAGTTCCACTTCATGATGGGATTGCACAACGACATCTCCAAGACCATCGTCCTCAAGAACTACAAGTCCATCGACGACTACTACATTGGTGCTCTCAAGGCGGAACAAGAACTCATGAAGGCCAAGGCTTCTCCACCCCAAGCAAACTTCGCGGCGACCAAGCTCTACGACAAGCATGAGGCTAGTACCACCAAGATGTCCAAGCCCGACAAGCTCCAAGACGATGCTCCCAAGTGTGACTTCACCGCCATCCCTCTTTGTGGCATTGATGATGTCGAATCTACTCCGACTCTTTTTTAAGACGGTGCGGCGACGAGTTCAACTACGGAGACCTTCAAGGACCAAGCTTTGGAGGCAAGCAACAAGGTGGCGAGCAAGGATGATGCTTCCATCTTAGGAGGCGAGAGTGATGATGTGCCATCTTCGGCCTTCATCCACGACGTGAGTGATGTTGAGCCATTTTCGGCCTTCATCCACGGCGACCACGACGAGATGGTTGAGCATGGGACTTTCCCTTCGACCACGGCGATGTATGATGACTTGAGTGACTTTTGCCACCATAGTGAGAGTGAGAGTGACTTCACCACTAGCCCCATATATGATGAGTTGCCACAATTCCCATGTGAGGAGAGCCACAACCCCCACCACTTGAGTGAGATGAGTGACTCCACCATACGTGAGTTTGAGTGCACCTATTTTGAGGGAGTGAGTGAACCACCACATAGAGAGAGTGAGATAGTTGATAGGTCTCGTGAGGCCATTTGCATTTCTAACAACTTGACCTCTACCTCTATTGTGTCTTCTCGTTTGGTGCTAGGTCCCATTGATGATGACGCGCCGATCCTCGATGACTTCGTCCTCCCTTTGGACAAGACGATGGCCATGGTGGAATATGATGCACCCCCCCACATGGTTCCATCAAGATGAAGATGACCACCATTTGGTCTTTCCCACCTCACCTACACCACTTGAGTGGAATGACAAAGGTAACATAGGTGAAGGTGATGCTCTAGTCCCACTAGTGGACATTCGTGACATTGATTGCTTGCATGATGTTGATCCACCTATTGCCATGCTTCATGCTAGTATGATTTCCCCATGCGATGATTTGCCCATTTATGATGAGTATGATGATTCTCTTGTGGAGTCTATTAGTTATGATGCCATGTTACATAGGATTTCTTGTGAAAATTCTTTAGGTCACATCATGTTTGATAATCCGCTTGACTTGTCATATGCTATGCATGAGATCAACCATATGTCTTATTTGCAATCTCTTCATAGTGACTATGCATATACCATTAAAATAAACCCAATTTGCACATATGGCATAGATGACAAGCCCATGGTTATTGGCATTTGTTTCTCTTGTGATGATATTGATATGCTCCCTTTGCATCATTTATCTCATATGCCATGCCATGACCACCTAGCTTCGGATATGCATTGTTTTGGATGTTGTCCATTTTCTCCATATGATGTTTCCGATATTGCTCATGAGGAGACCCCCATAGTTTCCTCATACATGTTAGGAGAATTTGATCCATCCCATTCATTGCATGATCCCAATACTTGTGTGCACCATATGCTCCCCATGAATAAACATGCTTTTGATGTGCCATATACTTGTTTGCTCAATTTGTGTCCCCATCGTGTCATACACAATAACTATTCTTTCATGATGGATGACATGTTCTTATACCATGCATCAAATTTCTTTGAGCATTGCTTATCTTGTGCTAACTCACACGTGCACATACACATCATGATGGATGATGTGTACATTTACCACGCGCACAATTTCTTTGGTTTGTGTCTCTTTTGTGTAGGTACCCATGAATACTTGTCAACCTCGCAATCCCACGAGTTGACAAAACGAGCTCTTGAGAGCAATGACGATTTGGGATCCAGTGGACTATCCTTACCACCGCTCCTTCGTGCAAGGACTACGCATAACTCCTCTACTTGGCTCTCACACGGCTATGGGCCATTTACCACTTCTCGCATTATGCTCATTTTACCGTGTTCACTTTGCATGCTATGCTTGCTTCTATGCCTTTGCCATGCAATTGTGACCCTTGTTTGCATCTACCCATGATTCTCCATTATGATATTCCTATGTGTATTTGCATGCTTGGTGGAGATCCTTGTTGCTTTTGCCATGTTTATCATGTGCCCCATTCTATTGATGCTTGTTGTGTTGGGAGAGTCATGATGACCCATTGCTATTCACATATGGCCTCTCGCCAATACATTCATGATATTGTACTCATATCTTGCTTTCATGTTTGTGCTATGACTTGTGAATTATTCATGCCCACTATTTGCACCAAGGACATGTTTGCCATGATTCCTTCTAGTATGTCGCATCTTCGCACTACTAGCATACTTGACTTAGTTGCTATGATTGCTTGCTATGTTGCATCACCCATGTTCCACTACTTGCTTTCTTGGGTTGATAACATATATGCTCATGCCTCTCACATGCGTTGTCTCTTGTGTCATACTTGCTCATCTCATGCGGTTGATGACAACCATCTATATGCTTTGCATATAATTCATATTGCTTCGTGTCATATATCTCCATGTGTTGCATCTCTCATGCTAGATGATTTGCCATGTATTGAGTGCAACAATGCTTATAGTCTTGCTCATGAGATTGCCCCCATAGCATTCTCACACATGTTTGGAGATTTTGACATAGTCCTTGTGAAGCATGCTTGTCTTACCTCTTTGCACCATATACCTAGTGCCTTGAATATCGCCATTGTTGCATCATATTATTCATGCACTTGTGCTTCTAATGGTTATGTGCAAGAGAAGAGAACCATCATGATGGATGATGTGTTTGTCTACCATGTGCATACGTACATTGTTTTGTTTTGTGCATGTGTAGGATACTTGGACTTGGTGTCGACTTCCACTTCACGTGAGTTGACCATTCGAGCTCTTGAGAGCGAGCCTCATACATTCTACCACGACTCGCTTCTACACCGTATTTGCTTCCACTTCGGCATTGTGAAGAATGCACAAGGACACACTTTCACGGTGACATCCTTCTTGAGCTTGGATATTGTGGATCATACTTCATGTGTTGCTTGCACCATTTGCACGCATGTTAGAGATATTGCTTTCTACCATGATTGCCACATTCCCATGCCTCATGACATATATACCTTGTGTGTTGCACCCAATTTTTGGACTACTTGCTACTATCATATGGTTGGTTTCACCAATATCATTTCTTCACATATGCCATGTCCCTTTGCTTGTCAAATGTTTGACTTGATTGCCTCACACATGACGAACAATTGCTCTTTCCATTGTATTGAGTGCCACAATATCTTCACTACACCCTATGCACGTTATGCTTGAATTGCCTTGCACTTGCCCCATGTGTTTAGACATTTCACTATATTTGGTGTTGTGAATGACTCTTATGCCTACCATAGACCGTTCATTGAGCTCTTTATGCATGCTTGCTATGACCTTGAGGTAGATGCTTGTTCACTTATCACATATATTTGCATCTTCACCTCCCATTTGCATGCTTGTTCCCATGATATACTTGATTGCGCTCAATTTATATGCTCAAATGCCATGCCACACTTCTTTGTCAAACCATATGCTATGCTCGATGACAACACTTGTTGGGTGAATCACCTCTTGAATGCTTGGTTTTGCTCTTACGACAACCACATTTGTTTTTCCAAGTGCTTGTTATCTTTGCTACTTTTGAAGGAATTACAAGACGGTGCGACATTGGAGAGTGCCCATTTGGAACTACAAGATGACGAATGCTTGGTGATTGTCCACTTCTACACGACATCATCTCTTTCCCATGGTGATTTGGATTTCGATCCGAGGTCGGATCTTTCCCAAGGGGAAGGGGATGATGCGAGCATCCTACGGACATCACCATGTCAAGAGCCCAGTTGGCAAGTGACACGTGCGACATCTACTTCACATACACAAAGGTGAATCATCTCCTTTACGTGCTCACTTGACACTCTCGAGGATGGTATACTACTTGACACTCCTTACGTGTGCATGCATAGGTATTGTCGGAGCTTCACGGATGTCAAGGAGGAGTGCAAGCGCCAAGGAACGACTACACCATCCGCGAGGGAAGCGTGGAAGAGGAGACGGAAGAAAGGAGAAGAAGACTGGAGTTGCCCGGATCATCCGGACGCCCAGCCGGATGATCCGGACCAAGCCCGGACGATCCGAACGACCTCCCGGACGATCCGGCTAACGCGCCCGAAGGCTACAGAACTCGCTTCGGCCGGATCATCCGGACGATCGCCGGATCATCCGGACCCCGACACCGGATCATCCGCCACCGTCCGGATCATCCGGACCCGCTGTCTTGGCGACTTGGGCGAAGCCGTGTACCCCTTCGCCACTCACTTACCCCTTCGCCTTTGGGCTATAAATAGACCTCCTCCACCTCCTTTCTAGGGTTAGCAAAGTGATAGCTCATTTGTATGTGATCTTTGCTCCTACCTATCTCTACTCTTGAGAGAGAGAGACCACTACTCCATTGGAGGCCAAGACCTCCATCTAGGAGAAGATCCGTGGGATATCATCAAGACCCCTTGTGGGAAGATCCATCTAGGATATCATCAAGACCTCCTCTTGGAGATGAACCTTACCTTGTATCTTTCCCTTTGTTGTTCATGTACCTTGTGATCTTGTGTGTTTGATTGTCTAGTGGATGTGTGATTTGGACTTGTTCTTGAGTGTTTCCCCTTGTGATTTCTCCCCGTTCTTCCCCGTGTTCATCGTGTTCTTCGAGGGATCCCACTCCAAACGTGAAAGATCGCCGCTATAGGGTTCCACCCTACATCAGCATGGCTTAGTGACTTTGGTACCAATGGGATAGAAATGACACTTATTTATTTAGCATGGTCTCTCTTACTGCTTCTCCTACCTACCAACCATGTTACAATGCATTATCCAAAAGTAGATGTATGTATACTAATCGAGTGAGTATTTATTTATTTAACGAACAGTCCCTGCAGTTTGTTCCCTTCTAGCTGTGTGTGGATTATACCAGCTTTTTCATGCTATGTGCTTTGTTGGGTGTTCATTCTATGTCCTCTTCATTTAATCTGGTACAATATAGTGATGATACACCTTTCTTGTTATCTTACTCAATATCTTGATTGTTTATCTTCTTTCGTGTGATCTTCTTCTTACACCTTTGTGTAAGCTACATGGCTAGGCATATTGAATAATGCTACGCGGGAATATATGACAATCATGTGTATATATTAGAAATGTACGAGTCGCTAGAGTCACCATTATTACTTACAAGCTACAGTTTCCATCAACACCATTGTCTTCATGGACTGTCTGCATGTACACTGTGAGAACATTTTCCAATCACATTTTGCAGGAAAACAAAGAAACCCTTGCTACAGGCAATAGGTCATCAAATATTGGGCATAGTATGGCAAAGAAGGAAAGAATGAAGACAGAAAGATTCTCAAGCAATGAAAATCTTCCTCTGTGGTATTAGGAATGGAAATATTCAGTTTCAATGTAACCTTGGCTAAATTGTCATCATTTGATGTTGCTGTGAACCTTTGTTGCATTGCAAAGATTGGACTTTTTACAAAGTCTTATGTTAAATGTTCTCCTTTTGCTTTATTTTCTACTACCTCCGTTTGAAAATAACTGACCAAGGAGTTATTTCCGAACAGAGGGAGTATGTACTGGCAAGTTTCAGTTTAAAGCAAAACATTGCTGTATGTGTGAACAGTAGCGGTTCAATGTTATATTGTTCCTCATTTTGGTGTTGGCAAGGATTTCACCTCTAAATCGTAGTGCCAGCCAAACATGAAATTTGGATTTGGGATCTCGATTCAGCCAATACCCTTACCAAATGAAATGAAATCAGTGGACCCAAACAAGCGGTAATTGTTCTGTTGAGCTCAGAATATGGGTGGATTGTATTGGAACCACCGTCTCATTGAACATTGATTCTGGAACGGCATCAGTCACATTGAACTTTGTAATCACTGATGGAATTCTTACAGCATCAGTTCATGTCAGCGCTCCATTCTACTGCCTCCGTTCCTAAACATAAGTCCTTTTAGTGACTCCAATGTGGACTACATAGAAAAGCAAAATAAGTGAATCTACACTTGAAAAGATGTCTATATACATCCGTTTGTAGTCCTTATTAAAATCTCTGAAAAGACTTATATTAGGAAGGAGGAAGTAGTATGCATCATTGCACTCAATTACTGGATACCATTTTCTTGGGAAGTACTCGTACTAGTATGCATCATTGCAGTTCGCAAATTTAAGAAAGCTTCAGTCATCAGAAATGCACAATGTTGTTACAGACATGTCACATGTTAGGTTAACTCCTCTCTCCCAGCCTAAAGATCGGTGTCTATCAAGGATGAGCACATTGACAAACGACAAGGTACATGGAGGAAATCCTCTTGTACAAAGGAGCAGAAGTTAAACACGAGACAAAATTTCATTGAAATAAGCTGGCAACCCTTAAAATGATGAGGTCCAACAGAAAGCACAAAGATAAGAGTTATGTTGGAATTTCAACAAGCCCAGTCCACATGTTATGGAATTCACCCAAGTATGGATGATGAGATTCCAGAGGGACAAATAAGTATTATTGAATGTTCTAGTAAAAGAACTTGGACTTTCGCCGTTATCTAGTATCCCCAGTAATCATTACGGATCTCATCATCAAACTTCTTCTTGAGTTCAGGGTGCTTCGCAAAGTACTCATCTGCTGTCATTGTGCTGATCTTTTTCTGCATGTGTAAACAAGATGTTAGGATGAATGTAAAAGCAACTGGTACCAAATTTGTCAAAGATCCACCTCACCTTCATCTCTTTCAATTCAGCAATCTCCTTCTCTATCCTCTCTGATTCCTTCAGAGATGTCTTCTCTGCTTCCTTCATTTCGATTAACTATGCATTTTCAAAAGAAAGTTCATAAGGATCTGAATGGAAGAGCCATCAGTGGCAATCCAATTTGTACCAAAGAAGGTGCCTATGCGAATAACAGGAAAGTGAAGCATATTTATAATGGTGAATCCTCACCAGAGCATCAAACTTTGGCTTGTACTCAGGAGTGACAGTGTCAACATACTTTGGGATCTCAATGCCTGCATTAGTTCCGTTGATTGGTGTATCAATGAGAGGTTAAACAGATTGAATGAGCATAGACTAGCGAGACTAACAGCTATACTGGAAAGTAGCAAAAACTAAATGCTAAATCATTTGGTGTGAATAAATCAAAATACATAGCAGACTGAAATTCCTAACACTATCATACAACATATTGCTAGGGGCACCCTCAAGAAGGGAGATGAAACCTAAAACATGATGTATTAGAATGCATACATGAAGTATACAACACTACTATAATATTGTGAAGGGAGCATTTTGAACTATAAGCAAGTTACAGTTGGTATCCTAATTCTTAATCTTCGGAAGACATACAATCCACTAGTTAAAAATCCAATATTAAATCAAAACCATCTTGTTTACAAATTTATAGCATACTGGTTTCCTAGAAATGCAAGTAGATGGAGAGTACGAAATACACATACTATCATAAGCCTCCTTGTACATATCCACAACTTTCGATCCGATTCCCTTTTTGTAGTATTCCCAGTCAATTGGCTTTGGTTCCTGCAGTAGCAATAGATATAGATCTCTCATATCAGTCGATATGCCAGAAATGGCGATGCATGTTTCATATGTAGTCGTAAGACTAGCATACGGAATATGTATTTCCAGTCGGTAATGTTGGGGTGCGTAGTGATTTAGGAATATGTAGTTCTACACGCAGTAAAATGTAAGATGTACCAAAGATAAGAGGAACAATAGGGCGAGACACGGGACGTACGATCCATCCAGAAATTCCCCCAAATGTTCTTGCTCATGTCTCGACCTCCTCTCAAATCCTCACATCAAATCCCTGAATCGTTCAATAGTTTTAATAACTAAACCAACTGGGCAAGTAAATCCTAAAGGCGAAACCGGGATTTGATTGTCCCCCGTTGATGGATCTGCGAATCCCCTCTTGCTGCAGGACCAGATCCCAGGCGCAACCGCGTGGGCTAGCGAAACGTAACGATTCCCCCGATCTGATCTGACCGAGGACCAAACCCTAGGCACATTTGCCAGATCGGCGCTAGAGAGGGATCGGGGCCGGCGGCGATTGGGAGGATACCTGGGAGAACTTGGTCTGGAGCTGGTGGTTGACGTCCTCGAAGGTGCGGCGGAGGTTGGCGAACTCCTTCCGGGCCTCGTCGGAGACGAGCATCTTCGCCAGGCCGTCCCAGTCGATCGCCTTGCCGGCCTTGGCCGCAACGTCCGTCACCTTCTTCACCCCGCTCATCTTCGGCTCTGGATCTGCTAAACTTGCTAGGGCTGTGTGACTCTTTGATTGATTGTTTCAGGAGTTCTGTCCAGACTCCAGAGTAATATGTCCCTGTTATCTCCTTCAAAAAAAAAAAAAGTTTATGCGGCGCTAAAATGACGGGCGCTCAGGGCTTCCCCTCTCCAGGCAATTTCAGCCGCCAGATCTTCATCAAGACGATCTCAGCCATTTGGGGCTGTGGAGCAGGCTTTCCGTTACACTGGGCTGTGGAGTATTTCTCTGGTGACTGTTTGTTAATGGGGCCTGCTTCGGTGTGGTGTTAAGGGCGCCCACGTACCAACCCTAGTGGGCCAGCCCATGTAGAGCGAGATTCGATCGCATTTTATTTCCTCTGGGTTTGCTCGATCGCATTAGAAAAAACTGAACGAAAAATGCATTAAAAATAAAAAAACGTGAATTCAAACCTGTTCATGGATTTTGAAAAAAATCATCAATTTTGAAAAAATGTTCATCAAAAATGAGAAAAAAATCATGGATTTTGAAAAAAAAAATCATCAAATTTGAAAAAAAAAGATCATCGACTTTGAAAAGAGTTAAACAAAAATTTTAAAAAGTTCATCAACTTTAAAATATTATTGATCTGAAGAAAAAATCACATATTTGCAAACAATTCATCAAACCAGGAAGAACAAAAAACAAAGAAGGAAAAAACAAAAACAAAGAAAAAAGGAATAAAAGAAGGAAAAGGTTGTAACTTACCATATCCTGTTGGGTGGTTACACAAGCCTACCTTGATGAGGTAGGTTGTTCGATTCACAACTAGGGCGCATTTTGATTGCCTAGTGTTAAAGTGAATGACTATGAGAAGCGAGGCATATCCAGCTACTCAGCTCTCACCGGAATATATTACAAAAACCTAAAGTCTAAAAAGTGCAGGACGCACCTGCGACGCCTGTTGGATCTTAGTCGCGCGTCTTCAAGTGTTCCCTGGTCGAAGCAAACTGTCGCGCGAAACAAACCTCGTGAAGGGGCCATACACACGTTCGTCCACCACGTTCTCTCTTATTGACTCGGTTGGAAATCCACCCCCTTCTCTCTCGTAGACGCATTTCATTTTCACCAAAATCAATCATCGTCAAATCGGGAGGCGCTGTCGGGAACTGCCGGAGTTGAGAGACGCATAACCGCCACTAGAGAAGAGAAACAAGTCTATACGTGCGCGCACCAGGGCGTTCGCAAGGTCCTCGTGGCGCTTGAGGGGCTCTCGCCGCGCGTCGACGTGGCTTCCTGCCTGTTAGAGTATATAGACGTATCTCTGTATTTGCTAGACTATGGTTTGTAATCACCTCGTGCCTTATCTCTAGGAGAGACTTCTTACCCTCCAAACCTTATACTCTATATAAACCGCCTGAGAGGCTCAATACAACAATCCAACGCATTACGCCAATCTCACTCTTTATCATTTTACATGGTATCAGTCTAATCTCGATCCAACCTCTAGCCGTTGGCGCCGCTTTCGGATCGCGTCGCCCCGGGGCGATCGTTCTCCATGATCGCCACCGGGGGTCGTGTCGCCCGTACCTAGGGTTCCTCTACCGATACAATTAATCGTCTGCCCGAGAGAGCCAATTCCCCGACCACTAGTCGCATTGATCGTCCTTTTCTTTTTGGATTTATGATCTAAGACCAGCTTGGATCGCTCGCCGTCGCCGTCGACCCCCGTGCGTCTCTACTTCGACACTGATGCGACCACCCGGCCTCTTCTCCGACCAGGCGGCCTCGCGCGACGGGGCGGCCCGTCACGGCCGTCGTATGCGCGTCTGCTTGCTCGTCGCTCTGCGCCGGCCCTCGCCGCCCTGCTTCGAACGGGATTACTCCATCACCTCCTGCCTCCCCCGCGTGTGTATGACCGCCTCCCCACGGCGTTGCA
This sequence comes from Aegilops speltoides, assembly GCA_021437245.1. Taxonomy (NCBI): domain Eukaryota; kingdom Viridiplantae; phylum Streptophyta; class Magnoliopsida; order Poales; family Poaceae; genus Aegilops; species Aegilops speltoides. Next base: position 351,078,888 of record CM038142.1, on the reverse strand, counting down.
TTCGCAGCTCGGGTGTCGTTGCTGCATTGGCCTTTCGGGTCTCGATACCCGCATCGGCGCTGCGTTGACCGCTCGGGTGCCAGTGCTGACGCGCTCATCCACACGTCATCACACCGACAGTCGCCGCCGGCTTCAGCTCGGACTCCCCCGCCACCCCGAATGTTGGAGGTGTGCAAGTTCGAGGAGTCGTTCGTCGTAAGAATATTGTCCTCCTTGATAATCTCTGAACATCCTTGAAGAAGGCTCCAGAGAAGCCATCGGGGCCCGGCGCTTTGCCACAAGGAAGATAAAAAATTGCCTTCCTCACCTCTCCTCCGTAAAAAGCCGCCTAAGGTCTAAAAGATCACAAGCAGGCATCAAAATGTTGCCCCAATTGATGTCCATGTGACGTGGCAGCCCACGTTTGGTGACCTTGGCGAAGTGGTCTTGGATGATAGCCCTTTTGTGATTGTGGTTGATAACCCAACCGTTGTTGTGCTTGAGACGGTAAATGAAGTTTCTTCTTCTTCTACGGTCGACAAGCAGGTGATAGAAACGAGTGTGCCCGAAAGAAGGCTCAAGAAAAGAGTAGTTGCTCTGGACCTGATGGAGCGTGCGCAAAAAGACAAAGTTCGAGAATCACCAACCTCAAAGATGGAGATGCTTAAGGACGTTGTTGATCATGCAACAAATTTTTTTTTTGACGTGTCATCATGCAACATTGAAATAATTGACATGTCGTGAAGCTGTTGGCATTGCGAGTGGATCTACGTATCACTAGAAGAACGCCCGTGCGTTGCAACGGGGCCACATTAACTTTAAGAGTTCAATATTACGACATTGACGACCTTTTTTACCATCAGATCCTCACACACACAGACACACACTCTCCCTCCCTCTTCCTCACTCTCTATCCCCCTCTCCCTCTCTCTCTAACACACACACATATCCATCTTATTGGGTATGGGACCATAATCCATCTATTTCACACACACACACGCTAGTGCATAACAATATGGATTATGTGTATTATATTTGCCACCAGAACTGAGGGAATTAATTTCATGTAAATCGACCAGCCACAGCTCCAAGAATACGCGACGAGGTGGCTCGGTCGGCGTCGGCGCCAAATCGGTAAGGGTCACGGGCCCGCTTCAAGTGCACGTGCAATGCACGTCTTCACAAATATTATAACCAGATGTGAGAAATCGCATGCATAGAAAAGACATTCGATAGCAATCCAAATACCATACTCAATTGAATACCTAACTCGACAATACTCTTATTTCTATGCGCCGAAAAATGGAATAACAAAGCTAAGTATGCCTACATACGCTCAGATTATATATAAGAATCTTGGATGAACAATTGCAACAAAGCACTAAGCAACGATAAATTTAAATAAAAATCCATTAACTATGCAGCAAGCAGGCTTGTTACAACATAGAGAGATAGGAAAATGTCACCTCCAAAGAATGTAGCGCAAAGGAGTGGAACGAAGCATGAATGAGCGGTTGTCTATTCTTCTCCATGTACATGGATCGTGATGAGGCCAACTATATAAGTACTTGACCGAACTCCACTCTTCGTGTACGGAGAGCCATGTCACCTTCTCGCCGCAAAGATGGGAGGACGGCTGGTTCACGTGACCCTCCGGATGGGGATCCATGGCGGTGACCGTCGAGCTCGAGGCGAGAAGTTGAGGCGATGAGTGGCGAGATCCATGCCGCCAACCGGCGAAGAGGAGGTCGTCGGAGAGGACACATCGGCAAGATCCGGTCACCACGCGACCAAGAGCAACAATGATCTCCACAAGTCGTAGGTCGACGGCGTGCTCCATCCCTGCGATGGGGTGACCATGGCGGTGGCCACGACTCCTCATGCTCGCCTCGATCTCGGCGACACACCACGAGTGTAGGAGGCAAAGAACGACCTCGACGAAATCATGGCCTCCATCCCAAACGCAATCATGTCGCTCTAAATAAATGGATTCAATCATGTGACTCTAATTACTTGGATTGTTATGTACGCTAAGCGGGTGCGATTAGGAAAGAAAATGTTTTCTAATTAAAGTGATTGAGTGATTTAAGGTAAGGTTAATTAATTTAGATTTGATTTTTAGTGATTGTTAGTAAAGTATGATGCGTCTTTAAAATATTTTATTTGTTTCCTTAAAATCTATTATTTGTTTCCTAAAGAAATTTGCAATAATGAAAGGTATCGGTTGATTTGGATAAGTTAGTAAATTTAGATCCGTGATTGCGTGCACGTTTGAAAAGTGCTGATTTGCAAGGAAAAAGCTGAGGGGTAAATAAACCGGTGAATAAGAAACCAGCATCGGAAAAAATCTACGACCGTTAACCTACGAAAAAAAACGGACGAAAGTGGTGGGACGAAAAAAAACCTGAAAGCGAGACTACCAACTGCTCTATTAGGAGTAAAGATAATACGAGAAGGCTCCGCGTTTCTTGCCGCTGAGATCAGATACATTAATCATGGGAGCCGTTGCCACTGTAGTTAGTTCTATCTTACAGGAGATTAAGCGATGTCGAGGACGTTTTGTTCAAGTTGAATTTATTCATGAGAGAGGGTCTAATGTTGAGGCCCATGACTAGCCCGTAGTTCTCTTACCCTAGCTCGAAAATGCTAGATAGTTCTCTTACCCTAGCTCGAAAATGCTAGATAAGTGTGTGTGCATCATGAGGGTGGATAGGTAGGGCAACCGTGTTATTTCATTCTGTTCTTGGATTCTCGGATACTATACCAGGATTAGGTCGATCCAGCTCGCCCCCACATACCCCGTCCCATAATTCTGCACAAGCACGGCCACGGCAGCCCCCACAAGGCCACAATCGATCACCACAGTGCGTCGCGTTAACCCGAACTGCTGCCGGCTGCGCGATCTGCCGGCCCGGGACACGTGCAGTCCCTCGCTGCAGTTATGCGCGCAGAGGGCACTTTTCTGAGGACAGAAGAATTAAGGCACCCACCTCGCTGCGAATGCAGTTTATTGCAGTCACGGCTACAGCCAAGTCGCGTCCGTAACGCATGCATGTTCATCAGCGTGCACCGTGCGTCCTCCATTAACGCGATGTGTACATTTTCTCTTGTTGCACGACTGCACCTTGGCCGGCTTGGCGGGCGATCAACCCTCTTGTTGCACGGCTGCCGCTTTTCCTGCGGGTTCGCTCATCAGTCCAATCCGTAGTCGTAACTCGTAACCACCTTTGTGTTGAAACCGTGAAAGGACCACGTAAAAAGGCGGAGTTTGACGAACGGGAACGGTGCGATTGTTAGCACGTCGGTTAGATTAATGGCGTGGGGTTCGTACCTACGGATAGATGAGAGAAAGATCGACTTTTCCATTAGTATCTAGCCATCTAGGTAGTGTACTAGGCGTGATGTGTTTTTGTTGACAAGAGTGAGAGCTAGTCTGCTGATTTTAATTGCTAGTCCTACGGTAGCAGAAGGAAAATTGCATTAGCTAGATAGACAGAGAGGCTACTCCTACCGTGCTGACGGATGACACGTACAGCCCTGAAAAAAGGGCAGTCACTATCCGAAGACAACCTTCTAGAAAATTTAAAAGGATTTACCTATTGACGCAGTATGTGTTTTGACACGAGTTACATTTAGTAGTAACATGTTATTGCAAAATTCCAAGTCTGTTCTAAACGCATGTTATAAAATATCTGTTGTGAATAGAAAGAGGTAATTACACCACTGGTGCTTGAACTTGCCATGAATGTGCATTTTAGTGTCTAAACTTGCAAAATACATCGAACTGGTTCCATAACTTGGTATGGACGTGCAAATACGGTTCACATCTTATATGTATATATCCACCATGCTGATGTGGCAGCCAAAATGGCATTGGGCCCGCTGTCAGCGACCAGATGGCAATGAGGAGGGCGTGTGACCTGTTTATTTTCTTTTCAAAAACATCCTGAAATTATTTTTTTTTTCTTACAAATAGGAGAGAAACAACACAAATTTGTAAAAAACTGGTAGGGTGTGTGTGTGTGTGGGGGGGGGGGGGGTTCAAACCCGCGACGTATCGCTCACATGAGGCGTGGTTAAACAGTAGAGCTAATCACATTTATACACATGTAAATATTTGAATACTTTATATACTATAAGGTTGATCGACATAAACAAAGTAATTTATTCCAACAAAAATAAGAATGGGTCAATTATTCAAACATGTACCCTAAGGCTATATAGCGGCCCCACATATGAATACAACCCAAGAAACATAATGTTACAAACGATAAATTTATCTTTATAACATAATGTGCTCATGTGGTTAAAACAAACCACACCGCGGCACATTTTCAACGTGTTCATTTTTTCCATTTAGAAATTTCCAAAAACATGTAAATTATAATCGTGTGTTATAAAAAAAAATACATTTGAAAAGTTGTATAATTTCATAAAATATCTACAAATAACAAAAATAATTTTATAATTCTAAAGGTGCTCTCATTTTTAATAAAATATTAAAGTAATTTTAGAAATTTTCATATATTTAAATAAATTCTTGTATTTGTTTCAAATTTTCCATGTTTTTAATAAAATAATTATGTAGTACATAAAAGTGTTCATGCTTTAAAAATCGTGTTTTTTTAAAAAGCTTATATAGTATATAAAAGTTTGTGTGTTCTAGTGCGCCCTCAGATTGCAGATCGTTACATGAATAATATTTGATTCATACAACTTGCTACAATTTATAAATATTTTAAATTGTATGATTATGTTTTAAAATAACACTTGGATTCTTTTTAAAATGACACCTAAATTTTCAAACTCTTTTGAAATTATGTTTGTTATACAGTCATAAATATTAATTATACTTTAGAAACATGAGATCTTTTTGGTTGGAGTGGTATCCAAGGTGCTATATAGCATTTGGTCAGATGTTTGAATCACAGACCCGACACTATTTTTTTCTGGATTAAACTTCTTTAATTTATGTTGTTCCGCCTAGTGTATATAAAGGGTGTCAATCCCTCCAAACATCAAGTGTTTGGTAGTCGATTGGCTAGCCACACATGCATCGTAACAGCAGTACCCATGTTCAAACTCCCTACAGGCCAGCTGTAATTTTTATTCTACAAATGTTTGTTGTTTCTCTCCGAGGTCCTATTTGTAAGAAAAATAATAATTTCAGGGGCTTCCTGAAAAACTAGGCCACACACCCACTTTCCTGCCATCCAGTCACTGACAGCGGACCGCATGCCATGTTGGAACGCCTCGTCAGCGTCATGGATGTATACATATGAGATTTGAACCGTATTTGTACGTACATGCCAAGTTATAGAACCAGTTCTATGTATTTTTCAAGTTGAGACACTAAAGTGAACATCCATGGCAAGTTCAAGCACCATCGGTGTATTTGACAGGAGGTTTTTCTGTTTCTTTACCTTCTTCGAAAAACTCATGAATTTTAGACTTTTTTAGGCATCATTGGCCATAGGAGAAAAAAAACTACTTTCATTTAAAAACATCTTATATTTTGATATGGAGGGAGTATATGTGGTTACGGAGAAGTATCATGTCCCAAGGAACACCGATGGTCCAATCAGAGCCACATCTCTAGTTCGGTGCATGCCGAGAGGCTACGGCAATGTCAAAAAAAATAAAAAATGACGTCCACGCCAATGCCACGTAATAATACACTATCTGAACTCCGCCAAGAAAAAGAAAAACAGTGTCTGAACTCGCTACCGTTGTCGTGTAACGGTCCCGTGAGAGCACTCGGAAAGAATCGGGTCCGCTGCTCCGATCATCCAACGATCGCCAGGAGAAGGCGCGGCACATGTTCCTGGGGGAGCAGCAGAAGCGTCCAAAACGAGTAGACAGCGGCCGGGATAGATAGAGATGGATCGCGCCATGACGGGCACAGCTGCTGTGCTGCGCTGCGCTGCCAGTGCAGATCGGACCACCCCGGCCACGGATGTGCCTGCGAGTGACCACGTACCCGAACCGAAGACATGTGCACTTCGTGTCGTGACCATCTCTTGTCTTGTAGGAGTGGGACCGTGTCATGCCACTGAACGGCGAGCGCCGGGCTTCGGATACCGCTCCATCCGCATGTGTGTGGCCGTGGCGGGTGATGAGGTGGGTAGAGGGTGGTGATGCCGAGCCGACGGGGAGAGGATCACAGGAGGGTGCGTGCGTCTTGTCCACCATCCGTCCAACGCCTGCTGTGGACCTGTGGTGCATCGTTTCCCTTCCCTGCATTCGTGTCGACGTGCGTGTGCCCGGGTTCTGTTTCACCACTAATCCACGTGTCATGTTTTTTAGCTGACGTGTCATGGTGCTGGTTGAAACGGGTATTGTTGGGATCGTAAGAGCATCACCAGCCTTTATAATGATCTAAAACGTCTTTATTTGTTTACCGAGTGCGTATTGTTTCGGCCCCATATCGCATACATAGTACGTACTCCTCCGTTCCAAAATAGATGACCCAAAATTAATACAAAATTAAGTTATCTATTTTAGAACAGAGGGATACTATACATAAACATTGCACAACAGAATGTAACATCTGACGTCCTACATACTAGGACATACTAAAAGAAATGCACAAAACGAACCTAAAATTACCCCTACTCATCGTCACATGAGAGCTCGATGACCCCCCCCCCCCCTCCCAACTGGAGCCATCGGCCTCATGGTCGTTGGCGGCAGGACAAATTAAGGGCATATCCTCGTCAGGCTTCTTCGTGAAGAGTTGCTATTGCTTGACGTCGCAGAGTCTTATTTTGCGACAGTTCACGCAACCACCCGCTCGGACTTGAGGGTAGCATCATCCTTGGCGACAACGATGAGGTCACCGACGAGCTCGGTGGGGAGGCAGCTATCGCAAACCCGCCCTCGAGCTACGCCTTCACGGAGAGGTGCTATGCCTCCTCGCACAAGGTCGCGAGGAGGAATTGCTCATCGCCTCCTCCGTCAAGAGGAGGCAAATGTCGTTGCCACCGCCGTGTGCGGCGTCGACCACCTCAAACTCGGCAGCGGGGCAAACCTTCGAGCTCGGCTCCTTCGAGAATTGGTTTTCGTCGGTTGTAAGGAGGGTCACACATGGTAGGCATGCTTTTCGATGGTGAGCTCCGCATGGCGCTCCGACATGGACGTCTTCTAGTATGTGACCTTCTCGCGACCTGGGCAGACGGCAGACAACGAGGTTGAATGCATCCTATTTTTTCGATTGGTGCCATGTGGTATTCACCTCTTGGCCCAGTCGAGGGGTAAACCGTCCACTATGGTCCTCTATAACACTCTAGAACTTTCTCTAACCTTCCAAAAGCTTCTAGAGCCACCTGGGGCTTTTCTGAGCATCATCCAGACCTGCGGAACATTTCTAGGATCATCTGGAAGATTTCTGGTGCCTAGTTTCTCATTCTCTCTTATCTCTTAGTGCTCCTACAAACTACTAGTTGTTAAGCGTGTCACCCTATATGTTTGGTAATATGTGGAAATGACTCGAAACACCTTTCAATCAATAATTAACGATGAGATCCGAACAACCATGATAGTTCCCACATATTTATGAAGATCTCTATTGAGCAAACATTTTCTCCAAATACAATTTCATCTCCTTCGCAATACGTTACAAAACCCCGGCAACACTTGTGAAGCAACACCTTGATCACTATACCAAGTTGAGTATCTCTTTATCGTCGGAGGAGCAAATCCCAGTCTTGAACTATCTAGCACCTTGACACACTATTTCGGTGTCGCTGTAAGCTGCATTTATGACACCCAATTACGAGTAACGTTCAGCAATCCCAAAGCAACTATCTGGTATGAAGGTCTGTGATATTCTCACGGTCCAAGGACATGAGTAAAGGTTCCAGATAATATGATAATATTGACAACATAATCACGATAGGATCTCACAGTATATCACAAATTGGGTCTATCCAACACCATTGTTATCTCAACAATGTGTTCTCATTATTGTTGACATCCTTATTACTCTTAACAATGCCCTGTGATCAGAAAAACTTAATCACCTGCAATATATGAGCTAGTCTTAGAGGTGAGACTAGGAATTTGTTTGGTGTTTATGTTTTCACATGTGCTACTGAGTTTTCCTCTGAATCTCATATTTAAAGACCATTATAATTACAACATAGAAATATAAACTTTTAGTTACAAACATGAAAAAAATACTTTATTATTGACTCAGGGCATATTTCCAACGGCCAACATCTTTCTTACATTAACAATGCCCATGGTTAATAAAACAACACCATACATGAGCTAGTTCATAGACATGACTACAGATCTGTTTGGTGTTTATCTTTCTACACATGGAACTAGGTTACCTCTGAATCTCACATCCAGGAACCAATACAATTCTACTATAAAAATACAAACTTAATTATGAACATGAAAATAGAAAAATAACAACTTTGTTGTTGTCTTTAGGGTATATTTCCAACATACGTCGCAACTTTTGCTAAATCTTCTCAAATTTTTATAGTGACAGCATGCCAGGTTTCATGTTTTTAAGATTTTTCATTGATTTTTTAGAAAAAACTATAAGCTCCATGTTCGGGGTCAAGTCTTGGTACCCAGATGCTTGGAATTCCTTTTCTTCTCTTGTATAAGGCCTAAATATAGACTCAATAACACAATTTGGAAGTTTCAACCCATCTTGCCGACTTCTTCATGCACTTGAATTTAAATTGTATTTTACTAAATGCCTAGAAATTCATTAGTGGCTTAAAATAGCAAATGAACCCCCAAAATGTCAATTTTTGACATGAAACATGTGATTGCGTATTATGTGCGTCGATTTTTGTAAGGTAGAATTGTGTTTATGACACTATGCCAATTTTCATGTTTTTAGTCTTTGTTTGCTTTTTTATTGTTAAAAACAAATAAAGTCTATTTTAATAGAATTACTAAAATAGAAGAAATGAAATGAAATAAACAAAGAGAATAGAAGAAAGAAAGAAAACTTTACCTAGTGACACAATCCGCCGAGTGTTTTTTGGGCTCTCGACAAAGGTCGTGTTTACTGAGTGGCCGATGAAATACACTTGGCAAACAACTCAGCACTAGGCGAAGTCAGCGATTCTGGTGATACTGTTCACTAGAGAGCATCCAGTTTGAACTGGGTACGAGCTTAACAAATTTAAGAAGGCGGTTAGATCAAACGCCAGCTTGGAGTAGTTACACCGGACTAAAGGAAAATCCAGCAGATTGTGATGACCGAGGTCGTGCAGACTTGAACCAATATAAAACTGCTCCGGTAGTACGGATTTAGTAGCATATTTTAAGAACTCAAACCTACTAGTACTCCAAGTGGAGTTATATGTTTTTTCTCTTCTTTTGCGAAATAAGTGTAGTGGTATGTAAAACAACAGTAGTAATACGTACTACTAGTACCCCGTAAAACAATATCGAATCAATACGCAAATCGTATAAAACAATCACTAGGCGTCACGCGGCGGGCATGCTCTTATGTCTGCTTGCACCTGACTGCTGGAACCTTTTCCTTTCCCTTTTTGCAAGTCGTGTAAATTTGCGATCTAATTCCGCAATACACTTTGTTGGACCAAGGCGCAGAGCAGTAAGTAGTAGTAGCGGTCAAGGGAATCCATATCCAAAGGGTGAGACAGATGATAGCATAGCATTCCACTCCAAGGAAACGGAATCTTCAAGATCTACGAGCCACGCGTATGAATGTTGATCACACGTACAGTACTGCCGGTACGTGCGTACCAGCGAGATTTTTGGAAAATACCCCACGGACCCTCGCAATCTTTATCCCTGCCATCTCTCTTCTCTGTTATGGCCGGAGACCACGTACCGTTACCGTCTTTACTCTCTAGTGCCATGTCGATCTACTAGCATGCTTGGTATGCTGACTGGTTCTTGCGGAAGCACGGCGATGATACGGCCGATGCACGGAGACGATTTAACTGAAGTGACGAACGGGCCCACGGCCCACATGCCCGGCTGTTTAAATTATGCACGGCAGTTGGGAGTACTTGCATCGGAGCCATGAAGGCAGTCTCGGGGCCGGAGAGGGTCCTGTTGCTGTTGGTTTGTTTCAAAAGTTTGCGGAGGGAAAGATCCAAGAAACGAATGGAGGGGTACAAAGGCGTTCCGATGTTCCGTTTTGCAAGAGCCGTCAAGTGTGTGACTATGCGGGGAGCGTTGCGTCGCCTCCTTTTTTACCCCCGCATTCCGATGCGCGGCGAGCTTCTAGGCGGCGGCACTGGCCGGAGGCCGCATGCGACGGACTACAAGAATCGAAACATGATGGTGGTCACAAGTTTGACGTCTTGACGAAATATACAAGAAGACATTTGATTTCTGTTCAGACTTTAGAGAGAGTGGATTCCTCGTTGAGGCAAAACAAAACAAAACACACCGGAGGAGAAGGTGGAGGCGTTCCTACGCCAGCCACCACCACTGGTTCCATTCCATCCTTCTTGCTTCATACACCAGTTGGGTAGGGTTGGCACCAACATCCCTTGCCCCACAAGCGAAACATCGTGCTCTTTCTTTCTCGTATCGAAACGTCCGCTCGATACCTCGACATCCACCCAGATCTGTTTCGGCTCGTATCCTACAGGCAGGAGGGCAGGCTGCAACATCCATCCCGCAAGGGGCACAGCTGCGGTTGCACTGCCAGGTCGGTGTCAGCCCGTGTACTCTACTGCCGAGCGACTCGGTGTACTATCTCTCCGTAGGTAGAGTATAGGAGTAGTATACTACTAGTACAATTCACCCGGCCGACGGCGGACCGCAACTGGCGAGGGTGAGGCGACACGGCACCCGCGCCGCGCGTTTGGGCAAAGGGATCAAGCGAGACGCGAGGTGCGCGTGGAGCAGATGAATGCGTGCGTAAAACGACGAGAGCAGTGGGGGTGGGGCAGGCGCTCTGCGGCGGGGATACAAGGCGCGCACGAGGCGTATGTGGAGTGTGAGCCTCTGCCTCAGTTCGACCTGAGGACGAAAATGTTGAAATGTGAGATGGGCCTAGAGCACATATGACAATTTTAGATTTGATTTCTAAGGGCCCATGTAGGTGGCATGACAATGTGGTGGAAAATTTAGTCCCACCATGCTAATGGAAGGAAAGTTGGAGTGGTTTATAAGGAGTCATGGCTCTTCTACATGCTATTGGAGCTTGAAAAGAGAAAAGGCCCTCGCGCACTCCTCCTCCGCTCGCCTCGCCACGCCACGCCTCGTCACGACGTGCCGCGGGTTGCGGGATTGAGCCGAGCCGAGCTCGCTCCTATGCGCTTCTTTTTGCCGGTCAGGAACGGAGAGTCTTTGACAGGTAGGGCCACGATCTGAGACGTCGGACCGTGGGCTACCGACTTGGACGTAGGTTCAGCCCACGTCTCTCCACCCGCGGCCGCACATATATATGTGGGATGCTGCCAACCCTAGCCGCCGTGAAAAACAGAACGCATCTCCGCCTCCACACCCACGTTGTTCCTCTACTGCTGCTGCCGCCGGGAGAGCAGGTCTCCGAAACTCCGTCTCTCTGGTTCTGTACGGGAGAGAGGCGAATAGGTTTTGGGAAGCGACTACGCCGATCGCTAGCCTCCGATCCACTACTTCCTCTACGTCCGCGCCGTCTCCGTCATCACCATGTCAAGCGACGCCGAACGTCTGCCGCCGAGAAGACCGAGGTCGACAAGAAGGCCGCCGAGGACGCTTCTGCTTCTTTGTTGTCACCGCGGCAACAAGCCACGATGGCCTCTTGGAGGGTATACCGCGTTTATCCCTCTCCGATAATTTCAGTATTAGCGATGCTAGCATCATGTGTAGATTTGTCTACTATTTGCGTGAGTGCGTGCTTGTTTAGATCGATACCAATATGTTCCTAGTTACATCAATGCCATGGTAGTTATCCACTTATGGATTAAATTAGTTGAAAAATTGCCTATTTACTCAAAGAATCCAAAACCTATTATGTGTAGGAATTTTTCGGCAAGTGGCTTTGCCACTGACCGAAACCGGATAAGTTTACCGCAGACGCATTTTAAGCGTTGGCGCACAAAGACCACTTTATGGCTCACGGCTATGAGCGTGTTCGGGTCACCGGTGTGTCCACGGAACGATTGCTCTGAGCAGAGAAGGCGTTGAGGAGGCAACCATTGTGTTTCTCGAGCTGTTCTTACCGTGATCGGAGATAAACTGGTCGACGATATTTACATATGTATGTCGCTAACGACTTGTGGGGGCGCTTCGAATCTAAGTTCGGGGCCGCCGATGCGAGGCGAGATGTATATTATAGAGCGGTTCCACGATTACAAGATGGTTGAGAACCGTCTGTCTTCGAGCAGCTCACGAGATAATATGCATTGTTAAGGAGCTTGAGCTTCGAAGTGCGAGTTACGGGCAAGTTTGTCGCGGGTCAGTATAATCGCTAAGCTCCCCAATTCTGGAGGAACTTTGCCACCACTCTGAAACATCGAGGCGTGAATTCTCTGTGGAGGATGTCATTGGCCATCTGAGTGTTGAGCAGAATTCGAGGGCAAAGGACTCGCACGGAAAAGGGGCCGAAGGGACCTCTGTTGCCAACATGGTGAACCAGAGGAACTTCAACTCCCACAAGTTCAAGGGAAAGAACGATGTCCAACAGAATACCGACTTCAAGAAGAAGGGTAAGAAGACCTTCAAGAAGAACAAGAAGGATGAGGGCTGCTTTACTTGTGGTTCGGTTGAACATTGGGCCAACAAGTGCCCAAACAAGTTTAAAAAGTCAAGACAGGACTCCAAGTCTGTCAACATGATTGTGGGCAACAATGAGAATGGTGCATCTGGGTACGGTAATTTATTTACTGTTTTTTCAGTGTTTCAGCCTACCGATTGGTGGGTGGATACAGGTGCAGGTGTTCATGTGTGTGCTGACATTTCATTGTTCTCTTCTTACCAGGTCACAAGCCACAAGTCCGTATTGATGGGGAATGGCGCGAGTGCTTCTGTTCATGGTGTTGGCACGGTCGATCTGAAGTTTACTTCGGGAAGGATCGTGCAGCTAAAGAACGTGTAGCATGTCCCCGCCATCAAGAAGAACCTCGTTAGTGGCTCCCTTCTATGTAGAGAAGGGTTTAAGTTGGTATTCGAGTCAAATATTGTTACTAAGTATGGACTATTTGTTGGAAAAGGTTATGAGAGAGGAGGGATGTTCCGCCTTTCCCTCGCAGATTTCTGTAATAAAGTCGTGAACGATATTCATTCGAGTATTAATGAATCTGAGGTTTGGCATTCACGTCTTTGTCACATAAGTTTTGGTGTTATGAAGCGGCTAGCCAAGTTGGATTTAATCCCGAGTTTCACTTTAGCCAAAGGTTCTAAGTGCCTTTCATGTGTGCAAGCTAAGCAACCTCGCAAGCCTCATAAGGCCGCGGAGGAGAGACACTGCACCATTAGAACTCATACATTCGATCTTTGTGAGATGAATGGTGTGTTGACTAAAGGTGGAAAGAGATACTTCATGACATTGATAGATGATTCCACTAGATATTGCTATGTTTATCTGTTAAATACTAAGGATGAGGCTCTACACTACTTTAAAATCTATAAGGCGAAGTTGAGAATCAACTTGAAAATAAAATTAAACGAGTCCGGTCGGGCCGTGGTGGAGAGTACTTCTCGAGTGAGTTTGACTCCTTCATTGAACATGGCATTATTCATGAGAGGACGCCTCCTATTCATCCCATCAAATGGGGTTGCCGAGCGGAAAAACCGTACTCTAACCGATTTGGTTAACGCCATGTTAGATACATCGGGTTTATCCAAGGCATGGTGGGGAGGCTATATTGACGGTATGTCATGTCCCGAATAAAGTTCCGACAAAGGATAATGAGATCACTCCCTATGAGAAATGGGCAAAGAGAAGGACAACACTCGTGCTTGCGCACTTGGGGCTGTTTGGCGAAAGTCAACGTGCGATCCCCAAAAGCGTAAGCTTGGACCCAAGGTCGTGGATTGCGTTAATTTGGGCTACACTAAGAACAGCGTTGGCTATAGATTTCTAGTAGTGAAATCGAGGTACCACCGGAAGGTCGGTACAATTCGGAGTCTAAGGATGCTACATTCTTCGAGGATATTTTTCCTATGAGAGATATGCAAAGCACTTCTAGACAGGAATCTGAGGAGACTCCTGAACCTGCCATCCCTATGGAATATTATGAACAAACACATGATGAAAATCCTGAGGAGGATGATGAGGAAACCCTTGGTAGGGCAAGAGACAAAGGACTGCTAAGACCTTTGGTGATGATTTCTTCGTGTACCTCGTGGATGATACTCCCACTTCTATTTCAGAAGCGTATGCCTCTCCAGAAGCTGACTACTGGAAGAATGCGGTCCGTAGCGAGGTGGATTCCATCATGGCTAACGGGACACGGGAGATCACCGACCGTCCCTATGGTTGTAAACCACTGGGATGTAAGTGGGTGTTCAAGAAAAAGCTTAGGCCCGATGGTACGATTGAAAAGTACAAGGCTAGGCTTGTGGCCAAGGGCTATGATCAGAAAGAAGAGGAAGATTTCTTTTATACTTATTCACCTGTGGCTAGACTGACCACCATTCGAGTATTACTCTCGTTGGCGGCCTCACATGGTCTTCTCGTCCATCAAATGGATGTTAAGACGGCTTTTACGAATGGAGAGCTAAATGAGGAAATCTACATGCAACACCAGATGGCTTTGTGATAGATGGTCGAGAAAGGAAGGTGTGTAAGTTCTGAAATCTTTATATGGCTCAAGCAAGCACCTAAGCAATGGCATGATAAGTTCAATACAACTCGACATCTGTTGGTTTCGTTGTTAATGAGGTCGACAAATGTGTATACTATCGCCATGGTGGGGGCGAAGGAGTTATACTGTGCCTGTATGTTGATGACACACTGATATTCGGAACAAACCTCAAAGTCATTGAGGAGGTCAAATCGTTTCTTTCTCAGAACTTTGAGATGAAGGACCTTGGTGTGGCTGATGTTATCTTGAACATCAAGCTCCGAGAGATAATGAGGTGGGATCACATACGCAATCCCATTATGTTGAGAAGGTGTTGAGTCGCCGGATATTTCGACTGCACACCATCTCAAACACCATATGATCCTAGCGTGTTGATTCAAAAGTCCAAAGGCATGGCTAAAGATCAATTGAGATATTCTCAAATCATTGGTTCACTGATGTACCTAGCGAAGCGCAACGAGGTCTGACATCGCGTTTGCTGTGAGCAAACTGAGCCGGTTGATGTACATTGGCATGCTGTTGAAAGAGTTATGCGCTATCTGAAAGGTACTATGAATCATGAACTTCACTATACCGGAAACCCGTCGGTACTTGAAGGGTATAGTGATGCGAATTGGATCTCTGATGCTGATGAGATGAAGGCCACAACTGGGTATATGTTTACTCTTGGAGGTGGCGTTGTTTCCTGGAAGTCTTGCAAGCAAATGATCTTAACGAGATTGACAATGGAAGCAGAATTAATAGCATTAGACACTTCTGGTGTTGAAGCGGGATGGCTTCGAGATCTTTTGATGGACTTGCCACTGGTTGATAAACCGGTTCCGGCTATCCTTATGAACTGTGATAATCGGTTCGTCATCACCAAGGTGAAGAGTTCAAAGGACAATATGAAGTCCAACAAACACATAAGAATGAGATTAAAAGCATCGAAAATTAAGAAACTCCGGAGTGATAGCGCTGGACTATGTTCATCTGCTAAGAATCTGCGAGATCCCTTCTGAAAGGGCTATCACGTGTAGTGATAGATAGTGCATCGAGGAGATGGGTATGAGACCCACATGAGTTGCCATGGTGGTAACCCAACCTATGTGATCGGAGATTCCGTGAAGTAGGACACAGGAAAACAAGCCGGTGGTGACCGAGGAGAGTAACTTTACTAACCCACTCCGTTGGAGATGCAATACTCTCGAAACTGTATGGAAGGATGACTACTGTCTTAATGTGTTCCAAGGCTTACATGTATAAGCAAGATGCTATCATACAGAGCGATCTTTGGAGGAACACACCTATGTGAGCTCGATGCTAGTCACAGTCTATGAGATTGGGGTGATCTCTAGTAAGCTCATGAATAGGCCAGAGTGTGATTTATATGCTCCACCGAGAGGTCACCTTGGCAGCCCAAGACTAGTAAGACATGTGGTGAAACTTCTTTACGCCTAAACCGACAATTCAAGGCACATCCATTGTTCATTGTGAAGGAGTGTAGCTACTTGCTCTAGGTGAAGCTCAACCTTAACAGTCTTCACCAAACACTAGTATATCAAAATAGCGTTTGGAACAAAGGACAAAGTGGGCCCCTGAGATCTGGTGGGGGATTGTTGAAATGTGAGATGGGCCTAGAGCCCATATGACAATTTCAGATTTGATCTCTAAGGACCCATGTAGGTGGCATGACAATGTGGTGGGAAGTTTAGTCCCACCATGCTAGTGGAAGGAAAGTTGGAGTGGTTTATAAGGAGCCATGGCTCTTCTACATGCTATTGGAGCTTGAAAAGAGAAAAGGCCCTCGCGCACTCCTCCTCCTCCGCTCGCCTCGCCACGCCACGCCTCGTCACGACGCGCCGCGGGTTGCGGGATTGAGCCGAGCCGAGCTCGCTCCTATGCGCTTCTTTTTGCCGGTCAGGAACGGAGAGTCTTTGACAGGTAGGGCCACGATCTGAGACGTCGAATCGTGGGCTACCGACTTGGACGTGGGTTCAGCCCACGTCTCTCCACCCGCGGCCGCACATATATATGTGGGGCGCTGCCAACCCTGGCCGCCGCGAAAAACAGAATGCATCTCCGCCTCCACGCCCACGTTGTTCCTCTGCTGCTGCTGCAGCCGGCGACTCCATCCGTCCCACCGCAGACACGGTTGGCGGAGAGCAGGTCTCGAAACTCCGTCTCTCTGGTTCTGTCACGGGAGAGGCGAATAGGTTTTGGGAAGCAACTACGCGATCGCTCGCCTCGATCCACTACTTCCTCTACGTCCGCGCCGTCTCCGTCATCACCATGTCAAGCGGCGCCGAACGTGCCGCCGCCGAGAAGACCGAGGCCGACAAGAAGGCCGCCGAGGACGCTTCTGCTGCTTCTGTCACCATGGCAACGCCTTCGCATGGCCTCTTGGAGGGTATACCGCGTTTATCCCTCTCCGATAATTTCAGATTAGCGATTACTAGCATCATGTGTAGATTTGTCTACTATTTGTGTAGTACGTGCTTGTTTAGATCAGTACCAATATGTTCCTAGTTCTGTCAATGCCATGCTAGTTATCTACTTATGGATTAAATTAGTTGAAAAATTGCCTATTTACTCAGCAGAAAAGAATTCACAATCTAACTGCTTTCGTAAAAATTTCACTGAGCTGACCGTTTCGAATGACGCCCGACAGATAAGCGCTACACTATACTGTGCAGCAGTGGCGGAGCTGCATGCAGTCCTGGGGTGGCCACTACCCCAGCCCTGGCCTATCACTTGAAGGGTTAAATTAAGGAAAGTTTAGCCATTTGCCCCCCCCCAAATATGTGTATTTCTTGTCCCCCCCCCCGATCTTTTGCTAGCTCCGCCACTGTTGTGCAGCGCGTGGCCCTTAGGCGCCGCACGCCGGTCCGGCGTGGCAGCCCGGGCCTCACTCCTGGTTGTGCAGCGCCTAGCTGAAAGGAGTTGCACGGTGTAGTGCAGCGCCTAACTGAAAGAAACTGCACTACTTTATATTAAAACTGTTGTAACTTTTAATCTATGCATCCGATGAAAACGTGCCTTATATGAATGTTGTTCATTGTTTCGTGTTCTACACAATGGTGGCATTTTCATCTATGTTAGGATCAATTTGCTTGATGAAAACCCTGTTGCAAAAATGCATCATAATATAACTGACAGAATCTGTTAAAAATTACAAACTTGGCATGATGATAGCCATCTACCTATAGCTCTTACGCGTTTGCAACCTACATGAGTTTTGCACTGCATAATGTGTACTTCCACGACATGTCTGTGCTTGCCATGTTAATCATCTTTAACATGTTCATTTCTTGCATCTACTCCCTCCGTCCGCTGAAGAGTGTACATCTAGCTTTAAATTTTATCCACAAAAGAGTGTACTTCTATCTTCCCAATGCAGTTTAAAATGGGAAAACATACTTCTCTTTCATCACACGGTAATCAAGACCAATATCAATCTATATATGGTCTTCTTTATTTCTACATGCATTTAGCTCATTGGGGGTTGGGTAATTAAAGAGGAGAGAGATGGTAGCTTGCACCTTTCCAATGCATTCTTTACTCAACTTCATAATTTGTCCTAAAATTTTTAGATGTACACTCTTCACCGGACGGAGGGAGTAAGTGACTAAGGCCCTGTTTGGTTTCAAATAAGTCACCAACTTATAAGTCGAAAAGTGAAAAAGTGACTTATTTTGCCAAACAGACCCGACTTATAAGTCACCCCCTTTTGCGTGGGTCCCACCACCTGCATGATATTGATTGGTGTGGGAAGGTGTGTCAGGTGACTTATAAGCCAGGTGACAACCAAACAGGAGTGACTTTTAAGTCACTGGTTTTAAGGCACCTGACTTATAAGTGAGGTGACTTATTGGAACCAAACAGGGTCTAACATGTATAAGTGAACTTTTGTTACAGAAAGTTACATTTTGTAAGACCCAGACATCATATGAATATGATCTAACTATGAAAGTTGGAAAACTTTATGTCTACCTTAAGTCCATGCCATTTTCATACCCATTAAATATTTGCATCACTATGTTTTGAGACACTAAAGTACCTAAGGCAATGTTCTGCCGGATTGACATGTTAATTTCACCAAGTCATTGGATGTCAACAGAACTTTGCATTTTGTAAAATGCATAGTAAATCAACCATGCTTCATATGGAATAACTTTATATATGAATTTGAGCGTCTCCATGTCTACTTTCAGTATATCCAGCGTGTTGCCATGTTAAAAACATTTAACCTGATATTATATCGCACTAAAGTAGGTGTAATAATGTTGTTGACATAATCATATCTTAATTTCTACAAAACCCCTTTGGCATTAACTTGATATGTTTTTCATTTAGAATTTTGTTTAGATTAGTTTAGTTTTCCTGATGACTAAATCCTGTTATTCATTATGCTAAAGATAAGCCTTCTAACTTCCAGCTAGTAGCGCTGACAGCTAGTTTTCCTGTCAACTTTGTTTTGTCGTCCTGGTTAGCATGAGGTCGTCCCGAGTTATCAAGTTCAAACCGACTCACTCCATACCGACCTCAGCTTTTTCCAGTAGCCTAAAGACAGAGTCCAAAGTCCAAATCAGAGAACATGTGCTCTTGCTACTGACAGCAAACATTATAGGTGCTAAATTTTAATACTATATAAGTATACATCTTTATAAAATGCAAAGTTTTGATGATATCCATGAACTCGATGAAATTAATATGTCTATCTGGCAGAACATTGCCTTAGTTACTTTACTGTTTCAAAACATAGTGATGCACATATTTAGTGGGTGTGAAAATGACATGGACTTAAAGTAGACATAATATTTTCTAAGTTCCATAATTAGATCATATTCATATGATGCCAGGATTAATTACTATGGATCTTACAAAATGCAACTTTCCGTAACAGAAGTTCACTTATATTATGTTAGTCACTTAGATACAAGAAATGAACATGTTAAAGATGATTAACATGGCAAGCATAGGCATGCCGTGAAAGTACACATTATGTAGGGCAAAACTCATGTAGGTTGCAAACGCGTAAGAGCTATAGGTCAATGGCTGTCATCACGCCAAGTTTGTAGATTTTAACCGATTCTGTCAGTTGTATTATGAGGCTTTATTGCAACAGGGTTTTCATCAAGCAAATCGATCCTAACATAGATGAAAATGCCGCCATTGCATAGAACACGAAAATGTACAACATTCATATAAGACTAGCCACAACGGGAGTAACTTTGGTAGTAACATCGAGTCCAACTCAGCAAATTTGCTAATGTGGCAATGAGTTAATGAGGAGAGAAGTAGTTTGTGTAACCTAGCTAGTTACTGTAACATCACATTGTCCCAATGCAATATGAGTCTATAATCTAATAAATGAAGTTTTACATGTTATCACACTTATGTTACTACGCATTATTGAGGTAGTAACATAGTCTAGGGATATGTGTATGTTACTCTCCATTGTGGTTAGTCTAAGGCATGTTTTCATCGGATGCACGGATTAAAAGTTACAACAGTTTATAAGATAGTGCAGCTCCTTTCAGCTAGGCGCGGCACAACCAAGAGTGAGGCCCGGGCTGCCACGCTGGACCGACGCGAGTGAGGCCCGGCCACCACGCCGACCGACCAGCCAGCGCCTAAGAGCCGACACTGAGATAGATATAGTGTACGCCCTATCCGTCGGCGCCATTCGAAACGGTCAATTCAGTGAAATTTTTTCAAAAGCAATTTAGATTGTGAATTATTTTCGTCCTTACAGCGCAGGCCGAGGCACACATACATACAGATACAGTGGTGCGCCCCTACGCAGCGGCGGCACGACATGACGCAGCGCTGTTGACGTGACGGACCACGCAGGTAACGGCACAATCAGTTCGCCCCCCGCGAATATAACGAGCAGATTACCACTCCACTTACTCCAGTAGTAGTACCATCTTCTGGCTGCGATTGCATCCACTACTGTGGCTAGAGATGGACAGTCTCTGCAATGGCTTTGAATCCGTTTAAATAAAGAAATTACAGTTTGCTTTCTGCGTCCGGGTCGTATTCTTGTCGCCCTGTACCGGCGCCGAGCGTGATAACACAAGTCGTGAAAAAGGAAAAGTAAAAAAGAAAAGCCCCTCCCATCCCCCTGGCTAGGCTAGGGAGACACGGAAAAGGGCGAGGAGAGAGACGCGTGAAAGGGAGGAGGCACGCTACGCCCTGCTACAGGCAGCATTAATAAATAGCGGCCATAAATAAACAAGCGTAAATCCTAGGGTAGGGGTGGTGGTGGTGGTGCGTGTTTTTATTGGTTTGCGGTGGGGCGCGTCGCTCGCTCGCGTAGCCATAGCCATAGCTAGAGTGAGAGAGAGGATAGGAAAGAGAGGGGGCACCGTGCGTGAGTTTGGTGAGTGTGGCAGGGAGGGAGGAGCGGCATCCATACTTCCATAGCCCATAGGCGTTGAGGGGGGAGGCAGCCGCTCTCATTTCGTCTTCCTCTTTTGCGTCGTCGTCAGATGTGCGCGCATTGCTGCTCAAGCTGACTGCCGCCTCTTGCCCTGCTCGCCGCCGCCGCTGCTTCCAAACCCTAAACTCGCCTCCGTCGCCGCCGCCGTCCTCCCGCCGGTAAGATTCTCCCGCTCCAAAGTCCAAATCCCCCGCTTCTCTTCTCTTCTCTCTCTCTCGTGCGCAAATCTGGTTCTTCCCCTCTCTCTCTTGTTTTCGACTCTGCGCGTTTGTGCCTTTGGCTTGGCTCAAAGTAAGTAACCCCCATTTTGTTCGCCCATCCGCTGCTTGCGTCTTCTTGTCCCTCAAGCCGCCCGGAGGTTTACGGATCTTGCATCTGTTCCCTACAAGAAAAAAGGGAGAGGAACCCCACCTCACCTACCGCATCTATGTCCCTTTTGCTTTCGTTTTTTTTTTCAAATTTTAACTAGGCGGTGGGGAAGGGGTGACTCTAGTGGAAGATGATAATGAGTACAAGGGCACCAAGATCGGCTCAAGCTCCAGTTTTGCCTCAGATTCCCACGCTTTTTCCTCCACTATGCTAGTGCCAATAAGGTTCTTTCTTGTGTGTGATATGAATAAATAAGGCTACCACGCACCATCTGATCCAGTTTATGCTTACTCTCTTGCAGGGCTCGTGATGCCGCTTCTTGATTCGGGAAAGCTGCCTCTTTGCTCACCAAACTGCAGGCACCAACGGTCCTAACTTGAAGCGCATCACCACCCACCCACCCAGATGCGGTTGCTGCTTGCGAAGCTCCGTAAGTTGATACTCTGCTAGGAGTGGGAGGGAGCAGTTTTGGAGGCGGTGGGGGTGCTGGAGAGGATGGGTTCTTCAGGGTGCCCGGAGATAGTCGAGCTGGTGGATGAGACCAAAGACGCCCGTCCGGGCGGGGTCACCCACCTGAGGGTGAGGGTGAAGCCGGTGGGGCAGGAGCATGGGGGGCGGTCGTGCTCGGTTGAGGATGACCTCGACCGGCTCCTCAGATCCTTCAATGTGCGCACCTCGGCGCGGGCTTCTGGGCAGACGAGCACGGACAAGAGGCTTATTGCGCTTGGGAAGGCGCCCATGTCGAGCTCGGAGATCGTCGAGTCCGTGAGCTTGAAGCAGGCCCTCAGGAAGATGTGCATCTCCCAGGCCTCGGAGATGGCCGCCATGAAGAGGATGTCCAAGCCCGCGGCTGTGTCGAATACTCCTGAATCTGGGGCGATTAAGAAGCTTTATGCCTCTGTTGTGGTTCCAACAGACGAGGACCAAGATGGGAAGGGCAAGGTTGAGAAGGCCGTTGCTTTGCCTGACAAGGTTGTAGTAAGTTCATCAGTCAAGTTGGTTGAAGCCAGTAAAAAGGTGCACAGTAAAGGTTCAGCTAACAAGCATGTGCGATCAGCTTCTCCGACCAAGGCCAAGGTCCAAAAAACCAGTATCCAAGATGTCATCAGTAACAAGTCACTGGAGGCAACCGAAGATCCCTCTGCTGGAAGAGCTGTGGCAAAACAGAGAAAGGGTAAATCTCCAAAAGCATCTAGCCCGCGAGCTGTTCCAGTAGGAGGCTCACGTCTGGTGTTTCGCAGCAAGTCCTCCACTAAAAAGAAGGTTAAACCGGAACCAGCTGCGGCGGTGGCATCCCAGAAGCATTGCGAAGCGAAAGGTTCCGGTTCTCACAGTAAGAAGCAACAGGAGGCCCTTCCGGATGAACCCAAAACCCCAGCACCAACCAGCAAGAAGGGCGCTGATGGCTCTCTCGGTGCCGAAGGAGTTGATTTTGGCAAAGGATGCTATGTCAGTGGGATCCCTGGTTCACAGCCTGGTGAATTGTCAAGGTCGAAGGAAAAGGGTGAAAGCTCCCAAAGCTCAAAGAGCAGCATCGGTGACTATAGCACAAGTACGAGCATAAGTGAAGATAGTTATGGTAGTTTCAGTGCTAATGGCAGCAGGCCTCACATGTCAAAAGATGTCAGATGGGAAGCCATGAGGCGCATAGCGATCCAACAAGGGACCCTTGGATTGAAGAACTTCAAGCTTCTCAAACAGCTTGGCTGTGGAGATATTGGCACTGTTTATCTGGCTGAGTTGGTGGGTTCGGACTGCATGTTTGCACTCAAGGTTATGGACATTGAGTACCTAATAAGCCGGAAGAAGATGCTGAGGGCTCAAACCGAGAGGGAGATACTGCAAATGCTTGACCACCCGTTTCTTCCTACCCTGTATTCTTATTTCACGACAGATAATCTGTCTTGCCTAGTCATGGAGTATTGTCCAGGCGGTGACCTGCATGTCCTAAGGCAGAAGCAACCTACCAGGTGTTTTTCAGAAGCCGCTGCTAGGTAAATAACTTCAGCCATGGTATTTATGTGTTATCTTACCGACCAATTGTGCCTGCATTTCTGGCAGAAAATCATGTTTCAAGTTACTTAACTCATAAGGATTATGTCTCTTTGCAGGTTTTACGTCGCTGAAGTTCTCCTAGCATTGGAGTATCTGCATATGTTGGGGGTTATATATCGCGATCTGAAGCCTGAGAACATACTTGTTCGTGAAGATGGGCACATCATGCTCTCCGACTTTGATCTGTCCCTGAGGTGTTCAGTTAATCCCATGCTTGTGAGGTGCTCATCGGTAGGAAGAGATGAACCTCCTAGGCCTTCCGGACCTTGTGCTGAAAGCTGCATCGATCCACTGTGTATCCAGCCATCCTGGGCCAACTCTTCTTGCTTCACACCTCGGCTGGTATCTTCTACACCTTCCAGGACACGGAGAGCTGAGCCCCTGAAGAAACCATCACTTCCGCAGCTTGTCGTCGAGCCGACTGATGCAAGGTCAAATTCGTTTGTCGGGACCCATGAATACCTTGCCCCGGAGATCATCAGAGGAGATGGCCATGGCAGCTCGGTCGATTGGTGGACTCTTGGCATCTTTCTGTATGAATTGCTCTACGGCAAGACACCATTCAGGGGACCCGGCAATGACGAAACACTTACAAATGTGGTCTCACAGGGGCTGAAGTTCCCAGATAGCCCAGCTGTCAGCTACCAGGCCCGCGATCTGATCAGAGGGTTGCTTGTGAAGGAGCCAGAGCTCCGGCTAGGCTCGAGGAAAGGAGCTGCCGAGATCAAGCGGCATCCCTTCTTCCAAGGCCTGAACTGGGCCTTGATCCGTTGGACTGCACCGCCAGAGACCCCGAAAAGCGTCGACGCCTCAACCCTTACGGCAGCGGTGGCACGGAAGAAGAAGGAAGGCAAGTGCCTCGAGTTCCGGATGAATGGAGACGACATTGAGTTCGAGCTCTTCTAGTGGTGGCAGTAGTAGCAGTAGAAGTTGTAGTGGTAGTACGTTGTGTTCTGAAGAATATCCATACCGTGGTAGCTAGTAGTAGTCCCACAGTTCCCGAGTCCCCACTCCCCTGCAGTTTTTCTGTTGAAGATGAGTTATCAGTTGTCACCTGCCAATGTTGGGATGTAGTGTAACGGAGTAAGGTCGGGTGTTGTGCCTGTAACTTTATTCCTTGTTAATACCATCAGATATCAGATGAGCCATGGTCTTGTGCAAGCATTTTTCTTTTGAATGCAACCATGGTCTTGCAAGCAATTGCATTACGGCTGGTAGAACATGCTGCTGTTGTGCTGTACTGTATGCAATGCAATAATAGTTCGTCCCCGAGTGGCATCTGAAAATGAGCTGTTACTGCTTGCAGTAGTTGTTGCTGGATAGTACTTCCTCCGTCCCAAAATAAGTGTCTTGAGCTTAATACAAAATAAGTGTCTTGAGCTTAATACAAATTTGTATTAGCTCAAGACACTTATTTTGGGACGGAAGGAGTATGTAATATGTGTTCTTGTTCATTGATAATATCATAAAGGTTAGGAGCAAGGATTTAGAAATCATGTGTCGGTCACGGACTTCACAGTTATGTTATGGGTTTGCGTTGCTGAATGCTGATGGAACATCAGTAATTGCTTGGATGTAACCATTTTATAGTGCTGACCGTTGAGTAGCATACCTGTGCATCTGTGCTGCGAAAACCTTGATAACCAATTAACCAACCATAAACAGAATGACAGCGTCTCAAAGTGGGCATTTCCTCTAGACAGGTTCACTGTAATATGTACAAATCCTGGTGGTATATGTGCGATTCGCACAAAAAAAACTGAACACTGCTACATCTATGAAACCCCCTAACACTGGAGCTGCTGTTAGACTTACACAATGTAGGTCTTCTTCGGGGCTTTCCTGCCACGCTTCCTGTTCGGGTTGCATGAATCAGCCATGAGATTAAAAGCATTAGCAAATTCCTCGTCTTCGTTGTTACAGAGTATTCTAGACTTTTCAGGGTTTTCGAGCAGCAGCTTGGCCACAAGGAAGCCCGCAATGGACCACGTTTGGAATAGTCGAGCTTGTTTGCCGATGAACCGCCCACGCTTAGTATCGTAGTATTCAGGCCATTTATCCGCGGAAATACGCCTCTCAGCCACCTCCACGGCTCTTGCTGCAATCTCAGGCCGGTTCATCTTGATACATGCCACCGTGAGCTGCCAAAAGTAAAACAAGAAACTGATTGACATTTACAATCAAGAGCAAATGGTGCTTAAATAATCAATCCAAACACTCGACAAGGTCTTGATGTTTGAAAAGTACACATCAAAATTTCAAACATGATGCTTAAGTTGCAAACCTGCCACAACAATGTTGGCCAGGAACCTGCATTATGGTATGACCAAGGCCTGCAGCAAAACAAAATAAATGTTATGAGGAGATGCAAACGATCTGCAAGACTCGCAGAAGTAGGCAACAATCTAGGACTCACGTGTTTTTAGGGTCGCTCCCTGTAATGTATTTCCACTCTTGATCCTCGAGAGCAGGATAACATATCTTCAATGGCATTTCTGCCACTAGATCAGACCATTTGGCTTCAACTAGATCCAGAATAGCATGGGATTGACGGGTTGTTGCCAAACTGCTTACTATAGACCACAAGTTCCCCAGAGAAAAGAATCGGAAATCCATGTGAGCTGGTTGCAGGTTTCCAATTAAGTAACCCCCTTCCGGAGGGATCCATTCAACTAGCCAGGGGGGAATCTGATCAGGATATATGTTAAACTTGTTGACAGCATCATAAGAATATTCTTCTGTTTTGTATCGATATATCTCATTTAGCTTTCTCTTGTCAAGCCAGTAATATTCCCTAATATGAAAAGAGAGCGCCATAAGCCTGTTATTTAGGGCACGGATCAAGTCAGCAGATCCATCTTCTGGGGTAAGCATCTCACGTGCACACAAGAGGGCTGAATAGAACAGTGACTGCACAAGAAATGAAAATGATATATGAGAAATCATGCATAAATAGCAGAAAGTAATCCTCACTCATCTACAGAATAGCAGGGGAGGATCACGTGGCACTATTAACCATAATCTTAGAATGACCTAAATAACCATGTTTTTAAAGACAGGTGCTTCGATTGGCCAATATTTGTGGTTTCAGGCCAGAACTGTGCTCCGTGCAGTGAAATGAGTGACACCCAAAAAGAATTCAAGACATGTAAGAACTCTCTCATTCCTTGTGTAAAAATATACCAGACCCCATAACTGTATTTACTATTTAGTGCCTGTGCTATCGTCATATATGTTTGTGTTGCTATGGTTATGTGCTTTTTGCTGTTTGGTGTGTGTGTGTGTGTGTGTGTGTGTGTGTGATGTTTCACTGCGCTGTTACTTTGGGAAATTTGTGCTACCTGAATCTCCAGTGGGTGTCCATGGATACCCATTCGACGATCCATCATGCAGGATCCATCAGTGACTAGCAATGTGGGGAACATGTCAAAGCCATCAGCTAAGCAGAGCTTCAAGATCAATTTTATTCCAGTCTGGACATCGATTCTCTCGTGAAATGAAAGGTCTCCTGAACATTTTCCATATGCCCTCAGTAATATGATCCACCATAGACCTGAAAACCATCATTAAGGCTCTTTATTTTTTATGCTATACGCGTATTAACAGAGTCAACATTACCTGAATTAAAAGGTTTATTAAAAAACTTTACCTGAATCAACTGGTGCCACACGGCCTATAGCAGCCTCCCCGAAATCAGGATCGAGGACTTCCTCAGTTGCGCCCTCTTCATCACCTTCAAGCGGAACGACACGCACCTTGAAACTAGCTGGCATCAAGCCTTGCCCCGGACTGTGGCAGTCCATGGTTTTCTCCCAGCTCTATAGATGGTCAACAATCAGCTTTTACAAATTATTACAAGCTTCATACATGATAGGCAGTACATTGAGCAGAATGGTATCCTGAGTTCCTGACTCAACTAATAATTTCATATAGGTTGTGCTTAATCTTATTGGAACTGAGGAATGATTCAATTGCATACACATTATTAACACAAGTAAGAGGAGCATCTGTATTGACAGACACCAACCGACCGAAATACTCCTACTAGTATGAAGGGTGGGTGACCTGGAGCTGGAGCGTGTGCAGGATGAAGTTGCGGACGATGTCATACTCCCCCTTGAGCAGGAAGGCGATGCCCGAGGGCACGAAGTCCCGGATGAAGACCTGGTCGTAGTTGAGCGGGCTGGAGTCGTTGGGGTCGCAGGCGGCGATGGTGCCCACGGGGCTGCCGCAGTAGCTCACCACCGACTCCCGGAGGAGCGCCCAGGCCTCCTCCTCCAGGTCGCTCGCCGCGCGCCGCCTCTGCTGCGGCGCGTGGTCGGCGGCGCCGTTCAAGTCCCTCCCGGCGACGTCGCCGGCGGGAGCCTTGAGGGCGGGGTCATGTTCGTGCGCCCTCGGGTTGCTGCTGGGATGCAGCGAGCTGGCGGCTCGGGGAGGGCTCCGCCGCCTCCCGCCATTCCTCCTCGCATGGGATCCTAATCCGACCCCGACCCCTACCCTGAGGGAGGTGGGCCGCGGGGGCGCCGCGCCGGAGCATCCGAGATGCAGGCGCAGCGGGGCGGCAGCCTGTGCGATCCCCATGCGCTGGGAGGAGCCGTCGAATCGAACCTGCGTTGAGCCGCAAAAGCGAAACTGACGGGATTGATTGGCTGTGAGGCGGGCACGAGGGGGATGCAAACAAAGGCCGTTCCAGTGGGCGAAGCGAAGCGCCGTTTTGGCTGCTTGTCGCTGAGGCCGGAGGGGGTGGGCGACGGGGACCCGTGCGTGGCCACCACTCGGTGCTTCTCTCCGGATACACGCCACGCCTCTCCCTGCCTCGATGCTCTCATCTAGTTTTGCCTCTATGAACGTTATCAACCAGTTGCTTTTCCAAATTCAAAAGGCCACACATACAAGAACAATCCAAAGGCTAAATAAAAAAGCACGTACGTACTGAAAAGATGATACATATGAAATCGTGCAATGCTGTACAAGTCAATAAGTGTTACATTCTCCCACAATGCTTTCCAGCCCTAGCGTCAGATCCTAAAATGTCAATCAGCCAACTAGTATTTCCCATCCCACGATGTTAAACCGAACCGAACAGCAGCTGCTGCGGGAAAGACTTTCAGCTTCCACCTACATACATGGCCAAGATGCCGATCTCAATGTCCGCCGTCATCGTGATCATTGTCATTGTCGCCTTCATAGTACTCGTCGTCACGATGAACCTGCTTGTCTTGGGTATGCTCTGCATGAAATAATACACTTCTGTAAAAAATAGTATGATGGCACGGTTCAAAAGTGGCTGAATGAAGAAGGATACAACCAATTTAAGAATAAATAGATAACATTTATTTCATTTCAGGGGAAATTTCTCATTTTGTGGCGTGCATATGCTTCGAGAGGACAATGGCGAGTTTGCACGGAGAAATAATCAAGTTTTTACTCGTCCATATGAGCACTGTCAGACATGCCAGAGGTATTTCACTTACGATCAACACGTTCATCAGGATCCAGCTCGTCTTCATCAAAATCCGGGACATAGAAATCGGGTGGAACCTGCAAAATAAACTCATTATGTATCCGGTCTCTGCTCAGAAACAACAAACTACACTATCCTGGTGGAAGCAAGAAAAATAAAGACAACAAAAGATGCAAAGGCTTATTCTAGTCTTCACATAGTATCCATCCCCAGTTTTAATTGGGATGTTTCAACAATCAACAAGCAAATGGGAATACAAACTAACCTCTTGCATCTGAACGCCAGGTGCATGTTGTATGGCCCGCAAACTCTCCATTACTTGCACTTTGATTGAACTGAGATACGTCTTACTATTCAAGTTGTCCTGGTCCATTCATCAATAGGAAGACAAATATCATTTGCACATCTACACATCTCTAAAGAAAGAAATTGATACTCTAGTTAAGCGTACCCAACATATAAAAACATGACGCACCAAACAACAGTTAAATCCACAACACCAGGCAGGCATAGAGTTAGAAAGATCAATCAGAAAGGTTCATACCATGTTCAGATTTGGCACTTTCAATGTATAATCTGGACCGAAGTACTCAATGTATTCATTGTTAGGGATCTCTGCAAAGAAAATGCCATGTAAAACTCCGGACAATGGATAACCACTAAGGAAGAACTGCTTACAGAAAGTAGTACTATAAGGGAAGAGTATTAGGACAGTAGTGGATTTATTTTCACTTTTCAACTTAAAAGATCAAGAAAAGAAGAAAAAGAATACAAGAAAAATGCCGCTATATTTTAGGATTACTAGCTACTGACACTCAAACCAACAAGGTTAAGGGGAGCAGAACAAACAAATGAGATACCATTTGGGAGTTCTGTGTCTAGAAGAACCCCAGTTTCAACAGCCCAACAGCGTGCTACATTCTCTTTGGTGTACCCACCACCTCCTGTCACCTGCATGTTTGAAAATACATGAATATCCTAGAAAGAGCAAAGATAATCATACGATGATAGTTTTTCTCCCTTACCAGCAGCGGGATTTTAAATTTCTTAACAAACTTTACACATTCAGCATGGCCTGTTTATGGAAACAGATCAAGTTAGTAAGTATAATAATAGATTATCCGAGTGAGTTAGCTCAATGAAACTGAAGTCCAAAGGACCCCAAATACCATCAACGCAAGAAAATTCTCAGAATACACAATTTCAACAGTGGGGACAAGGTAATCACGGTTAGTTTATACATCTGGATGTTTTGCCAAATCTGTAGTAGCACGTAATATCAAGTTTTAGAGAGTACCTTCTATTGAAAGATTGAAACAACCTAGGCGGTCTCGCGCCAATGAATCAGCCCCACATTGAAGAACAATAGCACCTGGCAGATATGTCTCAACAACTTTGGCAATAATCTACATGATAAGCAACATTACATACCTCAATAAGAGTAGAGAACAAGAACATGAATAAACATAAAGTAATGCACATTGACTTTTACCGTTTTAAAAAGCCGAGTAAAACTGCTGTCATCTATGCCATCTTTAAGTGGGATGTTGATTGCATAATATTTTCCTTCCCTGTCTCCTATATCCTTCAAAATGACAGCCAGGTAAATCGATATGAAGAGCACATCCTTCTAAAATGAAGCTAAATTTTTTAAAGCTCTCATCATCATTACTTAACAGCACGTGATATTGAACTATTTAAAAACAAAGCAAGATGCAAACTCTGTAAGTGCCATTTTTTTCAACATGTTAATAAACAGAAAAGCGCACATTTCTGCTCATATCGAACCTTGCCCTTCCTCTATGTGAGTTACAAACTCTAGTTGATGGGGTAATTTTGATTGGAGAACTCGCAACTCAATCAAAGACAATTGCGTAAAGAAACCCTTCCACTCATACAGATGCACGCATAAAATATGTGCATAAATAGCATTATGGCAAAAGTAAAGACCCATTACAAAAACGATTACAAAAACGATAAAGTGAATCTTCAAGTGATGGTTCAAGCATGACCGCAAGAGTTGTGTTGGTCAGTTGACAGCTTCTATTCTTCTAAGCTCAGATGATAATACATGCATCAGAATGAAGAACATCCTTTTTGGCACTACCGCTTATCAAATATAGATCATAAACCTCCACTATTCCCAAATATGATGCTGGCTATTTGGATAGAATACCGCACCAAGATTGTCCAGTAATGGAGACAAGAGTTCAATGATAAAAGTCACATACATGTTCTAGATGGACAGGAGAGTGAAGAAAAGAAGAAACTGAAGTATGTCACGATGGTTCCTAGAATTATTGATTACCTCCAGTACCATCAACTTTGAGTAATATTATGATAAAACCCATTGTAACTCAGTTTGTAAATGTCTCTTCTATTTCATACAATTGAGAGTTCACATTCCAACTTTAATCGACATAAGTAAATAGGGGACAACAAACACCATAAAACCCATGCCCAATATTGAGCACAAACTAAGATACAAACTGAAAATAATAGTGATGAACTACTGCGAAATTAAGTAAAGGAAACTACATAAAATGTATATTCATAAAACTTGTCAGTGGAACATTACCTTAATATCACCTGTGCCAGGAAAGAACATGTCACCATACTTGTGGAAACTTACAGTCATTACCCTGCAAATATGTATAGACAAAATCAGATTGGAAATCTAAAGGCTCTCGAAGAGACAGCGACATTACTATACAGCAACCTCACACTACCCATCTTAGAAGACAGACAGAGATAGCGACTAAACTGAATATATGGTGACAACAAAAGAGTAGGCGTCTATGGAGGCTCTGAAGATCAGTGAGACACACATCCTATCACCAATTACTGCCATGTACTCCCTCCGTTCCTAAATATAAGTCTTTTTAGAGATTCCACTACAAACTACATACGGATGTATAGACATATTTTAGAGTGTAATTCACTCATTTTGCTCCGTATGTAGTCCATAGTGGAATCTCTAGAGACTTATATATAGGAACGGAGGGAGTATTTTACTATCCATAAAAGCATGAACCTGTCAGTGAAATAGAAGGCTTCTTCAACTCCATCTCCATGATGGACATCAATGTCAATATAGAGAACCCTAGCATGATACTTGAGAAGCTCCAGAATTCCCAAAACCAGGTCATTAATGTAGCAGAAGCCTGACGCCTCACACTTCTTTGCATGATGCAGCCCACCAGCCCAATTAATAGCAATATCACATGTTTTATGATTTAGTCTTCGAGCCGCATCTGAAAAATAAAGAAATGCTTAGACAGATCACAAAACAGAAAGAAGCATTGGCAATTTTCCTATTACCTAGAGTTCCTCCAGCATAGATTTGGCAGAACTCAAACAAATCATCAAAGACCGGGCAGTCCTCTCCAAGGTTGTCTGGGACAATGATTACAATGACGAAGTCAGATAAGTGAAGTAAGAAAACCCCAAATACATGTAGATGTGATTTATAACAATTCCATTTAGTACAACAGGCATACTGTGGAAAGTATAGCAGACAGTTATTTATTTAAGTGCAAACAGCTAAGCTTCCATTTGGATACAACAATTTGTTGAGAGATCAGACCATCTTATTGTGTTCCACTTCAGGTAAATCATTTTGGGAGTTTTTGGTTCGGTGTCAGAAGTTACGCAAGTTTGACCAAATGCTGCTGGCGTTTGGTTCATATAAACAACTGTGGCGAGCCACAAATTCTTAGGCACATGGCACATGGTCCACTCGTCATACACATGTTCTAACCAAGTTTTGACATGATTTTTTACAGCTAAATATAAGCAAGCAATATGTGCGGCGTGTATTTTATTGTGAAAATAGCAAAGCCTGGGAGAGTAGTCTGTAAAAGAGAGAAATATCATCATTCATACATCTAGTTAATTCATTTGCATACAAGTGCTGGGTATCAGGAGTTATTCGGTGCAAGAATTCCACATAATCAGCAGAATGGAACTGCGCAAGCTCTGTTGGATATGCTTTGTGGGGTCTCTGCAAAATCCAATGGGAGCAAAATAAGGTAAAAGACACATGTAAACAATTCATAAGTACAAAGAAAGGGGATGAACATAATTCAATACCGACATATATCTCCATTTTCTTGTGAAGATCATATGATAACACGAGATGATGTGTCATGCAAAGGCGATGCGGTTTCATCGGATGATTTGGCCCAAAGTACACATTGCCTACATCCCCTGAGATGTTTGGTCACAGAAAAGTAACCAAGTAAGCAATCATAGAAGGTTGAACAGCGAAAAAACTTATATAGTGTTGAAGGTGTGTGGATTTTCTACAAACAACACAGTTAAGGAACTAGTCATGAGAACCAAATCATATAAATAGCGCAGCAATTTTTACCATTTGGCTTCTTTATCTGACCTAGAATGAAGCATACACTAACGCAATTTTATAACGCACTGACTGCTATGTTGAACAACTCAAGGAAATAGTAGGCCAAATAACAGGGTCACACCAATTCTAGTTGAACAGATCCCGATGACACATAGCACATAGCATCAAGAAATTTTCCTTCGTCGTATAGCCATAGCACAGGCTTCGACCGCAATGACCCATGCTGACGCCTTGCTACTACAAATCGGCGAAACAAGCACAACACAGCACTATACCCACACAGTATCTCCCCCCTACTATCGAAATTGCGAGATGAGACAGCTAGGAGAGGTAAGAGTAGCGACTTGCGACTAGGGGAGAACTAGGTATGAACGGTGGTTGGTTGGGGGGTGGAGAAAAGGGGGCGTAGGGAACATACCATCGTAGAAATAGGATATCCTGTCTTTCTCCAACATGACCTCGCTCTCGAGCGGCCGCCTGCCTCTACAGGCGGAGGCGGCGCCGAATGGGGGCGGCCGGGGAAGCCGACAGCGAGTTCGCGACGGCGGAGGCGGCGGCGGAAGTTGGGGCGGTCGTGCGTGAGGAGGAAGGGGAAAACCGAGCGAGGCAATGGCTCTGGGGAACGTTCTGGACCGGCATGGACAGTCAGGATCGTGTTGGTACCATGATCGGACGGTCAAAGTTATTGCGCGGGTGAATTATTTCGCCTCGATTGGTACTCAAAAGTACTGTGTTTTTTTCGAGTTGGAAGTACTTATACTCTGTACAAAATACTCCCTTCATCCAGAAATACTTGTCGGAGGAATGCATGAATCTAGACGTATTTTAGTTCTAGATACATCTATTTTTATATATTTCTTCAACAAGTATTTTTGAACGAAAGGAGTATTAGTTAGTACAAAAAAGTATTAGTTAGTACAATCTTCGTCGGTCTGAAAATAAATATTACTACACAGCAGTTTTAACCTAAAATCATGTATCATTTTCCCTGGAAAACTAGGAGCCCTCGCTAAGGGCGATTAGGGTTTCGGTGGAGACGGAGGCGGCCGTTGTCATCTCGCCGGCGGGCCGCAGTACTCCTAGGGCTGAGGATGGCCTCGTCCTCGGATCCCAACAAGGGGAAGCAAGGGGCCGCGCTGGACAGGTCGGCGAGGGCTCAGATGGAGGAAGCCATGGGTAGATTGGATCTCACGGAGGAGGAAGCCACCCCTCTGGTGGTGGATGATCTTGAGGAAGGACCGCAACAGAAGTGGGCGATTGCTGGGAAAGTTCTACACCGCAAGGTGTTCCACATTCAGACGATCGCAAATGCATTGAGGCCGGCTTGGGGAAACCCTAGGGGTTTGTTCTTCAGGCCAGCAGAAGAGAGTATCTTCATGGCGGAGTTTGAAAATCGTCGCAATCGTGATTGTGTGCGTGATGGATCTCTGTGGCACGTCAGTAGGCTCATAGTGATTCTAACTGATTTCGATGACAACATGCGGCCGTCGGAGCTCAGTTTTGATAAGCTTCAGTTGTGGGCTAGGGTTCTCAACCTTCCCTTCAACATGCAAACGAAGTCAGGGGACTGACGGTGGCCAAGCAAATTGACAATAAGGTGACGTCAGTACAGTTTGATCCTGTTGGAGGGTTTCTAAGAGCGCGTGTGACCATTGATGTATCAAAACCCTTGCGACGATGGATCTTGATTGACTCTGCAAAGAGAAAGAGTAGAGATTGGTACGATGTGCAGTACGAACATGTGCCAAATTTCTGTTTTTCGTGTGGTCGCCTTGGCCACGCAGATATGGTTTGTCCTGCACCTGGTACTCGTGATGAGAAAGGAGATTTGTCGTTCAACACGAGTCTGCGAGCACCGGAGGATAGGAAACCTAGTGGCTCAGGGAATAGCTCATCAAAGGACCATTAAAGCTCTAACAATAGTAGGACTGATGCGGCAGCCCAGAAGAACAAGGCAAGTGGATCAGCTGAGGTTACTTCCCCCATGAAGAATCGAGAAATTTTCAATAAGCATAAGGGAGGCCCCCGCAGAATCAAGTCTACCGTAGGGTGGAGATGTTAGCATTGGCAATTTTTGGTAAGGAACAAGCTAACAACACAGCAGCTACGCCAATGGATATGGTGCTGTTTAATGAAAAGGGACAGGATAATTCAGCAGGAATTGAAGGAGGGGGTGATTGAACCTGATGCAAAGAAGAGGAAACCAACGCCTACAACATCTGAAGACTCGACAGCGGCTGCTAGTCAGCCCTACCGGAGCCAATGAATTATCTAAGCTGGAACTGCCGGGGGCTTGGGAACCCCGAGGCAGTTCGAGAGCTTCGCAAGATTGTGAAGCAAGAAGGGCCTTCCCTGGTTTTTGTTATGGAGACAAAGATTAGGGCGACAAGGGTGGAAAATCTATAGCATTCACTTGGGTTTGCGGGATGTTTCGCGGTTGATAGCACTGGTCTCAATGGTGGAATTGGATTGTTTTGGTCCAAGGAAGTAACAGTTGAACTAAAAAACTTCAGTTCTGGTCATATAGATGTTATGGTCCGGAAAGCTGATAGTAATGCTCTGGAGTGGAGATTTACGGGGTTCTATGGAGCCCCAAGAAGTGCGGAAAGACATCACAATTGGAGATGTTTACGCACACTGCATGCCATCCAACATCAAGCATGGTTGTGTGTCAGAGATTTTAATGAGACGGCGTACGGCACCGAGCACTTCAGCCGAGGTGCTAGGCCGGAGTGGCAGATGCGGGCATTTCGAGAGGCGTTGGAGGACTGCTCCTTGCAGGACTTGGGCTTCTCTGGTGTACCGTTCACATGGGATAATAGACATGCAGGTGTTGCTAATGTAAAAGCCCGCCTTGATTGTGGTGTAGCAAATGCGGAGTTTCTACAACGCAATAAGCTTTCACGTGTACGCCATATAAGTTATGTGGAATTAGACCATTGCTTTGTTTTGGTTGAAACTCGTGATTCATTGAATAAAAGGGGACCACGACAATTTCATTATGAGGATGTGTGGCAGACTCATGATGACTATGATAGTGTTGTGATGGATATGTGGTGTCATAACCATACTGGACAGGGTCTTGCATCGATATCGGCTACTTTGCAATGTATGCAGAGGGAGCTGGGGTCTTGGGGGCACGGAGTTCGGTTGCCTCGCAAAAACGGTAAGGAAACTTCAGAAAAAGCTTGAACTGCTCCGAAAACAGTCGATAGGGAGAGGGCCTTCCGAGGAGGAGAAAGCCACTATGGTTAAACTGCGGGAGGCACTTCGGCAGGAGGCAGTATGGATGAGACAGAGATCGAGGGTGTCGTGGCTGCGCCAGGGCGATCGCAACACAAAATATTATCAGGCTCAAACAACCAAGAGAAAATGTATGAATAGAATTTCTAATCTTCACAGAGCGGACGGGACAGTGTGTGCTAATGAAGAGGAAGATAAAACTAAGATTTAGTCGTTCTACCAAGCATTGTATACTACTCAAGGTTTACATGAGATGGAGGAGATGTTGCAATATGTTCTTGTTCGTGTTTCGATGGAGATGAACACCTCCCTGGATAAACCGTTCGAGGCTGATGAGGTGAAGACGACACTGTTTCAGATGTCACCATCCAAAGCACCGAGTGTGGATGGATTCACTGCAGGTTTTTTCCGGAGGCGTTGGGAAGTTATTCAAGATGATCTGGTGCCGGCCATTCTGTACTTTGTTAATGGAGGGGAGCTTCCGCCGGGGTTTAACGATACGTCAATTACTCTCATACCCAGGGTACGGAACCCCCAGTCTATTTCACAATACCGACCTATATCCTTGTGTCCATTTCCTTATAAAATTGCTTCGAAGATGATCATCAATCGTCTCAAGCTTTTGATGGATATAGTTGTGGGGAAGGAACAAAGTGTGTTTGTTCCCGGTCGCCTCATCACGGATAACGTACTTGTTGCTTTTGAAAGCGTACATGCGATGAGGAGAAGAAAGAAAGGGAAAAATTATTCGTGTGCAGTTAAGTTAGACATGATGAAGGCTTATGATCGAGTGGAGTGGCATTACTTGGAAGCAATCATGTTGAAACTTGGCTTCAGTGCAAATTTTTGTGCGGTTAATTATGAAGTGTGTTTCATCGGTGAGATACACAGTTCGTGTTAATGGCGAGTTGATGCCTTATTTCACCCCCTCAAGGGGCTTTCGGCAGGGGGACCCAGTTTCGCCCTTCTTGTTCCTTCTCTGTGCGGAAGGGCTAACATATTTGCCGAAGTTTTATAGAGGAGTCCACATTGATAGAGGTATACGCGTGTCGTACAGAGCTCCTTGGGTCAACCATATTTTGTTCGCCGATGATTGCTTAGTATTTATCAGCGCAACAACAGAAAGTGCGGATAGACTGAATAGAATTTTACTCATCTATGCTTCTTGCTCGGGGCAGTCAGTCAATCGCGAGAAGAGTGCTGTTTTTTTTTGCCTAATACGCCTGCTAACAGAAGATATGCACTCAAGCAAATTCTTGGTGTGTTGGTGGAAGCTTTCAGTGACAGATACTTGGGTCTCCCAACCTCGGTCGGGAGGATCACCAGTGGTACGTTTGATCATATTGGGGAGAGCTCACGTAGCAAAATGAATGGATGGGCACAACGGTTGCTATCTTGTGCAGGCAGAGAGATCCTTATAAAATCTGTTATCCAGGCCATTCCTACTTTTAGTATGAGTTGTTTCTGGTTGACAAAGAAGGTATGCAAAAAATTGACGTCTTGCATGGCAAAATTCTGGTGGAGCGGATCCCTTGATAGACGATCTATGCACTGGATATCGTGGGATAGTCTCGCATCCCCAAAAGTTAATGGTGGTATGGGTTTTTGAGATCTACCATTGTTTAACTTGGCTTTACTTGGGAAGCATGGTTGGAGGTTCATTACGAACCCGGGCTCCCTTGCGCCCCGTTATGAAGGATTGCTATTTTCCTGATGGAGAGTTCATGGATGCCGTGGCTCGTCTTCGGTTGTGTGGCGGGCTATTGTTGCAGGCCGTGAAGCTCTCCGGGAAGGACTTGTGAAGCGTGTGGGGATGGGTTCTACCATCTCCATGTGGGAAGACAAATGGATTCCGGGATTGTCAACTCTTCAACCAACAGTTGTCCCAGGGGGCACTACTCTTGCCTGGGTGAGTGAACTCATAGATGAAGAGAACTGGACATGGAAGAGGGACTTGATTTGGGAAGTATTTATTCACCCGGAAGCGGAAGCCATACTAAATATACCACTTCGCAATGGCGGCGGGGAGGATTTTCTTGCTTGGGCCCATGAAGTTAATGGCAACTATTCTGTCAAATCTGCGTACCGTGCTCTCGTACTCGCAAAGAGCATGCAGCTCAAGAGGAAGGGGCGGCTACAAGCACCTCACAGGCTGATGGACAGATGTGGAAGCGATTATGGAGGCTTAAGGTGTTGCCAAAAGTGTGTGTATTTTGGTGGCGAGTTGTGAGACAGATTCTGCCAGATGAATGCACTCTTCGGTATAGACATATACAACCACTTGGTAGATGTAAAGTGTGTTTGGCAATGGATGAGGATTTGATGCACGCTTTAGTGCATTGCACTCATGCGAAGATGTTCTCGGAAGAAGCTTATGCTTGGTTGGGTGTGCGTCGGCCACGGTTACACCCGGACATGTGGGCTCGTGACATTTTGTCTGACCCATAGTTCACATTGTGTGTCACAGATGATTTCCGTTATGTGGGCGATCTGGCATTCTAGAAACAGAATTACGCATGACGGAGAGAAACTGGACCAGTTGATGACTGTTCTGCGGATTAAGGAAGACCTGTCCATCTTGGATATATCGAGTTCTATTGCTGCTATTTTACCGGGTTATGGATGGTGTCGCCGGATCCAAGGGTGGTGAAGATCAATATAGATGCAACGATGAGTTTGGTTTTGGCTCAGTGTGGTGCAGGAGGAGTTGCTCGTTCTAACACTCGTTTGCTGGGCGCTTGGAGTAAACCTCATCATGGGGTTACGGATCCTTTCATTGGTGAGACGATGGCGCTAAGAGATGGAGTTATCTTTGCAAGACTGCACGGGTTCTCACATGTGATCATGGAGACAGACTGCCT
Organism: Aegilops speltoides; assembly: GCA_021437245.1. NCBI lineage: Eukaryota > Viridiplantae > Streptophyta > Magnoliopsida > Poales > Poaceae > Aegilops > Aegilops speltoides. The sequence goes on along the minus strand of CM038142.1, from coordinate 351,039,377 downwards.
GGAGGTAGTGAACCTCTGGAATTCTCGCCATAATAGTTGCTCTGTTGTGGCATCTTTATTTGTAGAAATTGGGGAGCTAGCTGCTAATTTTACCTCCTTTTGTATTCAACATGTAAACAGGTCAGTCAATCTACCGGCCCATCTTTGTGCTAAACATGCATACTCACTGATGGCAACCGAGAGTTGGACTGACACTAGACCTTCCTTCCTGCTCACTAGCCTGTTGGCTGATGATGCCAGGAGTTCCTCAGTTGAATAAAGCTCCCAAGTTTGAACGATTTTTTTAAAAATAACTATTACTCAAACGGATGTATGTAACGAAATATGTCTACTCAAATGGATGTATATAATGAAATACGTCTAGATACCTTCGCTTGAGCATAACTGTTACTCAGACGGATGTATAAGAAAAAAGAAGATAGCTCGGTAAATGGCATTCAAGTAAAGTCGAGAAAGAGGCCTTGCTTTCGCACGGGAAGGAAATAATTGACTCCGGTAAGTAAGCCCTATTGGGGGATTAAGGGATCGAGTACGATTAGAGCGCCTTTTTTTCCCGCTGCCCTTTCTTTTTCAAAACTAAGAAGGAGATGTGCATAGCGTTGTAAAGATCGGCAGAAGAGGAAGGGTGCGGTTTATTTTGTTTCCAAGTCGTGTAACGAAATACGTCTAGATACCTTCGCTTGAGCGTGAGTTATATTTGGATGTAGGGAGTATTTTTTTGAACTAGTGAAATGTACTCAGAGCCGAATCATTCTTTTGGTCAAACATTTTAGCCGAGCATGTAGGAACACCGGGGTTCTATGAACTTGCCGTTGGATTCAATTTACTCTATAAACATCTAGGTGGTTAAATCAACATATTTAATTTAGTATGCATGTTGTTAAAAATGATATTTATATTTTGGTCCAATCTAAACACTAGCAAACTTGACACCATAACATGTTATCTCAGCTTATGCTTCTTTACTCAGGGAAATTAAATTAAATACGTGATGTCCAGGGGAATTAATATTACTCATGTGTTGTCGGGATCAGAACATTGTTCATGACTATATGGCTAAGTATGCCCACACAAAACAATTGAAAGATCATGGATGTCGTCTAGAGGGAGGGGGTGAATAGGCGCTTTAAAATAATTACGGTTTAGGCTTGAACAAATGCGGAATAAAACTATCGTTTAATTTCTCAAGCACAAAAACTAAATCGACTAGGCTCAGCTATGTGCACCAATAACTTATGCCAAGCAAGATAAACAACTAAGCGATAGCAAGATATATATGATGTCATACTATGGCTATCACAAAGTAAGTGCATAACTAAAGGGTTCGGGTAAGAGATAACCGAGGCATGCGGAGACGATGATGTATCCCGAAACTCACACCCTTGCATATGCTAATCTCTGTTTGGAGCGGTGTGGAGGCACAATACTTCCCAGAACCCACTAGGGCCACTGTAATCTCCTCGCGCCCTCGCACAATGCAATATGTCGTGATTCCACTAAGGGACCCTTGAGGGCGGCCACCAAACCCGTACAAATGGCAACCCTTCGGTACGGTCACCGAACCCATACACTTTGGCAACCCTTGGGACGGTCGCCGAAACCCGTGCAATTCGCTCGAGGCAATGTCCACAACCTAATTACAGACCCCGAAGCAAGTCCGGAGCTTTAGACCACAATGATTGAGATCCGAGACATCACCAACCGTCTAGGGCGCCCAAGCACCCAAGAGTAATAAGCTTCCCAACTTTTCACTTCCACGTATCACTGTGGAGAACTCAAGTCGATGCAACTAGTGCAATGGCAAGGGCACACAGAGTGCCCAATTCCCCCACTCTCAAATCCCACCAAAGCAACGAAAGCTATGAAGGAATATGAGAGGAAGAACATGAAGGGGAACACCAAAAACTCCAAAATCTAGATCCAAGGGGTTCCCCTCACATAGAGGAGAAAGTGATTGGTGGAAATGTGGATCTAGATCTCCTCTCTCTTTCCCCCCAAAACTAGCAAGAATCCATGGAGGGATTGAGAGATAGCAAGCTCAAAGAAGGTCAACAATGGGGGCAAAACACGAGCTCCAAGGATGGGGACCATTGGGGAAGAAGTCCCCCCTTAAATAGCCCCCCTCGAATCCAACTGTTATGCCCACAAGTCATGCACAACCGGTACTATAGCTTAGCACGGTCAAAACAGCCCAACAAGCTAGGAAAACACAAATGGTAGTTCTACCGGAGAGATAGTACCGCTCGGGGGGAGAGGTGATGGAAATATGCCCTAGATGCAATAATAAAAATTTTATTATTATATTTCCTAAACCATGACAAAGATTTATTATTCATGCTAGAGTTGTATTGATCGGAAACCTAAATACACGTGTGAATACATAAACAAATATCATAATGTCCCTAGTGGCTTCTTGGGGAGCGTTCTGCTGAAAGGATCGATATGGTTGACTAGAGGGGGGGGTGAATAGGCAACTAACAATTTTTAAGCTTTTCTTTACCAATTTAAACTTTGCAACAAAATAGGTTGTCTAGATATGCAACTAGGTGAGCAACCTATATGATGCAAATACAACTAGCACATAAGCAAGCAATGGAAACAACACAAGTAGGCTTGCAAGAGTAAAGGCACGAAGTAACCAAGAGTGGAGCCGGTGAAGACGAGGATGTGTTACCGAAGTTCCTTCCTTTTAAGGGGAAGTACGTCTCCGTTAGAGCGGTGTGAGGCACAATGCTCCCCAAGAAGCCACTAGGGCCACCGTATTCTCCTCACGCCCTCACACAATGCGAGATGCCGTGATTCCACTATTGGTGCCCTTGAAGGCGGCGACCGAACCTTTACAAACAAGGTTGGGGCTATCTCCACAACAATTGGAGGCTCCCAACAACACCACGAAGCTTCACCACAATGGAGTATGGCTTCGAGGTGACCTCAACCGTCTAGGGTGCTCAAACACCCAAGAGTAACAAGATCCGCTAGGGATAAGAGAGGGAATCAAATTTCTCTTGGTGGAAGTGTAGATCGGGGCCTTCTCAACAAATCCCGAGCAAATCAACAAGTTTGATTGGCTAGGGAGAGAGATCGGGCGAAAATGGAGCTTGGAGCAACAATGGAGCTTTGGGGGAAAGAGGTGGGTCAACTTTGGGGAAGAAGACCCCTTTATATAGTGGGGGAAACAATCCAACCGTTACCCCACTGTACATCCACGCACAAAGCGGTACTACCGCTAGGGCAGGGCGGTACTATCGCTGAGAGCGGTACTACCGCTCCCTACCCAGCGGTACTACCGCGCTGGCGAGGAAGACAGGGCCCTGGCCCCAGAGCGGTACTACCGCGGGAGAAGAGCGGTACTACCGCTTGGAGCGGTACTACCGCTCCTAGTACCGCAAAACCCGACACGAGAAAACACCGGTCTCGAATCGAGGCAGTAGTAGCGCGGAACAGCTGCGGTACTACGACCGAAGCCCGCAAGCGGTACTACCGCCCTACGGAGCGGTACTACCGCCGAGAGCGGTACTACTGCTTCGTGGAGCGGTACTACCGCTGGAGAGCTTCGGCGGCACTACCGCTGTAGACCGTGGTACTACCGCTGGCACAGAACGGAGCAGGTACTGAAGAGAAAGGGCAGCTCCAAAGATGCGGAAGGAAGACGACGGGTGTGATAGGGATGTGTACGTGTTGATTCCACCCTAGTCTTACCAAAGCGGATCCCCTCTTGATAGTACGGTGACTCCTACGAAACTAGTCCACCAACAACGAAACGAAGGAGCTACACCGTCTTGAATAAAACACCGAGGAGAGGAAATCGTCTCGTGCCAATGGATGAATCTCTGAAAGAACTTTAACGCACACGATTAGTCCGCAAAAGCATTGTCATCAATCACCAAAACCACTTGGGGATAAATATGCCCTTACAATCTCCCCCTTTTTGGTGGATTGATGACAATACGGGATTTGCACAACCAAGAAAGATATGGGACAAGCGCAAAAACCCACCGTCCTAAAATGTAGATGGGCCCCCCTAGATGTGTGCTATCTCGATAAGTGCTTTGGACTGCACGACACACATACTAGGATCAACGCTCCCCCTACATTTTAGAGACCGACCAAACACCTAAGCATGATATATGAGAGGAGCATAGATAAACTAACAAGATAAGCATGCAACTCATAAGATATGGTGACATAGATAATGATACTGGAAATAAAAGGTAGCATATGTCTCACACCATTTGACGGGAACTTAGGTCTTACGGACACGAACCAACATAGGTCTCACTTACACAAACCAACCAAAGCAAATAGCGAGGAAACCAAGAGAAGACGGAAGACACAAAGCACAAATCCCTAAACTCTCTCCCCCTTTGGCATCGAGACACCAAAAAGGAGAGGGAGTGTTGCTACGGCTCCAGGTGATAGCAGTAGACGGACACACATCAGATGTTGGCGGGATCATCTGCGCCACCGTCGTCGGACGGGAAGTGCTCGGCATCAGAATCAGTCCACGGGCAGTGCTGCTGAATCCACTCCTCCTCCTCAGTAAGCTGGTCCTCAGATCCACTGTTAACTGTAGCACCCAACTAACGCATGAGCTCCTTGTGGCGACCTCGAGCCTTCTTCTCAGCCACATGAGTCATGTACTGACCGTGAGCCTCCATGCAGAACAACTTCTTCATCTTAGACTTGAGCTTCTTTGCCCAAGAGGGCTCTGTCGCAGAAGGCATGTAGTCATCATCATCATCCTCAGCCCCAGACTCCTCCTCGGTCTCCATGGCAGTAGCAGACGAAGGAACTCCAGTCTTAGGGGCCTAGTGCCCCAGTTATCCTTCTTCCTCAGATGCTTGATGTCGTGAGAAACCAACTCTCCAAAGTCCAAATCACCTTGGGATAGACACGAGCCTGTGCCTTCTCAATAAGCAAATGATGAACGGATCAGTAAATCGGGCACTTGCGCTCGGAGATAGTAGACAACAGCTCGCACCACATAACGTGAGAGATAACCAGGACTCTCCGGTGTTACTCCTTCCGACGGCGGCGGAAGAGAAGCATGTCCACGAGATAGGAGTGAACTGATCCGATTCGATCCGAGGGAAAAGAGTCTCTCTGAAGATACGGTGAAGGATATCCAGATAGGCAGGCAACTCATAAGTTTCCTTCTTCATCTCAGGGTTGATCCTCAAAGTGCAGTAGGGCAATAGAGCTTGCTTGTGAGTGGCGTTGGTGTTGCGGTGTGGGCGAAAGCCAATAGGAGACTCAAGTCCTAGATCTTGTACCCCAATCAACTCCATGAAAGCTTTCCACTTGACTGAAAGCAGCTTGCCATTGGTGATCCAAGTCAGTGTCCTGTACTCATCAGTCCCGAGATGAACCGTGGCATAGAATTGAGCCACAATATCAGCATCATAGTCTTTGTTGAATAGCATGATCCCAAGAATGTTTAGTTGAGTGCACATCTCAAGAGCTTCACCAAAATACTTAGGATCCTTCTCCATATGGTCGGTGTCGATTGAGTGCACGTTGACAAAGAGATTCTTCTTGGCCTTGAGAACATCAAAGAAGATGGCAAACTGGAACCTGTTCTAGAATGGACGGTTGACCAAAGTGGGATCTTGGTCAGCGTCATAGGGGTTGCGGCAACGCCTTGCCCAGAACTCCTTGGGTTGCATTTCTGTCACGGTTTTGCCAGCGTGCTTCGGCTTAACACCAGTCTTCTTTTGGAGTTGAGGTGGAGGTGGGGGTGGAGCACTAGAGGAACCTCCGGTAGACTCAGTGGTGCGGTAGCGCTTGGACGTGGCACGATAGGGGTTGACACAACGAGGCGGATGCTCAGGAAGCTCATCACCTGGAACCACACACAAGAACACGCAAACAACCAGAAAGAACGAGCATAAGCCACAAAACACGAGCAAAAGATCACTGAGAGGTAAGAGCATAATGGAAGCTGGTAGGGGGCGGTAGTACCGCGACCTGCTAGCGGTAGTACCGCTCCAAGCGGTAGTACCGCTCCACAGAGAGCGGTAGTACCGCTCCATGTAGGATCAAAAGTATGTCTAGAGGGGGGGTGATTAGACTACTTGACAATATAAAAATTCAGCCTTTTTGATAAAGACAAGTTTTTGGCAGATTCACAATGATGATCAAGTCAAGTATCACCCTACACATGCAATTCTAGAGTATAGGCAGCGGAAAGTAAATTGCACATGTAGTAAAGAGAGGTGGAGAAGAGCAAACGCAATTTGGAGACACGGAGATTTTTCTCATGGTTCCGATAGGTGGTGCTATCGTCAATCCACGTTGATGGAGACTTCAACCCACGGAGGGTAACGGCTGCGAGAGTCCACGGAGGGCTCCACCCACGAAGGGTCCACGAAGAAGCAACCTTGTCTATGCCATCATGGCCTCGCCCACGGAGGGCTAGCCTTACTCGGGGTAGATCTTCACGAGTAGGCGATCTCCTTGCCCTTACAAACTTCTTGGTTCAACTCCACATCTCGACGGAGGCTCCCAAGCGACACCTAACCAATCTAGGAGGCACCACCCTCCAAAAGGTAATAGATGGTGTTGATGATGATGAACTCCTTGCTCTTGTGCTTCAAATGATAATCTCCCCAACACTCAACTCTCCTCACCGATTTGGCTGTGGTGGAAGAAAGGATTGAGTGGAAAGCAACTTGGGAAGGCTAGAGATCAAGCTTCATATGGTGGGAGTGGAGCAACTTGATCTCAACACAAGGGTAGGTAGTTTTCTTCTCAGAAATGTAAGGTAGGAGTGGTAGTTCTTTCTGATGGCTCTCTCCACGAATGAAGAGGGGGTGGAGGGGTATTTATAGCCTCCACACAAAATCCAACCGTTACACACATTTGACCAATCTCGGTCAGACCGAAGTTGACAACTCGGTGAGACCGAAAGTTCAAATCATGTGAACGTTGGGATTTTCGGTGGGACCGAAAATACAAACTCGGTGAGTCCGATTCGTCCAAAGACAAGAGCTTGCCAATCTCGGTGGGACCGACTTCATCATCTCGGTGACACCGATATGATGACAGAAGATTCTGAAGCTTGGCAACTCAAGTTTGGTGAGACCAAGTTCGTAATCGGAAAATCCGAGATTTCTAGGGTTTGGCTATATGGTGAGGTGGTTCATCTCGGTGTGGTGAGTTTAGGAAATCGGTGGGACCGAGATTACTTATGAGTGTATTATGGAAGTGAGAGTTGCTGATAGTTTAGGAGATGTATCACTAAGCACTTTGAGCAACCAGATCATTATCATAACCTCATCCCCTTTTAATAGTATTGGCTTCCCTATGGACTCAATGTGATCTTGGATCACTAAACCAAAAATGGAGTCTTGAGCTTTTGCCAATGTTTGCCTTAGCATTTTGAGGGTCCACTTCTTGAGTCCTTGCCATACCCATATCAACGAACTTTCTCAAATGATTCTCAAGAAACTATTAGTTCAATGATATATATGTTGTTATTAATTACCAAAACCACCCGGGGATTAGTTGCACTTTCAATCTCCCCCTTTTTGGTAATTGATGACAACATATAGATCAAAGCTTCGACAAAGGATATAATCAATGACTAATATCGTCGCTTTGAGAAGTATGTGATAAGCAAGAGCTCCCCCTAAATTTGTGCATTATTTAAGATTTGCGTTTGAATGCAAATGCACAATCGATTAGGATCATGGGTCACTCTTCCATGTCACATACATCTTGGTGGAGCGCACAAAATGATAAGAATGAATAGCATGCACCCAATCACCAAGACATGAGTAAATGGTCATACAAGATAGGAATAGCATATGATAAGCATTAAGCATGTTAAATTATGATCTAAATTCTAGTACCGTATTGGACTAGTCGTAGTATATACGGTATGGGCCTTTTGCGTTGGTACCGACGCTGCATTTAGTACAACTCGTTTACTTGTCCTACAAGGACTCCTATGTGTTGCCCTCTTATATACCCCATGTAGTCGCACCTCAGACGGCATGTCGTCTCATGCTTGTAATACTCCTCCTCATAGTGATTGCGCCTTCGTGCGTCCGTGGTTTTCTCCCGCAAGGGTTTCCACGTAAAAATCCGTGTCTCTTGTCTCGTTTATTTCTCGTTATTATCTAACAAGTGGTATACAGAGCCAAGTTTACACATACGAGATTGAGATTGGAAGACTAGGGTTCTGACGTGTGCGCCGCTGCACGCGTCTCAGGCGACCGTCGATCCGAAGCGGATCGATTTTCTGCGCCGCTGCCGAAACCGACAAAGTTCCGCGTGGAGGCGATCGATCGGGTGGCTCGCTGCCCCTCGCGTGCCTACGCACCGCAGCGAGCGCCTGTCCACTGCTGCGTATTTTACTCCGATCTGCTGCTGGATCAAGTCCCAAGGCCTCTAACTTTCCGCTGCTTCACGTCAAGCCTATCGAAGGCGATGCTGCTCCCGAGGAAAGGCAACAGTGATCCACTACTTTGGCATCGCTGCTTCGTCTCAATTGAGCCAAGTAGTATGAAAGTGCAACTAATCCCCGGGTGGTTTTGGTAATTAATAACAACATATATATCATTGAACTAATCATTTCTTGAGAATATTTCAGAAAGTTCAGTGATATGGGTATGGCAATGACTGATGATGTGGACCCCTCAAAATGCTAAGGAAAACATTGGCAAAAGCTCAAGACTCTATTTTTGGTTTAGTGATCAAAGATCACATTGAGTCCATAGGAAAGCCAATACTATTAAAAGGGGATGAGGTTATGATGATGATCTGGTTGCTCAAAGTGCTTAGTGATTTATCTCTCAAACTATCAGCAATCTTTCACTCCAACATAAACTCATAAGTAATCTCGGTCCCACCGATTCCATAAACTCAGTCACCGAGATGAACCACCTCACCATATACCCAAACCCTAGAAATTTCGGATTTTCCGATTCCAAACTCGGTCTTACGAAATTGGTGTTGCCAACCTTCAGAACCTACAGACTCAAATCGGTGTCACCGAGATGAGAAAGTCGGTCCCACCGAGAATGGCAAACCCTAGACTTTGGAAGAATCGGACTAACCGAGATTGTATTTTCGGTCCCACGAAAAGCCCAACGCTCACAAGATTTGAACTTTCGGTCTCACCGAGTTGTCAACTTCGTCCGACCGAGATTGGTCAAATGTGTGTAACGGTTGGATTTTGTGTGGAGGCTATAAATACCCTCCACCTCCTCTTCATTCGTGGAGAGAGCCATCGAAAAGAACTACCACTCCTACCTTACATTTACGAGAAGAAAACTACCTACCCTTGTGTTGAGATCAAGTTGCTCCACTCCCACCATATGAAACTTGATTTCTAGCCTTCCCAAGTTGCTTTCCACTCAATCCCTTCTTCCACCACAGCCATATCGGTGAGGAGAGTGGAGTGTTGGGGAGATTATCATTTGAAGCACAAGAGCAAGGAGTTCATCATCACCAACACCATCTATTACCTTTTGGAGGTGGTGCCTCCTAGATTGGTTAGGTGTCGCTTGGGAGCCTCCGTCAAGATGTGGAGTTGAACCAAGAAGTTTGTAAGGGCAAGGAGATCGCCTACTTCGTGAAGATCTACCCCGAGTAAGGCTAGTCCTCCGTGGACGTAGGCCATGATGGCATAGACAAGGTTGCTTCTTCGTGGACCCTTCGTGGGTGGAGCCCTCCGTGGACTCTCGCAGCCGTTACCCTCCGTGGGTTGAAGTCTCCATCAACGTGGATTGACGATAGCACCACCTATCGGAACCACGAGAAAAATCTCCGTGTCTCCAAATTGCGTTTGCTCTTCTCCACCTCTTATTTACTACATGTGCAATTTACTTTCCGCTGCCATCACTCTAGAATTGCATGTGTAGGGTGATACTTGACTTGGTTATCTTTGTGAACTTGCTAAAACTTGTCCTAATCAAAAGGCAAAACTTTTAAGTTGTCAAGTAGTCTAATCACCCCCCCTCTAGACATACTTCCGATCCTACAAGTGGTATCAGAGCTTTGGTCTCCATTGGATTGGTTTCCATTGCATTGGACCCCATAAGCTTGGTTTCACAACCTAGGAGAGTATGGCGTCTAGTGAGGGTAATTTTCGTAGAGGTCCTTACTTTGATGGTTCAAATTTTGCTAGTTGGAAGCACAAAATGAAAATGCATATTCTTGGACATAACCTGCGCATGGGGCATTATTTGTGTTGGCTTGCAAGGTGAGTTCTTGAGGAAGGAAAAGTTCGGATCGCGAAGCTACAAATGGATGAGTTGCGGATGTTCTGAACAATGCTCAAGCTTGTGACATTCTCTTCAATGCTTTGTGTCCCGAGGAGTTCAACAAGATCAGCCGTCTTGAGAATACAAAAGAGATTTGGGATACTTTGGTCGAAATGCACGAAGGTACCGAGTCCGTGAAGGAATCAAAGCTAGATGTTCTTCAAGGTCAACTTGACAAGTTTAAGATGAAGGAAGGTGAAGGAGTCGCTGAAATGTACTCTAGGCTTGCTCTCATCACCAATGAGATTGCTGGCTTAGGAAGCGAAGAAATGACCGACCGATTCATCATCAAGAAGATTCTCAGAGCTTTGGATGGAAAGTATGACACCGTGTGCACTTTGATCCAAATGATGCCAAACTACAAGAATCTCAAGCCTACCAAGTCATTGGAAGAATTGTTGCTCATGAGATGACACTTAAAGATAAGGAAGAGCTTCACAACAAGTCAAGTGGTGCTTACAAAGCTACAGTTGAAGCTCCCACAACCTCAAGTGACAAGCTGGTTTCCAATGAAGAGATAAGCCTAATGGTGAAGAACTTCAACAAATTCTACAAGAGTAGAAGCAAGGAAAGAAGCTCAAAGTCTAGATCATATGATGAAAAGAGATCTTCTAGTCGTGATCGAATCTGCTACAATTGTGGAAGACCCGACACTACTCAAATGAGTGTTCGACTCCCCACAAGAGAAGAGAAGAATCTCCAAGAAGAAGAAGCTCAAGAGAAGAGTCACCTCGGAAAGAGAGAAGGAGTAGAGATGATCGTTATGAGCGAAGATCCTCTCGGAGAAGCAAGGATTCGGAAAGGAAAGACAAGTCATCAAGGAGCTACACAAGAAGAAAACATCAAGCTCATGTTGGTGAATGGGTCTCCGCTCCGACTCAGACAATCACTCCAAAGAAGCTATCACTCCAACTCCGAATCTGATCAAGATGAAGGTGTTGCGGTCTTGCTCTCGTATCCTCCAACTCCAACTCCTATGACTTGTTTGATTCACCAAATGAGGGAATTGGAAGATGCTTCATGGCAAAAGGCCCCAAGGTATCACACCTGAATTTATTGACTTTGATAGTGATGAAGATGACTTGCTTGGTGAAGATGAGCTTTTACATGACAAATCTAGTGAGCTTAGTAATGATGAACATGCTAATAGTCTTTATAGTCGAGAAGAGTCGAATGACAATGCTATGAAGGAGATTGAGCGTCTAACTAAAGAACTAAACACTCTTAAGTTAGCTCATGAAACAACTCAAGAAGATCATAGAGAGCTCCTAAGATCTCATGAGAAGCTACGCTTCGAGAAGCTCAATCTAGAGCAAGAACATGAGTTTCTAAAAGCTATCAATGACGATCTTCGAAAGAAGAGTTCTTCATATCTTGCCAAACGACTTCTCTTGTCTAATTTCTTGCCACCTATTAAAACTAAGCATGACAAGCATAAGAAAAATTCTTCATCTAGTAGTAACAATAATCATGCTAAATCCAATATTGTTGCTCCTAGTATTTCTCTTGATTCCACTAACAATGTTTCAAGCCAAGTTTCACTTGAGCAAGAAAATAGTTTATTGAAAGGGATTATAGAGAAAGGTGTCTACAAGAGTCTTGCCGGAAGCAAGAACTTTGAGGAAATTGTTCGCAAACAAGGAAGACACCGAAGAATCAAGGAATTGGTTTTGAGCGAAAGTTCAACGCCGAGGGTGTTGAATGGGAAGAAGGTCAATATCCCACTCCAAAGTTTGTTTCTCAAAAGGAGAAGTATGATCCTACTTCTTCCAAAGTGGAACAAGCTCAAGATGACCTTCCACCACAAGACCACAAGCTAAAAGGCAAGGACAAGCTTCAAGAGGAGATTGATGCATTCATTGAAGCACCCAAGGCCATGGTCAAGTGGGTTCCCAAGGAAACTTCAAGTTCTACTTGACAAGCTCAACTACTACCCCAAGGATTCCCATCAAGATGATGTGGATCCCAAGAAGAAGAACTAGAGAGTTCTTGAGGGTGACTCATGAACAAACTTCACTCACATTCATTTTGGCAAGAACTTGTGCAAACAACTTCCACATCTTGCACTAGTTCATGGAGTCACAAACCCTCATGTTGGTAAGTCAAGGGACAAGGTAATCATTGCTTTCATGGACATCATCTATTGTGTACTTCAATCTATGTCCATGGATATCCTTGTTTGTTCCTTGTGGGACTAACCCATGTAGGTATTGAAAGTGCCGAATCCAAAGGATTGCTCCCAACTCTTGATGATCCTCATCAACATTGAGCATCCACATCTTCAACATCTACATGAAGTCTTCAACGACAACCCAAGGTTAGTTTGACCCTTTAAAAGGGGTTCTCACATCAAGGGGGAGCTTTGCTCTTAAGAATTGAGCTAAAGCATCTTCAAATGATGTGAACACATTAATGCTTTATGTAAAAGTGGTAACCCCACTTGAGCTTAAACGATGAGTATGACCTATGATCAAATGTTCTCATTTGACTCCTAAGTCAATATACTCGTATATAGATGACCTAGTCATCGCCAAATTGTGTGCTAGTAGCTAGTGTTTTGTTTGTGCATGTTTGACACATATTTTATTTGCTATCTTATTGTGTGAGCATGTTGGATGCATAATTTTATCCATTCGAGGACATCCATTTGTTGCTTTGGTCTTTTGGATTTTCTTTTTGACCAAATGGATGGACAAGAATGCCTAAGTTCCTCCCCTAGCTATCTATGCTTTCTTGTCTCAAACTCTATTCATGCTAATATCACAAACTTTGATCAAGTCTTTTTGGACGGACCGAGTGAGGAGCACTTTCGAGCCACCGATCCGTCAAAAGCTTAAATTCCAAAACCTTCTAAGTACTTTCGGTCAAACCAATATATTCAAATCGGACGGACCAAATCACTTGGATTGATCTAGGTTTTCACCTCGGTGAAACCGAGTTGCAATTTCGGCGTGACGAAGTGAGTAATCTTGCTTGCGATTAACCATCTCGGTCCCACCGAAGTTTTCAACTCGGTCCCACCGACACCGAAGGGTATATATACCGAGGGCAGCGCGCTGATTCTTTCTTCATACCGCCTCACCCCAAACCCTTAGCTGCCGTCGCCGTGGTCTCCGGATCGTCTCCGCCGTCGCTTTGCGCTCGCGCGGGTCTCCATCGCCGTCAGCGGTCTATCTCACCGCACCGTTGCCGCCGTGGTGAAGCTCCACCTAGTTGGGTGAGTTTCATCCCTTTCGTGCTTCAACCTCGATTCAATGCACGATAGGTTTTGCCTAGCTTCTTGCCAAGTTTGAAATCTTCCTATCCAGCAGATTAGATCTTAGAACAAAATTCGAGTGAAAATTTTAGGGTTAGGTTTCCGCGAACACATCTCGGTGTGACCGATTCTACATTCTCGGATCGACCGATTTGGCCTCTGGCCATTGCCTTTGCACTTTTCGGTTCAACGAGAAGTTGCAAATCGGTAAGACCGAAGTGAGGATTTAGTGAAACCCTAGTGATCTCGGCTAGACGAAACCCATTTCGGTCCAACCGAAAGTGGTGTGAATGGTTAGGTTTAGACACTTGGATTCACGAATTTTAGACTCGGCCGAGACCGAAATGCATTCATGAAAACCTAAAACTGAAGTTTGAACTCATTCTTTTGCAAAATCTTCGCAGTTTGTGATAACTCTTCTATTCGCCTATACCTATTCTATTCACGGGTTGTCACCATATCCGATGCAAGCGACAGCGAAACAGTCGAATCACCGATTGCAATTCGAGAGCGATTACAAGTCCCAAGCAAGCAGTTTTTCAGATGATGGAGAGAGGAGCACCCCAAGTGGATTGCCTCCACCGCCACCAAAGCCGGGAAGAAGAGAAATTCTGATGAGGAGGATTCTGACTTTGTTGCTGATGAGGAGATTACTTCAAAGCCTAAGAGGAAAGTGGTTGCCAAGGGCTATCAAGGGCAACAAACAAAGAAAGGCACCAGCAAAGAGAAGAAATCCACAGTTGCAAAGAAGCTGAGCATGGAAGAAGAAACCTCCAAGAAGATAAAGAAAACTTCCAAGAGGAAGAGGCTAGTTCATGAAGAAGGCGATGATGATTACGATGAGGAAGCACCCCAGCCTCCTCGAAGAAAAAGTTGATGGGAGATGCCATCGAGGCAGGAGCACCCACAAAATCTAAGCCATCAGCTCCAAAAAAGGCAGCCCAAGCTAAACCTGCTTGCCAAGCCAAAGAAAACAATGAGAAATATTCTGCTTGAGAGAAGAAGAAGGACAATGTGCCACTGCTGAATCGATGAAGAGGCACATGTATTGTCAAGCTTAGATGCGAAACCGCCAGTTCATAATGATGCTCATCCTCGAGCTGAAAATATGAAGGAAAGGAAGGACAAAGGTCTCGAGGCTATGGAGGCAAGTTGATCCATATGTCACGGGAGAAGGACAAATGTTGACTCAAGGTTCCACACCGAGAGCAACAAGACTTTTATGAGGCAGTGCTTATGGATAAGAAGCCAATTATTCTTGACACTAGATCGTTGATTGGAAATACATCGACGGTGAAGAGCACGAGACTATTTCCCACGTGCATGAGAGCTTCACCGCATGTGGAGTTGCGAGATTCGTTGGTCGGTCGATCGCTTGGAATGATGAAATGATCATGCGTTCTATGCCACAACACATTTCTATCCAGATGGCGAATTGTGTGGATGATCAAGGCAGAGATTCTCTTCAACAGTTGAAGAGTGGGCAGCACTTCAACGCTCCAAAGATCAAGAGATGATGATGTAGATGTTTATGGAATTCCCAAGAAGAATCACGAGTCTATGAGGAACATGTACAATGAGGTACCACCAAGGATGTTGAGATATGGAAGCTTGGATCGGATATCATCTTGAGCGGGTCTCCCAACCACTAACACCATTACGAGGCACACTTTGATGCCCAAGTCGAGAGACCACCGCATGATAAGAGGCTACTCTATCAACATGCTGCACATTCTAGATCGAAGACACCTTTTAAGGTGATGGACACGATAGTTGAGACTATCAAGAGGACAAAGACAGACGAGAAGAGGTCATGTGGGTTTGCCCACACATTTGTTGGATAGACCCCACTTGCCACTGCGCAGCCCGAACATGAAGATAATGAAGTTGTGATGGTGAGGATGATCCCACATCCGTCGAAGGACAAGCTAAGTCTGAAGTCGCCAAACAAGCTAAAGTCGAGAAGGAAGCGGCGAAGAGAAAAAAGCCAAGAGCGTTGGAGAACAACTTCTTGAAGCCACTCGAGAGGATTGAACTACGCTTTGCCAAAGATAGTGCGCCTCGGGAGAGTCTTGAGAGGATAGTTGAAGATAAGTTCCATGCTCTGGATGTCAAGTGGATGAAGTGCGTGTCACCGTCAACAAGCTTGAGGCGGATATTGAGGAAGCCAAGAGGGAGAAGGCAAAGCTCATGAAGGAGATGGAAGATGATCTTGTGGAGGATGACTATGAGCAGCTGCTGCAATGCCCACAAAGCCCAGATCATTTGCTATTCGATGGCAACCCAGGATCTGACATCGGCACCTCCTACAGCTCCGTCGGTTCCAGCTCCAGCTCCAAGTGTCCACTCCTCCAGCTCCACAGACTTGGCGAAGCATTTGCGAGATGCAGCTATCTCCACTCCATCGACGCAGACAGGAGCCGCCAGCAGAGTCCCTAGTGACGATTAGCTCTATACCTTTCGAACTTTTTGGTAACTTGTTGCCAAAGGGGGAGAAATTGTATAGATCATAGGACTTCGAGAGAGAGTGCTCGTTTTTGCTCTTTCGTTTGCTCGTTTTTGCTCTTTCGTTTGCGGTTTTTCCTTGAGATACTTTTGAGTTCTTCGAGACATTTCGTGTGTTTGATACTACGTTTGCTCTATCTTGATGAGTGCTTGATCATACTATGCTTAATGTGTGCTTATTGATTATCATATCCTATTCATATCTTGTATGATCATTTACTCATGTCTTGGTGATTGGGCGCATGCTATTCATTCTTATCATTTCGTGCGCTCCACCAAGATGTATGTGACATGGAAGAGTGACCCATGATCCTAATCGATTGTGCATTTGCATTCAAGCATAAATCTTAAATAATGCACAAATTTAGGGGAGCTCTTGCTTATCACATACTTCTCAAAGCGACGATGTTATTCATTGATTATATCATTTGTCGAAGCTTTGATCTATATGTTGTCATCAATTACCAAAAGGGGAGATTGAAAGTGCAACTAATCCCGGGTGGTTTTGGTAATTAATAACAACATATATATCATTGAACTAATCATTTCTTGAGAATATTTGAGAAAGTTCAATTGATATGGGTATGGCAATGACCGATGATGTGGACCCCTCAAAATGCTAAGGAAAACATTGGCAAAAGCTCAAGACTCTATTTTTGGTTTAGTGATCAAAGATCACATTGAGTCCATAGGAAAGCCAATACTATTAAAAGGGATGAGGTTATGATGATGATCTGGTTGCTCAAAGTGCTTAGTGATTTATCTCTCAAACTATCGCAATCTTTCACTCCAACATAAACTCATAAGTAATCTCGGTCCCACCGATTCCATAAACTCAGTCACACAAGAGATGAACCACCTCGACCATATACCCAAACCCTAGAAATTTCGGATTTTCCGATTCCAAACTCGGTCTTACCGAAATTGGTGTTGCCAACCTTCTGTAACCTTCTGTACTCAAATCGGTGTCACCGAGATGAGAAAGTCGGTCCCACCGAGAATGGCAAACCCTAGACTTTGGAAGAATCGGACTAACCGAGATTGTATTTTCGGTCCCACCGAAAAGCCCAACGTTCACAAGATTTGAACTTTCGGTCTCACCGAGTTGTCAACTTCGGTCTGACCGAGATTGGTCAAATGTGTAAGCAGTTGGATTTTGTGTGGAGGCTATAAATACCCTCCACCTCCTCTTCATTCGTGGAGAGAGCCATCGAAAGAACTACCACTCCTACCTTACATTTACGAGAAGAAAACTACCTACCCTTGTGTTGAGATCAAGTTGCTCCACTCCCACCATATGAAACTTGATTTCTAGCCTTCCCAAGTTGCTTTCCACTCAATCCCTTCTTCCACCACAGCCATATCGGTGAGGAGAGTTGAGTGTTGGGGAGATTATCATTTGAAGCACAAGAGCAAGGAGTTCATCATCACCAACACCATCTATTACCTTTTGGAGGTGGTGCCTCCTAGATTGGTTAGGTGTCGCTTGGGAGCCTCCGTCAAGATGTGGAGTTGAACCAAGAAGTTTGTAAGGGCAAGGAGATCGCCTACTTCGTGAAGATCTACCCCGTAAGGCTAGTCCTCCGTGGGCGTAGGCCATGATGGCATAGACAAGGTTGCTTCTTCGTGGACCCTTCATGGGTGGAGCCCTCCGTGGACTCTCGCAGCCGTTACCCTCCGTGGGTTGAAGTCTCCATCAACGTGGATTGACGATAGCACCACCTATCGGAACCACGAGAAAAATCTCCGTGTCTCCAAATTGCGTTTGCTCTTCTCCACCTCTTATTTACTACATGTGCAATTTACTCTCCGCTGCCATCACTCTAGAATTGCATGTGTAGGGTGATACTTGACTTGGTTATCTTTGTGAACTTGCTAAAACTTGTCCTAATCAAAAGGCAAAACTTTTAAGTTGTCAAGTAGTCTAATCACCCCCCCTCTAGACATACTTCCGATCCTACATAGTACTACCTCACCTGAAGGCTACGAGAGTACAGGAGTACTAGTACTAGTTGGCTGAACTAGTACTATTGCCGTCGTATTGCTACGTCCACTGCCTATACAATATCCAGGTGCTATTTACTCTGTTTGTTTGACCGCAAATTAATTCTATCAAGAGTTTTTCTACTGGCTTGTACTACTTTGTGTACACAGTTTTATCGACTCATGGCATCCATGAAGTACGATCTTCCGCTGCTGGACCGTGACACAAGGTTTACCCTATGGCAAGTCAAGATGCGGGCGTTGTCGGCACAGGCCGACTATGATGTAGCACTGGATAGTTTTGGGAAGAACCGAATTCAAGATTGGACTGATGAGGAGAAAAGAATTGATCGTAAGGCTTTGTCACAAATTCAACTCCATTTGCATAATAATATTTTGCAGGAAGTTTTGAGCGAGAAAACTACTGCCGCTCTATGGTTAAAGCTGGAAGGATTTGCATGACTAAAGATCTCACCAAAGAAGATGCATCTAAAGCAAAAATTATTCCTGCACAGGTTACCCGAGGAAGGTAATGTTTTGAATCATATTTCAGAATTTAAAGAGATCATATCTGATCTAGCTGCAATGGAGGTTAAGTATGAAGAGGAAGATACTGCTTTAATGTTACTTTGTTCACTGCCAAGTTCTTATACCAATTTTCGAGACACCATATTATACAGTCGTGATACTCTCACGCTTAATGAAGTTTATGAAGCTTTGAACTCTAAGGAGAAGATGAAATTAATGGTGCCTCATGATGGTTCGAGTTCATCCCAAGCCGAGGGATTATCTGTTCGTGGCAGGACAAAGGAGAAGAACTCCAATAATGGAAATAGAGGCAAAAGTAAGAACGGCCATAGGGGCCGGTCGCAATCCAGAGACAAGAAGTATTGCAGATATTGCAAGAGAGACGGGCATGACATCTCTGAGTGTTTCAAGTTGCAGAACAAGGAAAAGAGAAAAGGTAACAAACAAGGTGAAAATTCTGCTAACGTTGCTCGTGATGATAGTTCCGATGATGCTCTTGTCGTTATTCTTTGGATGTCTTTGAGACCAATGATGAGTGGGTACTTGATATCGCATGCACTTTTCATATGTGTCCACATAGAGATTGGTTTACTACTTTTGATTCCACTACTTTTCTGGTTCCGTTTTGGGTTTTGATAATTCACCATGCAAGATTGAAGGCATAGGTTCTATTGAATCAAGATGTTTGATGGCATAATCGAACTTTGACAGATGTTCGGTATATTCGAAGATGAAGAAATCTTATTTCTATGAGTGCCCTTGATGCAAAGGGATACAAGTATTCAGTGGAGATAGTGTTTTGAAAGTCACCAAAGGTTCCCTTATTGTGATGAAAGGTGATTTGAGTTCGACCAATGGTCTTTATTACCTTCGAGGTTCTCTTGTTTTAGGTAACGCTTCTCGGTTGTTTCAAAGAATTCGATTGTGATCTTTGCTAACCTTTGGCATATCGTCTTGGACATATGAGTGAACTTGGTTTAGCGAGTTAAATAAGAGAGGTCTTCTTGATGGATATGAACACAGTAAATTGAAATTTTGTGAGCATTGTATCTTGGCAAGCACAAGAGGGTGAAGTTCAATACTTGACCCATACAACTGAAGGTATTCTTGATTATGTGCATTCTGATTTATGGGGACCATCTACAAGAAGTCATTAGGTGGTGCTAGTTACATGTCGACTATTATTGATGATTATTCGAGAAAAGTTTGGCCTTATTTCTTGAAGCATAAATATGAAGCATTCTCACTTTTAAGGAGTGGAAGATTATGGTTGAAAGACAAAGCGAAAGGAAGGTAAAAATACTTTGCAATCGATAATGGTATGGAATTACTGTTCTAAGCAATTTAAGAATTATTGCAAGTCTGAAGGCATTGTCGGACATTACACTGTTCCTTATACTCCTCAACAAAGCGGTGTTCTTGGCGTATGAACAGGACCATTATTTCGAGCCGTTGCATGTTGTCCAATGCAGTTTGCATAGGCGTTTTTGAATGAGGCCGCTTCCACGCTTGTTATCTCATTAACCGTTCACCATCTATTGCTCTTAATAAGAAAACTCCAATTGAGGTATGGTCTGGTTCACTGCTGATTATTCACAGTTGAGAGTTTTTGGTTGCCTTCTTATGCTCATGTTGATAATGGAAAATTGGAGCCTAGGGCTGTTAAGTGCATCTTTCTTGGTTATAAGTCCGGTGTTAAAGGTTTTAAATTGTGGAATCCTGAAACCCGAAAGGTTGTTATTAGCGAAATGTTATCTTTAATGAATCGCTATGTTACATGATGTTTCATCTACTAATGTTCCGTTGAGAGTGAACAGCAGCCTATTGTTCAGAGCCTCTTGTTCGGTGGAGCATGTTATTGACTCAGGTGATACATCTGGTAATGAAATTGTTGCACATGATGAACCCGTCGTTGATGATGAACATGTCACTCCTACTCCAAATCAGCCTATTGTTCCACCCAGTTGGAATCTTGCACGTGATGAGTCGGTAGGGTATTAATAAACCCGACGAGTTAATTGAAGAGTGCAATATTGTTTCTTTTGCTTTATCATTGCGAGAAGAAATTGAAGGTAATCTTGAGCCTTCTTCATATTCCGAGGCTATTATTTCTGGTGATAGTAATAAGTGGATGACCGCTATGCATGATGAGATGGAATCACTTGAAAAGAATGGCACTTTGGATTTAGTAAAATTACCTAGAGAGAAGAAACCTATTCATTGCAAGTGGGTTTTCAAGAGGAAAGAAGGTGTTTCTCCTAATGATGAGACAAGATATAAAGCAAGGTTGGTTGCTAAAGGTTATAGCCAGATTCCAGGTATTGACTATAACGAAGTCTTTTCTCCTGTTGTGAAGCATAGCTCTATTCGCACTTTACTCAGTATTGTTGCCATGCATGATCTTGAGCTTGAACAATTGGATGTTAAAACTGCATTCTTACATGGAGAATTAGAAGAGGATATTTATATGGAACAACTTTGAAGGTTTTGTTATTCTGGAAAAGAAAAGCATGCAGTAAGTTAAAGAAATCTCTTTATGGATTGAAGCAATCCCTAGACAGTGGTACAAGAGATTTGACACCTTTATGCTCTCTCAAGGTTTCAAAAGGTCTAATTATGATAGTTGTGTTTATTTGAAAACTGTCAACGGTTCAACTATTTATTTGCTCCTTTATGTTGATGATATGCTAATTGCTGCAAAGAGTATGTCAGAGATTAATGAACTAAAGAAGCAATTGAGTAATGAATTTGAGATGAAGGATTTGGGTGCAGCAAAGAAAATACTTGGCATGGAAATATCCAGAGATAGACCGTCTGGAAAAGTATATCTAAGTCAGAAGGGATATATTGATAAAGTTCTTGGTCGTTTTAATATGCATAATGCCAAGCCGGTGAGTACACCGTTAGCCGCACACTTTAAATTGTCATCGACTTTATGTCCTAAGTCGATGCTGAGATATTGAGTACATGTCTAGAGTTCCCTATTCAAGTGCGGTTGGTTCACTTATGTATGCCATGGTTTGTTCTCGTCCCGACTTATCATATGCATTGAGTGTTGTCGGTAGATACATGGCTAATCTGGAAAAGAGCATTGGAGAGCGATTCGGTGGATTTTCGATACTGCGTGGTACTTCTAATGCTTATTTACGCTTTGGGAAAACCGGAGATGGACTTGTTGGTTTTGTTGATTCTGATTTTCTTTGGTGATTTGGATAAAATAAGATCACTCACGGTTATGTTTTCACCATTGGTGGTTGTCTTTGTGAGTTGGAGAGCAACTTTGCGTCTATTGTGGCTTGTTCCACTCGATGCCGAGTATATGGCTATTTACGAGGCATGCAAAGAAGCTATCTGGTTGAGAGGTTTGTACATCGAGCTTTGTGGAGATTCATCCCGCCCTACCATATTTTCTCGATAGTCAAAGTGCCATATATCTTACAAAGAATCCAATGTATCATGAGAGGACAAAGCACATTGATGTCGGATTTCATTATATTCGAGATGTTGTTCTTTGAAGGCAATTTGAAGGTATGCAAGATAAGTACTCATGATAATCCTGGCGATATGATGACAAAGCCGGTTCCTACCAATAAGTTTGAGCTTTGCTCGAGCTTAGTTGGTATTTCTCATTAGTCCTATGGACTTTGGCGCTTTAAGGTGTTTATGCTGATTTGGATGGAGTTATTCACTTTCTTCGACTCTTCGGAGGAATTTGGATCAAGGTGGAGATTGTTAAATTATGATCTAAATTCTAGTACCGTATTGGACTAGTCATAGTATATACGGTATGGGCCTTTTATGTTGGTACCGACGCTGCATCTGAGTACAACTCGTTTACTTGTCCTACAAGGACTCCTATGTGTTGCCCTCTTATATACCCCATGTAGTCGCACCTCAGACGGCATGTCGTCTCGTGCTTGTAATACTCCTCCTCATAGTGATTGCGCCTTCGTGCGTCCGTGTTTTTCTCCCGCAAGGGTTTCCACGTAAAAATCCGTGTCTCTTGTCTCGTTTATTTCTCGTTATTATCTAACAAAGCACACATTAAAGCATAGTACGACCAAGCACTCATTAATGTAGCATGAAACGTAGTATCAAACACACAGAATGTCTCGAAAACCAAAAGTATCTCAAAAAGACCGCAAATGAACGAAAGAGCAAAAGCGCAAAGACAAAAGCACTCTCTCTCTCGAAGTCCTATGATCTATACAATTTCTCCCCCTTTGGCAACAAGTTACCAAAAAGTTCGAAACGGCATAGAGCTAAGCGTCACTAGGGACTCTGGGCGGCTCTATGCAGGTTGATGTTGGAGTTGATATGGCAGATCGGCGAAGACTTCACCGATGTCGTGTGTAGGAGGAGTGGTCACTTTGGGCTGGAGCCGAGCAACCGATGGAGCTGTGGGAGGTCTTTGAAGCTGTAGTCACAGTGTCGATCCATCGAATAGCAATGATCGGGTCTGTGGGAACCGGAGCGATCTGTTGATAAGCATCTGGACTAGGTCATCCTGCATCTCACGCATAAGCTCTTCCTTCTCCTCTTTGCTTCCTCAATATCTGCCTCAAGCTTGTTGTGATTACTTGCACTTGATCGACTTCACATCGAGCATGGATCTTGTCTTCAACAATCCTCTCAAGGCTCTCCCGAGACTGCACAATGCTAGCCAGCGCGTTGCTCAATCCTTTGGGTAGCTTCAAGTAGCTGTTCTCCAACACTCTTTGGTTTAGCTGCTGCTTCTTCTGCTTCCTTCTCGCCTTTGGCTTTCTTGGCAGCTTCAATCTTTGCTTGACCTTCAACCGACGTTGGATCCTCCTCATCCATCACAACAACATTATCTTCATGCTCAGCTGCAGTGGTAAGTGCTCTCTATCCAACAAGAATGTGCCCGTGCCAAACTTGGCATTGATAAGCATCTGAATGTGCGGGCAAATCCACATGACCTTTTACGGTCAGTCACAGTCCTCTTGATGGTTTCAACTATCAAGTCCATCACCTTGAAAGGTGCCTTCTCATCAAGTATATGCAGCATGTTGATAGAGTATCCTCTGATCATGCGATGATCTCGCACTTGGGCATCAAGGTATGCCTCGTAATAGTGTTTGTGGTAGAGACCTGCTTTGGAGATAGTACACCGAGCCAAGCTTCCATATTCCCACATCCTTAGCTGGAACCTCTTTGTACATATTCTTCATGGATTCATGGTTCTGCTTTGGAATACCATAGACATCAACATCATCCTCTCTTGGCACCGGAGCATTGAAGTTCTGCCCATTCTTCTACTGTAAGAAGAATATCTTTGGCCTTGATCATCCATGTGATCTTTCCATCCGATAGAAATGAGTCAGGCATAGAATTGCATAATCATCTCATCATTCCAACTTGTCAACTTTTGACCTCACGAAGTCTACAACACCACATGCGGTGAAGCTCTCATGCACATGTGGAAAGAAGTCTCTGTGCTCTTCATTTGTCAATGTATTTCCAATCAACAAATCTGTGTGCGCCACTATGGGCTTCTTGTCCATCAAGACAGCCTCATAGAAGTCCTGCTTTGCTCTCGGTGTGAAATCTTGGACCTCAAAGCAGTCCTTCTCCTCACGGCATATGGGTCGATTGTCTCCATAGCCCGAGACCTCTATCTTTCCTTTCCTTCATGTTCTCGGCTTGAGGATGAGCATCATTGTGAAGTGGCGATTTTGGACGAAGTTTCAAGAAAACTGGTCCTTCATCATCGACACACCGGTGGCACATCATCTTTGTTCTTCTCGATGCCGGGATGTTCTGACTGTTTTCTTGGGCTTGGCAAGCGAGGCTTTCTTTGGAGCTGCCTTTCTTTGGAGCAGATGGCTTGGACTTTGAAGTAGCTCCTGCCCTGATGGCATCACCCATGAGCTTAGGCTTCTGAGGAGGCTGGGGTGCTTCCTCATCCTCATCTTCCTCTGCTGCATCATCATGCACTAACCTCTTCCTCTTGGAAGTTTTCTTCACTTTGCTCGTAGTTTCCTCTTCCATACTTAGCTTCTTAGCAACAGTGGATTGCTTGACTTTTCTGGTGCCTTTCTTAGTCTGCTGACCTTGAGGCTCTTTGGCAACAACTTTCCTCTTGGGCTTTGAGGTGACCTCTTCCTCAACAACAAAATCTGAGTCTTCCTCATCTGAGTTTCTCTTCTTTCTGGCCCTGGTGGCTGCAGGAGGCAAACCACTTGGTGTACTCCTCTCACCATCATCTGATGAGCTGCTAGGATCAGGACTAGTGCCTGCCTCTGGAATCTCTCGCAAAGGTGACTCGACCTGTTACGGCTGTCACGGCATCGACATGGTGACAACCTGTGAATAGATAAGGTGTAGGCAGAGTAGAAGAGTTATCACAAACTGCAGAAGTTTTTTGCAAACAACATGAGTTCAAATTTCAGTTTTAGGTTTTCACAGAAGACATTTCGGTCAGACCGAGTTTAAAATTCGGTGAATCCGAAGTGTTCAAACAGAAGCATTCACACCACTTTCGGTTAGACCGAAGTGGGTTTCGGTCCTGCCGAAAACACTAGGGTTTCACTAAATCCTCATTTCGGTCACACCGATTTGCACAACTCGGTTGGACCGAAAGGTGCAGTGCAATGGCCATAGGCCAAATCGGTCATACCGAGAATGTAAAATCGGTCTCACCGAGATGTGTTCGGCGGAAACCTAACCCTAAAACTTTTACTCGAATCTAGTCCAAACGAACTATTCTGTGTTCAGGAAGATCTCAAACGTGGCAAGATTACAGGCAAACCAAACGTGCATTGAATCGGAGATGGGAGCACGAGTGGGATCGAAACTCACCCTAACTTGGTAGAGTTCCTCTACGGCGGCAACGGCGCGGAGAAGATGTCCGTTGACGGCGACGGAGACTGCGGCGAGGGCGCCTGACTGACAACGGAGACGATCCGGAGACCAAGGCGACGGCAGCAAGGGGTGTGGGGGCGAAGCGTTTGAAGTAGAAATCAACGCGCGGCCATCGGAGTATTTATACCCCTTTGCTGTCGGTGGGACCGAGTTATAAAACTCGGTGGCACCAAGATGGATAACTGCAGGGTAGTTATGCACTTCGGTCACGCCGAAAATCACAACTCGGTTTCACCGAGGTGAAAACCTAGATCAATCTAAATGTTTTCGGTTTGACCGAATTTGAGTGGGTTGGTCTGACCGAAATCACTTAGAAGGTTTTGGAAGTTTAGCCTTTGACGGATCGGTGGCTCCGAGTGCTCCTCACTCGGTGGGTCCGAAAATGACTTGTTCAAAGTTTGTGATGTAAGCATGAATAGAATTTGAGACAAGACAGCATAGATAGCTAGGGGAGGTACTTAGGCATTCTTGTCCATCCATTTGGTCAGAAAAAAAATCAAAAAGACCAAAGCAACAAATGGATGTCCTCGAATGGATAAAATCATGCATCCAACATGCTCACACAATAAGATAGCAAATGAAATATGTGTCAAACATGCACAATCAAAACTCTAGCTACTATCACACAATTTGTCGATGACTAGGTCATCTTTATATGAGTATATTGACTTAGGAGTCAAATGAGAACATTTGATCATAGGTCATACTCATCGTTTAAGCACAAGTGGGGTTACCACTTTTACATAAAGCATTAATGTGTTCACATCATTTGAAGATGCTTTAGCTCAATTCTTTAGAGCAAAGCTCCCCTAGATGTGAGAACCCTTTTAAAGGGTCAAACTAACCTTGGGTTGTCGAGAAGACTTCATGTAGATGTTGAAGATGTGGATGCTCAATGTTGATGAAGATCATCAAGAGTTGGGAGCAATCCTTTGGATTCGGGCACTTTCAATACCTACATGGGTTAGTCCCACAAGGAACAAACAAGGATGTCCATGGACATAGATTGAAGTTCACGATAGATGATGTCCATGAAAGCAATGATTACCTTGTCCCTTGACTTACCAACAAGAGGGTTTGTGACTCCATGAACTAGTGCAAGATGTGGAAGTTGATTGCACAAGTTCTTGCCAAAATGAATGTGAGTGAAGTATGTTGGCGGAGTCACCCTCAAGAACTCTCTAGTTCTTCTTCTTCGGGATCCACATCATCTTGATGGGAATCCTTGGGGTTGTAGTTGAGCTTGACGAAGTAGAACTTGACGTTTCCTTGGGAACCCACTTGACCATGGCTTTAGGTGCTTCAATAAATGCATCAATCTCCACTTGAAGCTTGTCCTTGCCTTTTAGCTTGTGGTCTTGTGGTGGAAGGTCATCTTGTGCTTGTTCCACATTGGAAGAAGTAGGATTGTACTTCTCCTTTTGAGAAACAAACTTTGGAGTGGGATATTGACCTTCTTCCCATTCAACACCCTCGGCGTTGAACTTTCGCTCAAAACCAATTCCTTTATTCTTTCGGTGCCTTCCTTGCTTGCGAACAATTTCCTCAAAGTTCTTGCTTCCGGCAAGGCTCTTGTAGACACCTTTCTCTATAATCCCTTTCAATAAACTATTTTCTTGCTCAAGTGTAACTTGGCTTGAAACATTGTTAGTGGAATCAAGAGAACTACTAGAAGCAACAATATTGGATTTAACATGATTATTGTTACTACTAGATGAAGAATTTTTCTTATGCTTGTCATGCTTAGTTTTAATAGGAGGCAAGAAATTAGACAAGAGAAGTCGTTTGGCAAGATATGAAGAACTCTTCTTTCGAAGATCGTCATTGATAGCTTTTAGAAACTCATGTTCTTGCTCTAGAGTGAGCTTCTCGAGCGTAGCTTCTCATGAGATCTTAGGAGCTCTCTATGATCTTCTTGAGTTGTTTCATGAGCTAACTTAAGAGTGTTTAGTTCTTTAGTTAGGCGCTCAATCTCCTTCATAGCATTGTCATTCAACTCTTCTCGACTATAAAGACTACTAGCATGTTCATCATTACTAGGCTCACTAGATTTATCATGTAAGAGCTCATCTTCACCAAGCAAGTCATCCTCATCACTATCAAAGTCAATGAATTCAGGTGTGATACCTTGGGGCCTTTAGCCATGAAGCATCTTCCAATTCCCTCATTTGGTGAATCAAATATGTCATAGGAGTTGAAGTTGGAGGATACGAGAGCAAGACCGCAACACCTTCATCTTGATGTAGTCGGAGTTGGAGTGATAGCTTCTCTCGGATTGATTGTCGGAGTCGGGCGGAGACCCATTCACCTACATGAGCTTGATGTTTTCTTCTTGTGTAGCTCCTTGATGACTTGTCTTTCCTCTCCGAATCCTTGCTTCTCCGAGAGGGTCTTCGTTCATAACGATCATCTCTACTCCTTCTCTCTTTCCGAGGTGACTCATCTCTTGAGCTTCTTCTTCTTGGAGATTCTTCTCTTCTCTTGTGGGGAGCCGAACACTCATTTGAGTAGTGTCCGGGTCTTCCACAATTGTAGCAGTTTCGATCACGACTAGAAGATCTCTTTTCATCATATGATCTAGACTTTGAGCTTCTCTCTTTGCTTCTACTCTTGTATAATTTGTTGAAGTTCTTCACCATAAGGCTTATCTCTTCATTGGAAACTAGCTTGTCACTTGAGGTTGTGGGAGCATCACATGTAGCTTTGTAAGCACCACTTGACTTGTTGTGAAGCTCTTCCTTATCTTTAAGTGTCATCTCATGAGCAACAATTCTTCCAATGACTTGGTTGGCTTGAGATTCTTGTAGTTTGGCATCATTTGGATCAAAGTGCACGGTGTCATACTTTCCATCCAAAGCTCGAGAATCTTCTTGATGATGAATCGGTCGGTCATTTCTTCGCTTCCTAAGCCGCAATCTCATTTGTGATGAGAGCGAGCCTAGAGTACATTTCAGCGACTCCTTCACCTTCCTTCATCTTGAACTTGTCAAGTTGACCTTGAAGAACATCTAGCTTTGATTCCTTCACGGACTCGGTACCTTCGTGCATTTCACCAAAGTGTCCCAAATCTCTTTTGCATTCTCAAGGCGGCTGATTTTGTTGAACTCCTCGGGACACAAAGCATTGAAGAGAATGTCACAAGCTTGAGCATTGTTTTGCAACATCCGCAATTCATCCGTTGTAAGCCGCGATCCGGAACTTTTCCTTCCTCAAGAATTCACCTTGCATACCAACACAAATAATGCCCCATGCGGCTGGGTTATGGCCAAGAATATGCATTTTCATTTTATGCTTCCAACTAGCAAAATTTGTACCATCAAAGTAAGGACCTCTCTGAAAGTTACCCTCACTAGGCGCCATACTCTCCTAGGTTGTGAAACCAAGCTTATGGAGTCAATGCAATGGAAACCAATACAATGGAGACCAAGGCTCGATACCACTTGTAGGATCGAAAGTATGTCTAGAGGGGGTGATTAGACTACTTGACAATATAAAAATTCAGCCTTTTGATAAAGACAAGTTTTGGCAGATTCACAATGATGATCAAGTCAAGTATCACCCTACACATGCAATTCTAGAGTATAGGCAGCGGAAAGTAAATTGCACATGTAGTAAAGAGAGGTGGAGAAGAGCAAACGCAATTTGGAGACACGGAGATTTTTCTCGTGGTTCCGATAGGTGGTGCTATCGTCAATCCACGTTGATGGAGACTTCAACCCACGGAGGGTAACGGCTGCGAGAGTCCACGGAGGGCTCCACCCACGAAGGGTCCACGAAGAAGCAACCTTGTCTATGCCATCATGGCCTCGCCCACGGAGGGCTAGCCTTACTCGGGTAGATCTTCACGAAGTAGGCGATCTCCTTGCCCTTACAAACTTCTTGGTTCAACTCCACATCTCGTGGAGGCTCCCAAGCGACACCTAACCAATCTAGGAGGCACCACCTCCAAAAGGTAATAGATGGTGTTGATGATGATGAACTCCTTGCTCTTGTGCTTCAAATGATAATCTCCCCAACACTCAACTCTCCTCACCGATTTGGCTGTGGTGGAAGAAAGGATTGAGTGGAAAGCAACTTGGGAAGGCTAGAGATCAAGCTTCATATGGTGGGAGTGGAGCAACTTGATCTCAACACAAGGGTAGGTAGTTTTCTTCTCGAAATGTAAGGTAGGAGTGGTAGTTCTTTCGATGGCTCTCTCCACGAATGAAGAGGGGTGGAGGGTATTTATAGCCTCCACACAAAATCCAACTGTTACACACATTTGACCAATCTCGGTCGGACCGAAGTTGACAACTCGGTGAGACCGAAAGTTCAAATCATGTGAGCGTTGGGATTTTCGTGGGACCGAAAATACAAACTCGGTGAGTCCGATTCGTCCAAAGACAAGAGTTTGCCAATCTCGGTGGGACCGACTTCATCATCTCGGTGACACCGATATGATGATGAATGTTCTGAAGCTTGGCAACTCAAGTTTCGTGAGATCGAGTTGAATCGGAAAATCCGAGATTTCTAGGGTTTGGCTATATGGTGAGGTGGTTCATCTGGTGTGGTGAGTTTAGGAAATCGGTGGGACCGAGATTACTTATGAGTGTATTATGGAAGTGAGAGTTCTTGATAGTTTAGGAGATGTATCGCTAAGCACTTTGAGCAACCAGATCATTATCATAACCTCATCCCCTTTTAATAGTATTGGCTTTCCTATGGACTCAATGTGATCTTGGATCACTAAACCAAAAATGGAGTCTTGAGCTTTTGCCAATGCTTGCCTTAGCATTTTGAGGGGTCCACTTCTTCAATCCTTGCCATACCCATATCACTGAACTTTCTGAAATGATTCTCAAGAAATTATTAGTTCAATGATATATATGTTGTTATTAATTACCAAAACCACCCGGGGATTAGTTGCACTTTCACTCCAAGCGATAGTACCGCCTTGGAGAGGGCGGTAGTACCGCTCAAGACGGGGAAACAACAGTTTCCTACTACCGTGGTCAGATCCGGCACTACCGTCCTATCAAATTCAAAAATACTCCAACTGTCGTGGATTTGTCACGGCAGATGTCCTAGTGAAACGACTTAGTCGTGGAGCCATCGCTATGGGTTTACTTGAAGGGGTTAAAGCGGACACAAAGACACAAGGGTTTATACTAGTTCGGCCCCTTCGATGAAGGTAAAAGCCTATGTCTAGTTGTGATGGAATTAATGTGGTTTCGATGGCTAGGGAGCAAACAAGCTTCACCTAGGCTCGAGTTGTGGTTGTCTCTCCTTGAACCGTCGCCGGGTCGTCCCCTTATATACACGAGTGACGCCCGTCGGCTCATAGAGTCCCAACCGGTTCATACTCGTATCCCGGTTGGTATCTCTCTATTCCTAACTTACAATACAAGTATACATCAGGCCGGTTTACGGCTACAAGTTCTAAACCGACTACAGGCCTTAGGCCTTTCTCTGCTTATACCACTAATGGAGTTAACTCGGCCCAAGCTGGCCGGTTTACACCTAGTGGTAATATCCCCAACATTAGGCCCCAGATTGATTTGAACTGGTTCATGTCAATCCTTCACAAAGCTTGTATCTTGGACATCTTCTAATGACTGGTAAACCGCCATGTCGTCATTACTTCTGGTTACTATAAACCGGCATGACGTCATCTTGAAATTTTATCATTTATAACGCCCTCTTTTAATAGCAGTTCCTGGATCCACGCGCTTGACCTAGCTTGGCTGCCTTATAAATAGGACCGAAGGGTCATTTCTTTCTTCCCTTCGTCTCTTCTTCTTCGTCTTCCTCGCGCCGCTGTTCTTGGAGCTCCGCCACCGTCGTCGACTTCCGCCTCGTCCTGGGCCGCTGCATCAACCTGAACGTACCATACATTGCGGCCTTTTTCCGCGTCTTCTCCGTTCCCGGTAAGCTTCTTCCCCTTCTTGACTCAGATTTGTTTTTAGGGTTCGAGCTTCATACTGTGTTCTTCACGCGTTCCTGTCCGTTCTTTTAACTTTGAACAACACCGTGAACCTGTACTGTATTCATAGCGATCCCTGCGCATCCGCTGTATTTTCTCATCTTAAGTTCATGGATCTTCTGCATATATATCTGCTCCATAGTCCACTTCCGTTTCTGCCTTACTTCCATGAAATATTTTCTGTTTTCTGTGAGCCTGCGTTTGATCCGTAGCTATAATAGGATCTTGTGAAACTTGTTTCTGCAGACTAACTATCCATAGCTTCAATTGCTTCCAAAACCTAGATTTAGGCGGTTTAACTCACCATAGGAGAAAACTGCTAAACCGGCACATATATATCATTAGTCCCCTTGTTGAACCGCCAGAATCCACTTGATATCATATCACAAGAAACCGGTTTATAGACACTGCCTCCGGTTTATCATAACCTTAGATCAACACCTTGTATCAAACATGCTCTTGAACCGGATCAATTACTTCTTGTAGATCTTATCATGGCCAAACAAGTGTACGAATGCAACTGGGTTCCTTCTCGTGTCACCGAGTCACAGCTGAATGATCTGGTCTCGATTGGCGCTTTAGATGACAAAGATACAGATCCTTCGGAGGGTCCACGAGAGGAATGTCCTCCCACACCCCAGAAGGAGAAGTTGTGGTCTTCGCAGATCACCCGCCCGGGCTTCAAACTGCCCGGTTCAAAATTTTACCGGACGTGTTAGCCAATTTTCAGCTCCGTCCCGTGATATTGGCCCCAACTCCGCTCACCAATTTATGCCACTTTCAAGTACTATCTCAAGTATATCTTCAAGAGGAACCTTCATTGAACTGTTTAGAGACCTCTTCCATCTAAACCGCCGCCTTGAATTCACCGACGGCCCTAATATCAATTGGGTGGCATGGCTATTCAAAAGAGGAAAGAGATCACCTATCCTCACGTCAAACTCCATACTCACCCCAAGGAGTGGAATGCGACTTGGTTTTATTGCAAAGATACTTCTCAAAGGTGAAAATCCCTTACGGCTTTCGCCCGTAACTAAGCAACACCCATCCGTTTCCACAAAGATCGAAGCGCCAAAGATAGAAGCAAATATGCCCTTAATGTCCAAGCTCCGAGCTTTTATGGCCAACGGTTTGACGGAATAGACCTTGCACGCTGCTTTGGTTATCATGGGGCATATTGCCTCCGCCGGCGCTCGGTTTGATGTGCGAAGACAATCGATAGTGTCGACGACCCACTCCGACACACCAAACTCCAACTCTCGATGATGAAGTTACGGACTCGATAAAAGGATGCTTTGAATGAACCGGAGCACCTTTGTGCTCAAACCGTCTAGCTCCTTACTGCACCACCAACAAACCGCCTGCAGTAAGTTTCTAGTTGTTCCATCATTAAACCTGTTATTGCTTTATGTATTTAACATTTAATTATTCTGATCCATGGTGATAATCCGTTTTGGAGCAAGAAACTTTCCCAAGATAAAGCGGAGAAAGCAGGGCGGCCAACCCGGCCCAAAACCAAAGTTATCAAGAAACCAGCCCATAAGAGAAAGACCACTGCTTCATCTGACCCAGCCATTGACGATGATGTGGGTAATCCGGATCTTGAGGTAGAACTTGATTCTCTTGGCTTGCTTTTTACACGTCTTATTGATGATGATGCTTGTCAGGATGACGCTGAGGCCAGCAATGCAGGATTTGCTGAGGTAACTATTCTCTCTTCCGATTCAGCAAATTTGCCTTTGCCAAAATTTCGCCAGGCAAACCGAAAAGTTAATTTTTCTCACCCTCTTGCTTATTTGGATCCCAAATTTCTTATGAAGACGCAGCAACATGAAGCTCGCCGCACAACCCGGCACAGTGGTCAGGTAGTTACCTCTGCCGGTTTACCAAACAGCCCGATTCGAAAGCGCCGCTCCGAGGTCTCCGACCTTTTTATTGCTTTAAATTCCAAAGCGGGTTTCTTCCACAACCTCTTAATCCGTCCGACTCGATTATCGGTCACTTCCCATTCATCCTCCGGTGAATCCTCGGCCACTCAGCTACCACCATTGAAGATAGCACGGGTAAGCCAAACCGCCATATGCTTCTAATATATTTTGTAATGGCTATGCTTTTCCTGACGCTTCGTCTCTTAGAACCAAACCGAAACCAAGCAAGAAGGCTCGTTTGGATAAAGCGGTGAAGAAGCTGCCGCCTCGAGATCATGAGAGAGCGCCGATCTTGAAATTTTGCCTCAAGACATTCCCAATGATCCTCCGGTACAAGATGATGTTATTCGAAGAGAGGCTGTCAACACTTCAATCTCTGCCGATCCACCTGCCAAGACCGTCCGGTTTGATAAATCTCACAGTCCTGCTAATAAAACGGCCGTGCCCACACAATCCGTCGAGTCCAAAGATGATGACGTTGTGATTACTGGTATGGGCCGCTCTGAACCGGGGAATCCTGCAACCTTAACTAGGCACACTGTGAAAGAAGATTTCTCCGCTTTGAATAAAGGAAAATGGGATGTTGAACTGGAAACATATGCTGCTCTAAGCGCCCAAGACCTTCATTCGGGCTATTTAAACCGGCTTTATACTAGCCGTGACTATGAAGCTGGCCTGGTCAAATTAATGAGAGACAAGTTTGAGGTAACCCACTCCTTTACTTACTGCCATTATATCAGTCCGTGTAGCCCCCAAGGGCCGGTTTGTAATCTTGATCAAACCGGGACTTGAATATATTCCTTCACAAACTTTGAAAATCCACCTGCATAGCCCCCAAGGGCCGGTTTAACTTTGCATATTTAAACCGGGGCTTCAATAAAAACTGCCTTTGGAAACATACGTAGATCAAATAATCATTAGCCCCCAAGTGCCAAGTTGAATACTTGTATTGAGCTTGGGACTTTGTCATCTAGGAGATATATAAAAATCGAAGGTACATTAGCCCCCAAGTGTCAAGCATATAACTTTGTTGTGTGATTGAGACTTTGACTTTCTGGAATGGCTTGCTGAATATACTATCGATACACAGGCTAAGGTGAAAATCAAGGAGGATCGGATTGCTGATTTACAAGCGGCGTTGAAAACCCAGCAGGCCGAAACAGAGAAGGCCAAGAAAGAATTAACCAGTGCTTTGAACGCCATTGAACAAGTGAAGGAAGGCTTCAAGAAAGAACAGCCGATGTTGGGCCCTTTGAAAAGGCCAATTTAATCAAACGAGCGAAAAATCTGAAGTTGCTCTTAAACCGTGGTAGATGATCCGCGGTAGTAAGCGGCAAGTACACTCTATGATCATGGCAATCTTTGGTAAGCTCCTTGAACCATTGTGATGTTTTGAACCCGCTGTAGCATAACTCCGGTTTGCGACTAACTCTTCTTGTTGTAGGCACACGCATTGGGCACTTAGGAAACAATGTGCGGAAGAAATCAAGGCTGTCTACACCTTAGTAGAACAGATTATATACGGAGCCCAGTATATCATCACCACAGCCTCGCACAACAACTCGGCACCTTCCTTGATCCAAGATACTCTGGCGGTTGTCCATGCTTCTGCCGGATTGAGGAGGTGAAAAAAATCTGCCGCCGGACGGAGCTATTAATGCGTTGATCCGAGCCAAGGCATGGGTACCAGATTTTGACCCGTGGAAGCGATTCAAGGCTACCCGGTGTGAAGGAAGATGGTTCGATTTTAATGAAGAGGATTTACGGGCAATAAACCGTGCGGTCGCTCTCGGCTTGTCGGTGGTGAAGAAGCAGATTTGGAGCATTACCAAGCACAATACAATGACCGAACAAGCGAGTGCGGCCCCAACTTTTGAAGCGGAAAATCTGATCCCTCCAATCCGTAAGCATACTTACGCTCCTGATATTGAACCGTCTTCCCTGATCCACGAAGAGGCTGTTTTCCAAGCGCTAATGGGAATCGACTGGACCACTGTTGATTTCCAGTCAATGGGTAGAGACGAGGAGGCTGAAGCGGCGGAGGATGAAGAGCAGGCTTGAACCGATGGCCGGTTTTAAAATCTGTCGTTGGCGGTTTGCCCAAAGAACAATGATCTTACTTGGGCACCGTGTTGACTTGTAATAACTTTAGTTAATACTTCCGTATTGAATATGCCTTCGTGCATAAGTGGTGCAACTTGTACTTGATTCTTATTCCCTGCAACCATAAAAATTTGAACCTCGGTGGCGGTGATACCGCCAGCCGGTTTATGATATCGAATACATATATCAGAGATCCAACAAATATGTGATACAAATACCTGCCATGTCTGGGCATGAAGCTGGCGTAGCCGAGCGTAAAGCGTAGGCCTTAGAAACCATGATCGTCGGTAAAACGGGGAGAGAACAACTCCCATATAAACCGTGCTGAATCAGCACAATCCTCCTTGTTATTCAATGATGATAACAAGAAAAGAGGTAAACCGGGCAGATAAACTCCGGAGTAAGATTGACCCGTGTTCTGTCAATTTGTAATTGATAGTTGAACCGGATGAAAACGTTGTCGGTTTAAAAAACACAACAAAAAAAATCAAATACCAATTATGAAAAAATATGGCAACAAGGCAACAACTTTTTGCAAAAGAAAAGCTTTACTGAGCTGGTCAGATGGCATTACCATGGTCAGACGCAACCAAGCTCCCGAAGGCGTGGCGATGGTGCCGGTCGGCAGTCCCCAAAAGACTCGTGGCATCGCGCCGCCAAGTGGCATGACATTGGTTCGGGTTCGACCAAGCCCCAAATGACTCTGGCCTCAGAGGTCGACCAAGAGGCGTGACGGTTCAGACTTGACCGTGTCCCCAAATGATCTGTGGCTTTCGCCTATCAAGAGGTGTTGCATTGGTTCGGACACGACCAAGCCCCAAGTGATAAAAACAAATGTCAAGGGGTAAACCGGAGGCGCTTTAAAAACAGAATCACTCCATGTAACCACGCATGATGAGAAAGACAGAGACCCGCTTTAGGCGAGGCTCGGTTTTATTATATCGAAGATAATATATACATTGTCATGATATGTACATAAATAGAGCCGATGGCTTAAGTGTAGTAAGGCGAAGATGAGCTATGTTCCATGGCTTGTTGGTCTCCTCCTCGGCGTCGTGAGTCTTTATGCTCTCGAATATCAATCGGATAGTATGACCCGTTATGCGATTCTTGCGACCACAAAGGTCCTTCCCAAGGTGGGGATAGCTTGTGCATATCATGCGATCTTGGATGAGCGAAGCACCAAATCTCCTTCTTGAAAGGTTACGGTTTTAACCCGGCGGCTGTGATAACGACGAAGATCTTGCTGCTAAATCGCCGACCGAGCAGCTGCCATATCACGCTCCTCATCCAATGGCTTTGCGCCTTTCTTCGTTAAACCGGCGGAGGAACTGTTTCACCGGTTTATACTTAGGATCCACATTAAGTGTGTGCTCGGCGAGTTCCTCGGTACACCCGCATGTCGGATGGCTTCCATGCAAAGATATCCGGTTCTCACGGATGAACTTCGATGAGCGCCGCTTTCCTATTTAGGATCCAGTTAGCACCGACAATGAACTGCTTGGACGGATCGCTTTGTACGAAGTCAACAAGTTTGGTCTCAAATGCCGATTTAAACTTCAGATCCGATTCATGCTCTGTAGTAGGTTTCTTTAAAGGGGTCATATCTGCCGGATCAACATTGTCCTTATAGAACTTCAACTCCTCCGTGGCACAGACCGCCTCTGCATAAGCTGCATCACCTTCCTCACATTCCAAAGCGACTCGGCGGCTTCCATGCACCATTATCGTTCCCTTGTAACCCGGCATCTTGAGCTGCAAGTAGATATAACAAGGTCGTGCCATGAACTTAGCATAAGCCGGCCGCCCAAACAAGGCATGATATGGACTCTGGATCGTTACTACCTCAAAGGTTAGCTTTTCAGACCGGGAATCGTGCTCGTCTCCAAAAGCCACATCCAGGGCTATCTTACCAACAGGATAAGCAGATTTGCCTGGTACTACGCCATGGAACACTGTATTGGACGGTCTTAGTGAATTTATAACCCCCCACCTGAGGGTCTACCACTAATGCCAGCTGACCCGGATTATCAACCCGGGGGGGATGGTCCTCTCTGCTCCATACGATAGGCTGCTCCGACCAGCGTAAATAACGCGGCAAGGCCGGTTCAACAGAGTTCACTGCTCGCTTGTGAAGCTTCCGGTCGCGCTTATCCAAGCTAGTTGTGAAAACATGA
Source organism: Aegilops speltoides (assembly GCA_021437245.1). NCBI lineage: Eukaryota > Viridiplantae > Streptophyta > Magnoliopsida > Poales > Poaceae > Aegilops > Aegilops speltoides. The sequence goes on along the minus strand of CM038142.1, from coordinate 351,001,779 downwards.
TACTACCCATTCTTCAACTGCTTTGGTTGGCTCTGATAACCCGACTGCTACTGCTGCTGCTGTTGGCCGTTCTGATTATTCTGATTGTTGTGACCGCCCTGATTAAGACCTGAACCGGAAGCTCCATCGTGACCCGACCCGTGGAAACCGGATCCTGAACCGCCACCTGACCCCTGGTCATACCGGAAAGCATTAGAATTTTTGAACTCCTGCATAATGTAACAATCTTTCCAGAGATGTTTAGCTGGCGACTCCTTCGTCCCGTGCTTGGGGCAAGGTTGATTCAACAAGTAATTCAAACGGCTTGCATTAGGATTTTGACCCCGATTCGCCTTGCCTCTGCGCCGCTGCCCCCTGTCCTGTGCATTAGTATTGGCCATGAAATCCATGTTGCCATCCGCTTTGCGCTTGCCTCCGTTTCCATGACCCGCCGGTTTGTACGTTGCCCCTTAGGGTTGCCATTCTTCTTTCCCTTCCCTGCATCATCATCATCAGCCTCGGGATCCTTGGTACTGTCCGAATCAGCATACTTCACCAAAGCGGCCATGAGGGTTCCCATGTCATTACAGAACCGCTTGATGCGCCCCAATTTCAATTTCAAAGGCTCAAACCGGCAGTTGCCTTCTAGGGTTAAGATTGCAGAGTCAGCGTTGATCCTGTCAGAGGAATGCAAAATCTCCGAAACACGGCGTACCCATCGGGTCGTTGACTCCCCTTCCTCCTGGACACAAGCCGCTAGGTCTACTATGGACTTGGGCTGCTTACATGTATCCTTGAAATTCTGGATAAACCGGGCTCGTAACTGGGCCCATGAGCTGATAGAGTTGGGCGGTAGGCTCTTCAACCAAGTACGAGCCGTGCCTTCAAGCATCATGGTGAAATACTTTGCACACGCAGCCTCATCCACATCTAGCATCTCCATGGCCATCTCATAACTTTCAACCCACGCTTCAGGGGACAAATCGGCGGTGTAATTCGGCACCTTGCGCGGACCCTTAAAGTCTTTGGGCAGGCGTACATTGCGTAAAGCGGGGATCAAACAGGGCACCCCTAAAGCGGATGCGACTCCTGGTCCGGCGAAGGTGGTAGGGCGAACCGGTGCGTGTTGACCCGCGTCATCCTGCGCTGCTAACTCCGCCTCTCTTCGCGCCCGGGCCCGATCCACCACCTCCTGAGCATCACGAACACCACCCGCCGGGTTATTGCCACGGGCCGCTTCACGGTCCCGCGCGTTGCTTGATATAGCCGGTTCATCCACGCGCCTGCTATAACTCCGGCTTGGACGGGGCGTAGAGTGAATCCGATCACGGCTATATGAATATGCCTCCTGTTGAATTAGTACAGTCCGGAGAAGCTCCTTAACCCGGCGTGTCTCTACTGCTTGTGGGGAACCCCCTTCGACCGGGATAGCCTCCAATTGTGCCGCGGCTGCAACAAGGTTGTCCATAGGATTAGAATAATGACCTGGGGGTGTTTGAACCGGCGGGGGAACCACCATGTTCTGCTGAGGAGGCTCCATCTGGCGTGGTTGGACCGTCGCCCCTGGTCCCGGTGCCTCAATCCGGTTTGCCTCCCGGTGCTGAGGCGGATTACTGGGTCCAGCTCCTGGGGTTTGAAAGAGATTTCTGGGATCAAACCCTAATGGTAGGCGTGATCTATACTTCCACTTCAACACCTCCTGCGATGCACTCTGGTCAAGCATGAGTTTGTAAGCTCAGGCGTCCGAGCGGCTCGCTCTGCAGCCATCCGCTCCTTTTTCGCCGCTAGATCCGCTTTGGCTTGTGTGATCTGCTCTTTCACTTTCGCATTTCGCATTATGAGCCTCTGATCCGCCGGGTTGTCCTCGCGCATAAGCGCAGCTAGTGCATCAAACAGATCTGATAGAACTTGAACCGGCGGGCGCACGGGCCTCTGCCCTCGCCGCCATGCGCTGCTGATCCGGAAAGTATCGCGGCAGCGATTGAAGAGTGGTTCGCTGCTGCGTCTCGCCATGAATATTCCAACCCGGTTGATCGGCTTGGGGGTCCGGAATCTGCCGCCATCGGAACAGCCCCGACCGTATCGTCCTGCAATGGTACAATGACTCGGTCTCTCTGTTGAAGATTAAATCGCGGAATAAGCAGCGGTCTCACTACCGTGTTACGAACCGGCGTCGTGTTCTCCTCCGCGGATGACTCCAACGAAGACATGCTTCATGGCGGTTTAACTTTGGCGGTCGTGCACGCCGAGCCATCTCGGCGAGGTTGGTGCGGATGTCCGCTCAGCCCGAGCTCCCGATCTTGCCGATGAAAACATGTATGCCACCAAAGGGACCCGGTACCCGTACTCAATTGAATCGCCTCGGGACCCCATCCGGCGTCGTCGATGTAGATCCGCCGCGACGACTCTTGGTCATCCGGCCCACGACGTAGCCTTCGAGTCCTTTGAGCTTGCCCTCCAAGATCGTCAAACCATCGTGTGATTGCCCCACGGTGGGCGCCAACTGTCGTGGATTTGTCACGGCAGATGTCCTAGTGAAAGGACTTAGTCATGGAGCCATCGCTACGGGTTTACTTGAAGGGGTTAAAGCGGACACAAAGACACAAGGGTTTATACTAGTTCGGCCCCTTCGATGAAGGTAAAAGCCTACGTCTAGTTGTGATGGAATTGATGTGGTTTCGATGGCTAGGGAGCAAACAAGCTTCGCCTAGGCTCGAGTTGTGGTTGTCTCTCCTTGAACCGTCGCCGGGTCGTCCCCTTATATACACGAGTGACGCCCGTCGGCTCATAGAGTCCCAACCGGTTCATACTCGTATCCCGGTTGGTATCTCTCTATTCCTAACTTACAATACAAGTATACATCAGGCCGGTTTACGGCTACAAGTTCTAAACCGACTACAGGCCTTAGGCCTTTCTCTGCTTATACCACTAACGGAGTTAACTCGGCCCAAGCTGGCCGGTTTACACCTAGTGGTAATATCCCCAACACCAACCAAACATCAATCCAAACTGCCTAGAAGCATTCTCCATCCTACTCAAGCCTAGATTTGGCCAAAAATCTAGAGATGCAACTGCTACTGCCCCTAAGATGCTAGATTGGAAATCTAGACAAGAAGAATGAGGGAACGGTGGCAATACCGGCATCCATGGCAAGAAGACAAGGTGGGGATCGTCTCCACCGAAGGAAATGGAGAGGGACGCCCCGGAGAGGGAGATCCGCCGGAGCCCTCCCGTGGCGCCGGTTGCTGGAGAGAGAGGAACAGAGCGAGGGGGCGTGCGAATGGGTATGGGGGAGAAGAAACTCCCCGCCTCGATATAACCCCCGCGCCTCCACAGCGGTAGTACTGCTACCGGAGGGCGGTAGTACTGCACCAGGAGCGGTAGTACCGCTTCGCCAATAGCCAGTAGTACCGCCAAGAACCGTAAAAAATGCCTCTAGACAAAACACAAGCACAACACAAAGAACGGGAAAGAAAGATCAAGACAAAGACCAACAAGGCAACATACACACTAACAAAGATCCAGAACCCACTCCTTCAAGACAACCATACGAAAGACGAGCGAGCTCTGGCCTCTCTCAGGAGAGGGCGGTGGGCGCAGCCACCTATGTTTGAGTCAATTGGTATGGCACCGCGAAGAATTATCCTTGGGCCCATGACCAAAACTCGTCTTTGAAGCACAAGTAGCATAAAAAATGGCTAATGTGAAAGAGTTGATCGTTTTATGCATAATGGGGGGAAGGAGAGTTCATTGAGAGAACAACACTCCCCTATGTCCATGCCTACACCTAAACTAGACAACAAGATGAGTGTGGTGGGGGTGCAAGGGTTCAAGTCACATTGCTCGAATCAATGATATTTAGCTCATGCCTTAACTCACGAAATCTTGCTTCATCCAAGGGCTTCGTGAAAATATCTGCAAGGTTATTATGAGTGTTGACATACTTGAGCTCGATCTCCCCTCGCCTAATGTGATCCCGGATGAAATGATACCGAATCTCAATATGCTTCGTCTTGAAGTGTTGCACCGGGTTGAGAGAAATCTTGATGGCACTTTCGTTGTCACACCAAAGAGGCACTTTGTCACAAATGACACCATATTCCTTTAAAGTTTGCCTCATCCATAAGAGTTGAGCACAACAACTACCGGCCGCCACATACTCCGCTTCGGTGGACGAGAGAGACACACAACTTTGCTTCTTGGAAGACCAACTCACCAAAGAGCACCCAAGAAACTGGCACCCCCTGGAAGTGGACTTCCTATCCACTTTGTCTCCATGTCAATCGAATAAATCCTTCAAGCTTGAAATTTGCTCCTCTTGGGTACCATAAGCCAAAGTTTGGGGTATGAGCCAAATATCGAAAGATTCGCTTGACCGCCACATAGTGACTTTCCTTCGGTGCGGCTTGAAACCGTGCACACATCCCCACACTCAACATGATATCCGGTCTAGATGCACAAAGTTAAAGCAAGGAGCCAATCATGGAGCGATATACCTTTTGATCCACCGCTTTACCATTGGGATCGATGTCAAGTTGGCACTTGGTAGGCATTGGTGTAGTAGCCAGCTTGACATCACTTAGCTCGAATCTTTTAAGCATGTCTTGAGTGTATTTGGCTTGGTTGATGAAGGTTCCTTCTCTTCTTTGTTTGATGTCAAAACCAAGGAAGAACTTCAACTCTCCCATTGAAGACATCTTGAACTTGGAGGTCATGAGAGCGGCAAATTCCTCATTGAAAGCTAATATCATCAACATATAGTTGGCATACAAACAAGTCCCCTTTGACCTTCTTAGTAAAAAGAGTGGGATTGATTTGTCCTACTTCAAATCCACGATCTTGTAGCAACTCGGTAAGGTGGTCATACCACGCACGTGGGGCTTGTTTAAGGCCATAGAGTGCCTTATCGAGTTGATACACATGATCCGGGAAGTAGGGGTCCTCGAACCCGGAGGGTTGCTTGACATAGACCAACTCATTAATAGGACCATTAAGAAAAGCACTTTTCACATCCATTTGTTGCAACTTAAAGTTGTGATGGGAAGCATAAGCAATCAACAAACGAATGGATTCAAGACGAGCAACGGGAGCAAAGGTTTCACCGTAGTCGATACCCTCGACTTGGGAGTAGCCTTGTGCTACCAATCTTGCCTTGTTGCGAATGATGTTCCCATGAGCATCTTGCTTGTTCTTGAAGATCCACTTGGTTCCGATGACGTTGTGGTCCCCCAATGGCCTTGGCACCAATCTCCATACTTTGTTGTACTCGAAGTTGTTGAGTTCTTCATGCATGGCATTGAGCCAATCCGAGTCTTCGAGTGCCTCATAGACCTTTTGGGGTTCAACACAAGAGACAAACGCGTGATGTTCACAATAGTTTGCTAATTGTCTATGAGTGCTTACCCCCTTTCTTAGGCTTCCAACCACATTTTCCATGAGATGGCCTTGGGTGGTGAGCTTGGAAGCAATCTTCACGGCACGACGCTCTAATTCCTCCTCGGGTGTGGAAGGAGGAGGGTTGACTTGATCATCTTGAGCGCCGTCTTGAGCTTGTTCTTAATCTTGAGCTTGCTCTTGATCTTGAACTTGCTCGAGGGGGAGAACTTGACCTTGGGCATCATTTCGAGGTTCACCACCATCTTGAGGTTGATCTTGCCCTTGGTCTTGTTCACGAGGTTGAGGGCCTTAACTTTGTTCTTGGGAAGCGTGTGGGTCTTGGTGAGGTGATGGCTCCACTTGCGTAGAGCATTGTCCTTCTCCTTCGGCCACAAGGGGTTCCTCAATGGATAGAATTTGACCAATACCCATTCTTCTTATGGCTTGGGGAGGAATTTCATCACCTACATCACAAGTACCACTTTGCTCCACTTGGGAGCCGTTATTTTCATCAAACTCCACGTTACACGTCTCCTCAATGAGTCCGGTGGACTTGTTGAGAACACAGTAAGCATGAGAGTTTGTAGCATAACCAACAAATATGCCCTCATGAGCTCTAGCCTCAAATTTAGACAACCGAACACCTTTCTTGAGAATGAAACACTTACAACCGAACACCCGGAAGTACTTGAGGTTGGGCTTGTTGCCGGTGAGTATCTCATAAGGGGTCTTGTTCAAGCCTTTGCGGAGATAGAGCCGATTGGATGCATGACATGCGGTGTTGATGGCTTTGGCCCAAAAGTTGTATGGACACTTGAACTCCGCCATCATGGTCCTTGCCGCATCCATCAACGTCCGGTTCTTCCTCTCCTCTACACCATTTTGTTGAGGGGTATAAGGTGCAGCATATTGATGCTTGATCCCCTCATCACTGAGAAACTCATCCAAGGTGTAGTTCTTGAACTCGGTGCTCTTGTCACTTCTTATTGTCAAGATCTTTGCATTATGTTGACGTTGAGCTTCATTTGCAAAGTCGATGACGGTTTGTTGAGTCTCACTCTTCCTCTTGAAGAAGTATACCCAAGTGTATCTCGAATAGTCATCCACAATCACCAAGCAATACTTTCTACCTCCAAGACTATCAAAAGATGGAGGCCCAAAGAGATCCATGTGAAGGAGCTCCAAGGGTCTCTTCGAGTAGATGATGGTTGAAGGAGGGTGAGCCTTTTCATGAAGCTTTCCTTCGATACAAGCACTGCAAGCACGATCTTTGGCAAAACTAACATTCGTTAGTCCACGAATATGGTCCCCCTTGAGAAGACTTTGCAAAGATCTCATATTGACGTGGGCTAAACGGCGATGCCAAAGCCATCCCACGTCAACTTTAGCCATTAGGCATGTCGCAGTCTTAGTGGGTCGCTCCAAAAAGTTAATCACATAGAGACCGTTCTCGACATGCCCAACAAAGGCTACTTTAAGAGTCTTGCTCCACAAGAGGGCCACGGTATCAATATCAAAGAAAGTAGCAAAACCCATGAGTGCAAGTTGACGAACAAATTGTATGCAAGGGACTCAACAAGCATGACTTTCTCGATCGTTAGATCATGAGAAATGACAACCTTGCCGAGACCCAATACCTTAGAATGTGATGCATCACCCCACTCGACAATGGTGGGCATAGATGGAATCTCTTGCACGTCCACCACCAAGTCCTTGCTCCCGGTCATATGATTTGTTGCTCCACTATCGAGCAACCATGATCCCCCACCGGAAGCAAACACCTACAAGAGATCAATGCTTGGTTTTAGGTACCCATTTAGTAATGGGTCCTTTGATGTTAGTAACAAGGGTCTTGGGAACCCAAATAGACCACTCAATGTACTCATAAGGGGAACCAACAAATTTAGCATAAACATGTCCATCACTAGCACGACACAACACATATGACGGGTTAAAGTCGCCGGCTTTGTTTGAGGATACGCTCTTGCCCTTTTGGACATCAACTCCCTTCACTTTTTCCTTCTTCTCCTTAGGAGTACCCTCTCCCTCTTTCACAAACGTTTGCTTGAGAGGAGGAGGAGGACGTTTGGTCTTGTTGTTCTTCTTCTTCTTGCTCTTGGACTTGGGTGCAAACCCAATTCCTTCCTTGGCCACAACTTCCTTTTGATTGCTCAAAAGGTCGTTGAGGTTTTTCTCACCTTGAATGCATGTCACAAGGCCTTTCTCAAGTTGATCCTTCAACTTGGCATTCTCCTCCACAAGATGCACATGCTCACAACACGGGTTAGTAGCACATGCATTATCAATTAATACCATATGAGGAAAGGTGGCCTTTTCCTTGATTAGCTTAACTTGGAGTTTAGCATAAGACTCCTTGAGGTTAGCGTGAGCACCCTTCAAGACCTTGTGGGCCTTGTCAAGTATCTCAAACTCCTCTTTGAGTCTAGCATGATCAACCCCAAGTTTAGCCTTCTCGGAAGTTAGCACATGAAACACGACAAGAGCATGATCAAGATCTTTCTTTAACTTAGCATGGTCATCATTGTGTGACTCCTCAAAAGTCAAACGATGCACACGCTCTTCCTCGAGAGCATTAGAGAGATTCGATATCTCATCGGCATAGTCACGACTATGACTTTCCATCTTAGAGATGGTTTCTTCGTGAGCCTCGATCATGTCATTGGCCTCACCAAGTTGTTCCAAGAGAGCAACAAAGTGCTTCTTGGACTTACCCTTGAGCTTACTCATAAAAGACTCAAATTCATTCACTTCCTCATTAGACTCAACATGTTCATCAATGCAATCCTCCAAGGAGGGATTAGTAATGATGGTGGTTGTGATGTTGGGGGTTACCTTGTTTGAAGCTTTAGCCATGAGGCACTTGGCGGTGATGTTTTCATTGGGTGAATCAAAGAGAGACACCGGGGGAGTAGTAGCAATGGCAACGGATGCCATGGCCATTGCTTCTCCACTTTCATCATCATCGTCATCCTCTTGGTATTCTTCTTGAACCACCAACCCACGAGTTGGAGTCTTCTTGGCGAAGTTGTTCTTGTTGGGGAAGGACTTGGCTTTGTCTTTTCGAATGAATTTGCCACCATTGTCTTCCCGCTTCTCGTAAGGACAATCCGCAACGAAATGGCTCACATTGCCACAGTTGAAGCAAGTTCTAACTCGTTGCTTGCCCTTGACGCCACTTGAGTTGTTCTTGTTGAAGTTGGGTCTTGTATTCTTCTTGCTCCAAAATTTTCTTGAAGCAAGGGCCATGTGCTCATGATAATCATACTTGGTGTCTTTGAGATTGCTCTCCTCATCTTCCACTTCTTCCTCTTCTTCCATGGTGACCTTGGCCTTCAAAGCAAGATTGGGCTTCTTTGCCCTTTGAGAACGGAGCACCGCATTGTCGGCGGTCTTGTCCAAGATGCTCATTGCAACGAACTCATCCAACACTTCACTTGAGGTCATGGAGTAGAAGTCCGGTCTTTGACAGATGACGGAGGACATGGCCTTGTTGTAGGGCATCATGGCCTTGAGGAACTTGCGCTTGATCCAATTGTCATCCGTGTCCTTGCTTCCATGATCTCGGAGTGAGACTGCGAGTTTGGTCACTCTTCGAAAGAGCTCACGAGGTTCTTCATCTTCTTTCATTGCAAACTCATCGGCCTCATCTTGCACCACTTCATAGTTGGAACGTTGAATGCTAGCACTTCCTCGATAGAGAGACTCAACACATTTCCATGCTTCTTTAGCCATGGCATGAGGTCGAAGATGAGGGAGATCTTCGGGAAGGATTGCATCTTGGATGATGAAAAGAGCACTCTCATTGAATTGATTGTCCACGGCTTCTCGAGGGGTGAAGTTGCTTGGGTCATGAGGATATAAACCTTCTTCAATGATTCTCCAAAGGTTAGTGTTCACATGTTTTAAATGACGCTTAAAGAGATAGATCCAAGAATCAAAATCTTCATGTTTCTCATATTTAGGAGGAGGACCGGCATGATTCAAATGAGTGGAGGGGATTGGCCCTCCATAAATTGGGGGTTCCACATGGGCAAAGATGCCGGTACCATTTCTACCACTAATAGAAGGACTCTTTTTAATGTTAGCTTCCCCCTTGTCGGAGGTAGCATCCGTCACCTTGTTGGTGGGATCACGCACTTTCATCGGCGAGGTAGATTGTTTAAGTCCTTCTAGGAATTCCTTAAACATGTCCTTGACCTCAGTCGTCATGGAGGTTTTCAATGTTTCCAAAGCCACATTGAATTCCTCACGTGAGATCGAGTTACCCCCATCTCCCGTAGATGAGATCGGATTTGCACCGGAGTGCTCTCCCACCTCATCTACGACATCAACCATACTCTTCGAACGGTAAAGCCCTTAAAAAGAGACGAAGCTCTGATACCAATTGAAAGGATCGTATGGTTGACTAGAGGGGGTGAATAGGCAACTAACAATTTTTAAGCTTTTCTTTACCAATTTAAACTTTGCAACAAAATAGGTTGTCTAGATATGCAACTAGGTGAGCAACCTATATGATGCAAATACAACTAGCACATAAGCAAGCAATGGAAACAACACAAGTAGGCTTGCAAGAGTAAAGGCACGAAGTAACCAAGAGTGGAGCCAGTGAAGACGAGGATGTGTTACCGAAGTTCCTTCCTTTTAAGGGGAAGTACGTCTCCGTTAGAGCGGTGTGAGGCACAATGCTCCCCAAGAAGCCACTAGGGCCACCGTATTCTCCTCACGCCCTCACACAATGCGAGATGCCGTGATTCCACTATTGGTGCCCTTGAAGGCGCGCGATCGAACCTTTACAAACAAGGTTGGGGCTATCTCCACAACAATTGAGGCTCCCAACAACACCACGAAGCTTCACCACAATGGAGTATGGCTTGAGGTGACCTCGACAAATCTAGGGTGCTCAAACACCCAAGAGTAACAAGATCCGCTAGGGATAAGAGAGGGAATCAAATTTCTCTTGGTGGAAGTGTAGATCGGGGCCTTCTCAACGAATCCCGAGCAAATCAACAAGTTTGATTGGCTAGGGAGAGAGATCGGGCGAAAATGGAGCTTGGAGCAACAATGGAGCTTTGGGGGAAAGAGGTGGGTCAACTTTGGGGAAGAAGACCCCTTTATATAGTGGGGGAAACAATCCAACCGTTACCCCACTGTACATCCCCGCACAGAGCGGTACTATCGCTAGGGCAGGGCGGTACTACCACTGAGAGCGGTACTACCGCTCCCTACCCAGCGGTACTACCACGCTGGCGAGGGAGACAGGGCCCTGGCCCCAGAGCGGTACTACCACGGGAGAAGAGCGGTACTACCGCTTGGAGCGGTACTACCGCTTGTACTACCGCTCCTAGTACCGCAAAAACCGACACGAGAAAACACCGGTCTCGAATCAAGGCGGTAGTAGCGCGGAACAGCTGCGGTACTACGGCCGAAGCCCGCAAGCAGTACTACCGCCCTGCGGAGTGGTACTACCGCTGAGAGCGGTACTACTGCTTCGTGGAGCGGTACTATCATTGAGAGCTTGGCGGTACTACATGTCAGACCGCAGTACTACCGGCCGCACGAATGGAGCAGGTACGGAAGAGAAAGGGCAGCTCCAAAGATGCAAAAGGAAGACGATGGGTGTGATAGGGATGTGTACATGTTGACTCCACCCTAGTCTTACCAAAGCGGATCCCCTCTTGATAGTACGGTGACTCCTAGGAAACTAGTCCACCAACACTGAAACGAAGGAGCTACACCGTCTTGAATAAATGTAACGCCCTCGATGCGGCTATATCTCCCACGTGTCGAAGCACAGCTTAGAGGCATAACCGCATGGAAAGCAATGTCGCAAGTGAGGTAATCTTCGCACAATCCATGTAATACATAAGGGAAGAGAGATACATAGTTGGCTTACAGTCGCCACTTCACACAATACATAAATAAACATCCATCATTCAGTTTACACTCAAGGTCCGACTACGGAACCAAAATAAAAGAAGACTACCCCAAATGCAACACAGATCCCGATCGCCTAACTGGCTCCACTATCGATCGTCTGAAATGAAACATAGTAACGACCAAGGGCCTCATCAAATTCCCACTTCAGCTCGATTCGCCCTCTGCTATTTGGTATCATCGGTACCTGATCTGCTTAGGTAGAATCTGTGAGCCACGGGACTCAGCAATCTCACACCCACGAGATCAAGACTATTTAAGCTTAAGGGAAGGCTGGTGTAATGAGGTGGAGCTGCAGACAGCGACTAGCATATATGGTGGCTACATCGCAAAAGAGAGCGAGAAGAGAAGCAAGGCACGGTCGTGAAGCTAGTAGCGATCAAGAAGTGATCCTGAAACTACTTACGCCAAACATAACTCCAACACCGTGTTCACTTCCGGACTCCGCGAGAAGAGACCATCACGGTTACATACACGGTTGATGTATTTTAATTAAGGTCAACTTCGGGTTTTCTACAACCGACATTAACAAATTCCCATCTGCCTCATAACCACGGGCACGGCTTTGAAAGATAATACCTGCAGGGTGTCCCAACTTAGCCCATCACAAGCTCTCACGGTCAACGAAGGAATAAACCTTCTCCGGGAAGACCCGATCGATCTCGAATCCGGTTCGCATGACATTTCGACAATGGTAAAACTAGACCAGCAAAGCCGCCCGAATGTGCCGACAAATCCCGATAGGAGCTGCACATATCTCGTTCTCGTGGCACATCCGGATAAGTCAAGCTACGAGTAAAACCAGGCCTCGAGTTTCCCGTGGTGGCCCCGAAGTTGCTCGTTTTGACCAACACTCGAAGGAGCACCGGCCCCGGGGAGGGGGCTAAATAAAGATGACCCTCGGTCTCGCGAAAACCCAAGGGAAAAAGGGGTGTAGGTGGCAAATGGTAAAACCAATGTTGGGCCTTGCTGGAAGAGTTTTATTCAAAGCGAACTGTCACGGGGGTCCCATAAATCACCCAACCGCGTAAGGAACGCAAAATCAAGGAACATAACACCGGTATGACGGAAACTAGGCGGCAAGAGTGGAACAAAACACCGGCATACGGCCGAGTCTTCCACCCTTTACCAAGTATATATATGCATTAATTAAAACAATAGATATTGTGATATCCCAAAATATCCGTGTTCCAACAAGGAACAAACTTCATCTTCACCTGCAACTAGCAACGCTATAAGAGGGGCTGAGCAAAGCGGTAACATAGCCAATCAACGTTTTGCTATGACATGGATGGTTAGAGGTTTGACACGGCAATATGGGTGGCATGATATAGCAAGTGGTAGGTATCGCAGCATAGGCATAGCAAAAGAGCGAGCATCTAGCAAGCAAAGATAGAAGTGATATCGAAGGTATGGTCATCTTGCTCGCAAGGTTCTCGAGTTGTCGAAGGCTTGATCCTCGTGGCGTTCTCAACAGGTTCCTCGTACACGCACTCGCCTCCGGCTCTACCCAAAGCAAGAACACAAGCAATGGAACAACAATCAAACAAGGAGCAATGCACAAGCAATATGATGCAATACATGACATGCTATGCGAGATGTGATATGCAATGCATATGTGTGCTCCGGAAGGAAAAATATGAACCGGGCATCAACTTGGCAATCCAAGTATGCCGCTGGAAAGATGAGATGATTTCGATTGAAATCGATATAAAGATCACCGGAATCGGATGCACAGTTTGCAAATGACAAGCAAAACAAGAATGACGCGAATCTGCGTTTAACAGCACGATGCCACTTAACAAGCAACAAGAAACTATGCTACAGCACCCCAACATAAAAACAAAGCATATGACAGTGATCTACAGGAGATTCTTAACAAAAGAGGAACACTGAGCTACGGCTAAATCACATCACAACATGTTCAAACAAGCATGGTGAGAGTGCAAAAAATATCAGGTTCACAGACTTAGTGAAAATACTAGCATGCCAGAAATTAACATCAGGAAGGCAGGTTTAGAGCAAGCAAACGACAAGCTACAGGAACTTATAATAGCAAAACAAGGCATGACATGAATCTACTCAAAGCATAGATCAATAGTCCCTTACTGACCATAAGTCAAACAAGACTAGAGGATATGATGGCACCCATGTAAACATAGCAAGTTTTTATTACAGATCTCAGACTTAGCAGAAAACTGGGCATGGCAAAAACAGATAACAAGTAGGCATGTTCGTGAGCTCGATGCACTCACTACAGAGCATCTCATGATAAACTAAGCATACACCCATCAAGAAGACATGGCATAGAAGCTATACATGGCAAGAACAACATCATAGCATACACGGATCAACTACAACAACCTTGTGAAAATTGAAACTCATGCAAACAATCTGCCAGGAAACATTTTGAAGCAAAAGTAGAGCACGAAAATGACATGCTAGACTACTCCATAAATGCCAACAAAGGCATGGATGGATAGAGCACATCCATATGTTCAAAACACCCTTACTGATCATGCTCAAAAAGGGCATAGATCTCTCTGTAACAACATGAACATATGGCATAAAAATAACAATGAGGACAAGACTTAGTGAAAACACTAAGTTCACGAAATCAACAACATTATTATCCCTACTTTGCATGCTTGTTCTAGTCACCACATAACTCACAAAAATACATGGCATACACCCCTGGAAAGATGGCATGGCATAGTTCAACACACATGTAGGGCTCAAGTTCATAAGGTGCACACATTAATCATGGCAAAATGATAAAGTGCAAGTTCATTAAGAAATGAAACTAACATCACATAGCCCTCTTCCAACAGCATTTCGGGCATCAAGATGAGCTCAAATGAAAATGGTGCAATGAGATGAAATGATCTACTCTTCGAGACGAACAATTTGATATGCTACACGCCCAAAACGGAGCCACGGGTGCGGAGATGTGATGAGATGAAAAATGCAAGAAAAACATCACAGAATTAAGACTTTGTGGAATCTCGGGGGGAAGAAAGTCAACCCTTAGTCGATTTGGATCTGGATCCGGATCGGGAGCTCGCCGGAGTCCGAGGTCGGCCGGCCGGAGTTGAAGCTCGGGGCCGGGGAGGAGGTCGCCGGCGGCGGCCGGGCGGCCGGATCCGTGATGTGCAGACCGGATGGGCGCGGGCGGCGGTGGCGGCACCACCCGCGGCGGAGCTTCGGGAGGCGGCGGGCGGCGGCGGCGCAGAGACATGCGCGCCGGGAGGGAGGACGGACGGTGGCGGCCGGCGGCGGACGGCCGGAGCCGGGCGGGTCCATGGGCGGCGGCCGGTCGCGGCCGGAGGGCTGGCTGCGGGTTCGGTGGCCGGCGAGCCGGGCGGCCGGGTGCCACGTCAGTCGCGCTTCGTTCGCCGGCGGCGGCGGCGCGGACGCGTCCGCCCGATCCGGACGTGTCCGGCGGCGGAGGAGCGGGCTAGGGTTTGGGGATCCGGAATTGAAGTGCACATATTTATAGGTAGAGGGAGCTAGGAGACTCCAAATGGGGTGCGGTTTTCGCCCACACGATCGTGATCGAACGACCGAGAGCATGGAAGGGAGTTAGATGGGTTATTGGGCTGTTTTGGAGGGGTGCTGTGCTGCAACTTAAAAGAGGCCTTTGCGAGAGTGCGGTTAACCGTTGGAGTACCAAACGAACTATAAATGACCCGAAACTTGACAGGTGGTCTACCGGTGCTAAACCAGGGCCACTTGGCAAGGCTCGGTCCATTCCGAGAATGTTCAACACCCGCACACGGAAAAATGTAAAAGGGGACGCCGGGGAACATAGGAGTGCCAGATTGCAAAACGGACAACGGGGAAAATGCTCGGAATCATGAGACGAACACGTATGCGAATGAGATGCACATGATGACATGATATGAGATGCATGACATGGACAAAATGAAAAACAAAAACAAAACCCAACCACGGAGGGAATATCATAGCACATGGCCGAAAATGGCAAGAGTTGGAGTTACAAATATGGAAAGATACATCCCGGGTGTTACAACACTCCACCACTACAAGAGGATCTCGTCCCGAGATCTAGGACTGAAAGAACTCCGGATATTGGGAACGGAGGTGATCCTCGCGCTCCCAGGTGGCTTCTCGGTCGGAATGGTGTGACCACTTTACTTTCAGGAATTTGATTGACTTGTTGCGAGTCTTGTGCTCGGTTTCTTCAAGAATAGCAACGGGGTGCTCATGATAAGAGAGATCTTCTTGGAGGTCAATTTCTTCAAAGTTGATAGTGCGTTCAGGAATCTTGAAGCACTTGCGAAGGTTGTGACACGTGAAACACATCGTGCACGCTTGCAAAGTTGGATGGAAGCTCAAGTTGATAGGCGAGATCGCCTCTTTTGCCAATGATCTTGAAAGGACCCACGTATCTAGGGGCAAGCTTCCTTTGATACCGGGCGACGAGTGCCTTTCATTGGAGAGACGCGGAGGTAGACATGGTCTCCGATTTCAAAAGCCACATCACGGTGCTTGTCATCATAATAGCCCTTCTGGCGCGATTGCGCGGCCTTGAGATTCTCACGAATGACTTTGCACATTTCTTCGGCTTCTTTGATCAAGTTGTTGCCAAGAAGTTGGCGTTCACCTGTCTCGGACCAATTGAGAGGAGTACGACACTTCCTGCCATAGAAAATTTCGAATGGGTCCTTGCCCGAACTTGCTTGGAAGCTGTTGTTGTAGGAGAACTCGGCATATGGAAGACAATCTTCCCACTTCATGCCAAAAGAAATGACACAAGCCCTGAGCATATCTTCAAGGATTTGATTAACTCGCTCGACTTGGCCACTTGTTTGAGGATGGAAAGCTGTGCTGAAACAAATGTTGGTGCCCATGGCCTTCTGAAAGGAGTCCCAGAACTTAGAAGTGAAAATGCTTCCACGGTCTGAAGAAATCAATTGTGGAACACCGTGCAAGGAGACAATTCTGGAGGTGTAAAGCTCTGCCAGCTGAGCTGCTGTGATAGATTCTTTGATAGGAAGAAAATGAGCCACTTTAGTGAGCTTGTCAATGACAACGAAGATAGCATCATTTCCACGTTTGGACTTAGGAAATCCAGTCACGAAGTCCATCTCGATATGATCAAACTTCCATTCCGGAATAGCAAGAGGTTGGAGGAGACCAGCTGGTCTTTGGTGTTCTACTTTCACCCTTCTGCAGACATCACATTCATTCACGAATTGAGCAATTTCTCGCTTCATTCGAGTCCACCAATACGACTGCTTGAGGTCATGGTACATCTTCGTACTTCCAGGATGAATGGATAGGAGGGAATTGTGTGCCTCATTCATGATGACTTTTCTCAGATTGCCTTTGGGAACCACAATCCGGTCCTCGAAGAAAAGAGTATCTTTGTCATCCAAGCGATAGCACTTGTATTTGGGAATGCCCTTGTCAATACCACGTTTCACCTTCTTCACCATGGTATCCAGGAGTTGTGCCTCACGAATTTGATCTTCCAAAGTAGGAGAGACTATGAGGTTGGCAAGAAAGCCTTGAGGAACAACTTGAAGATTCAGCTTATGGAAAGCTTCACAAAGATCCGTTGGAAGGGCTTGAGAATTAAGCTATTGCAATAAGCCTTTCTCTTTCGAGCATCTGCAATCACATTCGCCTTGCCAGAGTATATTCAATACTTGGATTGTACTCTTGAATCATTTCGACCCATCGAGTTTGTCTCGAGGTTGAGGTTTGGTTGAGTGAAGATATACTTGAGACTCTTGTGATCGGTGAAAATGTCCACTTTCCTTCCCAACAAGAGATGTCTCCATGTTATCAATGCATGGACAACTGCCGCCAACTCAAGATCGTGAGTGGGGTAGTTCTTTTCATTGGGCTTCAACTGACGAGAGGTATATGCCACAACTTTCTTCTCTTGCATTAACACAGCACCGAGACCTTGCAAGGAAGCATCATAGAAAACTTCGAATGGCTTGGATTCATCAGGAGGAGTCAAGACAGGAGCTGTTACTAGCTTCTCTTTGAGGGTGTTGAAAGAGACATCACACTCAGGCGTCTAGACATACTTGACATGCTTCTGGAGGTGGTTGGAAAGAGGCTTTGCAATCTTGGAGAAGTTCTCAACGAATCTTCGACAATAGCTTGCAAGACCGAGAAAATCATGAGTCGCTTGACATTCTCGAGGAGGTTCCCAATTCGAATCAAGACACCTTCTCGGGATTAACAGCGATGCCCTTGGCGGAGATGATGTGACCAAGATAAAGAACTTCATCAAGCCAGAACTCACATTTGGAAAACTTCGCATAGAATTGATGCTCTCTGAGCTTGTCGAGCACCAATCGCAAATGTTTGGCATGATCCTGCTTGTTCTTGGAGAAGACCAAAATATCATCAAGATACACCAAGACGAAATCATTGGTGTAGGGGTTGAAGATAAAGTTCATCATTCGAGAGAATGTTGGAGGAGCATTGACAAGGCCGAAAGACATGACAGTATATTCATAAGAACCAAAACTTGTTCTGAACGCTGTCTTGGGAATATCTTGTTCACGAATGCGAATCTGATGATAACCCATACGAAGGTCAAGCTTGGAGAATACTTTAGCACCTTTGAGTTGCTCGAATAGCTCATTGATGTTGGGAAGTGGATACTTGTTCTTGATTGTCTTCTTGTTCAATGGACGGTAATCGACGCAAAGTCGGTCCGTGCCATCCTTCTTCTGGACAAAAAGAACTCCACATCCCCATGGAGATGAACTCGGTCTGATCAAACCCAGAAGCTCTTGTTCATCGAGCTGTTTCTTCAATTCTTTCAGCTCCTTGGGTCCAAGCTTGTAAGGACGCTTGCAAACGGGTTCGGTGCCAGGCTCAAGATCGATAACGAATTCGACTGGCCGATGAGGAGGCATACCCGGAAGCTCTTCTGGAAAGACATCTTGGTACTCACAAATGACTAGAATCTGAGAGATAGCATCCAACTCGCCCTTCTCATTGAGAGAAAACAACCGAATGGTTTCATCACGAGCGGCATAGATGATAACATCCTCAGAAGGGTGTGTCAATTGAATTTCCCTGGCAGCACAATCAAGTTGAGCTTTGTGCTGAGAAAGCCAGTCCATCCCGAGAATTAGATCAATATCCGAGTCACCGAGGACAATTGGTTTAGGTAGAAATCTATAGTCGCCCATCTTGATTGTGGTACCCGGAACCACCAAACTAGAGCTCAACCGTTTACCCGGAGAAACGACATCCATGGGTTTAACCAACTGTGAAGAAGTGAATTCATGCTTGGCAAAAAACGTTCTTGACATGAAACAATGCGATGCACCAGTATCAAATAAGACTTTTGCAGGAATAGAGTTAACTTGAAGGTTACCCATGATCACATCTGAAGAATCCTCTGCCTGAGCTGCATTCATCAAGTTCACCTTTGCATGCTTCGGATTATGCTTGACCACTGCATTGCTTGAAGATCTCACAGGAGGAGGAGGCGGAAGGCGCCTTTGGTTTAAGCATTTGTTCGCATAGTGACCCTTCTGCTGGCACTTGTTGCAAGTCACCTCTAAGAGCGGACGGTGATAAGGAGCATTTGACCTTGGAGCTTGAGGCTGAGACTTGTTCTCGTAGCTTGGGTTGGGTGGGTGGGAAGATCCACGACCACCGAGTTCTTCATTGGTAAGGCTGACGGAACGGAGGAGGAGGAAGGTAGAACTTTTGCTGCTTAGCTGCGCCTTGAGAGGAAGAAGAGTGAACTGCATCCCTGATTCTCTTCTTTGAAGCCTCACACTTGAGCTGAGCACCTTCTTGCTTGAGTGCCATATTGTAGAATTGATCAAACTGAGTAGGCTCAACAAGAACGAGAGCTAACTGCAGATCCTCTCTAAGGCCACCTCTGAATCGATAGATCATACTCTTTTCGTCAGAACGTCTTGTTTAGCGGCGAGCAAGTTTCTGAATCTGTATGTTGTATTCGTACATCGACATGTTTCCTTGCTTGAGATTGCGGAACTCCTCACGCTTGCTCTCAACAACACCGGTAGGAATGTGGTGAGCTTTAAAGTTCCGGCGTAAATCAGTCCAAGTAATCACTCGACCACCTCTGGAATCCTTGTATTGCTGGAACCAATCAGTGCTCGATCCTTGAGCTGAAAAGACGCGAACTTGACGTAGTCCTCAGGTCTGACATTGCTGCATTCGAAATGCTTGTTGATATCCATGAGCCAATCGTCGGCGTCTGTGGCCTCGGCACAGTAGCTGAAAGACTTTGGTCGATTTGCAAGGAATTGGTTGAGTGTAGGAAACTGAGGCTGGTGATAGAACTGCCCTTGACCTTGATTCCCTTGGTTGCCTTGGCCTTGGTTACGCTCTTGCATCAGCTGAATCAACAAGCGAAAGGGCGTTAGTGGTTGCCATCAAAGTTTGCCATGCCTCCGGAGGCGGAGGTGGAGGTGGAGGGTTCGCCTGACTCCCATCACTGCGTTCCGGATTCTGACGCGTTGGTGGAGCCATCCTGAAGAGGGTGACATCCATTAGCATCTTGATTGACAGATAGACAAGTTGAATCAACGGATAGAAATTGCAACATATAGTCTTCACAATAAACATTCGAACAGGGATGAATGAATGAATTCCAAAGTAAACATCACGTCCATTAAGGTGAGAAGCCACTTGATAAGAGATTGATGAATGAAAATAAAAACAAGGTATGAATGGAACAAATAAGTGGTAAGGATTACCCAATCACAAACCAAATATCTGCGGAAGAAATGCTAGAGCTACTTGAATCCCACCTATAAACTCCCTAAACTTTCGGTTATGCAATCAGGTGTTGGGGATACAGGAAGCAATATATCTCACCCAAACTAACAATCCCTACATCCATCAGATCATCCTTCAACACATAACCAAGAAACCTTCGAAATCGTGGTACCTCAACCTTCAAAAGCATCCGATATACGAAGTCATGGCAATACTCCCGTACTCACCACAGTACTGGGTTAGCGGGGTTATCTCACCAACGAACTGCATAAAAGAGATTTTCGATGTCGGCATACTAAACTCAGGTATTCCAGAACTGCAACGATAAAATTATGACGACAACACCTCAGAGCTCAACTCCCCGGGACACCTCCACTAAACCCCTGACAGGAGGCACCAAGACAATGTTCTCATCATAAAACCATCGGAATGATTCCAAGATACCCGCGTGATCCTAAATTTTTTTTTAGTGAAATTTGAGGAGAGGAAAGTCAAAACTTCTATGTCAGGAGACCTCACCAGAGCAATGAAGGGACTGAGGAGTAAAAAGAATTCCTAACTCTCCGATATATATAATCCTAAATGACTCAAAACATTTTTTTCTAGACACAACTCGGCCGCTAAAAACGATCAAGCAGTGGGGGCTCCTAAGGTCGGGGAAGGCTCTGATTACTAACTTGTAATGCCCTCGATGCGGCTATATCTGCCACGTGTCGAAGCACGACTTAGAGGCATAACCGCATGGAAAGCAATGTCACAAGTGAGGTAATCTTCACACAATCCATGTAATACATAAGGGAAGAGAGATACATAGTTGGCTTACAGTCGCCACTTCACACAATACATAAATAAACATCCATCATTCAGTTTACACTCAAGGTCCGACTACGGAACCAAAATAAAAGAAGACTACCCCAAATGCAACACAGATCCCCGATCGCCTAACTGGCTCCACTCATCGATCGTCTGAAATGAAACATAGTAACGACCAAGGGCCTCATCAAATTCCCACTTCAGCTCGGTTCGCCCTCTGCTACTGGTATCATCGGTACCGTGATCTGTTTTGGTAGAATCATGAGCCACGGGGACTCAGCAATCTCACACCAGCGAGATCAAGACTATTTAAGCTTAAGGGAAGGCTGGTGTAATGAGGTGGAGCTGCGATGGCGACTAGCATATATGGTGGCTACATCGCAAAAGAGAGCGAGAAGAGAAGCAAGGCACGGTCGTGAAGCTAGTAGCGATCAAGAAGTGATCCCAAACTACTTACGCCAAACATAACTCCAACACCGTGTTCACTTCTGGACTCCGCCGAGAAGAGACCATCACGGTTACATACATGGTTGATGTATTTTAATTAAGGTCAACTTCGGGTTTTCTACAACCGACATTAACAAATTCCCATCTGCCTCATAACCGCGGGCACGGCTTTGAAAGATAATACCTGCAGGGTGTCCCAACTTAGCCCATCACAAGCTCTCACGGTCAACGAAGGAATAAACCTTCTCCCGGGAAGACCCGATCAGTCTCGGAATCCCGGTTCGCATGACATTTTGACAATGGTAAAACTAGACCAGCAAAGCCGCCCGAATGTGCCGACAAATCCCGATAGGAGCTGCACATATCTCGTTCTCAGGGCACATGCGGATAAGTCAAGCTACGAGTAAAACCAGCCTCGAGTTTCCCGTGGTGGCCCAAGAAGTTGCTCGATTCGGACCAACACTCGAAGGAGCACCGCCCGGGGGCTAAAATAAAGATGACCCTCGGGCTCGCGAAAACCCAAGGGAAAAAGGGGTGTAGGTGGCAAATGGTAAAACCAAGGTTGGGCCTTGCTGGAAGAGTTTTATTCAAAGCGAACTGTCACGGGGGTCCCATAAATCACCCAACCGCGTAAGGAACGCAAAATCAAGGAACATAACACCGGTATGACGGAAACTAGGGCGGCAAGAGTGGAACAAAACACCAGGCATACGGCCGAGTCTTCCACCCTTTACCAAGTATATAGATGCATTAATTAAAACAATAGATATTGTGATATCCCAAAATATCCGTGTTCCAACAAGGAACAAACTTCATCTTCACCTGCAACTAGCAACGCTATAAGAGGGGCTGAGCAAAGCGGTAACATAGCCAATCAACGGTTTGCTATGACATTGATGGTTAGAGGTTTGACACGGCAATATGGGTGGCATGATATAGCAAGTGGTAGGTATCGCAGCATAGGCATAGCAAAAGAGCGAGCATCTAGCAAGCAAAGATAGAAGTGATATCGAAGGTATGGTCATCTTGCCTCCAAGGTTCTCAGAGTTGTCGAAGGCTTGATCCTCGTAGGCGTTCTCAACAGGTTCCTCGTACACGTACTCGTCTCCCGGCTCTACCCAAAGCAAGAACACAAGCAATGGAACAACAATCAAACTAGGAGCAATGCACAAGCAATATGATGCAATACATGACATGCTATGCGAGATGTGATATGCAATGCATATGTGTGCTCTGGAAGGAAAAAGATGAACCGGGCATCAACTTGGCAATCCAAGTATGCCGCTGGAAAGATGAGATGATTTCGGTTGAAATCGATATAAAGATCACCGGAATCGGATGCACGGTTTGCAAATGACAAGCAAAACAAGAATGACGCGAATCTGCGTTTAACAGCACGATGCCACTTAACAAGCAACAAGAAACTATGCTACAGCACCCCAACATAAAAACAAAGCATATGACAGTGATCTACAGGAGATGCTTAACAAAAGAGGAACACTGAGCTACGACTAAATCACATCACAACATGTTCAAACAAGCATGGTGAGAGTGCAAAAAATATCAGGTTCACAGACTTAGTGAAAATACTAGCATGCCAGAAATTAACATCAGGAAGGCAGGTTTAGAGCAAGCAAACGACAAGCTACAGGAACTTATAATAGCAAAACAAGGCATGACATGAATCTACTCAAAGCATAGATCAATAGTCCCTTACTGACCATAAGCCAAACAGGACTAGAGGATATGATGGCACCCATGTAAACATAGCAAGTTTTTATTACAGATCTCAGACTTAGCAGAAAACTGGGCATGGCAAAAACAGATAACAAGTAGGCATGTTCGTGAGCTCGATGCACTCACTACAGAGCATCTCATGATAAACTAAGCATACACCCATCAAGAAGACATGGCATAGAAGCTATACATGGCAAGAACAACATCATAGCATACACGAATCAACTACAACAACCTTGTGAAAATTGAAACTCATGCAAACAATCTGCCAGGAAACATTTTGAAGCAAAAGTAGAGCACGAAAATGACATGCTAGACTACTCCATAAATGCCAACAAAGGCATGGATGGATAGAGCACATCCATATGTTCAAAAGACCCTTACTGATCATGCTCAAAAAGGGCATAGATCTCTCTGTAACAACATGAACATATGGCATAAAAATAACAGTAGGACAAGACTTAGTGAAACCACTAAGTTCCTGAAATCAGCAACATTATCATCCCTACTTTGCATGCTTGTTCTAGTCACCACATAACTCACAAAAATACATGGCATACACCCCTGGAAAGATGGCATGGCATAGTTCAACACACATGTAGGGCTCAAGTTCATAAGGTGCACACATTAATCATGGCAAAATGATAAAAGTGCAAGTTACATTAAGAAACAAAACTAACATCACATAGCCCTCTTCCAACAAAGATTTCGGCATCAAGATGAGCTCAAATGAAAATGGTGCAATGAGATGAAATGATCTACTCTTCGAGGCGAACAATTTGATATGCTACACGCCCAAAACGGAGCCACGGGTGCGGATATGTGATGCGATGAAAAATGCAAGAAAAACATCACATAATTAAGACTTAGTGGAATCTCGGGGGGAAGAAAGTCAACCCTTAGTCGATTTGGATCTGGATCCAGATCGGGAGCTCGCCGAGTCCGAGGTCGGCCGGCCGGAGTTGAAGCTTCGGGGCCGGGAGGAGGTCGCCGGGCGGTGGCGGCACCACCCGCGCGGAGCTCGGGAGGCGTCGGCGCGGGCGTAGGACATGGCGCGCCGGAGGAGGATGGACGGCGGCGGCGGCGGCGGACGGCCGGAGCCGGGCGGGGTCCAGCAGGCGGCGCGGCCGGTCGCGGGCAGGAGGGCCGGCCTGGGGGTCGGCGGGCGGGCGGCGCTGGCGGCCGGGTGCCATGTGTCGCACCCTAGTTCGCCGGGTGGCGGCGGCGCGGACGCGTCCGGCCCGATCCGGACGTGTACGGCAGCGGCGGAGGAGCGGGCTAGGGTTTGGGGATCCGGGAATTCGGGGGAGTGCACATATTTATTGGTAGAGGGAGCTAGGAGACTCCAAATGGGGTGTGGTTTTCGCCCACACGATCGTGATCGAACGACCAGGAGCATGGAAGGGAGTTAGATGGGTTATTGGGCTGTTTTGGAGGGGTGTTGTGCTGCAACTTAAAAGTGGCCTTTGCGAGAGTGCGGTTAACCGTTGGAGTACCAAACGAACTCCAAATGACCCGAAACTTGACAGGTGGTCTACCGGTGCTAAACCAGGGCCACTTGGCAAGGCTCGGTCCATTCCGAGAATGTTCAACACCCGCACACGGAAAAATGTAAAAGGGGATGCCAGGGAACATAGGAGTGCCGGATTGCAAAACGGACAACGGGGAAAATGCTCGGAATCATGAGACGAACACGTATGCGAATGAGATGCACATGATGACATGATATGAGATGCATGACATGGACAAAATGCAAAACGAAAACAAAACCCAACCACGGAGGGAATATCATAGCACATGGCCGAAAATGGCAAGAGTTGGTGTTACAAATATGGAAAGATACATCCGGGGTGTTACAATAAAACACCGAGGGGAGGAAATCGTCTGATGCCAATGGATGAATCTCTGAAAGAACTTAACGCACACGATTAGTCCGCAAAAGCATTGTCATCAATCACCAAAACCACTTGGGATAAATATGCCCTTACATCTGCGGAGATCACTTCACCATCACCATCACCACGCCGTGGTGCTATCGGAACTCATCCACTACCTCGCCGTCTTGCTGGATCAAGAAGGCAGAGGATGTCACCGAGCTGAACGTGTGCAGAACATGGAGGTGTCGTACGTTTGGTACTTTATTGGTTGGAGCACGAAGAAGTTCGACTACATCAATCGCGTAGTTAAACACTTCCACTTACGGTCTACAAGGGTACGTAGACACAATCTCCACCTCTCGTTGCTATGCATCTCCTTGATAGATCTTGCGTGTACGTAGATTTTTTTTTGTTTTCCATGCAATGTCCCCCAACAGTGGCATCAAAGCCAGGTCTATGCGTAGACGATATGCACAAGTAGAACACAAAGAGTTGTGGGCGTTGATAGTCATACTGCTTACCACCAACGTCTGATACGTCTCCAACGTATCTATAATCTTTGATTGTTCCATGCTGTTATATTACCCTTTTTGGATGTTTATGGGCTTTATTTTACACATTTATATCATTCTTGGGACTAACCTACTAACCGTAGGCCCAGTCTGTATTGCTGTTTTTTTGCCTATTTCAGCATTTCGAAGAATAGGAATATCAAATGAAGTCCAAACGGAATGAAACCTTTGGGAGCGTGATTTTTGGAACGAACGTGATCCAGAGGACTTGGAGTGCAAGTCAAGAAGCAGCCGATGCGGCCATGAGAGGATAGGGCACGCCCCCTGTCTCGTGGGCCCCTCGGGCGGCCACCGACGTACTTCTTCCTCCTATATAAGACTACGTACCCCAAAAACATCCAGGGAGCCAACGAAACACAATTTCCCTCGCCAGAACCTTCATGTATCCATGAGATCCCATCTTGGAGCCTTCGCCGGCGCTCCACCGGAGGGGGAATCGACCACGGAGGGCTTCTACATCAACACCATAGCCTCTCCGATGAGTTGTGAGTAGTTTACCACAGACCTTCGGGTCCATAGTTATTAGCTAGATGGCTTCTTCTCTCTTTTTGGATCCCAATACAATGTTCTCCCCCTCTCTTGTGGAGATCTATTCGATGTAAACTCTTTTTGCGGTGTGTTTGTCGAGATCCGATGAATTGCGGGTTTATGATCAAGTTTATCTATGAGAACTATTTGAGTCTCCTCTGAATTCTTTTATGTATGATTGAATTATCTTTGCAAGTCTCTTCGAATTATCAGTTTGGTTTGGCCTACTAGATTGATCTTTCTTGCCATGGGAGAAGTGCTTAGCTTTGGGTTCAATCTTGCGGTGTCCTTACCAAAGGATGAAAGGGTTGCAAGGCACGATTGTATTGTTGCCATCGAGGATAAAAGATGGGGTTTATATCATATTGCATGAGTTTATCCTCTACATCATGTCATCTTGCTTAAGCGTTACTCCGTTCTTATGAACTTAATACTCTAGATGCGAGGCATGAGTCGGTCGATGTGTGGAGTAATAGTAGTAGATGCAGGTAGGAGTCGGTCTACTTGTCACGGACGTGATGCCTATATACATGATCATGCCTAGATAATCTCATAATTATTCGCTTTTCTATCAATTGCTCGACAGTAATTTGTTCACCCACCGTAATACTTATGCTATCTTGAGAGAAGCCACTAGTGAAACCTATGGCCCCCGGGTCTATCTTTTATCATATTTGCTTTCAATCTACTTTTATTTGCATCTTTACTTTTTGCATCTATATTATAAAATACCAAAAATATATTTATCTTATCATACTATCTCTATCAGATCTCACTTTCGCAAGTGGCCGTGAAGGGATTGACAACCCTTTTATTGTGTTGGTTGCGAGTTATTTGTTTGTTTGTGTAGGTGCGTGGGACTTTTGAGGAGCCTCCTACTGGATTGATACCTTGGTTCTCAAAAACTGAGGGAAATACTTACGCTACTATTGCTGCATCACCCTTTCCTCTTCAAGGAAAACCAACGCAAGCTCAAGACGTAGCAAGAAGGATTTCTGACGCCGTTGCCGGGGAGGTCTTCGCTCAAGTCAAGACATACCAAGTACCCATCACAAACTCATCTCCCTCGCATTTACATTATTGGCCATTTGCCTCTCGTTTTCCTCTCCCCCACTTCACCCTTGCCGTTTTATTTGCCCTCTCTTTCCCAATCTCCTCCTCTCTCTTTTGCTTGCCTTTTTTCTGTTTGCTCATGTGTTAGACCGGTTACCTTGTCGTTATGGCTAGTCCTCCTATCCTTGTTATCACTCCCGGACATGAAATTCTTAATTTTAAGCAAAGGGAGGGAGAAAATTTAAAAGATGCTTGGCATAGAATTTGCAATGCTCAAAATAAATCTACTAGGAAGCTTTCTAGTTCTGTTCTTCTTCGCAATTTTTATGTAGGCATTACTCCTTGGAATAGATGTGTTCTTGATACTGTTGCCGGAGGGGATTTCTTGAGTAGCCATACGTTTGATGCTTATAATGCTATGTTACATTTGTTTGGCCCGCCACCTCTTCTGGTTAATGGAACGGTTTTAACTTTAGAACATGTGACGCAACGGCTTGATATTGTTGAAAATAAAATGGCCACTATTGAGTTGATTGAAAATTTGGATAAAAAGATCCATAATCACATTACCCAATATGGATCTAGGGTTGGAGTTACTTTGAAAAATCTTAAAGAGAAAGAACCTATAGTTAATGAAAAAATAGATCTAGACTCCGAAAGAATCGGTAAACTTGAGGATATCATTACCAACTTAGGTTCCACGTTTTCTTCAATGAAAAACACTCCAAAATCCCCTAACAAAACTGCCAAGTTTATTTATGTTCCTAAAAATAAGGTGGAATCTTCTAGTAAAGGAGACGCGAATCTCAAATCCATAAGTGTTCATCCCAATTGTCTCTCTATCGTTAAGGAACCTTTTGCTACAAATGAATTTCTAAATTTTTTGCCTAAAGGTTTAATCATTGCTAAAAAGGGAGAAATCCCTAAATATTATAAGTGCTCTATTGAGGAATTGAGTGCCAAAGATGGCACCACTTAGATATATCTTCGCTTTTATGCCTAGCTAGGGGCGTTAAACGATAGCGCTAGTTGGGAGGCAACCCAATTTTCTTTGTGTTTTTTGTTTTTGTTCCTGTTTAGTAATAAATCTTGCATCTACCTTCTGTTTATATGTGTTTTTATATTTTAATTAGTGTTTGTGCCAAGTAGAACCTATAGGATAACCTATGATGATCGTTGATTTGATTCTGCTGAAAAACAGAAACTTTGCACGCACGAATTTAGTTTTGTTAAATCACATAAACATGATTTTGCGTTGATTCTTTTTTCTGCTGATCAATACACAAATTGTCCAGAACTTCCTATTTTTGTAGGATTTTTAGAGTTCCATAATTTTGCGTTAGTTACAGATTTCTAGAGACTGTTCTGTTTTTGATAGATTCTGTTTTTCGTGTGTTGTTTGCTTATTTTGATGCATCTATGGCTACTAAATAGTTTATAAACCATAGAGAAGTTGGAATACATTAGTTTTAACACCAAAATAAATAAAGAATGATTTCATTATAGTACCTTATGTGGTGGTTTTGTTTTCTTTCACTAACGGAGCTTATAAGATTTCCTGTTGAGTTTTGTGTTGTGAAGCTTTCAAGTTTTGGGTAAAGCTTTTATGGACTATGGAATAAGAGCATCTCCAATAGCATGTGTATATTTGGATGTCTATGTATTCATATAGACAATGGTCTAAAAAGATTCCCTCATATACACATCCAGTTTTGCATCAGAACGTCTATATACAGGGACCATGACAGGTGGGCCGTTGCTGGGGAGAGGAAGAAATCATGACTACAGCTGAGTTTAGACGACGCCTTCACATTGTCCAGGCGTGGACATTGTCGAGGTTGATTTAGAGGATGTGTATATTTGGACGACCATATAGACAAGCTGTTGGACGCCTGTTTTTGGCTCACGTCGTGGAAAACGAGTATAGACATCCATATAGACAAGCTATTGGAGATGCTCTAAGGAGTGGCAAGAGCCTAAGATTGGGGATGCCCATGGAACCCCAAGATATTCAAGGATATTCAAAAGCCTAAGCTTGGGGATGCCCCGGGAAGGCATCCCCTCTTTTGTCTTTGTTCATTGGTAACTTTACTTGGAGCTATATTTTTATTCGCCACATGATATGTGTTTTGCTTGGAGCGTCGTGTATTATATTATTTTTTGCTTTTTAGTTTACCACAATCATCCTTGCTGTACACACCTTTGGGAGAAGCCCACTTGATTAGAATTTGCTAGAATACTCTATGTGCTTCACTTATATCTTTTGAGCTTGATAGTTTTTGCTCTAGTGCTTCACTTATATCTTTTAGAGCATGGCGGTGGATTAATTTCGAAGAAATTACTAGTCTCTCATGCTTCACTTATATTATTTTGAGAGTCTTTTAGAACATCATGGTATTTGCTATGGTTACAAATTTGGTCCTAGAATGACGAGCATCCAAGTTGGGTATAATAAAAACTATCATAGAAAGTGAATTGGATGCTATGATCAATTTGATACTTGATAATTGTTTTGAGATATGGAGGTAGTGATATTAAAGTCATGCTAGTTGAGATGATTATGAAAAATGCTTGTGTTTAGGTGTGTGATTCCCGTAGCATGCACGTATGGTGAACCGCTTTGTGATGAAGTTGGAGCACAATTTTATTTATTAATTGTCTTCCTTATGAGTGACAGTTGGGGACGAGCGATGGTCTTTTCCTACCAATCTATCCCCTTAGGAGCATGCACGTAGTACTTTGTTTTTGATGACTTCTAGATTTTTGCAATAAGTATATGAGTTCTTTTGACTAATGTTGAGTCCATGGATTATACGCACTTTCACCCTTCCACCATTGCTAGCCTCTCTTGTGCCGCGCAACTTTCGCCGGTACCATACACCCACCATATACCTTCCTCAAAACAGCCACCGTACCTACCTATTATGGCATTTCCATAGCCATTCCGAGATATATTGCCATGCAACTTTCCACCGTTCCGTTCATATGACACACATTACTTTTGTCATATTGCTCTTTGCATGATCATGTAGTTGACATTGTATTTGTGGCAAGGCCACCTTCATAATTTTCATACATGTCGCTCTTGATTCATTGCATATCTCGGTAGACCGCCGGAGGCATTCATATAGAGTCATATCTTGTTCTAGCTTTGAATTGTAATTCTTGAGTTGTAAATCCATAAAAGTGTGATGATCTTAATTATTAGAGCATTATCTCAGTGAGGAAAGGATGATGAAGGCTATGATTCCCCCACAAGTCGGGATGAGACTTCAGACTTTACAAAAAGAAAAAAAAAAGAAAAAAAAGAGAAAGGCCAAAAAGAAAAAGGAAAAAAGAAAGGCCGAAGAAAAAAGAAAAAAAAGTGAGAAAAAAGAAAAGGAAAAATTAAAATGAGAGAAAAAGAGAGAAGGGACAATGCTACTATCTCTTTTTCCACACATGTGCTTCAAAGTAGCACCATGATCTTCATGATAGAGAGTCTCCTATGTTGTCGTTTGCATATACTAGTGGGAATTTTTCATTATAGAACTTGGCTTGTATATTCCAATGATGGGCTTCCTCAAAATGCCCTAGGTCTTAGTGAGCAAGCAAGTTGGATGCACACCCACTTAGTTTCTTTTGTTGAGCTTTCATATATTTATAGCTCTAGTGCATCTGTTGCATGGAAATCCCTACTCACTCACATTGATATCTATTAGTGGGCATCTCCATAGCCCGTTGATACGCCTAGTTGATGTGAGACTATCTTCTCCTTTTTGTCTTCTTCACAACCACCATTCTATTCCACATATAGTGTTATGTCCTTGGCTCACGCTCATGTATTGCGTGAAAGTTGAAAAAGTTTGAGATTACTAAAGTATGAAACAATTGCTTGGCTTGTCATCGGGGTTGTACATGATTAAATACTTTGTGTGATGAAGATAGAGCAACAGCCAGACTATATGATTTTGTAGGGATAACTTTCTTTGGCCATGTTATTTTGAGAAGACATGATTACTTTGATTAGTATGCTTGAAGTATCACTATTTCTTATGTCAATATGAACTTTTATTTTGAATCATTTGGATCTGAACATTCATGCCCTAATAAAGAAAATTACATTGAGAATTATGCTAGGTAGCATTCCACATCAATAATTCTGTTTTTATCATTTACCTACTCGAGGACGAGCAGGAATTAAGCTTGGGGATGCTTGTTATGTCTCCAACGTATCTATAATTTTTGATTGTTCCATGCTATTATATTACCCTTTTTAGATGTTTATGGGCTTAATTTTACACATTTATATCATTTTTGGGACTAACCTACTAACCGGAGGCCCATCCCATATTGCTATTTTTTTGCCTATTTCAGTATTTTGAAGAAAAGGAATATCAAACGGAGTCCAAACGGAATCAAACCTTCGGGAGCGTGATTTTTGGAACGAAGGTGATCCAGAGGACTTGGAGTGCAAGTCAAGAAGCAGCCGAGGTGGCCACGAGAGGGTAGGGCGTGCCCACCCCTACAGGGCGTGCCCCCTGTCTCGTGGGCCCCTCAGGCGGCCACTGACGTACTTCTTCCTCCTATATAAGCCTACATACCCCAAAAACATCCAGGGAGCCAAATAAACACAATTTCCACCGCCGTAACCTTCTGTGTATCTGTGAGATCCCATCTTGAAGCCTTCGCTGGTGCTTCTCCGGAGGGGGAATCGACCACGGAGGGCTTCTACATCAACACCATTGCCTCTCCGATGAGTTGTGAGTAGTTTACCATAGACCTTCGGGTCCATAGTTATTAGCTAGATGGCTTCTTCTCTCTTTTTGGATCTCAATACAATGTTCTCCTCCTCTCTTGTGGAGATCTATTCGATGTAAACTCTTTTTGCGGTGTGTTTGTCGAGATCCGATGAATTGCGGGTTTATGATCAAGTTTATCTATGAGAACTATTTGAATCTCCTCTGAATTCTTTTATGTATGATTGAATTATCTTTGCAAGTCTCTTCGAATTATCAGTTTGGTTTGGCCTACTAGATTGATCTTTCTTGCCATGGGAGAAGTGCTTAGCTTTGGGTTCAATCTTGCGTGTCCTTACCAAAGGATGTAAAGGGTTGCAAGGCACGTATTGTATTGTTGCCATCGAGGATAAAAAGATGGGGTTTATATCATATTGCATGAGTTTATCCCTCTACATCATGTCATCTTGCTTAAGGCGTTACTCTGTTCTTATGAACTTAATACTCTAGATGCATGCATGAGTCGGTCGATGTGTGGAGTAATAGTAGTAGATGCAGGCAGGAGTCGGGCTACTTGTCACGGACGTGATGCCTATATACATGATCATGCCTAGATAATCTCATAATTATTCGCTTTTCTATCAATTGCTCGACAGTAATTTGTTCACCCACCGTAATACTTATGCTATCTTGAGAGAAGCCACTAGTGAAACCTATGGCCCCCGGGTCTATCTTTTATCATATTTGCTTTCAATCTACTTTTATTTGCATCTTTAATTTTTGCATCTATATTATAAAATACCAAAAATATATTTATCTTATCATACTATCTCTATCAGATCTCACTTTCGCAAGTGGCCGTGAAGGGATTGACAACCCCTTTATTGTGTTGGTTGCGAGTTATTTGTTTGTTTGTGTAGGTGCGTGGGACTTTTGAGGAGCCTCCTACTGGATTGATACCTTGGTTCTCAAAAACTGAGGGAAATACTTACACTACTATTGCTGCATCACCCTGTCCTCTTCAAGGAAAACCAACTCAAGCTCAAGACGTAGCAACGTCTTATTTTGTTTCGACGGTATTGTGAGATGAAGCGTCCCGGACCAACCTTACATGTCCACGCACATAAGACCGGTTCCACCGACATACATGTAACTAGTTTTGCATAAAGGTGGCTAGCGGGTGTTTGTTTCTTCTACCTTAGTTGAATCGAATTTGACTGCAGCCGGTCCTTGAAGAAGGTTGCGTTGGTAAGAACAGTTCTTGCTAGAAGCCCATAGCAGCCACGTAAAACTTGCAACAACAAAGTAGAAGAAGACTAACTTGTTTTTGCAGGGCATGTTGTGATGTGATATGGTCAAGACATGATGTGATATACATTATTGTATGAGATGATCATGTTTTGCAATTTATCGACAATTGGCAGGAGCCTTATGGTTGTCTCTTTATTGTATGAAATACAAATGCCATGTAATTGCTTTACTTTATCACTATGCGTTAGCAATAGTTGTAGAAGCAATAGTTGGCGAGACGACCCCGACGCAATGATGGAGATCAAGGTGTCGAGCCGGTGACAATGGAGATCATGTGAGTTTGAGTCCTTATGATTGTTTTGAGATATAAATATGGTAATATTAGAGTCATGCTAGCAAGTAATTGTGGATTGGTATAAATACTTGTGTTAAAGTTTGTGATTCCCGTAGCATGCACGTATGGTGAATCGTTATGTGATGAAGTCGGAGCATGATTTATTTATTGATTGTCTTCCTTATGAGTGGCAGTCGGGGATAAGCGATGGTCTTTTCCTACCAATCTATCCCCCCTAGGAGCATGCACGTAGTACTTTGTTTCAATGACTAATAGTTTTTTGCAATAAGTATGTGAGTTCTTCATGATTAATGTTGAGTCCATGGATTATACGCACTCTCACCCTTCCACCTTTGCTATCCTCTCTAGTATCGTGCAACTTTCACCGGTGCCTTACACCCACCTTATATCTTCCTCAAAACAGCCACCATACCTACCTATTATGGCATTTCCATAGCCATTCTGAGATATATTGTCATGCAACTTCCACCGTTCCATTTTATTATGACACGCTCCATTATTGTCATATAGGTTTGCATGATCGTAAGATAGCTAGCATGATGTTTACATGGCTTGTCCGTTTTTTGATGTCATTTGCTACGCTAGATCATTGCACATCCCGGTACACCGCCAGAGGAAAGAATGATGGAAGCTATGATTCCCTCACAAGTTGGGATGAGTCTCCAGACTTTATGAAAAATAAAAGATGCCAAAGAATCCCAAATAAAAAAGAGAGGCCAAAGAAGCCCACCAAAAAGGAAAAAAAGAAATAAAAAATGAGTTAAAAGAGAGAAGGGGCAATGTTACTATCCTTTTTCCACACTTGTGCTTCAAAGTAGCACCATGATCTTCATGATAGAGAGTCTCCTATATTGTCACTTTCATATACTAGTGGGAATTTTTCATTATGTAACTTGGTTTGTATACTTCAACGATGTGCTTCCTCAAATTTCCCTAGGTCTTCGTGAGCAAGCGAGTTGGATGCACACCCGCTTAGTTTCTTTTTGAGATTTCATAAACTTATAGCTCTAGTGCATCCGTTGCATGGCAATCCCTACTCACTCACATTGATATCTATTGATGGGCATCTCCATAGCCCATTGATATGCCTAGTTGATGTGAGACTATCTCCTTATTTTTGTCTTCTCCACAACCACCATATTCTATTCCACCTATAGTGCTATATCCATGGCTCACGCTCATGTATTGCGTGAGAGTTGAAAAAGTTTGAGAACATTAAAAGTATGAAACAATTATTTGTCTTGTCATCGGGGTTGTGCATGATTTAATACTTTGTGTGATTAAGATGGAGCATAGCCAGACTATATGATTTTGTAGGGATAACTTTCTTTGGCCATGTTATTTTGAGAAGACATGATTGCTTTATTAGTATGCTTGAAGTATTATTGTTTTTATGTCAATATTAAACTTTTATTTTGAATCTTTTGGATCTGAACATTCATGACACAATAAAGAAAATTACATGGATAAATATGTTAGGTAGCATTCCACAGCAAAAATTTTGTTTTTATCATTTACCTACTCAAGGACGAGCATGCATTAAGCTTGGGGATGCTTGATACGTACGTCTCCAACGTATCTATAATTTTTGATTGTTCCATGCTACTATATTATCTATTTTGGATGTTTAATATGCATTTATATGCTATTTTATATTATTTTTGGGACTAACCTATTAACCAAGAGCCCGGTGCTAGTTTTTGTTTTTTTGCCTATTTTAGAGTTTCGCAGAAAAGGAATACCAAATTGAATGAAACTTTCGCGATGATCTTTCTTGGACCAGAAGCAAACTAGAAGACTTGGAGATGAAGTCGGAGACGCAACAAGGCAGCCACGAGGGTGGAGGGCTTGCCCAGGGGGTAGAGCGCGCCCCCTACCTCGTGGGCCCCTCGTGGGTCTCCTGACCTAGTTTCTTTGCCTATATATACTCTTACACCCTGAAAACATCCAAGGGAGCCACAAAACCACTTTTCCTCCGCCGCAACCTTCTGTACCCGTGAGATCCCATCTAGGGACCTTTTCCGGCATCCTGCCGGAGGGGGATTCGATCACGGAGGGCTTCTACATCAATACCTCTCTGATGAAGTGTGAGTAGTTTACCACAGACCTACTGGTCCATAGCTAGTAGCTACTCCCTCCGTAAACTAATATAAGAGCATTTAGATCAATATTTTAGTAATCTAGATGCTCTTATATTAATTTACAGAGGGAGTAGATGGCTTCTTCTCTCTCTTTGATTCTCAAAACCATGTTCTCCTTGATGTTCCTGGAGATCTATTTGATGTAATATTCTTTTGCGGTGTGTTTGCCGAGATCTGATGAATTGTGGATTTATGGTTAGATTATCTATGAATATTATTTGATTCTTCTCTGAATTCTTATATGCATGATTTGATATCTTTGCAAGTCTCATAGAATTATCAGTTTAGTTTGGCCTATTAGATTGGTCTTTTTTGCAATGGGAGAAGTGCTTAGCTTTGGGTTCAATCTTGCAATGTCCTTTCCGAGTGACTGTAGGGGCAGCAAGGCACATATTGTATTGTTGCCATCGAGGATAAAAAGATGAGTTTTTCATCATATTGCTTGAGTTAATTCCTCTACATCATGTCATTTTACTTAATGTGTTACTCTGTTCTTTATGAACTTAATACTCCAGATGCAGGCAGGAGGCGGTCGATGTGTGGAGTATTAGTAGTAGATGCAGAATCGTTTCGGTCTACTTGACACGGACGTGATGCCTATATTCATGATCATTGCCTTAGATATCGTCATAATTATGCACTCTTCTGTCAATTCCTCGGCAGTAATGTGTTCACCCACCGTATTATTTGCTATCTTGAGAGAAGCCACTAGTGAAACCTATGGCCCGGGGTCTCTTATCTATCATATAAGTTTTCTTTTACATCATACTAGTTTTCGATCTACTATTTTGCAATCTTTTACTTTCTGATCTATAAACCAAAAATACCAAAAATATTTACTTTATTGTTTATCTATCTCTATCAGATATCACTTTTGCAAGTAACCGTGAAGGGATTGACAACCCCTTTATTACATTGGGTGCAAGTTGTTGATTGTTTGTGCAGGTATTCGGTGACATGTGCGTTGTCTCCTACTGGATTGATACCTTGGTTCTCAAAACTGAGGGAAATAGTTACTGTATTTTGCTGCATCAGCCTTTCCTCTTCAAGGGAAAAACCAACGCAAGCTCAAGAGGTAGCAAGGTGGAGTGGCGGAGGTGGAGGGACAAACCTCCTAGGTTTTAGGGTTAGTCTAGATTAGGTATGAGGTTGGTCTATATATAGCTAAAGGGGAGGGTTTTGGATCATCCGATTTAGACTGAACGGTCGGTAATAAAATAGGTTAGGGGAGTCTAAATAAGGAACCGAAGATATATGGGGATGTTCGGGAATGATCCAATCCGATCGGTCATGACCAAGCAGTTCGGGTCCTGGGCAGTTTCGGATGCGCGCAAGGGGGTTTGATGGGCTCAAAGAAGAGAGAGCGAGAGAGAAGAGAGCGGTTTGGTTGATTTGTGAGGAGGTCAATAGAGACAAGGAAGAAGTGACAACTACGAGCGGATGCAAGTTTTAAAAAATGACGACAACGAAGTGCCGATGCAATGCTAAGGATGCGATGATGAATGCAACAAAGAAATAAATAACACGGCTATCACGAAAAACATGGAAGGCATCTGGAGCATCGGTCTCGGGCTATCACAACTCTCTCCCACTTACAAGAGATCTCGCCCCAAGATCTAGGGATGAAAATGGAGGGAAGAGGTAATACTAAGTTGCTTCTTGACAAAGGAGTGAAACCGAAGAACCATGAGAGGTTAAACAATTTCAAGGAAAGAATACACATGAGATGAATGAAGTTGAAAACACTCTGTTACAAAAGAGGAGTAACATTATGAGAACCTTGTAGGTTGAAAGACATGAAACAAGAGCTTCACAAACCAAAAAGAATATGAAACCACACCGATATCATGAGATAGCCAAGGAACACAAATGGCATAACTTGGACAGCACTCCGATTGAAAATGGAAGGAATTAGCATGAATTTGACAAAATGGGATGATACTTGACAAGAGAAACAACACAATGCCTTCAGCCCGTGGGCTTATATAGACATCTCAAAACTTGAGGTGAAGTTCTGCCACTAACGAAAAACAGTTGATTGCTTACGATCAACAAAGAGAAGAGAAACTTCTTCCACCAAGATGATAAACAGATAACTTGGATCATTGATAAGCACCGCAGATCACAACATTCCTAGTGCAGGCTTTAGGTGTAATATAACCCAAGATAATTCCAACAAAGAAATTGTTGGGTTGAAAAGATCTCACGAACAAAGAGAAAATGATGGTTTTAAGATATCTCATTCCTGACAAGTTGTGAATCATGAAACACGAAGAGAAATTGTCAAGAATGACATAACACTATCTCAAAAGATAAGGTAGAAAGAATTGCATTTTCGGAATGCATGATGAAGAATGCTTGAGCTCCTATAACAAGAATGTTGACGAACACTTTGAGAATGAATGAAAACTTTTGATGAACCATCACGAAGAAACTCTCGAAGAACTCCGGATAGATAACAAAATGATTGAAACAAAAGGAAAGTTGAAAAGAACAAGGTGACGCCTTGCAATGATTTAGATGGAGCTTCGTGGCGAGTTAATTGAGAGAGCTTGGAACTCCAGAACAAAAGATGAAGCATCTCAACCCGAGAATACGATATGATGAACAAACTCCGGAAAGATGAAACTAAATCCCCTCGATGAAATAAGAATAAGAATTATGTCATGCTTACCCTTCATCAACTTAAATTGTTGACAAGCAATGGATAGGTATGCTACTCATTGTGCTTGCAAGGATTGAGGAGAGATATAGTGCAAATTTGGGGAAGTCTTCAACGAATCACTGGTAGGATTTTGTGAGAACAAATGAAATATAATGATAACAAAGGAAGAGTAATCTTGAATGAACCACCGTAAGAATTGAAAATGATCAAAGAAAAGAGCACGAATCACCAGGAAGAATTAGAAAATGAATAAAGATACTTGGGGAAATTTAGATACAAGTGAATGAAAAGATCATGAGCTAACTAAATAATACTTCAAGAAAGCACCGAAAGAATTTAAGAACGAGAGGTGAATGTTGATAATGAACAATTTCTTCTGGAATGACGACCTTTGGAGAATCGAAACAAAAACAACTCATGCAAAGCATTTGGGACGGTCATGAAAAGAATCTTCGACGGCTCAAAACAATTGAGAGGAAAGTATGAAGCTTGCACCACGAATCTTTGAGAGAATAGATAAGATTTGGAGGAAACTCTTCCTTAATCTACACATTGTGAATGCCAATGAGGAACACCACCAAATTGTTGAGACACTCTGGAAAAATTATAAGAGAAAAGGTTGGGACAAAGATGAAAAGAATCTAAAAGCAGCCTTGGAGGAGGCATGTAACTGATGAAAATTCATTCTTACGTCAAAGTTTGAAAATAATTTGGGAATAACTCCAAAAAATTAGAAGAGTCAGGTAAGATCCTGGGAAAAGACCTGTGGGTATGGGCCCACTCAAAAGAAACACCATCGAAATGATTTTAAAAGAGAGATTGCAGCGGTTGAATTAAATGGCTTGAGTGAGATAATAACATTGAAATAGCTTAAACGGATTAAGAATGGAAACACGAATCTTCGGAGATATCTTCAACACTCCAGAACAAATGAATAGCAAGAGTTGAATGATTGAGAGGTGCACCGGCATGAGAGAGCATTTGAAACAAGGAAAGGGACATGATCAACTCCGAAAGCTTGAATTTAGACCACGGGACAAGAAAAGAGAACAAAGAATGATGAACTTGAAGCTTCCTTAGCATCTTCATGAGAATCACCAGATAAGAACATTTGAAGAAAGGAATGAAGAGACTTCATATCAATAAACTGGATACTTGATTAAGAAAACCGACCCCTTGAATAAAAAGGGTGGGAGGGTGGGAAAACAAAGGCAGCTTGGGATGGATGAAATGGACACCATTGAGAAAACTGAGAATTGATCTTGCAAATGGGGAAAATGATAGGATCATCTTGAAGGGAAGCACATCGATTGGAAAAGAATTGACATGACAATCTCGATGATCAAGAAGGATTAGCACTCCCATAGGAATATGAGAACGCCACTTAGGAAAATGCATGGAATCAACACTTGACATTGAAGCAACTCGAATACCACAACTCAAATCAAAACAAAGGATTGGGCTTGCAGAATAAGCCGGAACAAGCATATGATAGAGATTTCGTCTGGAATTTTCATGGTGGGGCCCACACGGGCTCGATCGTACAACACTATCATGTACAAGGCATTGCACATGACATACGAAGCATCTAAAAGCACAAGTTCTCCCTGGGTGATTCTGGTAATCAATGACAACATATCTCTTGTTGGACTAATACTTTTATCGAGTACATTTTAGATGAATTCAACAATGGCGTGGCAAGGACAAGAGGATGTGGAACCCCTTGAAAATGCTAAGGACAAAGATTGGCAAAGGCTCAAGACTCTTCATTTTCACTTTAGTGATCCAAGATCACATTGAGTCCATAGGAAAGACAATACTATTAAAAGGGGATGAGGTGTTCCTTAATTGTATACTTGCTCAAAGTGCTTAGTGATATTGCTCCAAAACCCTTAGTCACTTTCTCATTTCCACATATGTCCAAAACCTAAAGTCAAACTCGGCCCCACCGATTTGATCAATCCGGCGCCACCGAGTTCATTTGACATAGCCATAGCCAGAAACCCTAAGTAACTCAGCCACACTGATACGGATCTCGGTCTCACCGAGATGGCCTTGCAAACTCTCTATTGCCTGTTGCAATTGTTTCGGTCTCACTGAAATGTGCAATCGGTCCCATCGAGTTTGCTTGACCAAGTCTTTGTTTGCTCATTGCTGAAATCGGTCTCACCGAGTTTATGTGATCGGTCTCACTGAGATGAAGTTTTGCCCTAGCCCTAGCACATCGGTCCCACTAAATTGATCATGTCGGTCCCACCGAGATTCCTAATGTTCACATTTTGAACTGAATTGGTCTCACCAAGTTCTTATGTTCGTCTGACCGCGTTGGGTCAAATGTGTGTAACAGTTGGATTTTCTGTGGAGGATATATATACCCCTCCACCCCCTTATCCATTTGAGAGAGAGCCATCAGAACGTGCCTATACTTCCACTACTCATTTTCTGAGAGAGAACCACCTACTCATGTGTTGAGACCAAGACATTCCAATCCAACCACAAGAATCTTGATCTCTAGCCTTCCCCAAGTGGCTTTCCACTCAAATCTTCTTTCCACCATAGCCAAATATGTGTGAGAGAGAGTTGAGTGTTGGGGAGACTATCATTTGAAGCACAAGAGCAAGGAGTTCATCATCAGCACACCATCTATTACCTTTTGGAGAGTGGTGTCTCCTAGATTGGTTAGGTGTCATTTGGGAGCCTCCGTCAAGATTGTGGAGTTGAACCAAGGAGTTTGTAAGGGCAAGGAGATCGCATACTTCGTGAAGATCTACCCGAGTGAGTCCTTTGTGGGCGATGGCCATGGTGGGATAGACAAGGTTCCTTCTTCGTGGACCCTTCGTGGGTGGAGCCCTCCGTGGACTCGCGCATCCATTACCCTTCGTGGGTTGAAGTCTCCACCAACATGGATGTATGATAGCACCACCTATCGGAACCACGCCAAAAATCTCCGTGTCTTCATTGCATTTGCACACTCCAATACCATCCCTTTACTTTCTTGCAACTAGCATGTTTTACTCTGTCTGCTGCCTATACTCTTGCCATGCTTGCTTGAAGTGTATTGGTAATGTTAAAATTGTGCTAATATTTAGCCTCAACTTGAAAACATAAAAACTGCTACTTTTGCTTGAGGGTCTAATCACCCCCCTCTAGACACCTCTTCTCCGTCCTTTCAATTGGTATTAGAGCATTGGTCTCCATTGCCTTGGTTTAGTCACCTTTGGAGGAAGATGGATGTGTCTACGGTTGGGAGTATTAGACGTAGAGTGCCTATGCTTGACGGAGAGTTCTATAGTGCTTGGAAAAATGAGATGCTTGAGATTTTCAATGGATACAATTTGAACAAGTATATTACTAGCCCTTGTGCGCCTCCTATTGATCCCTTGCATCCTACCCTTGATGAGTATCTTGACATGACCCGTAATCTTAGAGCTATTAATCTTATCATAAGAGGATTGCCTAGAAATTTGCTTGTATGCTTGCCTACATTTGAATGTGCTTATACTATATGGAGATATCTTGAGGAACACTTTCCAAACTACTCTTTAAAAATTCTAGATGAGATTCTTCAAAAGTCCATAGCTTTTCATAAGATGAAACCTAGTGATCCTAAATTTGATGATTGTCTATTTGAGCTTCTTGATCTCACGCGTGCCAATGGAGATGTTGGAGTCATTAGTAGCATCATTTCTCAAGTCATTAGAATTCATAAAGATGCACATTGTCATGATCATAAATCTAATGAATCACTCTGTCTAGGTGATGATCAATCACAAGACGATGTTGAACATGGATATTATGATGAGGATGATGATAGTGACTTTGATCTTGATGAGTCAACGAGACACTTTGGTCTTATGGATAACCTTCATGGTTACATGGCCAGAGGAAAGGAAAGGGTTCATGATAGTGGATGTACCGATCACATGACTGGAGACAAGGATATGTTTTGAGAGCTTGCTGAAAATGATGGTCCCCAGAATTATGTCACTTTTGGTGATAACTCAAAGGGTAAGGTGGTTGGCCTTGGTAAGGTGGCCATCTCACATGACAACTCCATCCAAATGTTATGCTCGTTTAATCTCTTGGCTATAATTTACTTTCCGTATCTAGACTATTCGATTTCGGTTTCACTGTCCTATTTACTGAAGTAGATTGCCAAGTGTTTCGAAGAGATAATCATAATATGGTCTTTACCGATATACGTAGAGGTGATCTATACATTGTTGACTTCACTAAAAAGGCTCAACCTAGAACTTGCTTAATAGTTAAATCTTCTAAAGGTTGGTTGTGGCATAGAAGGTTAGGTCACGTGGGCATGCGAAATCTTGATAAGCTTATTAAAGGTGATCACATCCTTGGTGTTAAAGATGTTATAATTGACAAGGATATACTTTGCAGTGCTTGTCAAGCAGGAAAACAAGTTGGAGGAAGTCATCCCGTGAAGAACATCATGACCACAAGAAGACCACTCGAGCTACTTCATATGGATCTTTTTGGTCCCAACGCCTATAAGATTCTCGGTGGTAACTCATTCCTATTAGTCATTGTTGATTATTTTTTAAGATTTACGTGGCTGTTCTTTCTTGATGACAAATTGCAGGTCCAAAAGATCTTCAAGAACTTCGCTAGGAAGGCCAAAAATCAATTTGAAGTGAAGATCAATAAGGTTCGGAGTGACAACAGAACGGAGTTCAAGAACGCCAATGTGAATACCTTTCTTGATGAAGAAGAGATTTCACATGAGTCCTCGACTACATACACACCTCAACAAAATGGAGTTGTTGAGAGGAAGAACCGGACACTCATTGAGATGGCAAGAACTATGCTTGATGAATACTGACGCCAAGACATTTTTGGGCGGAAGCGGTCGAGACAACTTGTCATGCAACAAATCTTCTATATCTTCATAAGCTTCTTGGCAAGACGGCATACGAGCTCCTCACCGGTAACAAACCCCAAGTTGGATGCAGGCAGGAGTCGGTCGATGTGTGGAGTAATAGTAGTAGATGCAGAATTGTTTTAGTCTACTTGACATGGACGTGATGCCTATATGCATAATCATTGCCTTGGATATCATCATAACTTTGCGCTTTTCTATCAATTGCTCGACGGTAATTTGTTCACCCACCGTATTATTTTCCTTCAAGAGAGAAGCCTCTAGTGAAACTGAGGGAGTTTCGGACTAGGGGGTGTCCGGATAGCCAAACTATCATCTTCGGCCAGACTCCTGGACTATGAAGATACAAGATTGAAGACTTCGTCCCGTGTCCGGATGGGACTTTCCTTGGCATGGAAGGCAAGCTTGGCGATACGGTTATGTAGATCTCCTACCATTGTAACCGACCCGGTGTAACCCTAACCCTCCTCGGCGCCTATATAAACCGGAGGGTTTTAGTCCGCAGGACGAACAACAATCATACCATAGGCTAGCTTCTAGGGTTTAACCTCTCTGATCTCGTGGTAGATCTACTCTTGTACTACCCATATCATCAATATCAATCAAGCAGGAGTAGGGTTTTACCTCCATCGAGAGGGCCCGAACCTGGGTAAAAACATCGTGTCCCTTGTCTCCTGTTACCATCCGCCTAGACGCACGTTCGGGACCCCCTACCCGAGATCTGCGGTTTGACACCGACATTGGTGCTTTCATTGAGAGTTCCTCGTGTCGTCATCTTTAGGCCCGATGGCTCCTCCGATCATCAACAACGATGCGGTCTGGGTGAGACTTTCCTCCCGGACAGATCTTCAGATTCGGCGGCTTTGCCTCGCGGGCAATTAAGCAGGCCATCTAGAGCAGATTAAAGCTACGCCCACGCCATCAGTCGATTTGGAAGTTTAAACTACATGGCGGACGCCCGCGGAGATTTGATCTTCGACGGGTTCGAGCCACAGCCAAGTGCGCCGCACTGTCACGAAGGGCATGATCTAGCTCTGCCGTCGGACAGTGCCCTGGAGGCCGCGCAAGTGTCCGCTCCGACCATTAGCTCTGAGCCGACTGCGCCGATCGAGGATGGGTGGCTGGACATCGCCTTGGGGGCTGCTATCTCTATGACGATTGAGCCGAATACCAACCCTGTCCTTTGCGAAGCTTGTGACTCCAAGGTGCCGGACTCCTCTCCGGACTCAACCTTCATACCGCCAATCGAATCCGATTGGGCGCCGATCATGGAGTTCACTGCTGCGGACATCTTTCAGCACTCGCCCTTTGGCGACATCATAAATTCACTAAAGTCTCTCTCTCTACCAGGAGAGTCCTGGACGGACTATGGTCA
The DNA here is from genome assembly GCA_021437245.1 of Aegilops speltoides. Taxonomy (NCBI): domain Eukaryota; kingdom Viridiplantae; phylum Streptophyta; class Magnoliopsida; order Poales; family Poaceae; genus Aegilops; species Aegilops speltoides. Next base: position 350,957,283 of record CM038142.1, on the reverse strand, counting down.
GGAAGGTTGGGATGCGGACGATGAAGAAATTTGAAGCCCACGCACCACCCACTTCGTAGCCACTGTCGAAAGTTTAAACGACGTGCTCGACTTTGATTCCGAAGACATCGACGGTATGGACGACGAAGTAGAAGACAAACATGAACCAGCACCTATAGGGCACTGGACGGCCACCCCATCTCATGATGTATACATGGTGGACACACCTAAAGGAAGCAACAACGAGGAACAACGAGACGACACGAGGGATCATCCCCTCGAAAAGCAGTCAAAACGGTGACGTAAGCGCCGCTCAAAGTCCGGCCTCGACAAAGACAACAACCATTCAGACCCAGCCATAGAGCAGGGCGAACCGGTGGACGACGAACATACTATCAAGCAACCATCCGAACAGGACAACCTGGATAAACAGCCCATCCCCGGAGAAGATAACAGTCCGGACGATCTTACGCCGGACAAGTTACCGGAGCAGAAGAACCTCCACCAAAGGCTCGTCACCACTGCACGTAGCCTGAAGAAGCAGAAGCGGAAGCTCAAAACAGTGGAAGATGCGCTCAGAATTAGATGGAGCAAAGTACTCAACACCACAGACAAATACGGCGACAGTCGCCGAACAAAGAGCTACCCGAAGTGAAAACTACTGCCAGAATTTGATGAGGAGGCCGTAGAGCCACCACAATCAAAGAACAAGGAGACCACCCGGTCGGATAGACGACCCCATGGCAAAAATAGAGCGGCAAACGGCACCGCACACAAGCCAGCACACGATCTGCACACGGATTCGCATCAAAAATATGGCCCAGTTAGATCCATCTACGGGCCAAGAAAGCAAGCTCCAGTAAGCAATGGAACACGTCAAGTATCCGAATATTACGGTACACCTAAATATAGGGGTGCCGCACATCCCCTATGTTTCACCGATGAGGTTCTGGATCATGAATTTCCATCGGGATTCAAGCCCGTAAACATAGAGGCATATGACGGAACAACAGACCCTGGAGTCTGGATTGAGGATTACATCCTCCACATACACATGGCCAGAGGAGATGACCTTCACGCCATAAAATACTTACCCCTCAAGCTCAAAGGGCCAGCCCGGCATTGGCTCAAAAGCCTCCCCGAAAACACCATTGGAAGTTGGGAAGAGCTCGAGGATGCTTTTCGGGCAAATTTTCAAGGGACCTATGTCTGATCTCCGGACACAGACGATTGAAGTCACGTAACTCAACAGTCCGGAGAGTCAGCCTGAAAATTCCGGAACATATTCCTTACTAAAAAGAACCAAATAGTCGACTATCAGGACACCGAAGCCTTAGCAGCTTTCAAACACAACGTCCGAGACGAATGGCTCGCCAGACACCTCGGCCAAGAAAAGCCAAGAACAATGGCCGCATTAACAAGCCTCATGACCCGCGTTTGTGCGGGAGAGGATAGCTGGCTGGCAAGATGCAGTACCAGTGACCCAAGTACATCCAAAGTTAGGGATGGAAACGGGAAACCACGACGCAGCAAGGACCAGCGCTGGACCAAGGGCAACAGCCCAAAGAGCACGACAGTCAATGTCGTATTCAATAGCTCCCGGCATAATCATAAAAAACAGCCCCTAAGGATAACAGGGACGAGCTATCTAACTTAAACAAAATCTTGGACAAGGTATGCCAAATCCACAGTACCCCCGGGAAGCCTGCAAATCATACCCACAGAGATTGTTGGGTCTTCAAGCATCCGACAAACTCAACGCCGAACACAAGGGGCTCGACACACCAAGCGAGGATGATGACGAACCCCACAAGCAGAGCACCGGAAATCAAAAGAATTTCCCACAAGAAGTCAAAACAGTAAACTCACTTTACATGACAAAAGGGAAAAACAGAACGACGCCCATAGAGATACGCGCCATACGGCCTATCCTAGAGGAGTCCCGCCACTGGTTGTCAAAACCAATCACTTTTAACCATTAGGATTACTCTAGAAGTATCCGGAATGTAGGATGGACTGCCTTGATATTAGATCCGATAATCGACAGACTCCAATTTACACAAGTCTTAATGGACGGCGGCAGTGATCTAAACCTGCTATATAAGGACACAATCCACAAAATGGGGATAGACCCAACCAAAATTCGCCATAGCAACACTTCCTTTCAAGGGGTAATGCCAGGCCAATATGCCCATTGTACGGGCTCTCTATTGCTAGAAGTTGTGTTCGGCTCACCCGACAACTTCCGCCGCGAAAATTTAACCTTCCACCTCGCCCCATTTGCAAGCAGCTATCAAGCACTACTGGGGCGCGAAGCTTTCGCCCGCTTTAACGCAATACCACATTATGCATCCCTCACACTTAAAATGCCCGGTCCACGAGGCATCATCTCCTTAAAGGGGAATATCGAGTGTTCCTCGATCGCGGAAGACTGTGTGACTGCCTTGACGGCCACACACTAAACTGGCTTCACTAACCCAAGCACCCAAACAGGTCGTTCAGACCCCGGACATGGTTAGACGAGTCCGGCGTAAACATATAGGGGCTTATCAGCCGCACACCCTCGCACTAGGGGCTCCGTGCATATACAGCAAGAGACAATAAAGCTCAATTTTATTCATTTTTTGAAACGTACTTTGTTTATTTAATAGAACGTACATTTTTGCATGATCTTTTTCAACTAAGTTCCTCTCTTTTTCAGATGAACACTGTGCGACACCCATCCAGGATACGGCACAACGGAGACACAGGCGCTGACGTGTAGTAGGGACCCGTTGCAAGGATTCTTTTCAGATTAAGACCCTGCGTAAACCTTATATTTAGGAACGGAGGGAGTAGTTTATATTGAATTATTGATAACCACGCAACAAGCCACGCATGTATAGGACGCATGCAGCCACGCATGTACACAAGCCAACACACTAACTCCATCCGATCCAACTCATGCACATACGCGCACAGCATGGAGCACACAACACACGTACACAAGACGTGCATGCACACACGCTCGGCCATAGAATGCACGTGAATAACACATGCATGCACACACACTCGGCTGCATGGAGGCGCGCGCCATCCGCGGCGACATTCGGTTCGTCGTGCTACGGTGAAGCTCGCACGCAACGGCGCATACGCATCTCTTGCGGCACCTCTTTGATGTCGTTGCTCAACTACTAGTCGAAGACGAAGACGACCGCAGCCTCGGCCTTAGAGCTAGCATCGATGGAAAAACACGCACGCTGCACGCACACGAGCACATACGGAGTGCCCACGACGTGGTGGTGGTGCGTCCCCAGTCACCTCTACTCCTTCTGCGCACGTTGTCTATCAAGGCGGCTTCATGCTAATGATGATGTGGGTGAGACCTTCTAGGACTCAGATGATGATGAGGAAAATTATGAGACACGAGGTGACGTACACCGTCAAGGTCCACGGTCAAGGGGTTGCTAGTAAGTGCTTAGATGTGCTTAGAGCAAGTACAATAGAGCCGAGTCAGCGGGCTATAGGAATAAACTAGTATATTTCTGCTTAGTTGGAGGAAAGAGAAGAGGAGAGAGAAGGTAAGCGGGCTCTTCATGAAGAGCCAGCTCTAGCACGTGCTCCTAGGCACTTTGTGAGAATGAAAGGTGGGCCCATAATAAAAAAGTACTCCGTCCGTTCCGATTTACTCGTCGTGGTTTTAGTTCAAATTTGAATTAAAACCACGACGAGTAAATCGGAACGGAGGGAGTAGTACACTCTTTTGATCTACTATTGTACATGTTGACTATAAGATGGGCTGTAGATGACATGGCACTGGCTTATAGCCAGCAGCTGGCTATACTATTAATGCTCTTTAGATGAGGTGCTAAGTGCATTAAATGGCTTAGTAACTCAAGTCTTCAATGCATAGGTGCTTAGTTTATTGGTGCCACATCATATTTTATGCCTACGTGGCAGGCTTAGCAGCTATACATGGTGGAGCACTGGGAGAGGCCAAGGCTGGTCATAGTGGGGAGTAACTTATACTGTAACATATTACTATGTTACTCTAAACATCTATATAAACCGGAAAGGAGGAGTAGTAACATAGACTAGTGTCATATGCGAGTATGGGAGCACATGATATTTCCCGTCCGGACCGATCCCAAGTTGGCTTCTCACCTTCTTTGCCCAACAAAACCCTCCCCCCCCGCGTCGCTTCCGCCAGCCACCGGTGGCCCGCCGCCCACATTGATGGCAAGTCGAGGCGACGCGACCTCTCATCGCTTCATTGTTGAAGTGGCGCGTCGACCGAGGGCACCGCCCGCTGCACGCCCGGCATTTCAGACTACACAGTGGATAGTAACTTTAGAGCAAGTACTACAATTAGATGACATAAGCAGACTATAAGGATTTAAATATGGTATTTGTGCTTAGTTGAAGGAGAGAGAAGAGGAGAGAGAAGAGAAGCGGATTGTAAATGTGTAGCCGGTTGTACTCCAACATACTTTGTGAGACAAAAGGTGGGGCCATTATTAATGATATTGTATTTATACTAAAGGGACTAACGTCCGCCTTAATTACTCCGTTTTTTTGAGACAAACCTTGGTGGGGCTATTATTGACTTTTTTTTGAGCTATTATTGACTTGGACGTGGGGTTTGGGGGCCAAAGGCCTACTATTATACTCGCACGACCGACCTAACATGCTCTACCCTAGCTGCCGCTGTATCATATGGTTTCACGCCATTCCAGATCTTAGCGCCGCAACGCAATTCTTCTCCAGTCCTCCTTCCGGCATGCACCGCGAGAAGGGACATCAGTCCTCCGAACCCCGCCTTTCGTGATCCTGTATGGGAGAGGGGCGATCAGGTTTTTGGGGAGCACACTCCTGTGACTGCTGCCAGCGATGACTTCCTCAACGACAGCCTTCTTCCCCGACCTCGGTAACCTCTTCATCAATGACATGAGTGACAACATCAACCACATCGGTTCTGCTCCCGCTATACAGTATGCGATTCTGTCCTCCTGGTTTAGTCCGCATCATTACGTTGATGTTTGCAGTTGTCGTCATGATCTATTTACTGCTGATTAGGATTAAACCTCATACTAAATTGCTCATATATTCAACAATCCAATCCAAAAACCTGATTACAGGCAATTTACTCCGAGTGGTTTTGCTACGCTTTTAAGGGGGTGCAATATAAAAGGTGGCGCACAAGAGCAGTATATTGGTTTCAGATCATGTACTGCTATGACGCCACTAAGGGTAAGCCTGAGGGCGATCTTAATCCTACACAGCAGGAAGCTTTTCAGAACATGGATACCCTCTTCAAAGCCGCCCTGCTGAGTGTTCTTGACGATTCTATTGTGGATTCGTATATGTCGTTTGACTGCGGCAAAGACATGTGGGCTGCGCTCGAGGCCATGTTTGGGCCCTCGGTACCGCAACGAGTTATGCGTCATGGAGCAATTTTGTGACTACAAGATGGCTGATGAGCGCTCTGTTGTTCAGCGGACTCATGAGATACAGTCACTCTCTAAGGAACTTGAGTACTTTAAGTGTGTGTTGCCGGACAAATTTGTTGATGGGACCATCATTGCCAAGATTCCACCTTCGCGGAACGATTTTGCTACTTATCTGAAAACCAAGAGACATGAGTTTTCTGTTTTGGATCTCATTAGCACTCTTAATTTTGAGGAGAAGGCGAGAGCAAAAGACACACGTGCTCGGGTCGCTGAGGGAGCTTCTAGTGCCCACATGGTACACGAGAAGAACTTCCAGCCCAACCAACCCCAAAACAACAAGAACGAATCTCAGGGGAAAGGCAAGTTTGATGCAAAGAACAAGCCGTCACATTCTACCAACTTCAAGAAGAATTCTCATAACGGGAAGGGATACAAACCTCAATTTTGGTAGCACCACACAAAATTTATATGGCTGCATCTACCTGCTGTCAGCTAACCTCATGGTGCTCCAGGTATTCCTACATTCGTAGGTACAATGAGCACCGCAAGGTGAAATTAGCTTATTCGTACGTTGACTTGCTGAATGCAGTGTGGAACGATCCTGTTATGTGTGGAGGAGCAAACAAGCAGCGCAGCCGAAGGTGGAAATCAACCAAGGACTTATGAAATTATATATAATCTTCCTTAGGCAGGTCAGTATCCCCTTCGTCCAGATGATCGTGTTTTGTCATGCCGAGCTATTGATATCTGCTACTATTTTGCAACACCGTTTAAGTATAGCTACTGTTTTCCTATCTTTTCAGATTCAGGACAATGAATATGATTCCAGGGGAACTGCACAATATGGACCCATGTTGAGTCATCTCTATTGCCTCATGTGTTTGCTGCAAATGTGTTAGCATCAATTGCAAGATCAGGCAGCTAGCTAGCTGTGGAGTTGCTAACATGCTCAAAGTGCTCGCAACATTGAGAAGAAATAAGCATGCCCAGGAAATTAATGCGTGCGCAGGGAGGCCCTTTGCTTAGAGAAGCATCGACCGATTTTCTTTATTTCCACACCTTCTCATAGCTTTGTATTGGTTATGGTATGGTGAATCATTGAGATGCATAGACATGCTGAACTTCTGTTCTTCTGAATGTTAGTTTAATGTGAGTGTCTACATCTAGTACCGCATCCTCTAATTTGGTGGATGCACACAGAGAAAATAAATCTCCTTAATTTACTCCATAACCACCCTATTAAATAGGCCTAGTAACAAACCAGGTGCATGCAGTGATCGGCGGGCACATGCATCCTGCATGCATCGCCAGTTAGCCAAGCCCATGCGCCAGCTCCAATGCAGCAACGCAAAAGAAGAGAGCGGTTCTTGAGAAAAAGCGAGTAGTTAGTGCAGCGGGCCTTATAAACACGAACAACCCGCTCTCCCACTTCCGCCTCCCCACCTAATTCCCCCCGCTCCCCAATCTTCCTCACTCGTCCAGAAAACCCCGCTCACCTTCATCCTCACTCGTACAGAAAACGCCAGCTCCTCTTCTTCCACTCCTACAAAAATCCCCAGCCCTCCTTCCCCACTCGCATTGCCACTAGGCTCGTCTCTGGCTACTCTGCTCAAACCCGTGAGCTCGGCGCGACACCCACAAGGAAAATGGAGTCGGCTGGCCCTAGCACCAAGAAGATGAGGCTCTCGCCAGGCGGCGCTTGGTTGTAGATCCCTTTTCGGCCAGGGGAGAAGCGGCGAGCCCCCCCCCCACCCGGATCTGAGGAACCGGTAGAATCTCTGGTGGACCGCATCAGCGATCTCCCGGGCATCATCCTTGAGGAGATCATCTCGCTTCTCCCCACCAAGGATTGCTGCCGCACACAAGTCCTCTCAACTCGGTGGCGCCCTCTATGGTGCACCGCGCCCCTAAATCTCGACTGTCGTCAGATATATGTCCTTCCTGAATTTGATCTCCTCAGAGCCATCATCTCTTCTCACCAGCAGGGCCCCACTCAATGCCTCTGCATCCCGACAAGCTACCTGCTATCCATACCCGGCAAGGTGGACGCTTGGCTGACATCCCCTGATTTTGGAAAACTCCAGCAGTTTGAGTTCTACCATTACCACGAAAGTTTCATACCACGAACGTACCAAGAATTCGTGCCCACACCACCATTGTCCATCTCGCGGTTTTCCTCCTCTCCCCACACCACCACCTTCGCCCGGTGCCATCTACTAGACGATCTGGTACAAATGCTTCAACTCCCACTGCTAAAAAAACTTTCTCTTGTGGTGGTTTATCTGTCGGAGGCCTCACTGCACAACATCATCCACTCCAGTTGCCCTGCCATGGAGCGCTTGCTGATTGTTTTGGGAATAGAAATCGGTATCAGTTGTCTCCAAATAAAGTCGCCTCACCTTAAAAGCATTGGAATTTGTTTTAAAGGACAGCAACTCATCATCGAAGATGCCCCTTCACTTGAAAGGTTGCTCCTTCATAATTGTTATACACCTTCGAAATAAGCGTAGCCTCTCTGCTAAACCGGAGACCTTCGTGTAATTCGTGACCCGTTTAATAATCACAAGGAGTTGGTGTTTGGCTCCTCACTTTTTCAGGTACCGTATATTATCATCTACACATTAGTAAGCATATGCTGCATTTTTCATTTGTGCGCATAAGTTTTATATCATCTTGGAGTACACTTTGGGTACTAATATTATGTTATATGCTCAATGAAGAGTTCGTCCATTGATAGCCTATCAATGCTGCTGGATCCTGTCAAGATCATATATATCAAAATGTATAGTTTTGATCTGGACATAATTATTGGCTTGCTGCGATGCTTTCGATCTCTGGAGAATTTATACATAGAGGTGATGATTTCATGCACATTGAAAGCCCGCATATATTGTACTAGAATTAAGCTGTTCACCGTATGCCGTTCTTTCGACATACTCTTTTTACACCTTAACTGTTTTCAATCTTCATGTCTACTTAGGCGTAACCACATGGAGAAAAACATATAACCAATCGCTATGTAATAAGCACAAGGATTTTCTCAGTTCTCATGACATTCGTTTGAGGACAATAACGATGGGACGATATGCATCCAACCGAGCAAACAAAAGCTTTGTCACATTCTTCTGTTGAATGCGAGGTTACTATTGTCCATGAGGCTTAATTTTTACAGCACGAGATTTCTCACGGACGAACATGTTGAACAGCAAAAAAAGAAGTTTTTGGTGGACAAATGGGCTTCTAAACGTGCTCGGCTTCTATTTACAATAAGTTCTAGACATCCTGAAATAATTTTTTTGCACAGGATGTTGATTTTATGGATCGAACCGATCCATTTGTTTGTGACCGCAAAAAGAGTGGTTGGGTTAGATGTTCTTGTCATGTTCAATCTGGGTTTTGTCTAAAATTTGATGAACAATTAATCCTTGGGCTTTTGTACCATTTGTATGCTTGACTTGCATGTTGTTGCCCTCGTACTCCCCCACCGCCACTACACCGCCGCATCTTCCATGGCTCTTTGTTCATTCCGTCCCGAGGCCTTGCGTCGTTCTTCGCCTTTGGTTAGCTCATCGTGCCCGCTGCCGTCTGGCGTTGTCAAGATGGTCAACAACCAAGAGGAATCAAGAGATGACTGTGACGTGGAGAGGTCGACGGTGAGGACCCACGAGGTCATTGCATTTTGCAAGCGTGTGCCTCATTATTACAAGCCGAAAAATACTTCCTCCTAATCTTTTGACAACTAGGTTCCACGCCATTGTCAATGTAGTCAATAAACGAGAAAATTACACAACGCGGATAACACAGGACCCAAAGCAGCTCGCCCGCTTGTTTTTCGTTTGAGACGGAGCTCAATCTCAATTGTACACTTGCGGGGGTCAGGGTCCGTCTAGCCCACGCTTACGCTTTTATTAAGCACATGATGAGCCCAGTTGATATATTTTTTCTTTCTGAAATTGGCTAGCCTAGTTCTTTTTTTTGGAGAATTCCAAAACCAAGGCCTACTTGCTTTTCTCAGCCCTACTGGGCTGCAAATCTTTCAAGACGAGGAGGGATGTAAGTAGTAAGAAATGGGCTTCCCCAGAAAATGGGCTATAAGTTGTAAGAAATGGGCTATAAATTTTTAAACCAAAGCCAATCAGCAATTGCATTAAAATATCATTTTTTCAGGATTTCTCTACTCTCTACTCTTATAAAAACCAAGGCCAATTGGCAATTACATTAAAATATCATCTTTTCTCCCACAAGATAAACTACTCATACAAATGCATCTTCATGTTCCGTGCAACGAACGGGCATCTTGCTAGTTAAGATTCTAAATTTCATTCATTTTTTTGCGGAGAATTGTTTTTTGAATTTTATTTTGATATAATTTTTTGAAAATTATTTTTAATGTGACTCGAAATTTCGTGATTAAAAGAGTTCGGACCCCACCAAAATATGCAAAATTTCGTTGAATTTTTAGCGAAGGCTTTCGAATATATGGTCTGTAATGCTAATAAAAAGAATATGGGCTTCAAATATCCTTAAGAATTAGCAAATGGGCTGTAAATTATTGAAAATAATGGCTAATGGGCTGTATGCTGTTTTCCACACTGGAGGCTGACTTCTGGGCCTACTAGGTTGAAGATGACGCTGTCCTAATTTTTTTACGCGGACGCAAGGCTTTGTCAACTTAGTCAACACACAGCAATGACTGTTGGATGTCCATCCAACGGCCGCCGTGCTTCTTCAATCTCTAATCTTCTGCTCGGCCGCCCAAACCAGCCAAGTGGACTGCTGCTCCTCCTCCCGTGGCTGGTTATGCTTGCCGGCCATCCTCTAACCACCCACACATCTGTTATTTTCCGTGACGTCGGCCTCACCCGCAATCGACCGGTCAGCCGTTCTCCCCTCGGCAGGCATCCGCGCGGTGGCTTCGCCCGCCTCAGGTGGTTCTCTTCTGGGCCTCACCCTCGCTCACCGCGTTTGTGCTCTGGGTGCGGCGAGGTCAACATGGTCAACAAACAACATCCATCGGAAGAGGTCGACAATAGGGGCCCACACAGGAAAATGCCTCCTTATTACGCCAAGAAAATAATGATTCCTCCACGATAGCTGGGACCCACCGGAAGAACCTCAGATTTCGTGAAAAACGTTCCCCATTGTCGGCTCGGACCCACCGGAAATGCCTCCTTATTACGCACAAAAATGAATACTCCCCGCTAGCCGGACTCACCTTGGTGGGAGGCTGACTTGTGGGCCTACTAAGTTTACGGGACGGAGGGCTTTGTCAACTTAGTCAATATGAACGATTCTAGCTCCAAAGGACCGTGACGATGTCCATCCAACGGCCGTAGTGCTTCTTCAACCTCTGGTCTTCGTGCTCGGCCGCCCAAAGCAGCGTCGGTCGTGCCGCATGCTCCTGCCTCCCGTGGCCGGCTGTGATGCCGCGGAGGCCTCACTGCCCCCTACTACTCCCACCGCTGGCCAGGCCATCCCTCTACTCACCCACACCCCCTATTATTCTGCGGTGACGACAGCCTCACACCGCAGCCAAAACAGTGAACCCTCGTACTCCTCTTCGCGTGGGCATCCACTGCTGCGTCTTCCCCGGCTCCGCGTCGTCCCCTTCCTAGGCCTCGTCGTCGTCCACCGCCGTGGTGCTCTCGGCGCGACGCGGTCAATGTGGTCAATGACCGACTTCCATCGGAAGGGTACTGTGCGTGGAGAGGCTGACAGATGGGTCCACGACGGCCGCAAGGAAGTGCCTCCTTATTACGTGCAAAAGAATTATTCCTCCACCTGACAGCAGGGACCCACTGGACGGGCCACCATATTTCGCAAAAAAATGTTTCCTCCTGACTGCTGGGACCCACCAGCTACACCTTTGCATGCAAGGAAGTGTGTCCGGTCAAAATAAAAACGATTCGCCCCCCTGACTACTGGGACCCACCAGCTACATCTTCACACGCAAGGAAGTGCCTGACAGTCGGGACCCACCTGGTCGAAGCGTACATAGTGTTGTCATTCTGGTCACGAACATGTACGTACATATATACTGGTCGATGTAGAGGCGCACACGTGTCATAGTAGAGGCGCGCACGTAGCATGTACACATACGTACAACGGCCAGGGTGCAAGAAAGAAAATACGGCCACGTATGTGTACATACTGGGCGGGTCTCGAACGCCTACTCGCAAGACACGCACGGGCGAGGGCTCGTGTACATGGCTGGGTTGGAACGGAGAAACAACATTGTCGTCGTGTTCATGGGGAGGCAACGGAATGCGTCGTGTTCATGGGGAGGCAACGGAATGCGTCGTGTTCATCGGGAGGCAACAGAACGCGTGGGAGCCAACCGGCTGGGTCGGAACGGAATGCGTGGTCGTATTCATCGGGAGGGCTTGGACGGAACAGGCGATGGAAACGAGGCCTGGCGTAGCGCAGAACGGAGGAAATGGACCTCCTACGGTCGAAACGGGGGTCCTGTTGATCGGGAGGGGTCTGGAGTACCGTAAAACGGAGGAAACGAACCTCCTACAGTCGAAACAGGGGTCCTGTCAATCGGGAGGGTGTGGCATACCGCAAAACGGACAAAACGGACCTCGTACGGTCGAAACAGGGTTCCTGTTGATCAGGAGGGGTGTGGCGTACCGCAAAACAGACGAAACGGACTTGTGTTGGAGCGCTATGGTCGAAACGGGGGTCCTGTTCATGAGGAGGGGTGTGGCGTACCACAAAACAGGACTCCACGGGATACTGTTCATCTCCACCGTCAACCTCCTCCAGCCTCCACGGCCTCCTGTTCATCCAGCCTCCACCGCGCGCTACTCCACCTCTTCGCTCAACCACCCCGCACGGGCACCCTCCACCGCTCATGCTCATCCAACCCTACACACCACAGGGTCCTGTTCATCCAGAGGCAACGCCACCGCTCACTGTTCATCCAACCCCCCCGCAATGCTCACTGTTCATCCAATCGATCGGCTTTAGTTAGCAGCAGTAGTGAAGGAATCGCTTGATCGGTTCAGTTAACAGCCATCGATCAATCGCTCGGGTTCAGTGCGTAGCCTGTAGTGCAATCGCTCGGGTTCAGTTAGAGCCCAATGCCTCGTTCGGGTTCGGTTAGAGCCAACGCCTCACACACGCGCGCGTACGTGTACGAGAGAAACGCGCATCGCTCGGCTCCCGACCTCCCACCGTAACAGGGAACTCCCTGAAATTTTCCTCGCCCTCGCTTCTACCACGGTTTTTACCATCATGGACGGCCCAAAGAATGTCATGCAGCTGCGTCTCCGGCCCGCCCGGGATGAAAAGCCCATTTTTTGTCATGATTTCTTTGTCATAGAAGTAGGAGCCCACCATATCTATGATGATACCGGGTTTTGCCACAATTATGGTCATAGAAGTGTCATATGTATGACAGAAAAAAAATTCATTCGGCCCAAAATGTCACGCATGTGTCTTTTTTTTTGTAGTGACCGGACAGTGGTCAAGAACATCCTGAAATACCTGAAAAGGACTAAGGATATGTTTCTCGTTTATGGAGGTGAAAAAGAGCTCGTTGTAAACGGCTACGTCGATGCAAGCTTTGACACTAATCCAGATGACTCAAGTCACAAACCGGATACGTATTTTTATTGAATGGAGGAGCTGTCAGTTGGTGCAGTTCCAAGCAAAGCATCATGGCGGGATCTACGTGTGAAGTGGAGTACATTGTTGCTTCGGAAGCAGCAAATGAAGGAGTTTGAATGAAGGAGTTCATATCCGGTCTAGGTGTCATACCTAGTGCATCGGGTCCAATGAAAATCTTTTGTGACAATACTGGTGCAATTGCCTTGGCAAAGGAATCCAGATTTCACAAGAGAACCAAGAACATCAAGAGACGCTTCAATTCCATCCATCATCAAGTGTCGGAAGGGAACATAGAGATTTGCAAGATACACACGGATCTTAATGTTGTAGACCCGTTGACTAAGCCTCTTCCACGAGCAAAACATGATCAACACCAAAGCTCCATGGGTGTTAGAATCATTACTATGTAATCTAGATTATTGACTCTAGTGCAAGTGGGAGACTGAAGGAAATGTGCCCTAGAGGCAATAATAAAGTTATTATTTATTTCCTTATTTCATGATAAATGTTTATTATTCATGCTAGAATTGTATTAACCGGAAACTTAGTACATGTGTGAATACATAGACAAACCATATAGTCCCAAGTATGCCTCTACTTGACTAGCTCATTAATCAAAGATGGTTATCTTTCCTAACCATAGACATGTGTTGTCATTTGATGAACGGGATCACATCATTAGGAGAATGATGTGATGGACATGACCTATCCGTTAGCTTAGCATTATGATCGTGTTAGTTTTATTGCTACTGTTTTCTTCATGACTTATACAAGTTCCTCAGACTATGAGATTATGCAACTCCCGAATACCGGAGGAACAGTTTGTGTGCTACCAAATGTCACAACGTAAATGGGTGATTATAAAGGTGCTCCATAGGTGTCTCCGAAGGTGTTTGTTGGGTTGGCATAGATCGAGATTAGGATTTGTCACTCCATGTTTTGGAGAGGTATCTGTGGGCCCTCTCGGTAATACTCATCACTATAAGCCTTGCAAGCATTGTAACTAATGAGTTAGTTGCGGGATGAAGTATTATGGAACAAGTAAAGAGACTTGCTCGTAACGAGATTGAACTAGGTATTGAGATACCGATGATTGAATCTCGGGCAAGTAACATACCGATGACAAAGAGAACAACGTATGTTGTTATGCGGTTTGACCGATAAAGATCTTTGTAGAATATGTAGCAACCAATATGAGAATCCAGGTTCCGCTATTGGTTATTGACCGGAAGTGAGTCTCGGTCATGTCTACATAGTTCTCAAACCCGTAGGGTCCGCACGCTTAACATTCGATGACGATCGGTATTATGATTTTATGTGATATGATGTACCGAAGGTTGTTAGCAGTCCCGGATGTGATCATGGACATGACGAGGAGTCTCGAAATGATTGAGACATAAAGATTATATATTGGACGACTATATTCGGATACCGGGAGTGTTCCGAAGAAGTTTCGGATAAAACAGGAGTACCGGGGGTTATCAGAACCCCCCCCCCCCGGGAAGATATTGGGCCTAATGGGCCTTAGTGGAGAAGAGAGACGGCCGGCCAGGATGTGGCGCGCGCCCCCCTTGCCCTAGTCCGAATTGGACAAGGGGAGGGGTGGCGCCCCCCTCTCCTTCCTTCTCTCCACCTCCTCCTTCCCCCTTCTCCTTGTTGGAATAGGAAGGGGGGCTAACATACTTGGAGTAGGATTGCCCCCCTTGGCGCGCCTCCTCCCCTGGCCAGCCTCCTCCTCCCTCCCTCCTTTATATACAGGGGAAGGGGGCACCCCATAAACACACAAGTTGATTGTTTAGCCGTGTGCGGTGCCCCCTGCACAGATTATCACCTCGGCCATATCGTCATAGTACTTAGGCGAAGCCCTGCACCGGTAACTTCATCATTAACATCACCACGCCGCCGTGCTGACGAAACTATCCCTTGACCTCAGCTGGGTCTAGAGTTTGTGGGACGTCACCGAGCTGAATGTGTGCAGATCGCGGAGGTGCCGTACCTTCCGTGCTAGGATCGGTCAGATCATGAAGACATACGACTACATCAACCGCGTTGTCATAATGCTTCCGCTTTTGGTCTACGAGGGTACGTAGACAACACTCTCCCCTCTCGTTGCTATGCATCACCTAGATAGATCTTGCGTGATCGTAGGATTTTTTTTTGAAATTACCGCGTTTCCCAACAATTCCAACTAGTAGTGATGATCATAACACCTCTATTAAGATGCTTAAAGAAGTTATTTTTCCGAGGTTTGGAGTCCCTAGATACTTAATGACTGATGGTGGTTCACATTTTATTCATGGTGCTTTTCGAAAAATGCTTGCTAAATATGATGTTAATCATAGAATTGCATCTCCATACCATCCACAGTCTAGCGGTCAAGTAGAATTGAGTAATAGAGAGCTTAAATTAATTTTTCAAAAGACTGTTAATAGATCTAGAAAGAATTGGTCCAAAAAACTTGATCATGCACTATGGGCCTATAGAACTGCATATAAAAATCCTATGGGTATGTCTCTGTATAAAATGGTTTATGGAAAAGAATGTCACTTACCTCTCGAATTAGAACATGAGGCATATTGGGTCATTAAAGAGCTCAATTTTGATTTCAAACTTGCTGGTGAGAAGAGGCTATTTGACATTAGCTCACTTGATGAATGGAGAACCCAGGCCTATGAGAATGCCAAACTGTTTAAAGAAAAAGTTAAAAGATGGCGTGACATAAGGATACAAAAGCGTGAGTTTAATGTAGGTGATTATGTTTTGCTATTCAACTCTCCTTTAAGATTTTTTGCAGGAAAACTTCTCTCTAAATGGGAAGGTCCTTACATTATCGAGGAGGTCTATCATTCCGGTGCCATAAAAATCAACAACTTCGAAGGCACAAATCCGAAGGTGGTGAACGGTCAAAGAATCAAACATTATATCTCAGGTAATCCCATAAATTTTGAAACCAATGTTATTGATACCGTAACCCCAGAGGAGTACATAAGGGACACTTTCCATAATGTTTTAGACTTCAAAAAGGAATAGGTATGTGGTACGGTAAATAAACCGACTCCAAAATAGTTCTGGTAGCATTTTTTCTCCGTTTTGGAATATTTAAGAAAATAGGAAAATAAGTAGTCCGGAATAGACACGAGGCAACCACGAGGGTGGAGGGCGCGCCCTACCCCCTGGGCGCGGCCCCCTGCCTCATGGGCACCTCGTGTGCCCTCCGGACTCTGTTTTCTTGCACGATACTTCTTTTGGTCAGTCAAAATTCATTATATAATCTCCCGAAGGTTTTGACCACTATACCATGACAAAATCCTCTACTTTTGTTTCGAGCTGTTTTTCTGACAGATCTAGATCACCATGACATCTTCAAGCGCCCCCAAGGACAAGTTTTTAGAGAAGGTCATCAACCCCTACCTCGTGGAGGTGCTGCAACACCCTCAAACCATTGAGATGCGCAAGGGGGTGCTGCACATCCGCGATGTTGAGGGACCAAGGAGGACCGGAAGCATGGAGACAAGACTCGAAGCAATGGAGCAACAAGTTTTCAAGTGCCAAGGGATGGTGGAACGCGGACTCAACGCCAACCACATGATGGTCGCGGAGTTCACCAACAACCACAAGCTGGAAGCCAAGAACTTTGGGGAGAATGTCTTCAAGCTTTACGAGAAGATCGAGCACCTCCAATCCCAGATCTATGACCTGCAATACCATGTCAGGACCCCGACTCAATGTCACATCGATCTAGCCTGTAACACCTCATATCACTTTGCGGCCTCACGCACGGTATTCCCACGGGTGTCGCCTTACCTTTGCCCGGGACCGTTTGCGCCTTTTAGCACACGTATATGATAGTGTCGCTAGCATCCATATGAAAAGAAGCCCGGGCTGACATGGCTAGTCGTAAACCCAAAGTGGCACAGACTTACGAGGACATGCATCCATGACCCAAAGATCGAGCGTGTCGGTCATCACAAATAAGTTCGGGCTGTAGCACTGGGCTAGCAGACTCGATAAACCGGGCAGAAGGGCTAACAGGACTCCGACTCAATGCGTGACATTTCCCGAAGGGATGACCACGAGAACGAAGAAGGACACATGCCGACCAGCCTAAGTGTTCCGGAGCAAGTAGCAAGCTACCATGGCTCGATGGAAACACTAGGAGACATTTCCGTAAGAGAGGCTACTAAAGATAAACAACTAGATAGTCGATCCCACACATACCAAGCATTTCAATCATACACACAATATGCTCGATATGTGCAAATACAACAAGGCATCACAACATGACTCTATGACACAAGTACTTTATTTAAAGGCTCGGTGAGCCATACATAGCATACACACAAGTACGGGTCACACGACCCACATTCAAGTCATACAAGCATACAAGCCAACAGCGGAAGTGTTTTGTCTGAGTACAGACAACTAGTAAAATAAAAGAGGCTTGGGTAAGCCTAGCTATACTACATGGTCCTTCACATGCTCAGGATCACCACCTAGGCCTTAGTCAACTCATCGATGTCAACGTCTATGAAGAACCCGTCGGAAGGGGTTGTGGCATCTTCTGAAAAATGTAAATTAAAGCAACATGAGTACAAAGGTACTCAGCAAGACTTACATCAGATCCTACATACATGCACATTATCAAGAAGGGTTGGTGGGGTTATTGCAGCAAGCCAGCTTTGACTCTTGGCTAAGCTATCCTATGAGACTCCAACTTGAAATAGATTTGCGCACTCGAGGCCACTACTCACCACTTCAATACACTACCGAGGATCCACCTCCGTCTTCCTACGGAAGAGCCATCCTCGGCACTCACGCTTATCTTGAGGCTTTTAGTAGTTTCCATTTACTTGTCTATGAACTGTATAGGCAACCAAGTAGTCCTTTACATGACGCTGCTATTCAATAGATGATGTTAACCTGCGGGTGTACTTCTTCATACATGTTTTCACCACTTAGCACTTGCACACGACATGTGCTCGGCAGACTTCAAGCGAAAGCCGACGTGGGTGTAGACCACGACATACCTAGACACTCAAGTCTCTAGTCCAGGTTTATCGCCTATTCGGGTTTCATCCATGAGGAGATCTGACCGGAGTTTCGCTCACAGCCCCAAACGATGTGAGCAGGGTTCCCGAGACACCAAACGGGCATCCGGTACACCGTGCCACGTACCTACCGCATCACAGCCCACCCCTACGGTCAGCGCTGTCCATGGCCTCCAGTAGGCTACAAACACCAGAAACTACTTGCAACTCCTGGACAGAGGACTAGGGTGAATAAGAAGTCGAGCGGGGTCATATTTCAGGGCCCAATGTATGGTAGTAGCTAATTCTTAAATCACACATACAGATCTCAGTGCTTAAGGACGGCCTCAATGAAACAACCCACCATGTACTCCTACATGGCCTCTCATCGATACCTTTACCAAATCGTGTTCAACACCTTACTCTCATACTGACACGATCATTTCACTCTAGCCCATCACGCAGATGAACCAAACCTGACACGACTCTAAGCATAGCAGGCATAGCAAGGTAGGAACAATACAATCATATGGCTCAATCAACTCCTACACATGCTAGTGGGTTTCATCTAGTTACTGTGGCAATGACAGGTCATGCAGAGGAAATGGGTTCAACTACCGCATCACACAGCAGTTTGAATCGCGTTGTCTTAATGCAGTAAAAGAGAGCAGGAGCAAGAACATGGGATTTTATCGATATGGTCAAATGGTTGGTTGCTTGCCTGATGGGTCGGTGCACTGGTATTGCTCTTCGTTGGGGTTACACGGTACTCCTCGGGGGCAGAACCTGCCGCAAAGAGCACCGATACACAAACATTACCAAACAGTATGCAACAATATGATGCATGCATGAGACATGGCAAAATGAGTGTATTGGGCTAATGCAACTAAGAACAGATGGGTTTGAGCTAATTTGAACCAATGATTCAAAGTTCAAACTCGTAAGTTGCCAGTTTAAGTATTTTATATTATTCTATGATAAACAGCATGTTAGCTTGTTTAAACATGCATGAAGCCAGTACAGATGGAAAGATTGGATTTTTCTGATCATTTTTCATATATAATTTGTTTCATTTGGAGTTACAGATTAATTTCTATGATTTTTTGAAGTTTGTAGCATTTTCTCGAATTTCCGTGTAAAAATAATTCGAAGAAATAAATTCTCACGTCGGATTATGTCGAGATGACGTCGATGGTCAACGGGCTGGTCCAGTCAAACCGACCAGATGGGTCCCGCATGTCGAAGAGATAATTAAACTAACTAAATTAAGTTTAAACTAAACTGGGTTAATTAGAAGAGGGGCCCCACATGTCATAGACTCAGGGGAGTCAACCTGGGCCCACCCTGGTCAAGGTCGAAGTCAAACACGCCGGCGTCTAGCCACCGGCGAGGCCGAACATGGCGGCGGAAGTGATTTTGTGCATTCTGGCGACCAAACGGGCGGCGGAAGGCATCTACGCGTAGCCGAGACCGAGCCGCGGCTATTGGTGGTGGTGGTTGAGCTCGGGGTGGCCGGAGACGTTGCCGGCGACGACTTTGGCGGTCGCCGGAGTCGGTGAAGATGGATCCGACGCTACGGGGCACGGCGAGGCCCGTGGTGAGGTGCATTGGGCCCTTGGGGACACGGTGAGCATGTTAGACAAGGTGGGGTGGCCGGTGGTTAGCCGGAGACACGTCGGCGACGAGCTCCGCGGCGGTGCGTGCGGGTGAGCTACGTGTGCTCGCGGTGGTGCACGAGAGCGAGAAAGAAAAGGGGAAGGAGTTAGCCAAGCTCACGAAGGTCTTGGGGAAGCTGACGGCGCGGTCGGGGACGAGCTGGTGCAGCGGCGACGGCGAAGGGGATCTCCGGCGATGGCGGTTCGGTCGAGGTTAGTGCAGTGGCTTCGGGGCACGCGAGCGCTCGGGGCTCGGCTAGCTCGAAGGAGTAGAGGGCGGCGAAGCTTCTGGACACGGTGGCGCGGCGTGGAGACGACGGGGAGCACGACTACGGCGGCGGTGCGGCAACGGTGGCGTCGGCCATGGCTAGGGAGCGCAAGGGAGAGGAGCTGGGGGCGAATGGGTGTGTCTATGAGCTCGAGGAAGGCGGGCCGATCGAGGCGGCAGAAGCGAGAGAGAAGGAGGCAGGGCGGCAAGCAGCTGCGTGGCGCGCGCTGGTGACGCCGTCGAGCACCTGCCTGCCTGCCTGACCAAGCCAAGCAGCTCGCTGGAGCGGTGGCTGGGCTGGGCCGGCAGGTGGGCCTCTGGGTGGCAGGTAAGCTTTTTTCCTTTATTTCTGTTCCTGTTTTTATTCTGTAAGTTTGTTGAATTACTAAAAATACCTAGGAAACTCCAAAATTCACCAAACTGCACCTGGTCCTTAGTTGGAATATGTCCAACATGGAACATTTTAGTTTGGTATTATTTGAGCATTTGAAATATTTTATAAATTTTAAATGCCCAAATTCAAATACTTATGATTTCATTCAAAGACCTTAGGATGACCTACGAAACTGTGCATCACTTTTGGCAGAGGTTCTGAGCCAGGACAAAAATGATGGACATTTTAGAAGGGCATTTCAGATTCATTGAAAATATTTTTAGTAAACCCTAGTTGGATTCAGAGGGGGCTGGGGGTTCTGTCATCCCCATTTCAGGTTTCTGTTAAATGAAATAGACATGATGCAACACTCTAATGCATGAGCTAGCTAGGGTGTGACAACTCACCCCCACTCAAAAGAATCTCGTCCCGAGATTTAGGTTCCTCCGGAAAGAAGGCGGGATACTCAAGTCGAAGACGATCCTCCCTTTCCCAAGTAGCTTCCTTCTCAGAATGGTGCGACCATTGAACCTTGAGAAACTTGATATTATGCCGTCGAGTGGTGCGCTCGGCTTGATCGAGGATACGAACGGGGTACTCTCAATATGTGAGATTATCTTGAAGATCAAGCGTTTCGTGGTCTACTCCACGGATAGGATCCGAGAAGCAACGCCTGAGTTGAGAAACATGGAAGACATCGTGGACTTTGGAGAGATGAGGAGGTAGTTCCAATTGGTAGGCAACTTCTCCTCGTTTGGCAAGAATGCGAAAAGGTCCAATGTAGCGAGGAGCCAACTTGCCCTTGATACCGAAGTGATGGGTTCCCTTCAGAGGAGTAACCCGAAGATAAGCCTTCTCATCAACCTCGTAAGTCATAGCCTTATGTTTTCGGTCATATTGACTCTTTTGACGAGATTGGGCTGTTTTCAACTTTTCACTTAACGATGCGAACTTGCTCTTCGCTTCTGGATCATATCCGGGCAAAGAATTGTCTTTCCCGGTTTCGACCGTTAAGAGGCGTTCGACACCTTCGTCCATAGAGAACTTCAAAAGGGGCTTTACCCAAGCTAGATTGATAGCTGTTGTTATAAGCAAATTCGGCAAATGGAAGGCATTTCTCCCAATCCATTCCGAATGAGATAACAGAAGCTCGAAGCATGTCTTCTAGGATCTGGTTGACACGTTCTACTTGACCACTTGATTGAGGGTGAAAGGCGGTGCTAAAGGAAAGGTGGGTTCCCATAGCGTTTTGGAAACTTTCCCAAAATCTAGAGGTGAAGAGACTTCCTCGATCCGAGTTAATTTCCAGTGGAACACCATGGAGAGACACTATTCGGGAGATGTACAAGTCTGCTAACTGACTAGCGGTTATACTCTCGCGAACAGGTAAGAAATGGGCCACTTTGGAAAGGCGGTCGATAACAACGAAGATAGCATTATTCCCTCTCTTGGTCCTGGGAAAACCGGTGATGAAATCCATACCAATTTTATCCCATTTCCATTCAGGAATAGCTAAGGGTTGAAGGGTGCCAAGAGGCCGTTGATGCTCGCTTTTACGACGGACGCACGCGTCGCAATTAGCAACAAATTGAGCAATGTCTCTCTTCATCCTAGTCCACCAGAACCTCTGGCGTAGGTCCTGATACATCTTAGTGCTACCGGGATGAATGGTGAGAGGAGATTCATGGGCCTCCTTAAGGATCAGCTGCCGTAAATGTTGGTTCTTGGGAACCACTAGGCGGTTCTCAAAATATACAACACCACGATCATTTGTAGAGAAACATTTAGCATCTCCGCTAGCAGTGTTCTCCTTGATTCGAGATATTCCTTTATCTCGTTTTTGGGCAGCGATGATTTGATCCGTAAGAGTAGGTTTCGCCACCAAGGTGGAAAGAAATCCTTGAGGAACAATGTGAAGGTTAAGCTTCCGGAATTCCTCGTGGAGAAGTGGTTGACTTTGTTGCAACATCAGATTGTTGCAATAAGATTTATGACTTAGTGCATCAGCCATGACATTGGCTTTTCCTGGGGTGTAAGTTATCCCTAAGTCGAAATCTGTGATCAACTCGACCCAACGTCTTTGCCTAAGATTCAAATCTGGTTGGATGAATATGTACTTCAGACTTTGGTGATCAGTGAAGATTTCGCAACGATTACCGAGGAGGTAATGTCGCCAGGTTTTTAGTGCATGGACTACCGCTGCAAGCTCTAGATCATGAGTAGGGTAGTTTTCCTCATGTGGGTGTAATTGCCGTGAAGCATAAGCAATTACGTGTCGATCTTGCATGAGAATACAACCTAGTCCTTGTCGCAAGGCATCACAATAGATAACAAAGTCCTTGGAGAAATCTGGTGGTACCAGCACGGGAGCAGAAGTTAAACGTCTTTTCAGTTCCTGGGAACTGTGCTCACATTGTGGAGTCCACTCGAACTTTTTATCTTTCTTGAGGAGTTCAGTTAGAGGTTTAGCAACTTTGGAGAAGTTCTCGACAAAGCGGCGACAACAGCTCGCTAAGCCCAGGAAACTCCGAACTTGCTTGACCGATTTAGGTGGAGTCCAATTAAGGACGGCTTGAACTCGCTCGGGGTTGACAGCAATACCTTTACCAGAAATTACATGTCCTAGAAAAGTCACTTCTGGCAACCAAAATTCGCATTTAGAAAACTTGGCATAAAGGCGATGCTCTCGAAGTTTCATCAACACTAGCCTTAGATGTTCGGCATGTTCTTCCTCGTTCTTGGAGTAGATGAGTATATCATCGAGGTAAACCACGACGAACTTATCCAAATACTCCATGAAAATTGAGTTCATTAACCGAGAAAGTGGCTGGGCGTTGGTTAAACCGAAGGACATGACGGTGTACTCAGATTGGCGTAACGAGTAACAAAGGCCGCTTTTGGGAATGTCCTGTTCGGATTTTGATTTGATGGTAGCCTAACCTCCAATCCATCTTAGAGAAGACCGAGGATCCCGCGAGCTGATCATACGGATCGTTGATCCTGGGGAGCGGATACTTGTTCTTAATTGTGACCAAGTTGACGGGTCGATAATCTACAACCATCCGGTCCGTACCATCCTTCTTCTTGACGAAGAGGACGGGACAAGCCCATGGAGATGAACTAGGACAGATGAAACCCTTTTTCAAGGACTCATCGAGTTGTTTCTTAAGTTCGGCTAGTTCTAGGGGTGCCATCTTATAGGGTCTTCTAGAAATTGGGACAATTCCTGGAATGAGATCTATCACGAACTCGACATCTCTGTCGGGTGGGACACCTGGCAATTCTTCTGGAAAGACATCCGGAAAATCACGGACTACCGGAACGTCTTCGAGGTCTGGCAATGGACTGGCATTAAGGGAATATAGCAGTCGCTTGGATATTCGGGTCAAGACATTGACTATCTTTCCCGAAGGGTGCGTGAGTTGAACAGTTCTAGAGAAGCAATTAATTTTGGCATGATGGGCTGACATCCAGTCCATACCCAAGATGATATTAATATCTAAAGATTTGAGAGCTATCAATGATGCAAGGAAAACAAGTCTGTCGACTTGAATTTCATTATCATGGCTTACACTAGAAGTTTGCCATTTGGATCCCGGGGTTTGAATTACCATGGAGGTGGGCATATCACAGAATGCGGTGTTGTGCAAGCGAGCATAGTTTTTGGATATGAATGAATGAGATGCTCCAGTATCAAAAAGAACGGATGCCGGGTGGCAATTAACAAGGAGCATAACGAGAACGACGTTGGGATCCTCTTGGGCCTCTTCAGCTGAGACACAATTCACATGGCCACGTGCAGTGGTGGCTGGCTTGGCATAGAACACCTTCCCTACTGGCTTGCCACGGCCAACAGCTTTTCCAGACTGGTTGGGATTGGTCTGAGGAAAATCGCGCATGTAGTGGCCTGATTCCCCACACTTGAAGCATGTCACAGGGCTGGTGCGTGGAGGAGCATTGTTGGTAGGCCCACCATAGGGCTTAGCTGGTGCAAGCTGCTGGGCTGGACGAGGCGCCTGATAGGATGGCCTCGGTGTGAATCTGGGTGGCAGGGCAGTATTAGGCACCCACACCCGGCGCTTCTATGGTCCAGCACCGGATGAGGAACCCATGTCACGACCATGCTTGCGTGTTGCTTCGAAATCAGTCGACCTGCCTCAAAGACTGATGGCTTTGTTCACAAGTTTCTGAAAAGAGGTGCACTCATGCAGACGGAGATCTCGGCGAAGCTCGGGGCTAAGTCCCTTGTGGAACCTTGCCTGCTTCTTGGCGTCAGTGGAGACCTCTTCGGTGGCATAGCGTGCGAGGTTACCGAACTCCCTGCTGTAAGCGTCCACAGAGAGACGACCTTGGGTGAAACTGCAGAACTCGTCACGTTTACGATCCATGAGACCCTCCGGAATGTGATGTTCACGGAAAGCCTCAGTAAACTCTGCCCAGGTAGTGACATGGCCAGCTGGGCGCATAGCCATATAATTCTCCCACCAGAGACTGGCGGGGCCTTCAAGATGATATGCAGCAAAGGTGACCTTATCAGCCTCAGCTACGAGTGCAGAACGTAGCTTGTGAGTAATGCTGCGAAGCCAGTCATCAGCGTCGAGAGGCTCGACGGAGTGGTGGAAGGTAGGTGGGTGTAACTTGATGAAGTCACTGAGCGACACCAAGTTATTCCTCTGATGATGTGCTGTGTTCTGTTCGATGCGCTCCAACAAGCGATTGGTCTCCCGCTTGTTTCTCTCGGCCTCGGCAAAGATAACCCGGCGCCGAGAAGGAGGGTGAGGCAGGTTCGCTTCCCCAACTCTATTGCCTTGACCTGCTCTCCGTAGAGCAGGGTTGTTGCGGGTGTTAACCATCCTAGGAAAAACAAGACAAGGGTTTAGTCCAGGATGATAAGATTCTGACATAGAAATGTAGAATGTAATGGATAACTCGGAATGCAAGATGATCATCCGTATGACATGGTAGATATCTGATGGCTTTCTTTATTCCATCGTCATACACACCATACAAGGTTTAGTACAAGACCAAACAAAGTACTACTACGGTGAAAGGAAGATTACATCTCATCGGAGGCATTTCAAGCTCCTATACATTATTTTTCTTACACCTCCGGAATTGATACACACTAAGTCATATTCCACAAGTCACGCAGGACGGTGGAGATACAACTATTACAATACTAGTGGAACTACTACTAACTCAGACGTCTCCGTAGTAGTTCTCATAGAAGTCTCCTCCATAGCCTGGAAGTTCAACGTGAGCGTCCGGAAACAGACGGTCCTGAGGAGCCTGTGGACCATAAGGGCTAGGGTGAGGTCTTGGACCAACAAACGGTGGCCTGCGGGGACCACGAGGTGGGGTGATGTCCCCCACATCACGCCAATCCATCATGTGTGGCAGAGCAGATCTAACAGGGTACAGATCCAGCTTGCACCGCCGGTGCAAACCGAGTCAAAGTGGCCCAGTGATCTGCACGGGCATTGAAAAGCTCCATTCTCAAGGCCCGACTCTCTCGGTCCTTGTCCTTGAGCAACTCGGCAGTGGTGCGAGTTAGTGAGTCCTCCTGACTGGAATCAGCATAGACAGCCCGGAGATACCCATGCGCTCCAGGAAGTGAAGCTGGCATATACCGGAAGTCGGTGTTGCGAAGCGAGCGATCTGACTCGCATGATGGTCATCATAGAATAAGCGAGATCTTGCACCGCCATATCAATAGTAACACCGAGTCCATAGGAACAGTGAAGGGCTTGGTGGAACCAGATAAGAGGGAAATATCCCGACAAAGTGCAGATCTCGGCTTTGATTAAAGTCTCGGAACTGCTCTTCGACTGTGTATTCGGGATACCAACGGTAACCCGTCTCGATCATTACCCGAACTAACATAGCCGTATGACCAGTCACACCGATGCATCTGGTCAGGCGAACCACTTGGTTTTGGTCACGAGTGGCCATCTGAAAGCATAACCACAATGCAAAGGCATTAGAATTTCTGGCAGAATTTGGACAACATAACGGCTGTAAATGCTCAAAAGGATTTTGAGACATTTTATAAGGAATTGCATAGCCACTCAACAATATCATATCAAGGTTCTGGTCCAACTTAGTAACATAACAAGATAGTAGAACTGAACTAGGCTTGTAATCATCAAACCTATAAGGTACTACTGATTAGTAACACATGAACCTGATAGAGAGAAGAGATCCTAATCCTTAACCCCCGGTGGAAGAATGGACTGACTCAGATCAGAATACCATGAGGCAAAGAAGTAAAAAGAGCCTTACGTACCATCCCACAATCAATTCCCCTACATATAACTAAAGCATTTGTAGACTCAACATCGACCAGTTTGGCTTGGAGAACCTACAGGCAGTCCGGCTCTGATGCCAACGCTGTCGGGACCCGACTCAATGTCACATCGATCTAGCTCAGTAACACCTCATATCACTTTGCGGCCTCACGCACGGTATTCCCACGGTGTTGCCTTACCTTTGCCGGGACCGTTTAGCCTTTTGGCACACGTATATGATAGTGTCGCTAGCATCCATATGAAAAGGAGCCCGGCTGACATGGCTAGTCGTAAACCCAAAGTGGCACAGACTTACGAGGACAGCATGCATGACCCAAAGATCGAACGTGTCGGTCATCATCAAATAAGTTCCGGCTGTAGCACTGGGCTAGCAGACTCGATAAACCGGCCAGGCGGGCTAACAGACTCCGTACTCAATGCGTGACATTTCCCGAAGGACGTATACAGAACGAAGAAGGACACATGCCGCCAGCCTAAGTGTTCGGAGCAAGAGCAAGCTACCATGGCTCGATGGAAACACTAGGAGACATTTCCGTAAGAGAGGCTACTAAAGATAAACAACTAGATAGTCAGATCCCACACATACCAAGCATTTCAATCATACACACAATATGCTCGATATGTGCAAATACAACAAGGCATCACAACATGACTCTATGACACAAGTACTTTATTTAAAGGCTCGGTGAGCCATACATAGCATACACACAAGTACGGGTCACACGACCCACATTCAAGTCATACAAGCATACAAGCCAACAATGAAGTGTTTTGTCCGAGTACGCATAACTAGTGAAATAAAAGAGGCTTGGGTAAGCCTAGCTATACTGCATGGTCCTTCACATGCTCAGGATCACCACCTGGGCCTTAGTCTACTCATCGATGTCAACGTCTACGAAGAACCCGTCGGAAGGGGTTGTGGCATCTTCTGAAAAATGTAAATTAAAGCAACATGAGTACAAAGGTACTCAGTAAGACTTACATCAGATCCTACATACATGCACATTATCAAGAAGGGTTGGTGGGGTTATTGCTGCAAGCCAGCTTTGACTCTTGGCTAAGCTATCCTACGAGACTCCAACTTGAAATAGTTTTGCGCACTCGAGTCCACTACTCACCACTTCAATACACTACCGAGGATCCACCTCCGTCTTCCTACGGAAGAGCCATCCTCGGCACTCACGCTTATCTTGAGGCTTTTAGTAGTTTCCATTTACTTGTCTATGAACTGTATAGGCAACCAAGTAGTCCTTTACCGCGGACGCGGCTATTCGAATAGATGATGTTAACCCTGCAGGGGTGTACTTCTTCATACATGTTTTCACCACTTAGCGGCTGCACACGACATGTGCTCGGCAGACTTCAAGCGAAAGCCGACGTGGGTGTAGACCACGACATACCTAGACACTCAAGTCTCTAGTCCAGGTTTATCGCCTATTCGGGTTTCATCCATGAGGAGATCCGACCGGAGTTTCGCTCACAGCCCCAAACGATGTGAGCAGGGTTCCCGAGACACCAAACGGGCATCCGGTACACCGTGCCACGTACCTACCGCATCACAGCCCACCCCTACGGTCAGCGCTGTCCACGGCCTCCAGTAGGCTACAAACACCAGAAACTACTTGCAACTCCTGGACAGAGGACTAGGGTGAATAAGAAGTCGAGCGGGGTCATATTTCAGGGCCCAATGTATGGTAGTAGCTGATTCTTAAATCACACATACAGATCTCGATTAAGGACGGCCTCAATGAAACAACCCACCATGTACTCCTACATGGCCTCTCATCGATACCTTTACCAAATCGTGTTCAACACCTTACTCTCATACTGACACGATCATTTCACTCTAGCCCATCACGCAGATGAACCCGGACGACACGACTCTAAGCATAGCAGGCATAGCAAGGTAGGAACAATACAATCATATGGCTCAATCAACTCCTACACATGCTAGTGGGTTTCATCTAGTTACTGTGGCAACGACAGGTCATGCAGAGGAAATGGGTTCAACTACCGCAAAGACACAGCAGTTTGAATCGCGTTGTCTTAATGCAGTAAAAGAGAGCAGGAGCAAGAACATGGGATTTTATCGATATGATCAAATGGTTGGTTGCTTGCCTGATGGGTCTGTGCACTGGTATTGCTCTTCGTTGGGGTTATCACGGTACTCCTCGGGGGCAGAACCTGCCGCAGAGAGCACCGATACACAAACATTACCAAACAGTATGCAACACTATGATGCATGCATGAGACATGGCAAAATGAGTGTATTGGGCTAATGCAACTAAGAACAGATGGGTTTGAGCTAATTTGAACCAATGATTCAAAGTTCAAACTCATAAGTTGCCATTTTAAGTATTTTATCTTGTTCTGTGATAAACAGCAGGTTAGCTTGTTTAAACATGCATCAAACCAGTACAGATGGAAAGATTGGATTTTTCTGATCATTTTTCATATATAATTTGTTTCATTTGGAGTTACAGATTAATTTCTATGATTTTCTGAAGTTTGTAGCATTTTCTGGAATTTCCTGTGTAAAATAATTCCAGTAAATAAATTGCTGCATCAGCATTACGTCAGGATGATGTCAGTGGTCAACGGGCTGGTCCAGGTCAAACTGACCAGTGGGTCCAGCATGTCAGTAGATAATTAAACTAACTAAATTAAGTTTAAACTAAACTGGGTTAATTAGCAGAGGGGCCCCACATGTCATAGACTCACGGGAGTCAACCTGGGCCCACCCTGGTCAAGGTCGAAGTCAAACACGCCAGCGTCCAGCCGCCGGCGAGGCCGAACACGGCGGCGGAAGTGATTTTGTGCATTCTGGTGACCAAACGGGCGGCGGAAGGCATCTACGCGTAGCTGAGACCGAGCCGCGGCTATTGGTGGTGGTGGTTGAGCTCGGGGTGGCCGGAGACGTCGCCGGCGACGACTTTGGCGGTCGCCGGAGTCGGTGAAGATGGATCCGATGCTACGGGGCACGGCGATACCCGTGGTGAGGTGCGTTGGGCCCCTGGGGACACGGTGAGCATGTTAGACAAGGTGGGGTGGCCGGTGGTTAGCCGGAGACACGTCGGCGACGAGCTCCGCGGCGGTGCGTGCGGGTGAGCTACGTGTGCTCGCGGTGGTGCACGAGAGTGAGAAAGAAAAGGGGGAGGAGTTAGCCAAGCTCACGGCGGTCTTGGGGAAGCTGACGGCGCGGTCGGGGACGAGCTGGTGCAGCGGCGACGGCGAAGGGGATCTCCGGCGATGGCGGTTCGGTTGAGGTCAGTGCAGTGGCTACGGGGCACATGAGCGCTCGGGGCTCGGCTAGCTTGAAGGAGTAGAGGGCGGCGAAGCTTCTGGACACGGTGGCGCGGCGTGGAGACGACGGGGAGCAGGACTACGGCGGCGGTGCGGCGACGGTGGCGTCGGCCATGGCTGGGGAGCGCAAGGGAGAGGAGCTGGGGGCGAATGGGTGTGTCTGTGAGCTCGAGGGGGAAGCGGCCGGTCGATCCAGGGCGGCAGAACGGCGAGAGGAGGAGGCAGGGCGGCAAGCAGCTGCATGGCGCGCGCTGGTGACGCCGTCAAGCACCTGCCTGCCTGCCTGGCCAAGCCAAGCAGCTCGCTGGAGCGGTGGCTGGGCTGGGCCGGCAGGTGGGCCTCTGGGTGGCGCCAGGTAAGCTTTTTCCTTTATTTCTGTTCCTGTTTTTATTCTGTAAGTTTGTTGAATTACTAAAAATACCTAGGCAACTCCAAAATTCACCAAACTGCACCTGGTCCTTAGTTGGAATATGTCCAACATGGAACATTTTAGTTTGGTTTTATTTGAGCATTTGAAATATTTTATAAATTTTAAATGCCCAAATTCAAATACTTATGATTTAATTCAAAGACCTTAGGATGACCTAGGAAACTGTGCATCACTTTTGGCAGAGGTTCTGAGCCAGGACAAAAATGATGGACATTTTATAAGGGCATTTCAGATTCATTGAAAATATTTTTAGAAAACCCTAGTTGGATTCATAGGGGGCTGGGTGTTCTGTCATCCCCATTTCATGTTTCTGTTAAATGAAATAGACATGATGCAACACTCTAATGCATGAGCTAGCTAGGGTGTGACATACCAAAACTGTGAGTATGAATATAGATTCAAGAGGATGAGTTTGGCTGCGGATTTGAGGATCCCGGAGACTTGATCATCCTTCTATGATGGTGAGCGTATGCCTTGGAAGATGGACGGCAAGCCTACTTCATCAACAACTCCATCATCACCACCTCCGAAGAAAGAGACATAAACACATGGTATGGGCACTCCCCTTGGCAATTGCCCAGCTTGGGGGAGGTGCCCCGATATTGTATCACCATCACACTTCTATCTTTACCATTTTTCTTAGTTTGACCCCTTTGGTTATATGTTGATCTAGTAGAGTAAAGTTTTAGTATGATCTAGCTTTGAGTTTTTGTGTTGACCCCTATCTATGTAATCGAGTCTGTGAGCTATATATAATAAAGATTAGTTTTGAGTCGAGGGCTTTGCTATCTTGCTATGATCTTGAGGGAATAAAAGAAGAAGAAAGAATAAAAAGAAACAAAAAGATCATATTGATCTTATGAAGAGCAATGACTTCACACATAAAGAGTATGATGAATAGAAGTTATTGAGAGTTGACAAACATAGTTTTGGTCATCGTTGCAATTAATAGGAAGTAATAAAGAAAGAGAGGTTTTCACATATAAATATACTATCTTGGACATCTTCTATGATTGTGAGCACTCATTAAAATATGACATGCTAAAAAGTTGATGTTGGACGAGGAAGACAACGTAATGGGTTATGTTTTCTTATATCCGAAATAAATTATATTGTCATGGATCATCCAACATGTTGAGC
Source organism: Aegilops speltoides (assembly GCA_021437245.1). NCBI lineage: Eukaryota > Viridiplantae > Streptophyta > Magnoliopsida > Poales > Poaceae > Aegilops > Aegilops speltoides. The sequence continues at coordinate 350,925,757 of CM038142.1, read as the reverse complement.
TTGCCTTTCCCCCTCATGCTAGCCAAAATCTTTGCACCAAGTAGAGATACTACTTGTGCTTCCAAACATCCTTAAACCCAGTTTTGCCATGAGAATCCACCATATCTACCTATGGATTGAGTAAGATCCTTCAAGTAAGTTGTCATTGTTTCAAGCAATAAAAATTGCTCTCTAAATATGTATGATCTATTAGTGTGGAGAAAATAAGCTTTATACGAGCTTGTGAATGGAAGAAATAAAAGCGACAGACTCCATAATAAAGGTCCCTATCACAAGTGGCAATATAAAGTGACGTTCTTTTGCATTAAGATTTTGTGCGTCCAACCATAAAAGCATATGACAACCTCTGCTTCCCTTTGCGAAGGGCCTATTTTTTTTGTCTTCTACCTTATACAAGAGTCTTGGTGATCTTCACCATTCCTTTTCACACTTTATCCTTTGGCAAACACTATGTGTTGGAAAGATCATGATATATATACCCAATTGGATGTAGGCTTTCATAAAGTATTATTGTTGACATTACCCTTGAGGTAAAAGGTTGGGAGGCGAAACTATAAGCCCCTATCTTTCTCTGTGTCCAATTAAAACTTCATACCCATAAATATTGTGTGAGTGTTAGCAATTATGAAAGATTAAATGATAGTTGAGTATGTGGACTTGTTGAAAAGCTCTTATATTGACTCTTTCCGATGTTATGATAAATTGCAATTGCTTCAATGACTGAGATTATAGTTTGCTAGTTTCCAATGAAGTTTCTGATTCATACTTGACATTGTGAATAAATTGTTACTTTAAGCATAAGAAATCATATGACAATATATATATATATGTGTGTGTGTGTGTGTGTGTGTGTGTGTGTGTGTGTGTGTGTGTGTGTGTGTGTGTGTGTGTGTGTGTGTGTGTGTGTGTTCTTCTAAGAATGATCATGATGCCCCCATGTCCGTATTTTATTTTATCAGCACCTCTATCTCTAAACATGTGGACATATTTTTCGATATCGGCTTCCGCTTGAGGACAAGCGAGGTCTAAGCTTGGGCTGTTACTACACATTATGGGCGAGGTCTAAGCTTGGGCTGTTACTACACATTATTTTTTGATATTTATTGCAATATGGGTTGTTACTACACATTATGTCACAATACTTATGCCTTTTCTCTCTTATTTTACAAGGTTTACATGAAGAGGGAGAATGCCGGCAGCTGGATTCTAGGTTGCAAAAGGAGCAAAATATTAGAGACCTATTCTGCACAACTCCAAAAGTCCTGAAACTCAAGAAAGTCAGTTTTGGAATATATTAAAAATATTGGGCGAAGAAAGCACCAGAGGGGGGCCACCCACTGTCCACGACGGTGGGGGGGGGGAGGCTACCCCCCTGGGCGCGCCCCCTGCCTCGTGGGCCACCTGGAATCCCCCAATGCCAATCTTCTGGTATAAGGTTTTTTTTGCCTTGGAAAAAATCATAAGGAAGCTTTCGGGACAAAGCGCCGCCGTCTCGAGGCGGAACCTTGGCGGAACCAATCTAGGGCTCTGGCGGAGCTGTTTTGCCGGGGAAACATCCCTCCGAGAGGGGTAAATCGTCACCATCGGCATCACCATCGATCCTCATCGGGAGGGGGTCAATCTCCATCAACACCATCTCCTCTCAAACCCTAGTTCATCTCTTGTATCCAATCTTTGTCTCAAAACCTCAGATTGGTACTTGTGGGTTGCTAGTAGTGTTGATTACTCCTTGTAGTTGATGCTAGTTGGTTTATTCGGTGGAAGATCATATGTTCAGATCCTTTATGCATATTAATACCCCTCTGATTATGAAAATGAATATGATTTGTGAGTAGTTACGTTTGTTCCTGAGGACATGGGAGAAGTCTTGTTATAAGTACTCATGTGAATTTGGTATTCGTTCAATATTTTGATGAGATGTATGTTGTCTTTCCTCTAGTGGTGTTATGTGAACGTCGACTACATGACACTTCACCATTGTTTGGGCCTAGATGAAGGCATTGGGAAGTAATAAGTACATGATGGGTTGCTAGAGTGACAGAATCTTAAACCCTAGTTTATGTGTTGCTTCGTAAGGGGCTGATTTGGATCCATATGTTTCATGCTTTGGTTAGGTTTACCTTAATTCTTATTTTGTAGTTGCGGATGCTTGCGAGAGGGGTTAATCATAAGTGGGATGCTTGTCCAAGGAAGGGCAGTACCCAAGCACCGGTCCACCCACATATCAAATTATCAAAGTAAGGAACGCGAATCATATGAGCATGATGAAAACTAGCTTGACAATAATTTCCATGTGTCCTTGGGAGCGTTTTACTTTATACAAGAGTTTCTCCAGGCTTGTCCTTTTCTAAAAAAAGGATTGGGCCACCTTGCTGCACCTTGTTTACTTTTGTTACTTGTTACCCATTACGAATTACCTTATCACAAAACTATTTGTTACAGTGCTTGCAGAGAATACCTTACTGAAAACCACTTGTCATTTCCTTCTGCTCCTCGTTGGGTTCGACACTCTTACTTATCAAAAGGACTACGATAGATCCCCTATACTTGTGGGTCATCAACTGCCAGCGCTGGCGGGGCTGAGTGACGCCCACTGACAGCCTTCTATCGCCCGTACGGCGACCATGTGTATTCTGGCAGGAGGGGAGCGGTTGTGGTGACGCAGGGCGGGCACCGGCGCCAGCGTCCCCTGCACAGAAAGGCGTCCTTCCAGGAATGACGCCCCCCGCTGCCAGCACCACCAGCGTCGTCGTGGTCGCGACCACCATGTGGCAGCCTAGATCAGCCACCGACGCGCACCCAAGGCGCTGGAGGCGATCGCCCCGTTGGCCATCCTCGACCTCCATTGTCCAAGTGGCAGGGATCACAGTGAAGCGGGGCCGATTGTCAGTGTCGGAATCGGACGACGGCAACCCACTTTGGGCGGAGTGGGAGGAGCGCGACGATGGTGGCGTCCAGTCTTCAAACCTATCGACGTGGATGAGCACGGTGTAGTCCGTGGTGCCCGGCGGCGGGGCGATGCGCCGGTCAGGCGGTGAGTAGCCCTGCATCTCATCGACGCGCCCCGCGCCGCATGATAGGAACTCGAGCATGTGCTTGGTGGGGATGTGGGCAACGTCGTTAGTCCAGACCCAACAGGCAAACTTCTTCGTGTGCCCGCGCTCCTGCGTCCTGCTGTCGAGGCGGTCGACTCGCACCTTCTTCCCTAGGATCTCCTCCACCCCCTCCAAGGACCAGTACTGCTTGGGCACCTTCTCGATGACGACCCGTACATGGAGCTGAAGTGTGTCAAAGGAGGTGTGGTAGTGCTCGTGCCAAGGCATGATGTTGAAGGCGGCGCCGTCGACCCTGATGGAGCCTCGACGGACGATGTTGACGTGGTGCATTGGCTGGCTGAAGATGACGAGCTAGTGCTCCGGGTGGTGAGCCATAACACGCAGGGGGCTCGCCGGGACGACGAGTTGCGCCTCTAGCGTGCGGCCCACCTCCATGGGGGATGTGGCATTTACTCCGTCGGCCGCGACATGGTGACGGCATGGTTGCGCAGGAAGAAGATGGTCTGCTCTATCGCCGGGGAGGACATGGTCAGCGAGTGGCTCTCTTTGGGGCGGCACTAGGGGTCGATGTGGCGCAGCATGGCAGGGGTGGCGGTGGGCATTGTGGACGCAGCAGGTGGCGGGAAGCAGAGGCGCGAGTGGATTGGCACCGGCGGAGCTACTGGCCCGAGCCTGCTACTAGCACTACCAGCACTACCTCTGGAGCACGGTGATACGTCTCCAGCGTATCTACTTTTCCTAACGCTTTTCCTCTTGTTTTGGACTCTAATTTTCAAGATTTGAACGAAACTAACCCCGGATTGACGCCGTTTTCAGTAGAACTACCATGGTGTTGTCTTTGTGCAGAAATAAAAGTTCTCGGAATGGAACGAAACTTTGCAAGGATTTTTTATATCAAATAAGAGAATTTCTGGAGCCAGGAGGTACCTGAAGGGGGCACCTGGGTGGGCACAACCCACCAGGGTGCGCCTACCCCCTAGGCGCGCCCAGGTGGGTGTTGCCCTGGTGGCCCCGCTGAACCTCAAACCGATGCTATAAAATCCCATATTTCCAGAAAAAACCAGGGAGAAAGAATTATCGCATTTCACGAGACGAGCCGCCGCCATCTCCTGTTCGTCATCGGGAGGCCAGATCTGAAGTCCGTTTGGGGCTCCGGAGAGGGGGATCTTCGATCTTCTCATCACCAACAAATCTCCATCGCCAATTCCATGATGCTCCCCACCGGGAGTGAGTAATTCCTTCGTAGGCTCGCTGGTCGGTGAGGAGTTGGATGAGATTCATCATGTAATCGAGTTAGTTTTGTTAGGGCTTGATACCTAGTATCCACTATGTTCTGAGATCGATGTTGCTATGACTTTGCCATGCTTAATGCTTGTCACTTTGGGCCCGGGTGCCATGATTTCAGATCTGAACCGTTTATGCTATAACCATAATATCCATGTTCTAGATCCGATCTTGCAAGTTATAGTACCTACAACGTGTTATGATCCGGCAACCCCGGGGTGACAATAGTCGGTACCACTCCCGGTGATGCCCGTAGTTTGAGGAGTTCATGTATTCACCGTGTGTTAATGCTTTGTTTCGGTTCTCTATTAAAAGGAGGCCTTAATATCCCTTAGTTTCCAATAGGACCCCACTGCCACGGGAGGGTACGACAAAATATGTCATGCAAGTTCTTTCCATAAGCACGTATGAGTATTTACAGAATACATGCCTACATTATATTTATGAACTGGAGCTAGTGCTGTATCGCCCTAGGTTATAACTGTCTCATGATGAATATCATCCAACGAGTCACCGATCCAATGCCTACGATTATATCTTGTATTGTTCTTGCTAAGTTACTACTGTTGCTACTGCTATCATTACTACTACAATATCGCTGCTACCACTGTTACCGTTTCTATTGCTACTGCTGCGATCATCAAAACTATCATATTACTATGCTACTAATCACTTTGCTATAGATAATTAATCTCCAGGTGTGGTTGAATTGACAACTCAGCTGCTAATACCTTCAAATATTCTTTGGCTTCCCTTGTGTCGAATCTATAAATTTGGGTTGAATACTCTACCCTCGAAAACTGCTGCGACCCCCTATACTTGTGGGTTATCAAGACCTTTTTCTGGCGCCGTTGCCGGGGAGCATAGCTATATTTGTTGAGTCACTTGCAATTATTATCATATTACCACTGATGTCTGCTAGAACTACGTTGGTATTTCTGCAAAGAGGAAGGGATGATGCAGTAGAGTGACAGTAGGTATTTCCCTCAGTGATGAGACCAAGGTTATCGAACCAGTAGGAGAACCTCCTCACACCACGTAAATAACACCTGCACACAAATAACAAATACTCGCAACCCAACGTGTTAAAGGGGTTGTCAATCCCTTTCAGATACGGCGCCTCAAGATAGGCAAATAACGTGAGGTAAAAAGTGGTAGATAGGATAAATAGATCGAGGAACAAATAAATTGCAGCAAGGTTGTATTTTTGCTTTAATAGATCTGAAAATAAACACAAGAGAAAATAGATCGCAAAGGCAAATATGATGAAAAGGGACACGGGGGCCGTAGGTTTCACTAGTGGCTTCTCTTGAGAAGAATAGCAAACGGTGGGAAAACAGTTACTGTTGGGCAATTGATAGAACTTCAAATAATCATGACGATATCCAGGCAATGATCATTATATAGGCATCACGTCCAATATTAGTAGACCGACTCCTGCATGCATCTACTACTATTACTCCACACATCGATCGCTATCTAGCATGCATCTAGTGTATTAAGTTCATGAGAAAGACTAATGCAATAAGAACGATGACATGATGTAGACGAAATCTGTTTATCTTTTGCGGCAGATATAATCTCATCTTGTTATCCTTAGTAGCAACGATACATACGTGTCGGTTCCCCTTCTATCACTGGGATAAAGCACCGTAAGATCGAATCCACTACAAAGAACCTCTTCCCATTGCAAGATAAATAGATCAAGTTGGCCAAACAAAACCCAAATATTGGAGAATAAATACGAGGCCATAAGAAATCATGCATATAAGAGATCAAAGAAGACTCAAATAACTTTCATGGATAAAAACATAGATTTGATCATAAACTCAAAGTTCATCGGATCCCGACAAACACACCGCCACAAGGCTTACATCATATGGATCTCCAAGAGACCATTGTAGGTCTACAAAGAACTACTCACGCATCATAGGAGAGGCACCAATGGAAGTGGCGAACCCCTCCATGACGGTGTCTAGATTGGATCTGGTGGTTCTGGACTCTGCGGTGGCTGGATCAATATTTCGTCGACTCCCCTAGGGTTTCTGGAATATTTGGGTATTTATAGAGCAAAGAGGCAGTTCGGGGGCACCCCAGGTGGGCACAACCCCCCAAGGCGCGCCTGGGCCTCCTGGCGCGCCCTGGTGGGTGCTGCTCCCCTCAAGTAGCCCCTCAGGTTCTTCCTTGGCCCATTGGCTTTCTTCTGGCCCAAAAAATCCTCCGGGAGCTGCGTTGCATTTGGACTCTGTTTGATATAGATTTCCTGCGATGTAAAAAACATGCAGAAAACAACAACTGGCACGGGCATTATGTCAATGGTTAGTACCAAAAAATGATATAAAATGACTATAAAATGATTGTAAAACATCCAAGAATGATAATATAACAGCATGGAACAATCAAAATTTATAGATACGTTGGAGACGTATCAACATCCCCAAGCTTAATTCCTGCTCGTCCTTGATACGTCTCCAACGTATCTATAATTTTTTATTGTTCCATGCTATTATCTTACCCCTTTTGGATATTTATGGGCTTTATTTTACATATTTATATCATTTTTGGGACTAACCTACTAACCGGAGGCCTAGCCCGTATTGCTGTCTTTTTGCCTATTTCAATATTTTGAAGAAAAGGAATATCAAACGAAGTCCAAACGGAATGAAACCTTCGGGAGCGTGATTTTTGGAACGAACGTGATCCAGAGGCCTTGGAGTGCAAGTCAAGAAGCAATCGAGACGGCCAGGAGATAGGAGGGCGCGCCCCTGTCTTCTGGGCCCCACAGGCGGCCACCGACATACTTCTTCCTCCTATATATACCTACGTACCCCGAAAACATCTAGGGAGCCAACGAAAAACAATTTCCACCGTTGTATCTTTCTGTATCCGCGAGATCCCATCTTGGAGCCTTCGTCGGCCCTCTGCCGGAGGGGGAATCGACCACGGAGGGCTTCTACATCAACACCATAGCCCCTCCGATGAGTTGTGAGTAGTTTACCACAGACCTTCGGGTCCATAGTTATTAGCTAGATGACCTTCTCTCTCTTTTTGGATCTCAATACAATGTTCTCCCCCTCTCTTGTGGATATCTATTCGATGTAAACTCTTTTTGCGGTGTGTTTGTCGAGATCCGATGAATTGTGGGTTTATGATCAAGTTTATCTATGAGAAATATTTGAATCTTCTCTGAATTCTTTTATGTATGATTGAGTTATCTTTGCAAGTCTCTTGAATTATCGCTTTGGTTTGGCCTACTAGATTGATCTTTCTTGCCATGGGAGAAGTGCTTAGCTTTGGGTTCAATCTTGCGGTGTCCTTACCCGATGATGTAAAGGGTTGCAAGGCACGTATTGTATTGTTGCCATCGAGGATAAAAAGATGGGGTTTATATCATATTGCTTGAGTTTATCCCTCAACATCATGTCATCTTTCTTAATGCGTTACTCTGTTCTTATGAACTTAATACTCTAGATGCATGCTGGATAGTGGTCGATGTGTGGAGTAATAGTAGTAGATGCAAGCAGGAGTCGGTCTACTTGTCACGGACGTGATGCCTATATACATGATCATGCCTAGAGAATCTCATAATTATTCGCTTTTCTATCAATTGCTCGACAGTAATTTGTTCACCCACCGTAATAATTGTGCTATCTTGAGAGAAGCCACTAGTGAAACCTATGGCCCCCGAGTCTATGTTTTATCATATAAGCTTTCAATCTACTTTTATTTGCATCTTTACCTTTTGCATCTATATTATAAAATACCAAAAATATATTTATCTTATCATACTATCTCTATCAGATCTCACTTTCGCAAGTGGCCGTGAACGGATTGACAACCCCTTCATTGCGTTGGTTGCGAGTTCTTTGTTTGTTTGTGTGGGTGCGTGGGACTTTTGAGGAGCCTCCTACTGGATTGATACCTTGGTTCTCAAAAACTGAGGGAAATACTTATGCTAATTTGCTGCATCACCCTTTCCTCTTCAAGGAAAACCAACGCAAGCTCAAGACGAAGCAGTCCTCGAGTAGGTAAATGATAAAAACAGAATTTTTGATGTGGAATGCTACCCAACATGTTCATCACATTCTTTACTAAACAAAGAAGCTAATATCGATGGATCCACGTCCGCTTGCTAATCTTTTTAAGTGGTCCAATTATGATGAACCAATTGCTAGTGAGTTTTGTGCACTAGGTTATCTTTATGAAGTTTTTCTTGAAATTCGTGAGTCTGAAAATTGTGATGAAGAACTTTATGAAGTGATTCATGATAGATCTTTGAATAAAAAGCATGATTGCAATGATTTTACTATAAATTCTCTTGATGTCAATTGTGCTAATAATATGCAAGACCCTAAGCTTGGGGATGCTAGTTTTGCTATGTCTACTACTTGTTGCAATGATCATGATTGGAGTGATTCTTCTTATGATCTTGAAAATTTATTTAAGCCCCATGATGAATATGAGATTGATAATAGTGTTTGCAATAATATTGAAAGTGGGTTTGGAAGCGTGTCAACTTTAGATCCCACATATTTTGAGAATGCTCAGTCTTATGGTATTTTTGATAAAAGTGGGTTTGGAGAGGTCATGACTTTAGTTAATGTTAATCCCACTATTTTGGAAGAGTGTCAACTTCGCATGCATGTGGATCGTGTTGGAAATATTTTATGTGATAGTTATTTTGTTGAATTTGCTTATGATCCTACATGTAATTATTATGAGAGAGGAAAATATGGTTGTAGAAATTTTTATGTTACTAAATTACCTCTCTTCATGTTGAGATTGCTATCATCTCTTTGTTCTTCCTTGCTTATGCTAGTTTTTGCTTGCCTTGATAATTTGTTTGCTTACAAGATGCCTATGCATAGGAAGTATGTTAGACTTAAGTGTGTTTGTCACATGTTTTATGATGCTCTCTTTGTGCTTCAGTTCTTGTCTTTCATGTGAGCATCATTGATATCTCAATGCCTAGCTAAAAAGGCTTTAAAGAAAAGCGCTTGTTGGGAGACAACCCAATATTTCCCCTTGCTGTTATTAAATTTTGCATCTACCTTCTGTTTAGATGTGTTTTTATGTTTTAATTAGTGTTTGTGCCAAGTAGAACCTATAGGATAACCTATGATGATAGTTAATTTGATTCTGCTGAAAAACAGAAACTTTGCCCGCATGAAATTAGTTTTGTTAAATCACAGAAACGTGTTTTTGCGTTAATTATTTTTCATGATGATAAATAGACAAATTTTACAGGACTTACTATTTTTGTAGGATTTTTAAAGTTCCAGAAGTTTGCGTTAGTTACAGATTGCTACAGACTATTCTGTTTTTGACAGTTTCTGTTTTTCGTGTGTCGTTTGCTTATTTTGATGCATCTATGGCTAGTATTAAGTGGTATGAACCATAGAGAACTTGGAATACAGTAGGTTTAACACCAAAATAAATAAAGAATGAGTTCATTACAGTACCTTATGTGGTGGTTTTGTTTTCTTTCACTAACAGAGCTTATGAGATTTCCTGTTGAGTTTTGTGTTGTGAAGTTTTCAAGTTTTGGGTAAAGATTTGATGGACTATGGAATAAGGAGTGGCAAAAGCCTATGCTTGGGGATGACCAAGGCACCCAAAGATATTCAAGAGTAGCCAAAATCCTAAGCTTGGGGATGCCCCGGGAAGGCATCCCCTCTTTCGTCTTCGTTCATTGGTAACTTTACTTGGAGCTATATTTTTATTCGCCACATGATATGTGTTTTGCTTGGAGCGTCGTGTATTATATTAGTCTTTGCTTTTTAGTTTACCACAATCATCCTTGCTGTACACACCTTTTGGGAGAAGCCTACTTGATTGAATTTATTAGAATACTCTATGTGCTTCACTTATATCTTTTGAGCTTGATAGTTTTTGCTCTAGTGCTTCACTTATATCTTTTAGAGCACGGCGGTGGCTTAATTTTGAAGAAATTGCTAGTCTCTCATGCTTCACTGATATTATTTTGAGTGTCTTTTAGAACAGCATGGTATTTTCTATGGTTATAAAATTCATCCTAGAATGGTAGGCATCCAAGTTGGGTATAATAAAAACTATCATAGGAAGTGAACTGGATGCTATGATCAATTTGATACTTGATAATTGTTTTGAGATATGGAGGTAGTGATATTACAGTCATGCTAATTGGGTGATTATGAATTTAAATAATGCTTGTGTTGAAGTTGGCAAGTCCCATAGCATGCACGTATGGTTAAAGTTGTGTAACAAATTTGAAACATGAAGTGTACCTGGCTTGTGCATCCTTATGAGTGGCGGTCGGGGACGAGCGATGGTATTTTCCTACCAATCTATCCCTCTAGGAGCATGCGCGTAGTGCTTGATTTTTGATGACTTCTAAATTTTTGCAATAAGTATATGAGTTCTTATGACTAATGTTGAGTCCATGGATTATACACACCTTTACCTTTCCATCATTGCTAGCCTCTTCGGTACCGTGCATTGCCCTTTCTCACCTTGAGAGTTGGTGCAAAATTCGCCGGTACATCCAAACCCCGTGATACGATACGCTCTATCACACATAAACCTCCTTATATCTTCCTCAAAACAGCCACCATACCTACCTATTATGGCATTTCCATAGCCATTCCGAGATATATTGCCATGCAACTTTCACCGTTCCGTTCATCATCATCATGACATACATTACTTTTGTCATATTGCCATTGCATGATCATGTAGTTGACATCGTATTTGTGGCAAAGCCACCATGCATAATTTTTCATACATGTCACTCTTGATTCATTGCACCATCCCGGTACACCGCCGGAGGCATTCATATAGAGTCATATCTTGTTCTAGTTTCGAGTTGTAATTCATGTGTTGTAATCAATAAAAGTGTGATGATCATCATTATTAGAGCATTGCCCAAAAAGAAAAAGAAAGAAAAAAAAGAAAGAAAAAAAGCAAAAAAAGGGGGCAATGTTACTATCTCTTTTTCCACACTTGTGCTTCAAAGTAGCACCTTGTCCTTCATGTAGCGAGTCTCATATATTGTGCTTCAAAGTAGCACCATGTTTTTCATATAGAGAGTCTCATATGTTGTCACTTTCATATACTAGTGGGAATTTTTCATTATAGGACTTGGCTTGTATATTCCTACGATGGGCTTCCTCAAATGCCCTAGGTCTTCGTGAGCAAGCAAGTTTGATGCAGACCCACTAGTTTTCTTTTGTTGAGCATTCCTTTATAGCTCTAGTGCATCCGTTGCATGGCAATCCCTACACCTCATGTTGACATCAATTGATGGGCATCTCCATAGCCTGTTTATTATCCTCGCCAATGTGAGACTTTCTCCTTTTTTGTCTTCTCCACACAAGCCCCATCATCATATTCTATTCCACCCATAGTGCTATATCCATGGCTCACGCTCATGTATTGCGTGAAGGTAGAAAAAGTTTGAGATTATTTAAGTATGAAACAATTGCTTGGCTTGTCATCGCGGGTGTAGAATTTGGGAACATCTTTGTGTGACGAAAATGAAGCCTAGCATAACTATATAATTTTGTAGGGATGAACTTTCTTTAGCCATGTTATTTTGAGAAGACATGATTGCTTTGATTAGTATGCTTGAAGTGTTACTATTTCTTTTATCAATACGAACTTTTACTTTGAATCATTTGGATCTGAACATTCATGCCACAATAAAGAAAATTACATTGAGAATTATGCTAGGTAGCATTCCACATCAATAATTCTGTTTTTATCATTTACCTACTCGAGGACGAGCAGGAATTAAGCTTGGGGATGCTTGTTACATCTCCAATGTATCTATAATTTTTGATTGTTCCATGCTATTATATTACCCTTTTTGGATGTTTATGGGCTTTATTTTACACATTTATATCATTTTTGGGACTAACCTACTAACCGGAGGCCCAGCCCGTATTGCTATTTTTTTTGCCTATTTCAGTATTTCGAAGAAAAGGAATATCAAATGGAGTCCAAACGGAATGAAACCTTCGGGAGCGTGATTTTTGGAACGAACGTGATCCAGAGGACTTGGAGTGCAAGTCAAGAAGCAGCCGAGGTGGCCACGAGAGGGTAGGGCGCGCCCACCCCTACAGGGCGTGCCCCCTGTCTTGTGGGCCCCTCGGGCGGCCACCGACGTACTTCTTCCTCCTATATAAGCCTACGTACCCCGAAAACATCCAGGGAGCCAACGAAAATTAATTTCCACCACCGTAAAATTCTGTATCCACGAGATCCCATCTTGGAGCCTTCGCCGGCGCTCCACCAGAGGGGGAATCGATCATGGAGGGCTTCTACATCAACACCATAGCCCCACTGATGAGTTGTGAGTAGTTTACCACAGACCTTCGGGTCCATAGTTATTAGCTAGATTGCTTCTTCTCTCTTTTTGGATCTCAATACAATGTTCTCCCCCTCTCTTGTGGAGATCTATTCGATGTAAACTCTTTTTGCGATGTGTTTGTCGAGATCCGATTGTGGGTTTATGATCAAGTTTATCTATGAGAAATATTTGAATCTTCTCTGAATTCTTTTATGTATGATTAAGTTATCTTTGCAAGTCTCTTTGAATTATCAGTTTGGTTTGGCCTACTAGATTGATCTTTCTTGCCATGGGAGAAGTGCTTAGCTTTGGGTTCAATCTTGCAGTGTCCTTACCCAGTGACAGAAAGGGTTGCAAGTCACGTATTGTATTGTTGCCATCGAGGACAAAAAGATGGGGTTTATATCATATATCTTGAGTTTATCCCTCAACATCATGTCATCTTTCTTAATGCGTTACTCTGTTCTTATGAACTTAATACTCTAGATGCATGCTGGATAGCGGTCGATGTGTGGAGTAATAGTAGTAGATGCAGGCAGGAGCTGGTCTACTTGTCACGGACGTGATGCATATATACATGATCATGCCTAGATAATCTCAAAATTATTCGCTTTTCTATCAATTGCTTGACAGTAATTTGTTCACCCACCGTAATACTTATGCTATCTTGAGAGAAGCCACTAGTGAAAACTATGGCCCCCGAGTCTATCTTTTATCATATTTGCTTTCAGTCTACTTTTATTTGCATCTTTACTTTTTGCATCTATATTATAAAATACCAAAAATATATTTATCTTATCATACTATCTCTATCAGATGTCACTTTCGCAAGTGGCCGTGAAGGGATTGACAACCCCTTTATTGCGTTGGTTGCGAGTTCTTTGTTTGTTTGTCTAGGTGCGTGGGACTTTTGAGGAGCCTCCTACTGGATTGATACCTTGGTTCTCAAAAACTGAGGGAAATACTTACGCTACTTTGCTGCATCACCCTTTCCTGTTCAAGGAAAACCAACGCAAGCTCAAGACGTAGCAGTCCTCGAGTAGGTAAATGATAAAAACAGAATTTTTGATGTGGAATGCTGCCCAACATGTTCATCACATTCTTTTGTTTATAGCATAGACATATGGACTTTTATATGATTCAAATCTATAGTCTAGTTTTTACATGAAGACTTCAATACTCAAGCATACCAACAAGCAACCATGTCTTTCAAAATATGAACACTAAAGCAAGTTATCCCTAGCCCATCATGCTCAATTATTGATCCATTCATGAAATACACTCGAATATTAGCTACACCCAATGCTCAAATGCGATCATAGTGCCCCTTAGTTGGTGCTTTATAAGAGAAGATAGAGACTCAAATTCAAAATAAAAATTGCATAAGTAAAAGAAAGGCCCTTCGCGGAGGGAAGTAGGGATTTGTAGAGGTGCCAGAGCTCAAAGCTTAAATTGAGAGATAAAATTATTTTTGAGAGGCATACTTTTCCTACGAACGAAAATAGCTTGGAGCATTCCAACACTTTCCATGCTAGATACATCATAGGCGGTTCCCAAACAGAAAGTAAAGTTTATTCCTTTTTCCACCATAACTTTCAGTTTCCATGGTTAGCCATATCCACGGGTGCCCTCCATACCAACACTTTCCAAGGAATTTATTATTTGACAGTATAAAGTAAATTCATTTTTCATTTCGGGACTGGGCATCCCTAGTACCTTTGTCGTACTCTCGTGCAATGACAAATGAATAAACACTCATCGTGAGAATGACACATCTAGCATGGAAAATATTGGCTACCCTTTACTGCCTCACGAGTAGTAGAGCACACAAAAGAGAAATTTATTTTGAACATTAGAGATGGCACATGCAAATTTGCTTAGAATGGCATGGAAATACCGCATATAGGTAGGTATAGTGGACTCATATGGCAAAACTGGTTTAAAGGGTTTTGGATGCACAAGTAGTGATCATACTTAGTGCAAAATGAAGGCTAGAAAAAAGATTGAGAAGCGACCAACCAAAAAGCAAAAAATCCCATACCCAAGCATTAAGCATAACTAACACCTAATAATGCACCATAAGTAGGATATAAATTTCATTGCATAACTATTGACTTCGTGCTTGCATAGGGAATCACAAACCTTAACATCAATATTCTTACTAGAGCACACAATTACTCATCAACATGACTCACATATCATATCGTCATATCTCAAAACCAATACTAAGGATCAAGTTTATTTTGTCCAATGATCTTCATGAAAGTTTTTATTATATCATCCTTGGATATCTATCACTTTGGGACTATTTTCATATGTTTCTTTTGATAAGCTCAAACAAATATAAGTGAAGATCATGAGCATAAATTTTTTCTATCAAAATAATCTAAGTGAAGCAAGAGAGAATTTCTTAAAAATTAACAAACCACACCGTGCTCAAAAAGATATAAGCGAAGTACTAGAGCAAATCCATGGCTCTAAAAATTTAAGTGAAGCATAGGAGCAAGCATAGCATAATTTTATGCTCTCTTAAAAAGGTGTGTCCAGCAAGGATTCAACACTTAAAACACAAAGCAAAACAAGCAAATAATCATATCATACAAGACGCTCCAAGCAAAACTCATATCATGTGACGAATAAAAATATAGTTTCAAGTAAAATACCGATGGTCGTTAGAAGAAAGCGGGGATGCCACCCGAGGGCATCCCCAAGCTTAGTTGTTTGATAGTTCTTTGAATATTATCTTGGGGTGCTCGGGAATCTCCAAGCTTAGCCTTTTGCTTATCCTTTTTCCTTCATCCATCGTAAGATAACCCAAAACTTGAAAACTTCAATCACACAAAACTCAAACAAAACCTTCGTGAGATCCATTAGAATAAGAAACCAAACCACTACTATAAGTACTATAGAAAACCTATTATTATTTTGTTTTTGCATTATATCTACTGTATTCCAACTTTTCTATGGCAAAAACTCATCAAAGAAAACCATAGAATCATCAAAACAAGCACACAATGCAAAGAAAATAGAATCTGTCAAAAACAGAACAATC
The DNA here is from genome assembly GCA_021437245.1 of Aegilops speltoides. NCBI lineage: Eukaryota > Viridiplantae > Streptophyta > Magnoliopsida > Poales > Poaceae > Aegilops > Aegilops speltoides. The sequence goes on along the minus strand of CM038142.1, from coordinate 350,910,036 downwards.
TGTAGCAATCTGAATATTTTGAATACTTCTGTAAGTCCAAAAATTCTGAAATAAATTGGTGCACGTGAGGAATTTTTCTATTAATACTCTTCAAAAATAATCAACTTAAAATCACTCTTCTGTAAAAAATGAAAAATAATCTCATGAGCGCAAAAGTTTTTGTTTTTCAGCAAGATCAAATAAACTTTCACCCAAGTCTTCCCAAAGGCCTTGCTTGGCACAACACTAATTAAAACACAAAAAACACAATCATGACATTAGCATAATTGTTCTAACAGACAAGAATAGAAAACAAAAAGCAAAAATAAATTTTATTCATTGGGTTGCCTCCCAACAAGCGCTATCGTTTTATGCCCCTAGCTAGGCGTCGATAATTTTGATGATGCTCACATGAAAGACAAGAATTGAAGCACAAAGAGAGCATCATATAGCACGTGACAAACACATCTAAGTCTAAAATACTTCCTATGCATAGGCATTTTATAAGCAAACAAATTATCAAGGCAAGCAAAAACTATCATATGCAAGGAAGAAGAAAGAAACATTAGCAATCTCAACATGAAGAGAGATAATTTAGTAACATGAAAATCTCTAAAACCATATTTTCCTCTCTCATAATAATTACATGTAGGATGATAAGCAAATTCAACAATATAACTATCACATAACATATTCTCAACATGATCCACAAGCATGCAAAGTTGACACTCTTCCAAAATAGTGGGATTAACATTAACTAAAGTCATGACCTCTCCAAACCCACTTTTATCAAAAAATTCATAGGATTGAACATTCTCCAAATATGTGGGAACTAAAATTGGCACTCTTCCAAAACCATTTTAAATAATATTGCAAACATTATTATCAATCTCATATGCGTCATGGGGCTTAAATAAATTTTCAAGATCATAGGAAGAATCACCGTAATCATGATCATTGCAACAAGTAGTAGACATAGTAAAATTAGCATCCCCAAGCTTAGGGCTTTGCATATCATTAACACAATTGAAAATAACAGAATTTATAATAACATCATTGCAATCATGCTTTTCATTCAAGGATCTATTGTGAATCACTTCATAATTTTCTTCTTTCAACACTTCATCACAATTTTCAGATTCACGAATTCCAAGCAAAACCTCATAAAGATAATCTAGTGCACACAACTCACTAGCAATTGGTTCATCATAATTGGATCTCTTGAAAAGATTAGCAAGTGTATGAGGATCCATAAACTTTTTGGTTCTTGATTTTCAATAAAACACACAATTATGCCAAACAAACAAGCAAACAAACCAAGAAAGACATAAGGGCAAACAAAAAAGAGGGAGAATAAAAACCGCAAATTTTTGTGAAGTGGGGGAGAGGAAAACGAGAGGCAAATGGTAAATAATGTAAATTGCGAGGAGATGAGATTTGTGATTAGGAACCTCGTTGATGTTGAAGATCCTCCCCGGCAACGGTGCCAGAAATTCCTTTTGATGTCTGCTAGAACTACGTCGATATTTCCCCAAAGAGGAAGGTATGATGCAGTATAGCGATGGTAGGTATTCCCTCAGTGATAAGACCAAGGTTATTGAACCAGTAGGAGAACCTCCTCACACCATGTAAACAACACCTGCACACAAAAAACAAATACTCGCAACCCGACGTGTTAAAGGGGTTGTCAATCTCTTTCGGGTACGGCGCCTCAAGATAGGCAAATAACATGAGGTAAAAAGTGGTAGATAGGATAAATAGATCGCGGAAAAAATAAATTGTAGCAAGGTATTTTTGTATTTTTGGTTTAATAGATCTGAAAATAAACGCAAGAGAAAATAGATCGCAAAGGCAAATATGATGAAAAGAGATCCGGGGGCCGTAGGTTTCACTAGTGGCTTCTCACGAGAAGAATAGCAAATGATGGGAAAACAATTACTGTTGGGCAATTGATAGAACTTCAAATAATCATGACGATATCTAGGCAATGATCATTATATAGGCATCACGTCCAAGATTATTAGACCGACTCCTTCCTGCATTACTACTATTACTCCACACATCGACCGCTATCCAGCATGCATCTAGTGTATTAAGTTCATGAGAAAACGGATTAATGCAATAAGAACGATGACATTATGTAGACAAGATCCGTTTATCTATTGCGGCAGATATAGATCTCATCTTGTTATCCTTAGTAGCAACGATACATACGTGTCGGTTCCCCTTCTGTCACTGGGATCAAGCACCATAAAATCAAACCCACTACAAAGCACCTCTTCCCATTGCAAGATAAATAGATCAAGTTGGCCAAACAAAACCCAAATATTGGAGAAGAAATACGAGGCTATAAGCAATCATGCATATAAGAGATCAAAGAAGACTCGAATAACTTTTCATGGATAAAAACATAGATCTGATCATAAACTCAAAGTTCATCGGATCCCAACAAACACACCGCCAAAAGACTTACATCATATGGATCTCCAAGAGACCATTGTATTGATAATCAAGAGAGAGAGAGAGAGGAAGCCATCTAGCTACTAACTACGGACCCATAGGTCTACAAAGAACTACTCACGCATCATAGGAGAGGCACCAATGGAAGTGGTGAACCCTTCCATGATGGTATCTAGATTGGAGCTGCTGGTTCTGGACTCTACGGCGGCTGGATCAATATTTCATGGACTCCCCTAGGGTTTCTGAAATATTTGGGTATTTATAGAGTAAAGAGGCGGTTTGGGGGGCACTCGAGGTGGGCACAACCCCCCAGGGCGCGCCTGGGCCTCCTGGCGCGCCCTGGTGGATGCTGCTCCCCTCGAGCAGCCCCTCAAGTGCTTCCTTGGCCCATTGGCTTTCTTCTAGCCCAAAAAAAATCCTTCAGGAGTTGCATTGCGTTTGGACTCCGTTTGATATTGATTTCCTGCAATGTAAAGAACATGCAGAAAATAGCAATTGGCGTTGGGCACTATGTCAATAGGTTAGTACAAAAAATGATATAAAATGAGTACAAAATGATTGTGAAACATCCAAGAATGATAATATAACAGCATGGAACAATAAAAAATTATAGATATGTTGGAGACGGATCAACCACCTATCGAAGAAATACATGGGCTTGAAGCACCACCACCACCTAAGGTGGTAGAGGTAAAATCTTTAATGAAATTCAATGATAGTGATGATCCTCATAATAAACATCCTAGCCAATGGCTTTATGAGTTTGATAATTACATTAGAAAGCAAGATCACTTCAATGCAAATGTTATGAAACATTTGAAATACAACTCTGATATGATTGCTCACTTAAGTGACTTGTTATTTAGAATCTCAAATGATGTTAGAGGTGTAGAAAACATGTCTCTATGGTTCAAACTCAACTAGAACAAGTTGCTAAATCTCAAAGAGAGTTGCTTGATGAAAAGAACAATAATATAAGTGACTTTGCTATTAGAGTAGCAACTAGAGGAGGTAAAATGACCCAGGAACCACTTTATCCCGAGGGACACACTACAAAAAAAATACACTCCCGTGATGATACGTGTTTGTCACAGTAGGTCGTGTTTTTTGTCATGCATTTACATCCATGACGATTTTATGACAGAATCAAGATAGTCATACCTGTGCTGTCGTAGAAGTGTTCCATGACATTACCAAAATTATCATCACGGAAGTGTCCACTTCCATGACGATAAATTGCGCATCACAGAAGTGCTTTCGTCAAGGGTGACCGACACATGGCATCCACCATAACGGAACGCCGTTAAGCTATCTGGTCGGGTTTTGGATCCGATAACCCGTTGACAGCCCCGACCAATGGGGATTTCCACGTGTAAAATCATCATTGGCTGGAGGAAACACGTGTTGGCTCATCGTTGGGACAGATGTCATCCACTCATTGGACAGAAGGCGCCTATGATACGTCGACACATGGCACGACCCAACAGAGGCCCATTCCTGTGAAAAGGCCGGCCCGTTTGACTTGGTCAAAAGGTGGCGGGCCGGCCCATGGAAAGCCTATTAACGGCCTGTTCGCATATAGCCCATTTACAGCCCGCTAACCTAAGGCCCGTTACGCCCTATCCGAATTAGGCCCAGTAGCGTCATCTGGGCCATCCAATATGATTCTAGCCTGTTTTCAATTTTGGCCCATGTATGGCCCATGACGTCTTTTGGCCCATATGAGGCCTGAGGGAGTCCTGGACTAGGGGGTGTCCGGATAGCCGAACTATCATCATTGGCCGGACTCCAAGACTATGAAGAGACAAGATTGAATACTTCGTCCCGTGTCCGGATGGGACTTTCCTTGGCGTGGAAGGCAAGCTTGGCAATACGGATATGTAGATCTCCTACCATTGTAACCGACTCTGTGTAACCCTAGCCCTCTCCGGTGTCTATATAAACTGGAGGGTTTTAGTCCATAGGACGAACAACAATCATACCATAGGCTAGCTTCTAGGGTTTAGTCTCCTTGATCTCGTGGTAGATCCACTCTTGTACTACCCATATCATCAATATCAATCAAGCAGGAGTAGGGTTTTACCTCCATCGAGAGGGCTCGAACCTGGGTAAAAACATCGTGTCCCTTGTCTCCTGTTACCATTCGCCTAGACGCACAGTTCACGACCCCCTACCCGAGATCCGCCGGTTTTGACATTGACATTGGTGCTTTCATTGAGAGTTCCTCTGTGTCGTCGCCCATAGGCTCGATAGCTCCTTCGATCATCAACAACGACATGGTCCAGGGTGAGACTTTTCTCCCCGGACAGATCTTTGTATTCGGCGGCTTTGCACTGTGGGCCAATTCACTTGGCCGTCTGAAGCAGATCGAAAGCTACGCCTCTGGCCATCAGGTCAGATTTGGAAGTTTGAACTACACGGCCGACATTCGCGGGGACTTGATCTTCGACGGATTCGAGCCACAGCCGAGCGCGCCGCACTGTCACGATGGGCATGATCTAGCTCTGCTGCCGGACGGTGCCCTGGAGGCCGCACAAGAGTACGCTCCGACCCTTAACTCGGAGCCGACTGCGCCGATCGATGATGGGTGGCTAGACACCGCCTCGGGGGCTGCTACCTCTACGGCAATGGAGCCGAATACCGGCCCTATCCCTTGTGAAGCTCGTGACTCCGAGGCGCCGGACTCCTCGCCGGACTCCGAACCTCCCGCGCCCCTACCAATCGAATCCGATTGGGCGCCAATCATGAATTTCACCGCCGCGGACATCTTTCAGCACTCGCCTTTTGGCGACATCCTGAATTCGCTAAAGTATCTCTCGTTAGCAGGAGAGCCCTGGCCGGACTACGGTCAGGATGGTTGGGATGCGGACGACGAAGAAATTCAAAGCCCACCCACCACCCACTTTGTAGCCACTGTCGACGATTTAACTGACATGCTAGACTTCAACTCCGAGGACATCGACGATATGGACGACGATGCCGGAGACGACCAAGAACCAGCGCCTACGGGGCAATGGAAAGCCACCTCGTCATACGACATATACATGGTGGACATCCCAAAGGATGGGAATGGCGATGGTACAGTGGAGGAAGACCCCTCCAAGAAACAGCCTAAGCGCCGGCGTCAGCGACGCCGCTCTAAATCCCGCCACAGCAAGAATGGGGATTCCGGCACCGGAGACAATAACACCCGGACGGTCAAGACAACCCCTCCAAAGCAAGATTCAGCACAAGAGGATTTGGAGAAGCCAGCCCTCACGAGAGCGGCGGCATTTAAGAGGTAGAGGACGATAATTACATGCATCCCTCCGGAGACGAGGCAAGCCTCGACGACGATAAATTCGTCGTGCCTGAGGATCCCGTCGAACAAGAGCGTTTTAAACGCAGGCTTATGGCCACGAGAAGCAGCCTCAAGAAAAAGCAGCAACAGCTTAGAGCTGATCAGGATTTGCTAGCTGACAGATGGACTGAAGTCCTTGCAGCCGAAGAGTACGAGCTCGAACGCCCCTCCAAAAGCTACCCTAAACGCAAGCTGCTGCCCCGATTAGAGGAGGAAGCATATAAACCCACATCACCAAGATTACTGTCTGGCCGACCGGCCACCTCGTGGCAGCGACAGAGAGGCCTCTAGGCCTTCCACTAAAGCCGTACCCCGGCATCGCTCGAAAAGCACAAAGCCACGGGGGAATGCGCCGGACTTACGAGACATATTGGAGGATAAGGCAAGACAATCAAGATCGATCTACGGATCGCGTGGGCGCCCCACGATGCGCGACGATGACCGTCGCGCCGGATACAGCAACTCCGGCCGGGCCGAACACAGTAGACAAAGCTCGCTTGAGCTACGTCGTGATATAGCCCAATATAGAGGTGCCGCACACCCACTATGCTTCATAGATGAAGTAATGGATCATCAAATCCCCGAAGGATTCAAACTCGTGAACATTGAATCCTACGATGGCACAACAGACCCCGCGGTTTGGATCGAAGACTATCTCCTTCATATCCACATGGCCCGCGGTGATGATCTTCACGCCATCAAATATCTCCCACTCAAGCTTAAAGGACCAGCTCGGCATTGGCTTAACAGCTTGCCAGCAGAATCAATTGGGTGTTGGGAAGACCTGGAAGCCACATTCCTTGATAACTTCTAGGGCACATATGTGCGACCACCAGACGCCGATGACCTAAGCCACATAATTCAGCAGCCAGACGAATCGGCCAGACAATTCTGGACACGGTTCTTAACCAAGAAAAATCAAATCGTCGACTGTCCGGATGCAGAGGCCCTCGCAGCCTTCAAGCATAACATCCGCGATGAGTGGCTCGCCCGGCACCTAGGACAGGAAAAGCCGAAATCCATGGCAGCCTTCACATCACTCATGACCCGCTTCTGCGCGGGAGAGGACAGCTGGCTAGCCCGCAGTAACAACCTCAACAAAAATTCTGGCAGTCCGGATACCAAGGACCGCAATGGCAGGTCGCGTCACAACAAGCACAAACGCCGCGTGCGGCGACAATCTCAAGATCGGCGGTCGACACGGATTCAGAGGCTCCAAACCGGTCGTGGAAAAAGCCATTCAAAACAACTACTCCGGGTCCGTCCAATTTGGACCGAATACTCGACTACTCGTGCCAGATACACGGCACCCCCGAAAAGCCAGCTAATCACACCAACAGGGATTGTTGGGTATTCAAGCAGGCAAGCAAGTTAATTGCGGAAAACAATGACAAGGGGCTGCATAGCGATGACGAGGAAGAGACTCGGCCGCCGAACAATAGAGGACAGAAGGGTTTCCCCCCACAAGTGCAGATGGTGAACATGATATACACAACCCACATAGCCAAAAGGGAGCGGAAGCGTGCACTCATGGACGTATACGCGATGGAGCCTGTCGCCCCGAAGTTCAACCCATGGTCCTCCTGCCCGATCACGTTTGATCGAAGGGACCACCCCACCAGTATCCACCATGGCGGATTCGCCGCATTGGTTCTAGACCCAATCGTCGACGGGTTTCACCTCACTAGAGTCCTGATGGACGGTGGCAGCAGCCTGAACATGCTTTATCAGGATACAGTGTGCAAGATGGGCATAGACCCCTCAAGGATTAAACCCACAAAGACGACCTTCAAAGGCGTCATACCAGGTGTAGAGGCCAATTATACAGCTCGATTACATCGAAGTGGTCTTGGATCCCGGATAACTTCCGAAGCGAGGAGTTAATCTTCGACATAGTTCCGTTCCGCAGCGGCTATCATGCACTGCTTGGACGAACCACGTTTGCAAAATTCAACGCGGTGACGCACTACGCATACCTCAAGCTCAAGATGCCAGGCCCTTGAGGAGTCATCACGGTCAACGGAAACACTGAACGCTCTCTCTGAACGGAGGAGCATACAGCGGCTCTCGCGGAAGAAGTGCAGAGCAGCCTCTTAAGGCAATTCTCGAGTCCGTCCGTCAAGAGACCGGACACCGCCAAGCGCGCGGAGTAACCTACAACAAGACCACCTGGCACATTCCGAGCACGCGTAGCAATGCGGCCCCAATCCTAGCCCTTGCAAAATTGCAAAACCAGTACTCCGCGTACATCACTACGCTCTGGAGATACCATGGGCATAGGGGGAGGGGCACGACCACGGCAGGCCCAGAGTGCGGCTCAACCACACCGGGGGCTCCCAAGTGTGTCATCCTTCTTCTTTTCTTTTTTTCTTTTCTTCAGGACTCCGCTTACCAGAGGCCCTGTCCGGCAGTAGACCTGCCGAACTAACAATGCAACAGCCAGGGAAGAAGAAAGGCCACGCCGAGTATCCAGGTGGTCTCCATTACAAGCATTATACCTGTTTTATACACCATTCCGCAGCCTACCCCTGGAGGGGGACATCCTAAATATTTCCATCCCTTGCTTATCGCACTATTTGTATCATTCTGCATTCATGACAGCACTTTTTGAATAAACAATGCATTGCTTTTTTCCTACCACTGCATTCCTTTCTTATACATATGTTCATCTATGACATGTTGCATCCGTACACTTTGGTACGGCTAAATACACCAGGGGCTTAAGTTCCCCACATTATGGTGTGATAAGTCCGAACACTTTCACAAGTGCGGCACCCCGAACTTATAGCATTATATGCATCGACTCCGAATCATGTCTTGGGTCAATAGTTGGGTTTGCCCGGCTCCCATGTTTTGGTACCTTACGTTCCGTTATATCGGCTAAGGTAGCGCTCGGAGAACCACTGCGATTGTGCCCCAGTTGAGCTGGGCGAGCACCTCGATGGAGAAAGCTAAACTGACCGTCATGATGAGGCGAGAGCGATCGTTGTTCGAGAGGTTTTTCGAGTCCCTAAAGACTTATGCCGCTTAGAGCGAGGAACCGGCTTCGTCCAGCCCAGCGTGGATAGCGCCCAATTGACCTTCGAACTCTAGGGGCTTCACCAAATTTAAAATTATAGAATTCTATGGCTAAGTGAGAGTGTTCAAGCATTATAAGTCCGGTTGCCTCGTTCGTTGTGTTGGCGCCTCCTAGATGGACCCAAAATGGGAACAAGAGCGCTCAAGTTTATCCCAACACCCCAAAGACTGTGGCATGGGGGTGAAGCCGACGACTTGCCATCTCTCGATTTGATAAGCGGCCGCCTGAAGGTAATATTTTAAATTAACAAGTGTTGCTTAGCGCATATGAACAAAGTTTTCAGCGCACAGGATAACAAAATGCGAGTCTACTCAAATATTACATCTTTGGAGCACTCACCCGCAATAATGCGGGCACCCTTATAATACATCTCGGGTGTGCGATACTCCTTGCCCGGCGGTGGCACGTCCGTCACAAGCTTCTCAGCGTCCATCCTGCCCCCAGTGCACCTTAGCACGGGCTAGGGCCCGACGGGCACCTTTAATGCAGGCGGAGTGCTTGATGACTTCAACCCATGGACAACCGTCCACCAGCCGCCGCACCAGGCTGAAGTAGCTCCCAGGCATGGCCTCTTTGGGCCACAGCCGAACTATGAGGCCCTTCATGGCCTGTTTGGCCACCTTGTGGAGCTCAACCAGCATGTCCGGCCTCAGCATACTGAGACCAGAACACCTTCTCCGTCGAGCTCCCCTTCTCGGCTCTGTAGAAAGCGGCAGCATCGGACACGCTACGGGGCAGATCTGCGAATGCTCCTGGAGAGCTCCGAATTCGGGTAAGTAACAGGTAATTCACTTTTACATGCTTGCTTTGCATGAAGAATGCCTTACCCGCCGCTATTTTCTTCAACGCCTCGATTTCCTAGAGGGCCTTGTGGGCTTCGGCCTTAGCGGCTTTGGCACTCTCAAGAGCCGACGCAAGCTCGGACTCTCGAGTCTTCAAGTCACGCTCCAAACTCTCGTGTTTTTCCACGAGAGCCTAGAGCTCTTGCCGTACCTCCGCCACCCGCGCCTCCTGCTTCTCTCGCCCGGCGCGTTCCGCGGCCGCATTGCGTTTGGCCACAGATACCGCCTCCTTCAGGGTCGCCACCTCGTTCGTAGCCCCTGGAGTACCCACGTTATCCTGGTCATTCCTCTTGCAACGAAATCCTTTTCTGTAAGGTACAACTTTAATAAGGTGTTACTCACCTTCCTTGTCCTCGAGCTACTTCTTGGCACGGCCGAGCTCGTTCTCGGACCGCTCGAGGCTCTGCTTCAAGGCACTAACCTCCGCAGTCAGTGCGGCAGAGGCAGCAGCGCAGCCTGCATTCCCATATTGACATATTTTTGTTAAGACTCCTGCGTATATCTTTTTAGATCCTCAGTCCGGCTTTTGTTTCCGAACACCGAACCGAGCATCAGGAGCTACTGTCTATGCGGTACTATTTTACATATCTTAAAATTCTTACCTCAAAGCCTGTTAGAAGGCTGCTGCAGGCTTCGGTCAGCCCGCTTTTGGTGAGCTGAACCTTCTGAATCACCGCACTCATGACAGTGCGGTGTTCCTCGTTGATGGAAGCGCCGTTGAGCGCCTCAAGCAAGTTATCCGACGCGTCCGGTTGGACGGAGGCCACTGGCGTCACAGTCTTGCCCTTCTTACGAAGGGTCCGCCCGCCTGCAGGTTCCGGTGCGGAGTCCGGTCCAAAGTCCGGGAGGTTGCCCTGCGGCACCTCCGGGGCCTCCTCCTCCTGGTGGGTCCCTTTCTGGGATCCCACCTCGGCGTCGTCGGCGTCACGGGGGGAGGAGGCGGTCGGAAGTGAAGTGCTATCCACATCCGACGTGCCCAAGGACCCGCTCGACAAAGCGGGAAGATCGTCCTTGGGCGGACTACAGGGTTGTATGCGGCATTAGAAAGACACCATGCGACAAAAATAAAAATTATGAGTTATTCAGGAGTCCGGATACTTACGATCTCGCCAGGGGCTTGGCCCTTGAGGGCCACTCCTCGTCGTCGTCGCCGGCGTTGGCAGAACAGTCCGGGGGAAGGGTCCTTCCCTTCTTGGACCCTTCGGCCTCCCTCGTTGGGGAGGCCTTCCTCTTCTTCTCCCCCCCCCCGCTGGGGGAGAGGCCTCTTTCTTCTCCTCCTCATCCTCGTGGGAGGAGTCTGCCTCGGAGTCATCGGATGATGAATCCGATAACACCTGATGCCGGGAACTCCTCCGGGTTCCTGTGGCCTTCTTCTTCGCCTTCTTCTCCGGCACCACGTAAGGCGCCGGGACCAGCAGCCCTGTCAAACGGGCATCCGCTGGGTCTTCTGGAAGGGGAGCCAGATAGTTAACCTGTCCGGACGTCTCCTGCCAGGCCTGTTAAAGTTATTGGGAGTTTAGATCCCACATAGAGTCAAACTATGAAAAGCGAGTGTCCCATAAAGGACAACATGGCTTACCTCGCCAGCCGGACGCTGCGAGCTGAATCCGCGATCTTCGGTAGTGGATGCGGGAGCCTCGGCGCCCTTGAACAGCACCTTCAAGGCATCTTCGTACGTAGTGTCGAAGAGCCCGCTCAAGGTCCGGTGCTGTGCCGGATCAAACTCCCAGAAATTGAAGTCCCGCTGTTGGGAGGGGAGAATCCGGCGGATGAGCATGACCTAGATCATGTTGACAAGCTTGAGCTTCTTATACCAGGGTTTGGAGACATGATTGGAGTCCGGTCAGCTCTTCCGAACTACCCCACAGCAGGCCCTTCTCTTTCCAGGAAGTGAGCCGCATGGGGATGCCAGATCTGAATTCGGGGACCGCTGCCCATTCAGGGTCACGTGGCTCGGTGATGTAGAACCACCCCGATTGCCACCCTTTTATGGTTTCCACAAAGGCGCCCTCGAGCCAAGTGACGTTGGGCATCTTGCCCACCATGGCGCCTCCGCACTCCGCTTGGCTGCCTTTCACAACCTTCAGCTTGACATTAAAGGTCTTGAGCCACAAGCCGAAGTGGGGCTGGATGCAGAGGAAGGCCTCGCACACGACGATAAACGCCGAGATGTTGAGGATGAAATTCGGGGCCAGATCATGGAAATCCAGGCCATAGTAGAACATGAGCCCCCGGACAAAGGGGTGGAGTGGGAAGCCCAGTCTACGGAGGAAATTGGGAAGGAATACCACCCTCTCATGGGGCCCTGGGGTGGGGATGAGCTGCCCCTCGTCGGGGAGCCGGTGCGCGATGTTGCTGGACAAATATCCGGCGCTGCGCAGCTTCTTGATGTGCCCCTCCATAACGGAGGAGGCCATCCACTTGCCTCCCGCTCCGGACATGGTTGGAGAAGGTTGAGGTGAGATGTGCGGACTTGGGCACTGGAGCTCGAGTGTGCGGAGATGGATAAGCAAATGAGGAAGAAGGCGTAGGTAAAAATGTGGATCCTTATCCCCTTATATATGGGCGGACGAAACTATGCATCCCCACTAGCCTGGTAAAACTCGCTTATCTCCCAAGCACCACAATCAATGGTGCGGTTGGGTTACCCACGTCCGTATTGATGGGAATCCCGGAATAAGGGGAACACGATCTCTGCTTCCACAAGACGTGCCAAGGAAACCGCTTCGCTAAACGCGCTGAGGTGGTATGACAAAAACGATTCGAGTAAAGGCTTGGCCGTGGTGTGACGTCACGCCACGAAATACGTCAGCAGATTGAAGTTGTGTAAATATTATTCTCTCTAAGGTGGTATGTGGAATTTATTTTGCAGAGCCGGACACTATCCTGGTGTTCACAATCTTCTATGAATTATTCGGAGGAGGAACCCGCCTTTCAATGTCGAAGACAATATGCGCGTCGGACTCGTCATCATTAAAGCCTGGTTCAGGGGCTACTGAGGGAGTCCTGGACTAGGGGGTGTCCGGATAGCCGAACTATCATCATTGGCCGGACTCCAAGACTATGAAGATACAAGATTGAAGACTTCGTCCCGTGTCCGGATGGGACTTTCCTTGGCGTGGAAGGCAAGCTTGGCAATACGGATATGTAGATCTCCTACCGTTGTAACCGATTCTGTGTAACCCTAGCCCTCTCCGGTGTCTATATAAACCGGAGGGTTTTAGTCCATAGGACGAACAACAATCATACCATAGTCTAGCTTCTAGGGTTTAGCCTCCTTGATCTCGTGGTAGATCCACTCTTGTACTACCCATATCATCAATATCAATCAAGTAGGAGTAGGGTTTTACCTCCATCGAGAGGGCCCGAACCTAGGTAAAAACATCGTGTCCCTTGTCTCCTGTTACCATCCGCCTAGACGCACAGTTCGGGACCCCCTACCCGAGATCCGCCGGTTTTGACACCGACAAGGCCCTTTGTAAATCTTGGCCTATTAATGGCCTGTGGTGAAACTGGCCCGTAATTAACAGTGTATCACTTTACACCCTTTAACAGCTCGTGGTGAAACTGGCCCGTAATGAACAGTGTATCACCTTATACCCATTAACGGCCCGTTATTCCGTTTGGCCATTTCCAGCCCATGTTATCTTTCGGCCTTCTCAGATCCCATTTATTCTTGGGCTCATTTCCAGCATTCATTTACTTACGGCCCGTTACTGTCATTTTCTGCTTGTGGGCCAAATTCAGCCTGTGGTTACAGTCGGCCCGTTTGTGGTCCATTAATATGTTGGGCCGTTTTCGTAGCATCATCAAATACGGCCTATTAACGATGGCCCGTTATTGTCGGCCCATGAACGGACGATTACAACTCTAGCCCATTTACGGCCATAATGCGGTCTGTTTGGCCCATGCTTGGCCAATCGATTATACGGCCCGTATAAGGCCCATTGATGATACAGCCCGCAGAAGGCCCATTGTTTCTACGGCTCGTAGAAGGCCCACTATTTCTAAGTCCCATAGAAGGCCCATTGTTTCTACGGGCCATAGAAGGCCCACTGTTTCTACGGCCCGTAGGAGGCCCAGTGTCACTACAGTAAATATTAGCCCATGGTTATTGTGGCCTAGTTTTAAAAAAATAGGTTATTACAGCCACTAGCAAACCGCGGAAAAAGAACTGCAATGACTACAAGCAAACAAATAAACAAGACAACCAGGAAATTAATAAGCAAGCAACTAATGCTAGGCTATCATGGCTATTACACATATTACATCCACTAGGCATCAAAGTTCGCCACCAATGCAAATAGGGAACAACACAGCATATCATATACACTGGTTGTCACAGTTGGCGACCAGCGCAAATAAACGCTGCAGCAAAACAAATCCAGAACTGAACCACTTCAGAAGATCTCAAGAAACAATATCCTGGGTACCCATAATGTTGGCAAGATGCTTAGCAAGCTTATTAACTTTCTCTTGTTTGGCACTTAAATCCTCCAGCACTTGCTGTTGCACCCGGAAATATGCATCTGAATTCTGCAGGGACTTCCTCGATCCTTGACTTCTGTCGCAAAGACATCGATTGATGTCTTTCAACTTGAAGTTGAGACTCAAGAAGACAAACTGATTCAGGCAGCGAGTTCGAAGAGCTTGTGCCAGCAGTAGTGGCCATTAACTCGAACACTACATCAAGACAAGACTTTTGGGTTCTCTCACTGTCATCAAGATAATTTTTATTAGCTTTCTTGGAGACCAATAGGGATGTCTCACTATCTTGAACCTTATCTGCATTACTTCTTTTAACATTGGATAACGTGGTACTGTTCTCCAATATTTTGTCCGCATTCTAAAAGAGAAACAAGCAGACACATCACATGTTTACCATGTTGTATATGAAACTCATTTTGGTAAATGAGTTCAGTAGTAAAGTGGACAGGATAACAGCATGAAACAAACATATATCTATGTACCATGGTCACTTTATGGTCTATATCATTCTAGTTTTTGTTTTCAAATCAAGATAGAGACACAGTTCAAATTATATTTGTTCAAGACAAAGCAGAATAGAAAGAATATAAGTGTGGGAAATTATAGAGCAATAACAACACTTGTATTGTGCATGACATGAGAACATAACTGTTTATTCAATTGAAACTGAAATCAGCATAGAGCAGGTTACAACAAAGAAACCGATTAAAAAACAGGTTTAAAACATACTGTTGCACCATTGGAGTTTCAATTCCATCCTTCAAATTTGAAAATAGTTGGTATGAGTAAATACAGTAATGCAAGAACAAAGGAGTATGAACCATAGCTACAGAACCTGACCTGAGAACAAATCTTCTTCTCCTTTAAGCGTTGAGTTGGGATTCAGAGTGGTGGTCCTCGTGCTTTGGGCACTGCAGTTCCCTTACTAACTGCTCGTGTTTGGGTGCTCTGTGGTGGAGATGGTGTTGTGTCAACTGGAACTGGGTTACTATCTGCCGGGGTTGGCATTAGAAGGGCTGTAGCTGGTTCTCTGTCCAACTGGGTAGGGGTACAATCTGCAAGAGTCTGGGTTATGTGTGGTGGATCTAGTCCTTGGGCAAGTACAACCGTGGTTCTATCTGCATCAACTGGTAGCACTATATTTTCTGAAGACCGTGCTTTTACTCCCTTAGATACTGCCATCACCCTCTCCAATTCAAATGGCTGATAAACAAGAAAAGTAATTGAAAGTATAGACATTGTATGATAGACAGGTGCAATGGATAGTGGGGAATAAAAGAGGGCATGAAATAATTCATATTTATGTTGTCTAACCAAACAGGATAGCATGACACAATTTCACATATATGATGGCTAACTAAACAGGATAGCATGACGCAATTTCACATTATGATGGCTAACTAAAAAAGATGGAAAGAAATATCTCAAAATATGAGACTATGTAAACAGGATGACATGATATAACTATATAATGTGTTTATTAAATAGGTTGGCATGCCATAATTCACATACATTCACGGATAGAATGCCATAATTCAAAATATGATAATTGTAAACACTAAACAGGATGAGATGATATAACTATATGATGTCTTTATTAAATGGGTTGCCATGCCATAATTCAGATAGATGATGTGTATGTACTATGTAAACATGATGGCATGATATAATTCAAATATATGATTTGTATAGTAAGCAAGTAAGTAGATGGCAATCCATATATGGTGTAAAAACTGAGCAATGCAAGACAACATGCATGACATGGGTAATATAACCCTGCCAAGTTTGAGCATAGACCTCAGGCGGAAATAGGACTGGTCATCAGTCTCTGAATCCTCCTCTGAGGAGCTCTCTGTAACCAGCAAGATGTCTGCTTCAGCAGGTAGCATTGTCTGCTTTGAATACCTTGTTTTCACTCCAGATACTTCCATCATCGCTTCAAATGGCTGATGCACAGGAAGAGTAGTTGAATATACAAACGTTGTCGACAAATGGAACACGTAATACAAAAAATGATAGCATGATATAATTCACATACATGATGATTGGCTAAACAGCATGGCATTGCATAATTCACATATATAATGCCTTTGCAACAAGATAGCATTGTATAATTCACATATATAATGTCTTGCAACAAGATGGCAATGCATAATTCACATATATGGTAATTAGACACCTTTGAGCAGTGGCATTCACACAAAGCATGTCTAAACTAATCAAATGACATAGCAATGCGAGACACCATACACATGATATGAGCAACATAACCCTGCCAAGTTAGAGCATACACCTCGGGGGGGGGGAATAGGACTGGTCATCTATCTCTGAATCCTCCTCTGAGGAGCTATCCGTAACCAGCGAGATATGCGCTTCGTCAGATAGCATAGTCTGCTCTGAAGACCTTATTTTCACTCCAGAATTTGCCATCACCGTGTCAAATGGCTGATGCACACGAAGAGCAGTTGAATGTACTAACATTGTTGACAAATGTAATATGTAACAAAAAAAGGATGGCCTGATATAATTTACATATAAGATGACTGGCTAAGCAGGATGGCATTGCAAAATTCACATATATTATGCCTGGCTAAACAAGATGGCATTGCATAATTCACACAAACAATGAATAAACTAAACAGATGGCATTCGCACAAAGGATGTCTAAACTAAGCAGATGACATATTTGATGTATAAAGTAAGCAATGCAAGACACCATATGCATGATATAACCAACATCAGCATGCTAAGTTAGAGCGAAGACCTCAGGGGGTAAATAGGAGTTGTCTTCTCCTTCTGAATCCCCCTCAGAACATATATCTTCCTCTTGATTACAATCCAAAATGCGTGGAGGGGGGGCTGCCTTTGCGCCTACCATGGAGCGACGTCTGCATGAAATTTTATTGCCACGCAAGGCTCGTCTCTTTTGCTCTACATGTTCAGTTCCATTGTTTACAATAACTGGCATGCATAGGAATAAAACATAGTGAGATTATGTAAGGAGTGCATGCAGAAATCCAGAGTGATGGTAGCAACCTGTGGATAGACCCAAAACCAATAATAGTAGGCAGATAATGGCTTTAGTTAAAAAATACAGATAATGGCTTCTTTACTGTTTGTTTCCCACCCAACATGAAACTCATATTAGACACCGGAGATTAACCAGATAGTAGATCAATACTATTGATTGCGGGCCCAATATGTACCCCACAACCATTTAAAAACTCAAGTTTGACCATTAGTTTGGAGCTGACCCAGAGTCTAATCGGTGAACAGGACGATAAAGTAGCATGTAATATTAAGCGATGCATAACGTAAGCAGACACGAAAGAGTGCAACCTCTCTTGCGGACCCGTGTAGTCCTCGAGGTCATCTGCTCGGTTGATGATGGTAATGCAGTTTTCATGGCTGTCGGCAGCGGGAAGAAGATCTAAAGCGGCGAAAAGACGATCGAGGCGGATCCTCGCTGTCTTGGATCCTTCTATCGTTGGAGCAGCTGAGCTGGGGTGGACGACGGCGCAGCAGGAGCGGGACAAACCATGCAAGGTTTTCTTTGACAACTATCTGTAAGAGAAGTAATTCTGTAAGGGCTCGTTTGAATTGGAGGATTCCAACAATGCAGGGATAGGAAATAGACTGGAATAGGATAGGAATGCACGTGCAAAACAGAGAATTTAAAAACACAGGATTCTGCCAATCTGGGTGTTCGATTCACAACAATTGGAAGATCATAGGATGCAAAGAAGCATGGTGAGATTAAGTAAAACCACAATAAAATGTACGGTTATAATGCTATTATGCTACTATCTCTTAGTCTTGTGCTTCCTGAATAGGAATTTGAAAAGGAGGACAAGTGAAATTTAAAATTCCTACATTTTTTCTTTCAAGGAGACACTAAAGGAACAAATCTGTGTGCTCAATGGACAATATATATAACATGTAGAGTAAAAAAGAGATGCAACAAGTGTACAACCTCTTTGGCGAAGCCATGTCGATCTCAGCGTGATTGGCTTGGCCGGTGAGGATGCTCCGACTGACTTGACTGTCGGAGGAGGGGAAGAAGATCTTAGGCGTCTGGGGATGGAGCCCGAGGTACTGCTCTGCTGTGATGGAGGGTTTTGTCGTTGGAGCAGCTCCGGTGAGTTGTACCACGTCGAGGCTGAAGCAGGACAAGAGGGACAACGTTAACCTGAGTGGAATTCTAATAGCATCTCCAATACATGACGTAAAATACATAACCACAAAGTGCTAGATGTAAAATACATCAGCCGCTCATCTCTGAACCTAAGTGTCGAAACTGAATTTAACTGTCGAAACTGAACTTAACTGTCGAAACTAAACTTAACTATCGAAACTGAATTTTGCTGTTGAAACTGAATTTTGCTGTCGAAACTGAACACACTAGCAAGGTGAGGCTACACGTCGGTCGGCTGACTTTTTCATCTCTGGTCAGTCGATTTTGCAGCCGTTGGATACGAAATCAAGGGCCTGCAGTTCATCTTCAACATCCACCCCCCTGAGCCGCCAGCCACCACCGGCCAAACAGCAGCCCCCCACCACTCGCGGCTGGCGGTGCGCCGCCATCCCCCCCAAAACACTCCCCACCGCCGGTCCGCTGCCGCCCCGGCCATCCCTCTAGGCCCCCCTATTGCAAATATGCCCTAGAGGCAATAATAAAATGGTTATTATTATATTTCCTTGTTCATGATAATTGTCTATTGTTCGTGCTATAATTGTATTGATCGGAAACCGTAATACATGTGTGAATACATAGACCACACCATGTCCCTAGTGAGCCTCTAGTTGACTAGCTCGTTGATCAACAGATGGTCATGGTTTCCTGACTATGGACATTGGATGTCATTGACAACAGGATCACATCATTAGGAGAATGATGTGATGGACAAGACCAATCCTAAGCATAGCACAAAGATCGTGTAGTTCGTTTGCTAGAGCTTTTCTAATGTCAAGTATCGTTTCCTTAGACCATGAGATTGTGTAACTCTCGGATACCATAGGAGTGCTTTGGGTGTACCAAACGTCACAATGTAACTGGGTGACTATAAAGGTGCTCTACAGGTATCTTCAAAAGTGTCTGTTGGGTTGGCGCAAATTAGGACTGTGATTTGTCACATCGTATGACGGAGAGGTATCTCTGGGCCCACTCGGTAATGCATCATCATAATCAGCACAATGTGACTGAGTGGTTGGTCACGGGATCATGCATTATGGAACGAGTAAAGTGACCTGCCGGTAACGAGATTGATCGAGGTATTGGGATACCGACGATCAAATCTCGGGCAAGTAACGTACCGATTGAAAAAGGGAATTGTATACGGGATTGCTTGAATCCTCGACATCATGGTTCATCCGATGAGATCGTCGTGGAACATGTGGGAGCCAACATGGGTATCCAGATCCTCCTGTTGGTTATTGGCCAGAGAGCTGTCTCGGTCATGTCTGCGTGATTCCCGAACCCGTAGGGTCTACACACTTAAGGTTCGATGACGCTAGGGTTATTAGGAAGATTTGTATGTGATTACCGGATGTTGTTCGGAGTCCCGGATGAGATCCCGACGTCACGAGGAGTTCCGGAATGGTCCGAAGGAGAAGATTTATATATGGGAAGTTGTCATACGGTCACTGAAAATACTCGGGGGCATATCGGTATTGTACCGGGGCCACCAGAGGGGTTCCGGGGGTCCACCAGGAGGGGCCACCTATCCCAGAGGGCCTCATGGGTTGTAGAGGGAAGTGAACCAGCCCCTTGGTGGGTCGGGCGCCACCCCCTCCTTGGGCCCATGCGCCTAGGGTTGGGGGGAAGCCCTAAAGGGGGTGCCCCCCTTGCTTGGGGGGCAAGCCCCCTCCCCTTGGCCGCCCCCCCTCTAGATCTCATCTAGAGGGGGCCGGCCCCCTTCCCCCTTCTCCCTGTAAATAGAGGGGCAAGGGGAGGGCCGCTACACCACATCCAAGGCGCAGCCCATCCCCTCCCCAACACCTCTCCTCCTCCGCAAGAGCTTGGTGAAGCCCTGCCGGAGAACTGCCACTCCATCACCACCACACCGTCGTGCTGCTGCTGGAGCCCTCTTCCTCAACCTCTCCCTCCTCCTTGCTCGATCAAGGCGTGAGAGACGTCACCAGGCTGCACGTGTGTTGAACGCGGAGGCACCGTTGTTCGGTGCTTAGATCGAATTCGGCTGCGATCTGAATCGCTACGTGTACGAATCCTCCAACCGCGTTCTTGCAACGCTTCCGACTCGCTATCTTCAAGGGTATGAAGATGCACTCCCCTCTCTCTCGTTGCTAGTTGCTCCATAGATTGATCTTGGTGATGCGTTGAATTTTTTTTAATTTCTGCAACGATCCCCTACAGTGGTATCAGAGCTAGGTCTATGCGTAGTTTCTATGCACGAGTAGAACACAAGTTTGTTGTGGGAGTCGATTTTGTCAATTTACTTGCCACTACTAGTCTTATCTTGTTTCGGCGGCATCGTAGGATGAAGCGGCCCGGACCGACCTTACACGTACGCTTACGTGAGACACGTTCCACCGACTGACATGCACTAGTTGCATAAGGTGGCTAGCGGGTGTCTGTCTCTCCCACTTTAGTTGGATCGGATTTCATGAAAAGGGTCCTTATGAAGGGTAAATAGAAATTGGCATATCACGTTGTGGTTTTGGCGTAGGTAAGAAACGTTTTTGCTAGAAACCTATAGCAGCCACGTAAAAAAACTTGCAACAACAATTAGAGGACGTCTAACTTGTTTTTGCAGCATGTGTTGTGTGATGTGATATGGCCATGAAGGATGTGATGAATGAAATATATGTGACGTATGAGATTGATCATGTTCTTGTAATAGGACTCACGACTTGCATGTCGATGAGTATGACAACCGGCAGGAGCCATAGGAGTTGTCTTTATTTTTGTATGACCTGCGTGTCATTGAATAACACCATGTAATTACTTTACTTTATTGCTAAACCGTTAGCCATAGTAGTAGAAGTAATAGTTGGCAAGGTAACTTCATGGAGACACAATGATGGAGATCATGGTGTCATGCCGGTGACGATGATGATCATGGCGCCACGAAGATGGAGATCAAAAGGAGCAAAATGATATTGGCCATATCATGTCACTATTTGATTGCATGTGATGTTTATCATGTTTTTGCATCTTATTTGCTTAGAACGACGGTAGCATAAATAAGATGATCCCTCATAATAATTTCAAGAAAGTGTTCCCCCTAACTGTGCGTCATTGTGAAAGTTCGTTAATTTGAAGCACCACGTGATGATCGGGTGTGATAGATTCTAACGTTCACATACAATGGGTGTAAGCCAGATTTACACATGCTAAAAACACTTAGGTTGATTTGACGAGCCTAGCATGTACAGACATGGCCTCGGAACACAAGAGACCGGAATCTCGAACATGAGTCGTATAGAAGATACGATCAACATGAAGATGTTCACCGATGATGACTAGTCCGTCTCACATGATGATCGGACACGGCCTAGTTGACTTGGATCATGTATCACTTAGATGACTAGAGGGATGTCTATCTGAGTGGGAGTTCATTAAATAATTTGATTAGATGAACTTAATTATCATGAACTTAGTCTAAAAATCTTTACAATATGTCTTGTAGATCAAATGACCCACGCGAATGTTGTCCTCAACTTCAACGCGTTCCTAGAGAAAACCAAGCTGAAAGACGATGGTAGCAACTATACGGACTGGGTCCGGAACGTGAGGATCATCCTCATAGCTGCTAAGAAAGCATATGTCCTTGAAGCACCACTAGGTGAAGCACCTGTCCCAGCGAACCAAGACGTTATGAATGCTTGGCAGTCGCGTGTTGATGATTACTCCCTGGTTCAGTGCGACATGCTTTATAGCTTAGAACCGGGGCTCCAAAAGCGTTTTGAGCAGCATGGAGCATATGAGATGTTCCAAGAGCTGAAAATGATTTTCCAAGCTCATGCCCGGGTCGAGAGATATGAAGTCTCCGACAAGTTCTACAGTTGTAAGATGGAGGAGAATAGTTCCGTCAGCGAGCACATACTCAAAATGTCTGGGTTGCACAACCGCATGTCTCAGCTGGGAGTTAATCTCCTGGATGACGCGGTCATTGACAGAATCCTTCAGTCGCTTCCACCAAGCTACAAGAGCTTTGTGATGAACTTCAATATGCAGGGGATGGAGAAAACCATTCCTGAGGTATATTCAATGCTGAAAACAGCGGAGGTGGAAATCAAAAAGGAACATCAAGTGTTGATGGTGAATAAAACCACTAACTTCAAGAAAGGCAAGGGTAAAAAGGGCTTCAAGAAAGACGGCAAGGGAGTTGCCGCGCCTGGTAAGCCAGCTACCGGGAAGAAGCCAAAGAATGGACCCAAGCCTGAGACTAAGTGTTTTTATTGCAAGGGAAGTGGTCACTGGAAGCGGAACTGCCCCAAGTACTTAGCGGACAAGAGGCCGGCAACACCAAAGGTATATGTGATATACATGTTATTGATGTGTACCTTACCAGTACTCGTAGTAGCTCCTGGGTATTTGATACCGGTGTGGTTGCTCATATTTGTAACTCAAAACAGGAGCTGCGGAATAAGCGGAGACTGGCGAAGGACGAGGTGACGATGCGCGTCGGGAATGGTTCCAAGGTCGATGTGATCGCCGTTGGCACACTACCTCTACATTTACCTACGGGATTAGTTTTAATCCTCAATAATTGTTATTTAGTGCCAGCTTTGAGCATGAACATTGTATCTGGATCTTCTTTAATACGAGATGGCTACTCATTTAAATCCGAGAATAATGGTTTTTATATGAGAGATATGTTTTATGGCCATGCCCCGCTGGTCAATGGTTTATTCTTAATGAATCTCGAACGTGATGTTACACATATTCATAGTGTGAATACCAAAAGATGTAAGATTGATAATGATAGTCCCACATAGTTGGGGTACTGCCGCCTTGGTCACATTGGTGTCAAATGCATGAAGAAGCTCCATGCAGATGGACTTTTGGAGTCTCTTGATTATGAATCATTTGACACGTGCGAACCATGCCTCATGGGCAAAATGACCAAGACTCCGTTCTCCGGAACAATGGAGCGAGCAACCAACTTACTGGAAATCATACATACTGATGTGTGCGGTCCAATGAGCGTTGAGGCTCACGGTGGCTATCGTTATGTTCTCACCCTCACTGATGACTTAAGTAGATATGGGTATGTCTACTTAATGAAACACAAGTCTGAGACCTTCGAAAAGTTCAAGGAATTTCAGAGTGAGGTTGAAAATCAATGTGACAGGAAAATAAAGTTCTTACGATCAGATCGTGGAGCGGAATATTTGAGTCACGAATTTGGCACACACTAAAGGAAATGTGGAATCGTTTCACAACTCACGCCACCTGGAACACCTCAGCGTAATGGTGTGTCCGAACATCGTAATCACACTCTATTGGATATGGTGCGATCTATGATGTCTCTTACCGATCTACCACTCTCATTTTGGGGCTATGCTTTAGAGACTGCCGCATTCACTTTAAATAGGGCTCCGTCAAAATCTGTTGAGACGACACCGTATGAATTATGGTTTGGGAAGAAACCTAAGCTGTCGTTTCTAAAAGTTTGGGGATGCGATGCTTATGTGAAGAAACTTCAACTTGAAAAGCTCGAACCCAAGTCGAAAAAATGCGTCTTCATAGGATAACTTAAGGAAACCATTGGGTATACCTTCTACCTCAGATCCAAAGGCAAGATCTTTGTTGCCAAGAACGGGTCCTTTCTGGAGAAAGAGTTTCTCTCGAAAGAAGTAAGTGGGAGGAAAGTAGAACTTGATGAAGTACTGCCTCTTTAAGCGGAAAGTAGCGCAGCTCAGGAAGATGTTCCTGTGGTGCCTGCACCGACTAGAGAGGAATTTAATGATGATGATCAAGGTACTTCGGATCAAGTTGCTACTGAACTTCGTAGGTCCACAAGGACAACGGTGAACCTTCGAACTATGAAGAAGCGATGGCGGGCCCAGATTCCAACAAATGGCTTGAAGCCATGCAATCCGAGATAGGATCCATGTATGAAAACAAAGTATGGACTTTGACAGACTTGCCCGATGATCGGCGAGCGATAGAAAATAAATGGATCTTTAAGAAGAAGATGGACGCGGATGGTAATGTTACCATCTATAAAGCTCGACTTGTCGCTAAGGGTTACCGACAAGTTCAAGTGGTTGACTACGATGAGACCTTCTCACCCGTAGTGAAGCTTAAGTCCGTCCGAATCATGTTAGCAATTGCCGCATTCTACGATTATGAGATGTGGCAAATGAACGTCAAAATGGCATTCCTTAACGGCTTTCTTAAGGAAGAATTGTATATGATGCAGCTGGAAGGTTTTGTCGATCCTAAGAATGCTAACAAGGTATGCAAGCTCCAGCGCTCCATCTATGGGCTGGTGCAAGCATCTCGGAGTTGGAACATTCACTTTGATGAAATGATCAAAGCGTTTGGGTTTATGCAGACTTATAGAGAAGCCCGCGTTTACAAGAAAGTGAGTGGGAGCTCTATAGCATTTCTCATATTATATGTAGATGACATACTGTTGATGGGAAATGATATAGAACTCTTGGAGAGCATAAAGGCCTACTTGAATAAGTGTTTTTCAATGAAGGACCTTGGAGAAGCTGCTTACATATTAGGCATCAAGATCTATAGAGATATATCAAGGCGCCTCATAGGTCTTTCACAAAGCACATACCTTGATAAGATATTGAAGAAGTTCAATATGGATCAGTCCAAGAAAGGGTTCTTGCCTGTATTGCAAGGTGTGAAATTGAGCTCAGCTCAAAGCCCGACCACGGCAGAAGATAGAGAAAAGATGAGTGTCATCCCCTATGCCTCAGCCATAGGGTCTATTATGTATGCCATGCTGTGTACCAGACCTGATGTAAACCTTGCCGTAAGTTTGGTAGGAAGGTACCAAAGTAATCCTGGCATGGAACATTGGACAGCGGTCAAGAATATCCTGAAGTACCTGAAAAGGACTAAGGATATGTTTCTCGTTTATGGAGGTGACGAAGAGCTCGTCGTAAAGGGTTACGTCGATGCTAGCTTCGACACAGATCTGGATGACTCCAAGTCACAAACCGGATACGTGTATATTTTGAATGGTGGGGCAGTAAGCTGGTGCTGTTGCAAGCAAAGCGTCGTGGCATGATCTACATGAAGCGGAGTACATGGCAGCCTCGGAGGCAGCACGTGAAGCAATCTGGATAAAGGAGTTCATTACCGACCTAGGAGTTATTCCCAATGCGTCGGGCCTGATAACTCTCTTCTGTGACAACACTGGAGCTATTGCCCTTGCCAAGGAGCCCAGGTTTCACAAGAAGACCAGACACATCAAGCATCGCTTCAACTCTATTCGTGAAAAGGTTCAAGATGGAGACATAGATATTTGTAAAGTGCATACGGATCTGAATGTCGCAGATCCGTTGACTAAACCTCTTCCGCGAGCAAAACATGATCAACACCAGAACTCTATGGGTGTTCGATTCATCACAATGTAACTAGATTATTGACTCTAGTGCAAGTGGGGGACTGTTGGAAATATGCCCTAGAGGCAATAATAAAATGGCTATTATTATATTTCCTTGTTCATGATAATTGTCTATTGTTCATGCTATAATTGTATTGCTCGAAAACCGTAATACGTGTGAATACATAACCACATCATGTCCCTAGTGAGCCTCTAGTTGACTAGCTCGTTGATCAGCAGATGGTCACCGTTTCCTGACTATGGACATTGGATGTCATTGATAACGGGATCACATCATTAGGAGAATGATGTGATGGACAAGACCCAATCCTAAGCATAGCACAAAGATTGTGTAGTTCGTTTGCTAGAGCTTTTCTAATGTCAAGTATCATTTCCTTAGACCATGAGATTGTGTAACTCCCGGATACCGTAGGAGTGCTTTGGGTGTACCAAACATCACAACGTAACTGGGTGACTATAAAGGTGCTCTACAAGTATATCCGAAAGTGTCTATTGGGTTGGCGCGAATCAAGACTGGGATTTGTCACTCCGTATGACGGAGAGGTATCTCTGGGCCCACTCGGTAATGCATCATCATAATGAGCTCAATGTGACCAAGTGGTTGGTCACGGGATCATGCATTACGGAACGAGTAAAGTGACTTGCCGGTAACGAGATTGAACGAGGTATTGCGATACTGACGATCAAATCTCGGGAAAGTAACGTACCGATTGACAAAGGAAATTGTATACAGGATTGCTTGAATCCTCGACATCGTGGTTCATCCGATGAGATCATCATGGAACATGTGGGAGCCAACATGGGTATCCAGATCAGGCTGTTGGTTATTGGCCGAAGAGCTGTCTCGGTCATGTCTACGCGATTCCCGAACCCGTAGGGTCTACACACTTAAGGTTCGATGACGTTAGGGTTATTAGGAAGATTTGTATGTGATTACCAAATGTTGTTCGGAGTGCCGGATGATATCCCGGACGTCACGAGGAGTTCCGGAATGGTCCGGAGGTGAAGATTTATATATGGGAAGTTGTCATACGGTCACCGTAAATATTTGGGGGCATACCGGTATTGTACCGGGGCCACCGGAGGGGTTCCGGGGGTCCACTAGGAGGGGCCACCTGTCCCGGAGGGCCTCATGGGTTGTAGAGGGAAGTGAACCAGCCCCTTGGAGGGCTGGGCGCCACCCCTCCTTGGGCCCATGCGCCTAGGGTTGGGGGGAAACCCTAAAGGGGGTGCCCCCTTGCTTGGGGGACAAGCCCCCTCCCCTTGCCCCCCCTCTAGATCTCATCTAGAGGAGGCCGGCCCCTTCCCCCCTTCTCCCTATAAATAGAGGGGCGAGGGGAGGGCTGCTACACCACATCCAAGGCGCAGCCCCTCCCCTCCCCAACACCTCTCCTCCTCCGCAAGAGCTTGGCGAAGCCCTGCCGGAGAACTCTCACTCCATCACCTCCACACCGCCGTGCTGCTGCTGGAGCCCTCTTCCTCAACCTCTCCCTCCTCCTTGCTAGATCAAGGTGCAGGAGACGTCACCGGGCTGCACGTGTGTTGAATGCGGAGGCACCGTTGTTCGGTGCTTAGATCGGATTCGGCCGCGATCTGAATTGAAGGAAATATGCCCTAGAGGCAATAATAAAGTGATTATTTATTTCCTAATATCATGATAAATGTTTATTATTCATGCTAGAATTGTATTAACCGGAAACATGATACATGTGTGAATACATAGACAAAACAATAGTCACTAGTATGCCTCTACTTGACTATCTCATTAATCAAAGATGGTTATGTTTCCTAACCATAGACATGTGTTGTCATTTGATTAGTGGGATCACATCATTAGAAGAATGATGTGATTGACATGACCCATTCCGTTAGCCTAGCACTTGATCGTTTAGTATACTGCTATTGCTTTCTTCATGACTTATACATGTTCCTGTAACTATGAGAATTATGCAACTCCCGTTTACCGGAGGAACACTTTGGGTACTACTGAAAGTGCAACTAATCCCCGGGTGGTTTTGGTAATTAATAACAACATATATATCATTGAACTAATAGTTTCTTGAGAATCATTTCAGAAAGTTCAGTGATATGGGTATGGCAAGGACTGAAGAGTGGACCCCTCAAAATGCTAAGGCAAGCATTGGCAAAAGCTCAAGACTCCATTTTTGGTTTAGTGATCCAAGATCACATTGAGTCCATAGGAAAGCCAATACTATTAAAAGGGGATGAGGTTATGATAATGATCCGGTTGCTCAAAGTGCTTAGTGATACATCTCCTAAACTATCAGCAACTCTCACTTCCATAATACACTCATAAGTAATCTCGGTCCCACCGATTTCCTAAACTCAGTCACAACGAGATGAACCACCTCAGCCATATAGCCAAACCCTAGAAATCTTGGATTTTCTGATTCTGAACTCGGTCTCACCGAAACTTGGGTTGCCAAGCTTCTGTAACCTTCTGTCATCAAATCGGTGTCACCGAGATGATGAAGTCGGTCCCACCGAGATTGGCAAGCCCTAGTCTTTACTCGAATCGGACTCACCGAGATTGTATTTTCGGTCCCACCGAAAATCCCAACGTTCACATGATTTGAACTTTCGGTCTCACCGAGTTGTCAACTTCGGTCTGACCGAGATTGGTCAAATGTGTGTAACGGTTGGATTTTGTGTGGAGGCTATAAATACCCCTCCACCCCCTCTTCATTCGTGGAGAGAGCCATCAGAAAGTACTACCACTCCTACCTTACATTTCTGAGAAGAAAACTACCTACCCTTGTGTTGAGATCAAGTTGCTCCACTCCCACCATATGAAGCTTGATCTCTAGCCTTCCCAAGTTGCTTTCCACTCAATCCTTTCTTCCACCACAGCCAAATCAGTGAGGAGAGTTGAGTGTTGGGGAGATTATCATTTGAAGCACAAGAGCAAGGAGTTCATCATCATCAACACCATCTATTACCTTTTGGAGGGTGGTGCCTCCTAGATTGGTTAGGTATCGCTTGGGAGCCTCCGTCGAGATGTGGAGTTCAACCAAGAAGTTTGTAAGGGCAAGGAGATCGCCTACTTCGTGAAGATCTACCCCGAGTAAGGCTAGTCCTCCGTGGGCGTAGGCCATGATGGCATAGACAAGGTTGCTTCTTCGTGGACCCTTCATGAGTGGAGCCCTCCGTGGACTCTCGCAGCCGTTACCCTTCGTGGGTTGAAGTCTCCATCAACGTGGATTGACGATAGCACCACCTATCGGAACCACGAGAAAAAATCTCCGTGTCTCCAAATTGCGTTTGCTCTTCTCCACCTCTCTTTACTACATGTGCAATTTACTTTCCGCTGCCTATACTCTAGAATTGCATGTGTAGGGTGATACTTGACTTGATCATCATTGTGAACTTGCCAAAAACTTGTCTTTATCAAAAGGCTGAATTTTTATATTGTCAAGTAGTCTAATCACCCCCTCTAGACATACTTTCGATCCTACAAGTGGTATCGAGCTTTGGTCTCCATTGTATTGGTCTCCATTGCATTGACTCCATAAGCTTGGTTTCACAACCTAGGAGAGTATGGCGTCTAGTGAGGGTAATTTTCGTAGAGGTCCTTACTTTGATGGTTCAAACTTTGCTAGTTGGAAGCATAAAATGAAAATGCATATTCTTGGCCATAACCCAGCCGCATGGGGCATTATTTGTGTTGGTTTGCAAGGTGAGTTCTTCGAGGAAGGAAAAGTTCCGGATCATGAAGCTACAACGGATGAATTGCGGATGTTGCAAAACAATGCTCAATCTTGTGACATTCTCTTCAATGCTTTGTGTCCCGAGGAGTTCAACAAAATCAGCCGTCTTGAGAATGCAAAAGAGATTTGGGATACTTTGGTCGAAATGCACGAAGGTACCGAGTCCGTAAAGGAATCAAAGCTAGATGTTCTTCAAGGTCAACTTGACAAGTTCAAGATGAAGGAAGGTGAAGGAGTCGCTAAAATGTACTCTAGGCTTGCTCTCATCACAAATGAGATTGCCGGCTTAGGAAGCGAAGAAATGACCGACCGATTCATCATCAAGAAGATTCTCAGAGCTTTGGATGGAAAGTATGACACCGTGTGCACTTTGATCCAAATGATGCCAAACTACAAGAATCTCAAGCCAACCGAAGTCATTGGAAGAATTGTTGCTCATGAGATGACACTTAAAGATAAGGAAGAGCTTCACAACAAGTCAAGTGGTGCTTGCAAAGCTACAAGTGATGCTCCCACAACCTCAAGTGACAAGCTAGTTTCCAATGAAGAGATAAGCCTAATGGTGAAGAACTTCAACAAATTCTACAAGAGTAGAAGCAAAGAGAGAAGCTCAAAGTCTAGATCATATGATGAAAAGAGATCTTCTAGTCGTGATCGAAACTGCTACAATTGTGGAAGACCCGGACACTACTCAAATGAGTGTTCGGCTCCCCATAAGAGAAGAGAAGAATCTCCAAGAAGAAGAAGCTCAAGAGAAGAGTCACCTCAAAAAGAGAGAAGGAGTAGAGATGATCGTTATGAACGAAGACCCTCTCGGAGAAGCAAGGATTCGGAGAGGAAAGACAAGTCATCAAGGAGCTACACAAGAAGAAAACAACAAGCTCATGTAGGTGAATGGGTCTCCGGCTCCGACTCCGACAATCATTCCGAAAGAAGCTATCACTCCAACTCCGACTACAGTCAAGATGAAGGTGTTGCCGGTCTTGCTCTCGTGTCCTCCAACTCCAACTCCTATGACTTGTTTCATTCACCAAATGAGGGAATTGGAAGATGCTTCATGGCAAAAGGCCCCAAGGTATCACACCCTGAATTCATTGACTTTGATAGTGATGAGGATGACTTGCTTGGTGAAGATGAGCTTTTACATGATAAATCTAGTGAGCCTAGTAATGATGAACATGCTAGTAGTCTTTATAGTCGAGAAGAGTCGAATGACAATGCTATGAAGGAGATTGAGCGCCTAACTAAAGAACTAAACACTCTTAAGTTAGCTCATGAAACAACTCAAGAAGATCATAGAGAGCTCCTAAGATCTCATGAGAAGCTACGCTCGAGAAGCTCAATCTAGAGCAAGAACATGAGTTTCTAAAAGCAATCAATGACGATCTTCGAAGAAGAGTTCTTCATATCTTGCCAAACGACTTCTCTTGTCTAATTTCTTGCCACCTATTAAAACTAAGCATGACAAGCATAAGAAAATTCTTCATCTAGTAGTAACAATAACCATGCTAAATCCAATATTGTTGCTCCTAGTAGTTCTCTTGATTCCACTAACAATGTTTCAAGCCAAGTTACACTTGAGCAAGAAAATAGTTTATTGAAAGGGATTATAGAGAAAGGTGTCTACAAGAGCCTTGCCGGAAGCAAGAACTTTGAGGAAATTGTTCGCAAGCAAGGAAGGCACCGGAAGAATCAAGGAATTGGTTTTGAGCGAAAGTTCAACGCCGAGGGTGTTGAATGGGAAGAAGGTCAATATCTCACTCCAAAGTTTGTTTCTCAAAAGGAGAAGTATGATTCTACTTCTTCCAATGTGGAACAAGCTCAAGATGACCTTCCACCACAAGACCACAAGCTAAAAGGCAAGGACAAGCTTCAAGAGGAGATTGATGCATTTATTGAAGCACCTAAAGCCATGGTCAAGTGGGTTCCCAAGGAAACGTCAAGTTCTACTTCGTCAAGCTCAACTACAACCCCAAGGATTCCCATCAAGATGATGTGGATCCCGAAGAAGAAGAACTAGAGAGTTCTTGAGGGTGACTCCGCCAACATACTTCACTCACATTCATTTTGGCAAGGACTTGTGCAATCAACTTCCACATCTTGCACTAGTTCATGGAGTCACAAACCCTCTTGTTGGTAAGTCAAGGGACAAGGTAATCATTGCTTTCATGGACATCATCTTTGTGAACTTCAATCTATGTCCATGGATATCCTTGTTTGTTCCTTGTGGGACTAACCCATGTAGGTATTGAAAGTGCCCGAATCCAAAGGATTGCTCCCAACTCTTGATGATCTTCATCAACATTGAGCATCCACATCTTCAACATCTACATGAAGTCTTCTACGACAACCCAAGGTTAGTTTGACCCTTTAAAGGGGTTCTCACATCTAGGGGGAGCTTTGCTCTAAAGAATTGAGCTAAAGCATCTTCAAATGATGTGAACACATCAATGCTTTATGTAAAAGTGGTAACCACACTTGTGCTTAAACGATGAGTATGACCTATGATCAAATGTTCTCATTTGACTCCTAAGTCAATATACTCATATAAAGATGACCTAGTCATCGACAAATTGTGTGTTAGTTGCTAGAGTTTTGTTTGTGCATGTTTGACACATATTTCATTTGCTATCTTATTGTGTGAGCATGTTGGATGCATGATTTTATCCATTCAAGGACATCCATTTGTTGCTTTGGTCTTTTGATTTTTCTCGACCAAATGGATGGACAAGAATGCCTAAGTTCCTCCCTAGCTATCTATGCTTTCTTGTCTCAAATTCTATTCATGCTTATATCACAAACTTTGAACAAGTCACTTTCGGACCCACCGAGTGAGGAGCACTTTCGAGCCACCGATCCGTCAAGGGCTAACTTCCAAAACCTTCTAAGTGATTTCGGTCGACCAACCCACTCAAACTCGGTCAAACCGAAAGCATTTGGATTGATCTAGGTTTTCACCTCGGTGAAACCGAGTTGTGAATTTCGCGTGATCAAAGTGTAATCGCCAATAGAGTTATCCATCTCGGTGCCACCGAAGTTTTACAACTCGGTCCCACCGACAGACTAAGGGTATATATACTCCGTGGGTCGCGCGATTGATTTCTACTTCAAACGCCTCGCCCCACCCCTTCTTGCCGCCGCCGTGATCTCCGGATTGTCTCCGTTGCCGCTCAGGCGCCCTCGCCGCAGTCTCCGCCGCCGTCAACGGACATCTTCTCCGCGCCGTTGCCGCCGTAGAGGAACTCCACCAAGTTAGGGTGAGTTTCAATCCCACTCGTGCTCCCATCTCCGATTCAATGCACGATTGGTTTGCCTAGCATCTTGCCACGTTTGAGATCTTCCTATACACCAGATTAGTTCCTTTGAACGAAATTCGAGTAAAAGTTTTAGGGTTAGGTTTCCGCCGAACACATCTCGGTGAGACCGATTTTACATTCTCGGTATGACCGATTTGGCCTCTGGCCATTGCACTACACCTTTCGGTCCAACCGAGTTGTGCAAATCGGTGTGACCGAAATGAGGATTTAGTGAAACCCTAGTGTTTTCGGCAGGACCGAAACCCACTTCGGTCCAACCGAAAGTGGTGTGAATGGTTCTGTTTGAACACTTCGGATTCACCGAATTTTAAACTCGGTCTGACCGAAATGTCTTCTGTGAGAACCTAAAACTGAAATTTGAACTCATTTGTTTGCAAAATCTTCTGCAGTTTGTGATAACTCTTCTACTCTGCCTACACCTTATCTATTCACAAAGTTGCCACCATGTCGATGCCGTGACAGCCGTAACAGTCGAGTCACCTATTGAAGAAATTCCAGAGGCAGGCACTAGTCCTGATCCCAGCAGCTCATCAGATGATGATGAGAGGAGCACACCAAGTGGTTTGCCTCCTGCAGCCACCAGGGCCAGGAAGAAGAGGAATTCTGATGAAGAAGATTCTGATTTCATTGTTGAGGAAGAGGTCTCCTCCAAGCCAAAGAGAAAAGTTGTTGCCAAAGAGCCTCAAGGGCAGCAAACAAAGAAAGGCACCAGGAAAGTGAAGGAATCCACTGTTGCTAAGAAGCTGAGTATGGAAGAAGAAACTACAAGCAAGGTGAAGAAAACTTCCAAGAGGAAGAGGATAGTGCATGATGAAGCAGCAGAGGAAGATGATGATGAGGAAGCACCCCAGCCTCCTCAAAAGCCTAAGCTCATGGGTGATGCCATCAGGGCAGGAGCAACTTCTAAGTCCAAGCCATCTGCTCCAGTCAAGGCAGCTCCAGCCAAGCCTGCTGCCAAGCCAAAGAAAACAGTCAGGAACATTCCAGCTTCAGAGAAGAAGAAAGATGCTGTGCCACCAGCTGTGTCAGATGATGAGGCACCGCTTTGTTTGAAACTTCAGTAAACTGCCAATCCACAATGATGCTCATTCTCAAGCTGAAAACATGAAGGAAAGGAAGGATAGAGGTCTCAGGCTATGGAGACAAGCTGATCCATATGCTGTGAGGAGAAGAACTGTTGTTGATCCACGATTACACACCAGAGAGCAGCATGACTTCTATGAGACTGTGCTGATGGACAAGAAGCCCATAGTTGCAGACACTCGCTATGTTGACTGGGCATACATTGACAGTGAAGAGCACAGAGACTTCTTTCCACATGTGCATGAGAGCTTCACTGCATGTGGTGTTGCAGATTTTGTTGGTCAAAAGTTGACAAGTTGGAATGATGAGATGATTATGCAATTTTATGCCACAGCTCATTTCTATCCAGATGGAAAGATCACATGGATGACTGAAGGCCAAAGATTCTCTTCAACTGTTGAAGAATGGGCAGCACTTCTGAATGCTCCAGTGCAGAGAGAGGATGATGTTGATGTCTATGGCATTCCCAAGAAGAACCATGAATCTATGAAGAATATGTACAAAGAGGTTCCAGCTAAGGATGTGGAAATCTGGAAGCTCGGCTCAGTGTATTATCTCCAGGCAGGTCTACCTACCACAAACACTATTCTGAGGCATACCTTGATGCCCAAGTCTGGAGATCATCGCATGATCAGAGGGTACTCTATCAACATGCTGCATATACTTGATGAGAAGGCACCTTTCAAGGTGATGGATTTGATAGTTGAGACCATCAAGAGGACTGCAGCTGACCAGAAGAGGTCGTGTGGATTTGCCCCGCACATTCAGATGCTTATCAATGCCAAGTTTGGCACGGGCACATTCTTGTTGGATAGAGAGCACTTACCACTGCAGCCTGAGCATGAGGACAATGTTGTTGTAATGGATGAGGAGGATCCAACGTCAGTTGAAGGTCAAGCAAAGATTGAGGCTGCCAAGAAAGTCAAAGCTGAGAAGGAAGCAAGCAGAATAAAGCAGCTAAACCCAAGAGTGTTGGAGAACAGCTTACTTGAAGCTACCCAAAGGATTGAGCAACGCTGGCCAGCATTGTACAGCCTCGGAGAGTCTTGAGAGGATTGTTGAAGACAAGATCCATGCTCGATGTCAAGTCGATCAAGTGCAAGTAATCACAACAAGCTTGAGGAAGACATCGAGGAAGCAAAGAGGGAAAAGGAAGAGCTCATGCGTGAGATGCAGGATGACCTAGTCCAGATGATTATCAACAGCTGCTCCGGTTCCCACAAGACCCGATCACCTGCTATCCCAAAGGATGTGCAGACACGGGACTACAGCCTCAAGACCTCCACAGCTCCATCAGCCACTCCAGCTCCAGCTCCAAAGGACCACTCCTCCAGCTCCACGACATCACCAAGTCTTCGCAGATGCCATATCAACTCCAACATCAACCCAGACAGGAGCCGCCAGCAGAGTCCCTAGTGACGTTTAGCTCTATGCCTTTTCGAACTTTTTGGTAACTTGTTGCCAAAGGGGGAGAAATTGTATAGATCATAGGACTTCGAGAGAGAGAGTGCTTTTGTCTTTGCGCTTTTGCTCTTTCGTTCATTTGCGGTCTTTTTGAGATACTTTTGGTTTTCGAGACATTCTGTGTGCTTGATACTACGTTTGATGCTCGTTAATGAGTGCTTGGTCGTACTATGCTTTAATGTGTGCTTAATGTTTATCATATGCTATTCATATCTTGTATGACCTGTTACTCATGTCTTGGTGATTGGGTGCATGCTATTCATTCTTATCATTTTGTGCGCTCCACCAAGATGTATGTGACATGGAAGAGTGACCCATGATCCTAATCGATTGTGCATTTGCATTCAAACGCAAATCTTAAATAATGCACAAATTTAGGGGAGCTCTTGCTTATCACATACTTCTCAAAGCGATTTATATTATTCATTGATTATATCCTATGTCGAAGCTTTGATCTATATGTTGTCATCAATTACCAAAAAGGGGAGATTGAAAGTGCAACTAATCCCGGGTGGTTTTGGTAATTAATAACAACATATATATCATTGAACTAATAGTTTCTTGAGAATCATTTCGAAAAGTTCATGATATGGGTATGGCAAGGACTCAAGAGTGGACCCTCAAAATGCTAAGGCAAGCATTGGCAAAAGCTCAAGACTCCATTTTTGGTTTAGTGATCCAAGATCACATTGAGTCCATAGGAAAGCCAATACTATTAAAAGGGGATGAGGTTATGATAATGATCTGGTTGCTCAAAGTGCTTAGTGATACATCTCCTAAACTATCAGCAACTCTCACTTCCATAATACACTCATAAGTAATCTCGGTCCCACCGATTTCCTAAACTCACCACACCGAGATGAACCACCTCACCATATAGCCAAACCCTAGAAATCTCGGATTTTCCGATTCTGAACTCGGTCTCACCGAAACTTGGGTTGCCAAGCTTCTGTAACCTTATGTCATCAAATCGGTGTCACCGAGATGATGAAGTCGGTCCCACCGAGATTGGCAAGCCCTAGTCTTTACTCGAATCGGACTCACCGAGATTGTATTTTCGGTCCCACCGAAAATCCCAATGTTCACATGATTTGAACTTTCGGTCTCACCGAGTTGTCAACTTCGGTCTGACCGAGATTGGTCAAATGTGTGTAACGGTTGGATTTTGTGTGGAGGCTATAAATACCCTCCACCCCTCTTCATTCGTGGAGAGAGCCATCAGAAAGTACTACCACTCCTACCTTACATTTCTGAGAAGAAAACTACCTACCCTTGTGTTGAGATCAAGTTGCTCCACTCCCACCATATGAAGCTTGATCTCTAGCCTTCCCAAGTTGCTTTCCACTCAATCCTTTCTTCCACCACAGCCAAATCAGTGAGGAGAGTTGAGTGTTGGGGAGATTATCATTTGAAGCACAAGAGCAAGGAGTTCATCATCATCAACACCATCTATTACCTTTTGGATGGTGGTGCCTCCTAGATTGGTTAGGTGTCGCTTGGGAGCCTCCGTCGAGATGTGGAGTTCAACCAAGAAGTTTGTAAGGGCAAGGAGATCGCCTACTTCGTGAAGATCTACCCCGAGTAAGGCTAGTCCTCCGTGGGCATAGGCCATGATGGCATAGACAAGGTTGCTTCTTCGTGGACCCTTCGTGGGTGGAGCCCTCCGTGGACTCTCGCAGCCGTTACCCTTCGTGGGTTGAAGTCTCCATCAACGTGGATTGACGATAGCACCACCTATCGGAACCACGAGAAAAAATCTCCGTGTCTCCAAATTGCGTTCGCTCTTCTCCACCTCTCTTTACTACATGTGCAATTTACTTTCCGCTGCCTCTACTCTAGAATTGCATGTGTAGGGTGATACTTGACTTGATCATCATTGTGAACTTGCCAAAAACTTGTCTTTATCAAAAGGCTGAATTTTTATATTGTCAAGTAGTCTAATCACCCCCCCTCTAGACATACTTTCGATCCTACAACTACCAAACGTCACAACGTAACTGGGTGATTATAAAGGAGTACTACAGGTGTTTCCGAAGGTACATGTTGAGTTGGCGTATTTCGAGATTAGGTTTTGTCACTCCGATTGTCGGAGAGGTATCTCTGGGCCCTCTCGGTAATGCTCATCACTATAAGCCTTGCAAGCAATGTAACCAATGAGTTGGTTACGGGATGATGCATTACGTAACGAGTAAAGAGACTTGCCGGTAACGAGATTGAACTAGGTATTGGATACCGACGATCAAATCTTGGGCAAGTAACATACCGATGACAAAGGGAACAACGTATGTTGTTATGAGGTTTGACCGATAAAGATCTTCGTAGAATATGTAGGAACCAATATGGGCATCCAGGTCCCGCTATTGGTTATTGACCGAGAATGGTTCTAGGTCATGTCTACATAGTTCTCGAACCCGTAGGGTCCGCACGCTTAACGCTACGATGATGTTTTATTATGAGTTTATAAGTTTTGATGTACCGAAGTTTGTTCGGAGTCCCGGATGTGATCACGGACATGACGAGGAGTCTCGAAATGGTCGAGACATAAAGATTGATATATTGGACGACTATATTCGGACACCGGAAGTGTTCCGGGTGATTTCGGAGAAAACCGGAGTGCCGGGGGGGTTACCAGAACCTCCCGGGAGAGTATTGGGCCTCATGGGCCTTATGGGAAAGGAGAGAGGGGCGGCCAGCATGGGCCGTGCACCCCCCCTTTCCTTCCACCTCTCCCCCTTCCTTCCCCCTCCTAGTAGGAGTAGGAAAGGAGGAGTCCTACTCCTACTAGGAGGAGGATTCCTCCTCCCTTGGCATGCCCAAGGGGCCGGCCAGCCTCCCCTCTTGCTCCTTTATATACGGGGGCGGGGGGGCACCCCATAGACTCACAAGTTGATCTACGGATTGTTCCTTAGACGTGTGTGGTGCCCCCCTCCACCATATTCCACCTCGGTCATATTCGTCGCGGAGTTTAGGCGAAGCCCTGCGCCGTAGAACATCATCATCGCTCACCACGCCGTCGTCTTGACGGAACTCATCTCCGCTCTGCTCGCTGGATCGGAGGTCGGAGATCGCCATCGAGCTGAACGTGTGCTGAACTCAAGGCTCAGACGCTCAAAGCTTGCATCGGTGGGATCGTGAAGACGTCGACTACATCAACCGCGTTGTGCTAATGCTTCCGCTTACGGTCTCACGAGGGTACGTGGATCTAACACTCTCCCTCTCGTTGCTATATCATCACCATGATCTTGCGTGTGCGTAGGAATTTTTTGAAATTACTACGTTCCCCAACAAAGGGCATCCAAGCCTAGGTTTTATGGTTTGATGTTATTTGCACGAGTAGAACACAAGTGAGTTGTGGGCGATATAAGTCATACCGCTTACCAAAGATGTCATACTTTGGTTCGGGCGGTATTGTGAGATGAAGCGGCCCGACCGACATTACGCCAGACGCTTACGCGAGACAGGTTTCACCATTACGAGCACTCGTGCTTAAAGGTGGCTGGCGGGTGTCTGTCTCTCTCACTTTAGCTGAATCGAGTGTGGCTACGCCCGGTCCTTGCGAAGGTTAAAACAGCATCAACTTGACAAACTATCGTTGTGGTTTTGATGCGTAGGTGAGATTGGTTCTTGCTTAAGCCCGTAGCAGCCACGTAAAACTTGCAACAACAAAGTAGAGGACGTCTAACTTGTTTTTACAGGGCATGTTATGATGTGATATGGCCAAGACGTGATGCTATATTTTATTGGATGAGATGATCATGTTTTGTAACCGAAGTTATCGGCAACTGGCAGGAGCCATATGGTTGTCGCTCTATTGTATGAAGTGCAAACGCCCTGTAATTGCTTTACTTTATCACTAAGCGGTAGCGATAGTCATAGAAGCAATAGATGGCGTAAACGACAACGATGCTATGATGGAGATCAAGGTGTCGCGCCGGTGACGATGGTGATCACGACGGTGCTTCGGAGATGGAGATCACAAGCACAAGATGATGATGGCCATATCATATCACTTATATTGATTGCATGTGATGTTTATCCTTTATGCATCTTATCTTGCTTTGATTGACGGTAGCATTTTAAGATGATCTCTCACTAAAATTATCAAGAAGTGTTCTCCCTGAGTATGCACCGTTGCCAAAGTCCGTCGTGCCCAGACACCACGTGATGATCGGGTGTGATAAGCTCTACGTCCATCTACAACGGGTGCAAGCCAGTTTTTGCACACGCGAATACTCAAAGTTAAACTTGACGAGCCTAGCATATACGATATGGCCTCGGAACACGAGACCGAAAGGTGGAGCGTGAATCATATAGTAGATATGATCAACATAGTGATGTTCACCATTGAAAACTACTCCATCTCACGTGATGATCGGTTATGGTTTAGTTGATTTGGATCACGTGATCACTTAGATGACTAGAGAGATGTCTGTCTAAGTGGGAGTTCTTAAGTAATATGATTAATTGAACTTAAATTTATCATGAACTTAGTACCTGATAGTATTTTGCTTGTCTATATTTGTTTGTAGATAGATGGCTCGTCTTTGTTGTTCCGTTGAATTTTAATGCGTTCCTTGAGAAAGCAAAGTTGAAAGATGATGGTAGCAATTACACGGATTGGGTCCGTAACTCCGAGGATTATCCTCATTGCTGCATGAGAAAGTTACGCCCCGAAGCACCGCTGGGTGCCAGAACTGCTTCTGATGTAACCGACGACGTTAAGAACGTCTGGCGAGCAAAGCCGATGACTACTCTATAGTTCAAGTGTGCCATGCTTTACGGCTTAGAACCGGTCTTCAACGATGTTTTGAACGTCATGGAGCATATGAGATGTTCCAGAGTTGAAGTTAATATTTCAAGCAAATGCCCGGATTGAGAGATATGAAGTCTCCAATAAGTTCTACAACCGCAAGATGGAGTAGAATAGTTCTGTCGTTGAGCATATACTCAAAATGTCCGGGTATAATAATCACTTGATTCAACTGGAGTTAATCTTCCGGATGATAGCGTCATTGATAGAATTCTCCAATCACTGCCACCAAGCTACAAGAGCTTTGTGATGAACTATAATATGCAAGGGATGAACAAGACTATTCCCGAGCTCTTCGCGATGCTAAAAACTGCGGAGGTAGAAATCAAGAAGGAGCATCAAGTGTTGATGGTCAACAAGACCACTTGTTTCAAGAAAAAGGGCAAAGGGAAGAAGAAGGGGAACTTCAAAAAGAACGGCAAGCAAGTTGCTGCTCAAGAGAAGAAACCCAAGTCCGACCTAAGCTGAAATCGAGTGCTTCTACCGCAAGCGGTCGTCACTGGAAGCGGAACTGCCCCGAGTATTTGGCGGATAAGAAGGATGCAAAGTGAACAAAGGTATTGTGACGCCCGGGTAATCAAGCTATAGTAACCCTGCGCTAATGATGCTATGTCACCTCGGTTACTGTTAATAAACTCGCGTCACTTCGAAACCCAGTTCAAATTTCAAAATTAAAATAAAGGCAAACGATAAAGGTTTTCAAATATTAAAACTAAAATAATTGGCTGTGCCAAAATGGCACAGTAATTATAGTGCAGCAAACTCATTTTTAGAAATTGCCTAAATGATTAAAAATGAAATAAAACAGAATAGAAATAAAATAAAAGAAAGGAAATACAAAAGAGAAAACAAGCTAACAAAAAGAGAAACCCAAGAGGCCACCGCCCAACTGGTAGGCTCAAACCAGGCCCACCGCCACTCCCCCACTCCCTTATCCACTCCCCAGTTCCAACCGACACCGACACCCCACTCCCCACGAAAATATCCCCTCTCCCCGATTGATCGGGATCGGGGAACCGCCACCGCCGCCGCCGATGCCGTCTCACCGCGACGCCACACCGCCATCCCGTTGCCGTTCACCGGAGGAGCCAAGCCGAGCTCCTTCGCCGACTTCCCTACTCCTCCCGACCCTAACGCCGCTAACGCCGTGCCGCTGCGCGCTCGTCATCACCGTTGCCGCGCCTCCTCGTCCTCCTCCCGAGCACGCCTCGCTCAACTCTGAGGCCTGTGAGCCCCCTTCCTTTCCCTCTTCCTCTCTGGCAGATCCGCCGCCCGTGCCGTCCCGAGCCTCGCTCTCAACGTGCTTTACTTCACGCCGCACGCCTGCCGCGCCACGCTCCTCGTCCCGCGGTTCCCTCTCCCCTCTGTCCCGTGTGAGCACCACTGCGCGGCTTGCCCGTCGGCTTGCCGCAGCATGCCCCAACCGCGCCGTCCCGCACCCGCGCACCGCGTCGCCGTGGTTGCGACATGTGCCCCTCGCCTCAAGCGCTCGGCGCCCTTCATGATCGCCGCCACCTGCATCGTTCGCTTCTCCTTGACCGCACCGCCACCGCCTCCGACGCCTACCACTCCCCTCAAGACATCGCCTCCGCCCAGCCTCACCGGCGCTCCCTCCGCCTGGCCGGCGCTTTCTCCTTCGCCACTGGCCGCGATCGCCTCCGGTGCCGTTGCGCCGGCGCCCGCTAGTGCCTCACACTGATAGGCCCTCGGCCTATGACAGTGGGGCCCCACGCCCCAACCCCCAGAACATTTGTAGAGAAAATAATAATAAAATAATAATTAAATTAATTGACTTAATTAATTGTGTTTAATTAAACTAATCATTTAACTAA
Source organism: Aegilops speltoides (assembly GCA_021437245.1). Taxonomy (NCBI): domain Eukaryota; kingdom Viridiplantae; phylum Streptophyta; class Magnoliopsida; order Poales; family Poaceae; genus Aegilops; species Aegilops speltoides. The sequence goes on along the minus strand of CM038142.1, from coordinate 350,868,053 downwards.
ACTAATTAAACCTGTTTAGTTAATCTATTAATAAACAGCCAATGACAATGGCCCCCACTGTTAGTTAATCTAATTTATTTAAAGTCTAGTTAACCATAGACAATGACATGTGGGTCCTGTCGGTTTGACCACCAAACTGCTGACTGGTCGACCACCCATGACTAGTGGGTCCAGATTGACCCGATTGACGGTCACCAATTGGTGATCGTCACCGCCGACCGACCCCTGGACCCCACCTTCCAGCCACACATACATTCTGTTGGGTACAACTCTGGGTACCCGTAGCATTTTATTCTTTTAATTTCGAATTAAAATTAAATCTAAAAAATAGAAAATCATTTAAAAGTTAGAAAATTAATATAAAATAAACCGTAACTCGGATTAAAATAATTTGTATATGAAAGTTGCTCAAAACGACGAGACGAATCCGGATACACAGCCCGTTCGTCCGCCACACACACGCAACTTTCCCCCTCCAGTTCACCGGTCCGAAAAAGCGGAACACCGGGAATACTTTCCCGGATGTTTTCCCCCTTCGTCGGTATCACCTACTACCGCGATTGGGTACACCTAGCATCGTTACTTGTCTTGTCATGCATCGATATGCATCTGTTTGCATGGTATTCATTGTTTCTTCCCCCCTCTTCTCTCCGATAGACTACGAGACTGACGCTGCTGCTGCCAAGACGACTACGGAGTTGACGACCCTCTCTCTTGCCGGATCAACCAGCAAGCCCCCCTTGATCACCAGATATCGCCTATTCTCCTCTATCTGCTTGCATTAGAGTAGTGTAGCATGTTACCGCTTTCGTTAATCCTATTCTCGATGCATAGCCCGACATTGTTGCTACATCTGTTGATACCTTACGCAATCCTAAATACTTAGTATAGGATGCTAGTTTATCATCATTGGCCCTACATTCTTGTCGATCGCCTTGCTATACTATTGGGCGTGATCACTCGGGAGGTGATCACGGGTATATACTATACATACATACATACTACAGATGGTGACTAAAGTCGGGTCCGCTCAAGAGTACCATGAGTGATTCACGCATTGAAATGAAAGGACCTTTGTCCCGACGGCCCTCTGTGTGGATCTTTGTGTCGGAGCGACGGGTAGGTTGAGACCGCCTAGGTGAGAGGTGGGCACGCCCTGGTCGGCGTCATGATTTGCTTCATAATAACACGCTTAACGAGATCTTGGTATTTGATCCGAGTCGGCCATTTGGTCTATACGCACTAACCATCTATGCGGGAGTAGTTATGGGTATCCCGGCGTCGTGGTATCAGCCGAAGCCTTCTTGACGTCAGCGATGGAGCGGCGCGCGCCGGATTGGACTGGAACGCCACTAGGCTAGGTCTGCTTCCGGCCGCCCTCGCAACGTGCAGGTGTGCAATGGGCGATGGGCCCGACCCTTGCGCGCATAGGATTTAGACCGGCGGGCTGACCTCTCTGTTGTGCCTAGGTGGGGCTGCGACGTGTTGATCTTCCGAGGCCGGGCATGACCCAGGAAAGTGTGTCCGGCCAAATGGGATCGAGCGTGTTGGGTTATGTGGTGCACCCCTGCAGGGAAGTTAATCTATTCGAATAGCCGTGTCCCTCGGTAAAAGGACGACCCGGAGTTGTACCTTGACCTTATGACAACTAGAACCGGATACTTAATAAAACACACCCTTCCAAGTGCCAGATACAACCCGGTGATCGCTCTCTAACAGGGCGACGAGGAGAGGATTGCCGGGTAGGATTATGCTATGCGATGCTACTTGGAGATGCTACTTGGAGATGCTACTTGGCGATACTACTTGGAGGACTTCAGTCTACTCTCTTCTACATGGTGCAAGACAGAGGCTGCCAGAAGCGTAGTCTTCGACAGGATTAGATATCCCCCTCTTATTCTGGCATTCTGCAGTTCAGTCCACTGATATATGGCCCTTTACACATATACCCATGCATATGTAGTGTAGCTCCTTGCTTGCGAGTACTTTGGATGAGTACTCACGGTTGCTTTCTCCCCCCTTTTTCCCCCTTTCCTTTCTTTACGGTTGTCGCAACCAGATGCCGGAGTCCGAGGAGCGACGCCACCGTCGATGACGACTACTACTGAAAGGTACCTATTACTACGTGCGGGCTCGACGATTTACCAGAGTAGCTTAGGAGGATCCAGGCGAGGCTGCGCCTCTTTCAATCAGATCCCGCCTAGCCTTCTTAAGGCAAACTTGTTTAACTTATGTCGTACTCGAGATATTGTTGCTTCCGCCGACTCGCCTATGATCGAAAGCACTTGTATTCGAGCCCTCGAGGCCCCTAGCTTGTATTATGATGCTTGTATGACTTATTTATGTTTTAGAGTTGTGTTGTGATATCTTCCCGTGAGTCCCTGATCTTGATCGTACACATTTGCGTGCATGATTAGTGTACGATTGAATCGGGGGCGTCACAAGTTGGTATCAGAGCCGACTGCCTGTAGGAATCCCCCTATCCAACTCCTTGGCCGATGTTGAGTCTAGTTGATGAAAATTGTTTTACTAACTTGGCTGTGTGGCCCGTGGGCCCATGTCGCCATTGGGTGGTATTAGGATCTTTTACTCCTCGATCTTTACTCTGGGATTCTGAACTCTCTTCTATTCGGGTTAAACGATTTTTACTAAAATCTAACTTTAGGTTCTCGAAAATACTTTCACCCGGAGAGCCCTTCAGTCCAGTTGATCGCCGGCTGCACCAGAAGATTTTGAAGATACTCTCCGATTTTCTCTCGAGACCTTGTGCCCGTTGTTTTGCAATTCCTTCCAATCAAATATCCCTATGGATAAATACATACACTTGACGTTCTTACTTTTATTCCCAGCTGATCTTGTTATTACAAGATACCTTGAAATCCTTTCTATTGTTCCGAGAATATTTTGTGCCTCTTGCCTTGCGTTCCTTGCCACTGAATACCCTTACGGATAATTTCTCGCCTTATCGAGTATCCGTTCATACCTAGTTCATGTGTTTCACATTGGTCTTCGAAATACTATTCGATCCTCCAAAAATCCTTAGTAGCTTATTGCTCTGCAATACTTGTCTGCTTGCATTATGGATGCTTTCCCTATGTCTGACAATATTCGCCAGTATCCTTAGGCACCGTCATTTTGATCCTATTGAATCAACATGAGTGCGAATGCACGCAATCATCAGTTGATCCTTTTAAATTATCTTTCCGGCTCATACACCATTTTAAACATGAGCTAGATCTCGACCAATCAAATTGCCATCGATTGTACCCCTAAGGCTATTCAACTTATCCATCCCTAATCAAAACTTTGCTTCTGATCCTTTGATTTGGAAATCATAATTCTTTTATGTAACGCCCTCGATGCGGCTATATCTCCCACGTGTCGAAGCACGACTTAGAGGCATAACCGCATTGAAAGCAATGTCGCAAGTGAGGTAATCTTCACACAACCCATGTAATACATAAGGGAAAGAGATACATAGTTGGCTTACAATCGCCACTTCACACAAATACATGAATAAAGCATTACATCATCCAGATACAATCAAGGTCCGACTACGGAACCAAAATAAAAGAAGAACCCCAAATGCACAAACGGTCCACGATCGACCCCTAACCGGGCTCCACTCTTGATCAACTAGAACGAAACAACACAAAGGGCAAGATCTTCAACGAGCTCCTCCTTGAGCTTGGTTGCGTCACCGCCGTAACATAGGCACCGCAAACTGGTTTTGAAGTATCCGTGAGCCACGGGACTCGGCAATCTCGCACCCACGAGATCAAGACTATTTAAGCTTATGGGAAAGGTAAAGGCATGAGGTGGAGCTGCAGCGACTAGCATATATGGTGGCTACAATCGCAAAAGAGAGCGAGAAGAGAAGGCAAAGCACGGTCGACAAAAATATGATCAAGAAGTGATCCTATAGCAACCTCGTCAAGCATAACTCCAACACCGTGTTCACTTGCGGACTCACGGAAAGAGACCATCACGGTAACACACGCGTTGATGTATTTTAATTAAGGTCAACTTCAGGTCTTCTACAACCGGACGTTAACAAATTCCCATCTGCCCATAACCGCATGGGCACGGCTTTGAAAGTTCAAATCCTCGCAGGGTGTCCCAACTTAGCCCATGACAAGCTCTCACGGTCAACGGAGGAATAGACCTCCACCCAAGACACTCCGATCGGACTCGGTATCCGGTACAACAAGACATTTCGACAGGTAAAACTAAACCAGCAACACCGCCCGAATGTGCCGACAAATCCCGATAGGAGCTGCACATATCTCTTTCTCGGGGCACACTCGGATGAGTCTAGCTACGAGTAAAACCAACCTCAAGTTTCCCGAGGTGGCCCCAGTAGCTCGGTTCGACCAACACTCGGAGGAGCACCGCCCGGGGTTAAAATAAAGATGACCCTTGAGTCTGCAGAACCCAAGGGAAAAAAAAAAAAGCTAGGTGAGGCGAATGGTAAAACCAATGTTGGGCATTGCCGGAGAAGCTTTACTTAAGGCGAATCGTCAAGGGGTTCCCATTATAGCCCAACCGTAAGGGACGCAAAATCCGGGAACATAACACCGATATGACGGAAACTAGGGCGGCAAGAGTGGAACAAAACACCGGCATAAGGCCGAGCCTTCCACCCTTTACCAAGTATATAGATGCATTAATTAAATAAGATATATTGTGATATCCCAACCATAATCCTGTCCACCATGGAGAATTCTTCAACTTCACCTGCAACTAGCAACGCTATAAGAGGGGCTGAGCAAAGCGGTAACATAGCCAAACAACGGTTTGCTAGGAATGGTGTCAAAGGTTAGAGGTTTGACATGGCAATTTGGGAGGCTGACAAGCAAATGGTAGGCATCGTAGCATTGGCATAGCAAAAGAGCGAGCAAACTAGCAAGCAAAGATAGAAGTGATTTCGAGGGTATGATCATCTTGCCTGCAAGGTTCTCAGAGTTGTCGAAGGCTTGGTCCTCGTAGGCGTACTCAACAGGTTCCTTGTTCACGTACTCGTCTCCCGGCTCTACCCAAAGCAAGAACACAAGCAACGGAACCACAATCAAACAAGGAACAATGCACAAGCAATATGATGCAATACATGACATGCTATGCGAGATGTGATATGCAATGCATATGTATGCTCGGAAGGAAAATGATGAACTGGCATCAACTTGGCAAACCAAGTATGCCGCTGAAAGATGAGATGATTTCGTTGAAATCGATATAAAGATCACCGGAATCGGATGCACGGTTTGCAAATGACAAGCAAAACAAGAATGATGCAAATCTGCGTTTAACAGCCCGAAGCTACTTAGCACGCAACACAAAACTATGCTACAGCACCCCAACATAAAAACAAAGCATATGGCAACGAACTACAGGAGATGCTTAACAAAAGAGGAATACTGAGCTACGGCTAAATCACATCATAACATGTTCAAACAAGCATGGAGAAAGTGCTCAAAATATCAGGTTCACAGACTTAGTGAAAATACTAACATGCCAGAATTAACATCGAGAAGGCATGTTTAGAGCAAGCAAACAACATGCTACAGGAACTTATAATAGCAAAACAAGGCATGACATGATTCTACTCAAAGCATATATCAATAGTCCCTTACTGACCATAAGCCAAAAGGACCTTAAGAAATGATGGCACCCATGTAAACATTGCAAGTTTTATTACAGATTTCAGACTTAGTGAAATATCGTGGACATGGCAAAACAGATTCAACATGGCATGTTCGTGAGCTCGATGCACTCACTACAGAGCATCTCATGATAAACTAAGCATACACCCATCAAGAAGACATGGCATAGGAGCTATACATGGCAAGAAAAACATCATAGCATACACGGATCAACTACAACGACCTCGTGAAAATTGAATCTCATGCAAACAGTCTGTCAGGAAACATTTTCAAGCAACTTTGGAGCAAGAAATTAACATGTTCCAGCAGGCTATAAGTTCTACCAAGGGCATTAATGGATAGAGCATGACATGTATATCAAAACATGTTTATAGAGCATCTCCAAATTATGCATAGAATGATTACTAGAAGCATGTTAACATAGCATCAAATTATAACAGAATCTGCCAGGAAAACAGTAACAGCAACTACCCTACTTTACAAGCTCAATGCACTCAGCACACAACTCACAAAAATACAAGGTCAACACCCCTGGAAAGATGGCATGGCCTAGTCCAACATTCATGTAGAACTCATACTCATAGGATGCACACATAAATCATGGCAAAAATGACAAAAGAGCTCGAGCTGATAAGATTCTGAAACTAACGATCTGAAGCCTCCTTCCAACAGCATTTCGGGCATCAAGATGAGCTCAAATGCAAATGATGCAATGGAATGTAATGATGTACTCTTCGAGGCGAACAATTTGACATATTATACGCGCAAAACGGAGCCACGGGTGCGGAGATGTGATGCGATGAAAATGGGTCCAGAATGTAAAATTTCAGGGACTTAGTTTTCAGAGAGGGGGAAAATCAACCTCGTTGGATCTGGATCGGGATCCCGGCGCGGATGCCGAGGACGGCCGGGGTTCGCCGGAGCAGAGGACGGGGAGGCGGCCGGCGGGCCGGAGAGGAGAGCTGGACCGAGCGCAGCGGCGGCCGGCCGGAGGCGAGGCAGAGGCCGCGGCGGCGGCGGGGACCGAGGCGGCGCGGGCGCACTGCGGTGGTCCGGCGAGGGCGGGCCGCAGCATGCGGGCGCGGGCGGTCGCCGGCGGAGGCGGCGCGTGCTCACCGGGCGGGGGGTCATGAGGCGCTGCCGGCGGCGGCGCGGCGCTGGGCCGAAGCGGGTCATTGTCAGGGCGGGCGGCGGCGCGGGCGGCGGCGCAGGCCACGTGGCGGACGGCGATTCGCCGGGGGCGCGGCGGCGGACATGTCCGGCGCGGTGCGGACATGTCCGGCGCGCGCGGAGGGAAAAATCTAGGGTTTCGGGGGGATTCATCCGCGAAAAATGGAGGGGAGGACTTATTTATAGGTAGAGGGAGCTAGGAGAGTCCAAATGAGGAGCGGTTTTCGGCCACGCGATCGTGATCGAATGACCAAGAGCATGGAGGGGAGTTTGGTGGGTTTTGGGCCACTTTGGAAGGGGTGTTGGGCTGGAAACAAAGAGGCCTTTACGGTTACCGGCTAACTGTTGGAGTACCAAACGACCTCCAAATGGCACGAAACTTGACAGCGGTCTACGGTGCTATACCAAGGTCATGGCAAACCTCGGTCCATTCCGAGAAAGTTTAATACCCGCACACGAAAAGAGAGAAGAGGGGACGCCGGATGACATAGGAGTGCCGGATTGCAAAACGGACAACGGGGAAAAGGCTCGGATGCATGAGACGAACATGTATGCAAAATGAAATGCACATGATGACATGATAAAATGCAGATGATGACATGGCAAAGTGCAACACGCAAGCAAAAGACAAGGCAACGACGGTGAATAACTGGCAGACACCTGGCGCATCGGATCCGGGGCGTTACATTTTACATGTGAGCTTTGAATTAGCCAGTTGCTTATGTAATCCAATGCCTTTGCATTCTTTCTTCAACTGGTTGCGTACCGATGCTCACATCAGCTCCGCTATCGACCGTCAGATCCTTTGTTGGATTATTATTCGGCAATGTCCTTCATATTTAATCGCCTTGTGAATTCTTCCCTGATACATAATGCCATTAGTAAATCCTATTCGTTGGTTTTTGCCAACCTTGCTCTGCTTTTGAGCTGGTGATTTTTACTCCGAAGTTTGTGGTATATATTCCTAGATGCCCCGATGGGTTGAACCAATGCCTTCCCTAACCTGTGTGAACCCGAAAGATTTCACGGGTCATACTTATCTGGTATTGCACCAGGTAAAACGTTCAACAACTAATGTCATTTTCGAAATATGAGAGGTGAATGGAAGGTTATGCATTGAGAAAGTGGGAGTCGACCTTGAACCTTTGCGTTCATGCCCATGGACACGATGTAGATCCTATCATGGAAGCTTCTTGTAATAATAACTATTTCCGTGATATAATATCCTTTGGTATCGGTGAATTGATCCTTTGCAATCGTGGTTCCGACCATATGTTCTTCTTTGATCCCATTTCTCGGGCAAGTTTAAGCACTTGTCTTCTTTGGATCAATACACATGTCCAACCTTTACTTTGGTTTGTCGTTGAGTATTACCCCCTAGTATCTCGAGATTGTCACGGAACTGCATAACTTCTTATGAGTTCTTCATCAAGTGCTACATTCCCACTAATTCCAATTTTTCACGGGCTCTGAGTTTTTAAACACTCAAAGACACCAATAACTGAACCGAGTCCGCACTACGGTTCAGCAACTCTTCAGTAAGCTTCTATAAGTACGAGTTTGTACCCGATCACGCCATTCCTGGCTTGATTGGCTATATCATTGTGCTAATTTTTAACTGTGCTACCGGGTCCTTCTCGGAGCACAAATTTCGACCGTGAGCTAATCTTACAATCGATCTTCCTCGTCATATCGTTTTTCCTTGAACAGCAAGCTTGATTTCGAGTTTGTGTCGTACCCATGGTCCCAATGACTTTTGGCTTCATCATTTCCATTGACTTGATGTCATCACCGATCAGTTACATCTTCTCGAAACCTCTCGACAAATGTGTCGTGATCATCATCAACATTTTGAGGTCCTCCAAGATATCTATCGAATTCTTGATGAGAAATAGCATCCTTTGCCCTCGATGGTTTGGGTTATCATCCACAACATTATTGCATTCCCTCCAACACAAAAATTGTTCCTGTTTTGTTTTGTACCTTGAGTTCCTTGTTATCCAACTTATGTTATGATTCTACCGCAGAGTATTACCATCTTTGATGTCAAGAATGTTGTGAGGATTGCTCCACCTCTTAAGAATTCTTGCTATGGTGATACTTCTCATAATCACCATTCTTTCTTGGTCCTCGCTGATCCCAACCGGGTACCAACAAGTGAGCGGTGCTGTTTGGATTCGCCTAGTTAGCAACCCCGTTGCTTTGAAGTTAATGGTCGGCCATTCATTCTTAGACTATTGATTATTGAATCACCATTCTGACATTGGTCGTGCAGCCCAACCCATATTTCGGGCGCACCTTTCAACCAATGTTTAACTGTGTATGTTTTCCTCAAACATGCTTCATTATATCATTTGATCTGACAAATGCTATCTCCTTATCCACATAATTGAGGAGATGCATCTTTTTGGATGCCTCGTTGAATTATCGCTAAGTCCATCAGCCACCTCATCATCCTCTTCTTGCTTTAATGATGAACTCTTGTTTCGGAACTCGCTTCCATAGTTCATTTCCCGAGAATCTTGCAATGTCATTTCGTCTATTTGTGTTGCACCTTTTCTTCTCGGACATCCTGAGTCTGAGTTATCATGACACCAATCGGATCTGAATCTCGGTCAGATATGATGGTTGGGACAACTTTCCAGGAGTTATGATGATGGTTCTTAGATGACCCGGTAAGATGATGTCATGCCTAGCACACCGGCCGAGGACCTATTTTTATAAGTTTCCTTTTTAGCAAGTCTAGTCATTCTTCCGTGAGGGAATTGTAAGACTTATTCTATAAGTTGTTCTGATGGATCCTTTTGTTTCGAATCGGCCTTTGCTTGAAGGCCATGTCAATGCTATCTCAAGCATGTCCGTGGTAACCCGATTTTCAATAAGAGCATTCTAAGCGAGAATGCTAAATGTTTCTTGATCAATTATCCAAACATTGTTGTATGGGTAATGTCATGAAATTTCTCTCCTTTTCCTGAAGGGTTTTCTACTTTATATCCTACCACGGATATCATGCTCGCTTGTCCTTGGGAAGAGTATACCGTATATGTGTCAAACACATTTTCCTTTCCATTGTTTTGTTTGATCTTTCTTGTGATCAATATTATCTAAGCAGAATATTCTCCTCGCTTATGTAAACACCCGGTGTACAATTACATTAGCAAGACCTCACAGCATTTGTTGATAGCATTCGCTAACCACCGATGGACGAGAACTTTGCCTATTGGTCCGTCTCGTTCAACGAGCAGGAAAATGGTTCTCTTCGTCCCTCGCCCTTGGTACCGATGTTGTTGCCGACATAACTGACATGGTACCCTCTGACATGCCTTGCTTTCGTGACCGTGCAAGATGCCAGCCCCCTTTTCTACTTTAACCCACATGGTGGGCCCATAACCCACAGTTTCACAGGATCGAAACCTGACTCTCCTGTACACCCCCTGTTTCCAAAGTTATTCCTCATGCTTGGCTTCGTATGTAATTCACGAGCCACCTTCCAGAGATCATCAATTCTGGTATGAAACGCAATACTTATTCCTGATTGCTTTGAGCCCTTTCACGCCCTGTTTCAAGCATCGAATGGTTGCCTGCTCGCTCGAAACTTCCCATGAAACCTCATTACTTTGCTCTCGATAATTTCTTAAGTTTCAATTCGAGAGTTACTTTCTGCCACCTTCCCCGATGATATCGACCAGATAGTCAACCTTGTAGAGGTTCGTTCTCCCGGAATACCCCTTATTCTTTCGTAAGTACGATGGAACCCCCGAAGAAAGGACAACAACTTCATCATGATCCATAGGAATGGAAACATCAACGGTATGGATCGACCTCTTCGAGAAGAGCAACCAAGACCGAGAAGATTCGTTAGAATTTCGTAATTAGAACTTTCCCCCTTACTCCCCTCTTAAATCTCGGGACGAGATTTCTTGTAGTGGAGGAGAATTGTGACGCCCGGGTAATCAAGCTATAGTAACCCTGCGCTAATGATGCTATGTCACCTCGGTTACTGTTAATAAACTCGCGTCACTTCGAAACCCAGTTCAAATTTCAAAATTAAAATAAAGGCAAACGATAAAGGTTTTCAAATATTAAAACTAAAATGTTAGGGCTGTGCCAAAAATGGCATGTAATTATAGTGCAACAAACTCATTTTTAGAAATTGCCTAAATGATTAAAAATGAAATAAAACAGATAGAAATAAAATAAAAGAAAGGAAATACAAAAGAGAAAACAAGCTAACAAAAAAGAAAACCAAAGAGCCACCGCCCAACTGGTAGGCTCAAACCAGGCCCACACGGCCACTCCCCCCCCCACTCCTTATCCACTCCCCCAGTTCCGAACCAACACCGACACCCCACTCCCCACGAAAATATCCCCTCTCCCCGATTGATCGGGATCGGGGAACCGCCACCGCCGCCGCCCGATGCCGCCTCACCGCGACGCCACACCGCCATCCCGTTGCCGTTCACCGGAGGAGCCAAGCCGAGCTCCTTCGCCTTGACTTCCCTACTCCTCCCGACCCTAACATCGCTGACGCCAGTGCAGCTGCGCCTCGTCATCACCGTCGCCGTCGCCTCCTCGTCCTCCTCCCGAGCACGCCTCGCTCAACTCTGAGGCCTGTGAGCCCCCTTCCTTTCCCTCTTCCTCTCTGGCAGATCCGCCGCCCGTGCCCGAGCCTCGCTCTCAACGTGTTTCACTTCACGCCGCCGCCGCCTGCCACGCCACGTCTCCTCGTCCCGCCGGTTCCTCTCTCCTCTCTGTCCCGTGTGAGCACCACTGCGGCTTGCCCGTCGGCTTGCCATCAGCATGCGCCAACCGCGCCGTCCGCACCCAGCGCACAAGACGTCATTGTGGTTGCGACATGTGCCCCTCGCCTCAAGCGCTCCGGCGCCCGCTCGCGGTCTTCGCCACCTGCATCGTTCCGCTACTCCCTTGACCGCACCGCCACTGCCTCCGACGCCTACCACTCCCCCTCGCGCGCACATCGCCTCCGCCCCATCCTCACCGGCGCTCCCTCCGCCCTGGCCGGCACTCTCCTTCGCCCGGCTAGCCATCATGACCGCCTCGGTGCCGTTTGCGCCGGGCGCCCATAGTGCCCGCAGTTCACATACCTGATAGGCCCTCTGGCCTATGACAGTGGGGCCCCACGCCCCAACCCCCAGAACATTTGTAGAGAAAATAATAATAAAAATAATAATTAAATTAATTGACTTAATTAATTGTGTTTAATTAAACTAATCATTTAACTAAACTAATTAAACCTGTTTAGTTAATCTATTAATAAACAGCCAATGACAATGGCCCCCACTGTTAGTTAATCTAATTTATTTAAAGTCTAGTTAACCACGCATAATGACATGTGGGTCCTCGTCGATTCAACCACCAAACTGCTGACTGGTTGACCTATCCATGACTAGTGGGTCCAGATTGACCCGCTTGACGGTCAACAGTTGATCGGTCAATCACGACTGACCCCTGGACCCCACCTTCCAGCCACACATACATTCTGTTGGGTACAACTCGGGTACCCGTAGCATTTTATTCTTTTAATTTCGAATTAAAATTAAATCTAAAAAAATAGAAAATCATTTAAAAGTTAGAAAATTAATATAAAATAAACCGTAACTCGGATTAAAATAATTTGTATATGAAAGTTGCTCAGAACGACGAGACGAATCCGGATACACAGCCCGTTCGTCCTCCACACACCCCTAGCATATCGAACACGCAACTTTCCCCCTCCGGTTCACCGGTCCGAACGCGAACACCGGAATACTTTCCTGATGTTTTCCCCTTCGCCGGTATCACCTACTACCGCGATTGGGTACACCTAGCATCGTTACTTGTCTTGTCATGCATCGATATGCATCTGTTTGCATGGTATTCATTGTTTCTTCCCCCCTCTTCTCTCCGATAGACTACGAGACTGACGCTGCTGCTGCCCAGTACGACTACGGAGTTGACGACCCCTCTCTCTTGCCAGATCAACCAGGCAAGCCCCCCCCTTGATCACCAGATATCGCCTATTCTCCTCTATACTGCTTGCATTAGAGTAGTGTAGCATGTTATTGCTTTCCGTTAATCCTAAACTGATGCATAGCCTGACATTGTTGCTACATCTGTTGATACCTTACCTGCAATCCTAAATACTTAGTATAGGATGCTAGTTTATCATCATTGGCCCTACATTCTTGTCAGTCTGCCTTGCTATACTATTGGGCCGTGATCACTCGGGAGGTGATCACGGTATATACTATACATACATACATACTACAGATGGTGACTAAAGTCGGGTCCGCTCAAGAGTACCCGCGAGTGATTCACGGATTGGGGCTGAAAGGACCTTTGTCCCGACGGCCCTCTGTGTGGATCTTTGTGTCGAGCGACAGGCAGGTTGAGACCGCCTAGGTGAGAGGTGGGCCTGGCCTGGTCGGCGTCCCGGATGCTTCATAATAACACGCTTAACGAGATCTTGGTATTTGATCCGAGTCCGCCATTTGGTCTATACGCACTAACCATCTACGCTGGAGTAGTTATGGGTATCCCGCGTCGTGGTATCACCGAACCTTCTTGACGTCGGCCGACGGAGTGGCGCGCGCGGATTCGACCGAACGCCACTAGGCTAGGTCTGCTTCGGCCGCCCTCGCAACGTCTTGGTGTGCAATGGGCGATGGGCCCGACCCAGCCACAAGATAGGATTTAGACCGCGGGTGACCTCTCTGTTGTGCCTAGGTGGGGCTGCGACATGTTGATCTTCCGAGGCGGGCATGACCGAGAAAGTGTGTCCGCCAAATGGGATCGAGCGTGTTGGGTTATGTGGTGCACCCCTGCAGGGAAGTTAATCTATTCGAATAGCCGTGTCCCTCGGTAAAAGGACGACCCGGAGTTGTACCTTGACCTTATGACAACTAGAACCGGATACTTAATAAAACACACCCTTCCAAGTGCGGATATAACCCGGTGATCGCTCTCTAACAGGGCGACGAGGAGAGGATTGCCGGGTAGGATTATGCTATGCGATGCTACTTGGAGATGCTACTTGGAAATGCTACTTGGCGATACTACTTGGAGGACTTCAGTCTACTCTCTTCTACATGGTGCAAGACGGAGGCTGCCAGAAGCGTAGTCTTGACGAGTGATTAGATATCCCCTCTTATTACGCATTCTGCAGATTCGGTCCAGCGATATATGGCCCTTTACACATATACCCATGCATATGTAGTGTAGCTCCTTGCTTGCGAGTACTTTGGATGAGTACTCACGGTTGCTTTCTCCCCTTTTTCCCCTTTCCTTTCTTTTCGGTTGTCGCAACAGATGCTTTGGAGTCGAGAGCTGACGCCACCGTCGATGACGACTACTACTCAAGGTACCTATTACTACGCAGCGAGCTCTTTACGACCGTGAGTAGCTTAGGAGGATCAAAGGCGGGAGGCCTGCGCTTCTTCGATCTGTATCCCGGTTTGTGCTAGCCTTCTTAAGGCAAACTTGTTTAACTTATGTCCGTACTCGAGATATTGTTGCTTCCACGACTCGCCTATGATCGAGCACTTGTATTCGAGCCCTCGAGGCCCCGGCTTGTATTATGATGCTTGTATGACTTATTTATGTTTTAGAGTTGTGTTGTGATATCTTCCGTGAGTCCACGATCTTGATCGTATACATTTGCGTGCATGATTAGTGTACGATTGAATCGGGGCGTCCGCAGTATATGTGATATACATGTTATTGATGTGTACCTAACTAGAGCTCGTAGTAGCACTGGTATTTGATACCGGTTACATTGCTAATATTTGCAACTCAAAGCAGGGGACTACGGAATAAGCGAGCAGCGCCAGGACGAGGTGACGATGCACGGGAAACGGTTCCAAAGTTGATGTGATCGCGGTCGGCACGCTACCTCTACATGTACCTTCGGATTAGTTTTAGACCTGAATAATTGTTATTTGGTGCCGCGTTGAGCATGGAACATTATATCTGGATCTGTTTGATGCGAGACGGTTAATTCATTTAAATCAGAGAATAATGGTTGTTCTATTTATATGAGTAATATCTTTTATGGTCATGCACCCTTGAAGAGTGGTCTATTTTTATTGAATCTCGATAGTAGTGATACACATATTCATAATGTTGAAGCCAAAAGATGCAGAGTTGATAATGATAGTGCAACTTATTTGTGGCACTGCTATTTAGGTCATATCGGTGTAAAGCGCATGAAGAAACTCCATACTGATGGACTTTTGCAATCACTTGATTATGAATCACTTGGTACTTGCGAACCGTGCCTCATGGGCAAGATGACTAAAACACCGTTCTCCGGTACTATGGAGAGAGCAACAGATTTGTGGAAATCATACATACAGATGTATGTGGTCCGATGAATGTTGAGGCTCGTGGCGGATATCGTTATTTGCTCACCTTCACAGATGATTTGAGCAGATATGGGTATATCTACTTAATGAAGCACAAGTCTGAAACATTTGAAAAGTTCAAAGAATTTCAGAGTGAAGTGGAAAATCATCATAACAAGAAAATAAAGTTTCTACGATCTGATCGTGGAGGAGAATATTTGAGTTACGAGTTTGGTTTACATTTGAAACAATGCGGAATAGTTTCACAACTCACGCCACCTGGAACACCACAAAGAAATGGTGTGTCCGAACGTCGTAATCGTACTTTACTTGATATGGTGCGATCTATGATGTCTCTTACTGATTTACCGCTATGTTTTGGGGTTATGCTTTAGAGACGGCCGCATTCACGTTAAATAGGGCACCATCAAAAACCGTTGAGACGACGCCTTATGAACTATGGTTTGGCAAGAAACCAAAGTTGTCGTTTCTTAAAGTTTGGGGCTGCGATGCTTATGTGAAGAAACTTCAACCAGATAAGCTTGAACCCAAATCGGAGAAATGTGTCTTCATAGGATACCCAAAGGAGACTATTGGGTACACCTTCTATCACAGATCCGAAGGCAAGACATTCGTTGCTAAGAATGGATCCTTTCTAGAGAAGGAGTTTCTCTCGAAAGAAGTGAGTGGGAGGAAAGTAGAACCCGATGAGATAATCAGATCTACTCCCTTATTGAAAGTAGTTCATCACAAGAACCGGTTCTGTGACAACTACACCAATAAGTGAGGAAGCTAATGATATTGATCATGAAACTTCAGATCAAGTTTCTCTCGAACCTCGTGGTCTACCAGAGTAAGATCCGCACTGAGTGGTACGGTAATCCTATTCGGAAGTCATGTTACTTGACCATGATGAACCTACGAACTATGAGGAAGCAATGATGAGCCCAGATTCCGCAAAATGGCTAGAGGCCATCAAATCGAGATGGGATCCATGTATGAAAACAAAGTATGGACTTTGGTTGACTTGCCGATGATCGGCAAGCCATTGAGAATAAATGGATCTTTAAGAAGAAGACCGACGCTGATGGTAATGTAATCGTTTATAAAGCTCGACTTGTTGCGAAAGGTTTTCGACAAGTTCAAGGAGTTGACTACGATGAGACTTTCTCACCCGTAGCGATGCTTAAGTCTGTCTGAATCATGTTAGCTATTGCTGCATTTCATGATTATGAAATTTGGCAAATGGATGTGAAAGCTGCATTCTTGAATGGATTTCTAGAAGAAGAGTTGTATATGATGCAACCAGAAGGTTTTGTTGATCCAAAAGGTGCTAACAAAGTGTGCAAGCTCTAGCGATCCATTTATGGACTGGTGCAAGCATCTCGGAGTTGGAATAAACGTTTTGATAGTGTGATCAAAGCATATGGTTTTATCTGAGACTTTTGGAGAAGCCTCAGATTTACAAGAAAGTGAGTGGGAGCTCAGTAGCATTTCTGATTTTATATGTAGGTGACATATTATTAATTGGAAATGATATAGAATTTCTGGATAGCATAAAGGGATTCTTGAATAAAAAAATTTCAATGAAAGACCTCGGTGAAGCTGCTTACATATTGGGCATCAAGATCTATAGAGATAGATCAAGACGCTTAATAGGACTTTCACAAAGCACATACCTTGACAAAATTTTGAAAAAGTTCAAAATGGATCAGGCAAAGAAAGGATTCTTGCCTGTGCTACAAGGTGTGAAGTTGAGTCAAACTCAATGCTCGACCACAGCAGAAGATAGAGAGAAAATGAAAGATGTTCCCTATGCTTCAGCCATAGGCTCTATCATGTATGCAATGCTATGTACCGGACTGACGATGCTTAGCAATAAGCTTGGCAGAAGGTACCAAAGTAATCCAGAGGATCATCGACAGCGGTCAAGAACATCCTGAAATACCGAAAAGGACTAAGGATATGTTTCTCGATATGGAGGTGACAAAGAGCTAGTCGTAAATGGTTACGTCGATGCAAGCTTTGACACTGATCCGGACGATTCTAAATCGCAAACCGGATACGTGTTTATATTAAACGGTGGAGCTGTAAGTTGGTGCAGTTCTAAACAAAGCGTCGTAGCGGGATCTACGTGTGAAGCGGAGTACATAGCTGCTTCTGAAGCAGCAAATTAAGGAGTCTGGATGAAGGAGTTCATTTCCGATCTAGGTGTCATACCTAGCGCATCGGGACCAATGAAGATCTTCCGTGACAATACTGGTGCAATTGCCTTGGCAAAGGAATCCAGATTTCACAAGAGGACCAAGCACATCAAGAGACGCTTCAATTCCATTCGGGACCAAGTCCAAGTGGGAGACATAGAGATTTGCAAGATACATACGGATCTCAATATTGCAGACCCGTTGACTAAGCCTCTCTCACGAGCAAAACATGATCAGCACCAAGACTCCATGGGTGTTAGAATCATTACTATGTAATCTAGATTATTGACTCTAGTGCAAGTGGGAGATCAAGGAAATATGCCCTAGAGGCAATAATAAAGTTATTATTTATTTCCTAATATCATGATAAATGTTTATTATTCATGCTAGAATTGTATTAACCGGAAACATGATACATGTGTGAATACATAGACAAAACAATAGTCACTAGTATGCCTCTACTTGACTAGCTCATTAACCAAAGATGGTTATGTTTCCTAACCATAGACATGTGTTGTCATTTGATTAGTGGGATCACATCATTAGAAGAATGATGTGATTGACATGACCCATTCCGTTAGCCTAGCACTTGATCGTTTAGTATACTGCTATTGCTTTCTTCATGACTTATACATGTTCATGTAACTATGAGAATTATGCAACTCCGCTTACGGAGGAACACTTTGGTACTACCAAACGTCACAACGTAATCGGGTGATTATAAAGGAGTACTACAGGTGTTTCCGAAGGTACATGTTGAGTTGGCGTATTTCGAGATTAGGTTTTGTCACTCCGATTGTCGAAGAGGTATCTCTGGGCCCTCTCGGTAATGCTCATCACTATAAGCCTTGCAAGCAATGTAACCAATGAGTTGGTTATGGGATGATGCATTACGTAACGAGTAAAGAGACTTGCCGGTAACGAGATTGAACTAGGTATTGGATACCGATGATCAAATCTCGGGCAAGTAACATACCGATGACAAAGGGAACAACGTATGTTGTTATGCGGTTTGACCGATAAAGATCTTCGTAGAATATGTAGGAACCAATATGGGCATCCAGGTCCCGCTATTGGTTATTGACCGAGAATGGTTCTAGGTCATGTCTACATAGTTCTCGAACCCGTAGGGTCCGCACGCTTAACGTTACGATGACAATTTTATTATGAGTTTATAAGTTTTGATGTACCGAAGTTTGTTCGGAGTCCCGGATGTGATCACAGACATGACAAGGAGTCTCGAAATGGTCGAGACATAAAGATTGATATATTGGACGACTATATTCGGACACCGGAAGTGTTCCGGGTGATTTCGGAGAAAACCGGAGTGCGGGGGGTTACGGAACCTCCCGGGAGAGTATTGGGCCTCATGGGCCTTAGGGGAAAGGAGAGAGGGGCGGCCAGCATGGGCCGCGCGCCCCCCCTTTCCTTCCCCCTCTCCCCCTTCCTTCCCCCTCCTAGTAGGAGTAGGAAAGGAGGAGTCCTACTCCTACTAGGAGGAGGATTCCTCCTCCCTTGGCACGCCCAAGGGGCCGGCCGGCCTCCCCCCTTGCTCCTTTATATACGGGGGCGGTGGGCACCCCATAGACACACAAGTTGATCTACGGATCATTCCTTAGCCGTGTGCAGTGCCCCCCTCCACCATATTCCACCTCGGTCATATCGTCGCGGAGTTTAGGCGAAGCCCTGCGCCGGTAGAACATCATCATCGTCCTGCACGCCGTCGTCTTGACGGAACTCATCTCCGAGCTCTGCTGGATCGGAGGCGGAGATCGCCATCGAGCTGAACGTGTGCTGAACTCGGAGGCTCCGTGACGCTCGGTGCTTGGATCGGTCGGATCGTGAAGACGACGACTACATCAACCGCGTTGTGTTAACGCTTCGCTTACGGTCTACGAGGGTACGTGGACGAACACTCTCCCCTCTCGTTGCTATATCATCACCATGATCTTGCGTGTGCGTAGGAATTTTTTTGAAATTACTACGTTCCCCAACATGAATCGCTACGTGTATGACTCCTCCAACCGCGTTCTTGCAACGCTTCCGACTCGTGATCTTCAAGGGTATGAAGATGCACTCCCCTCTCTCTCGTTGCTAGTTACTCCATAGATTGATCTTGGTGACGTGTAGAAAAAAATTTAATTTCTGCAACGATCCACAACACCCCCCGTGCTGAGCTTTTTCTCCGGTGATCCCCACGCCACCGCCCCGCCACCGCCGGCGACTACCGCCCCCACCCTGAACCCTAAGATACATAGTGGGGTACCTCTCCGGCGATCCCCCTCCCCGCTGCGGCTGGTTCTTCCTTCACCCACAGAGCCCCCTAAAAATTGACTGACCCAAAAGTCGATTCAGTCAACTGAAGTGTAGCTAAACGGAGCAGCATCGCAAGCAAGAGCAAGAGCAAGAGCAGCAGCGCGAGCAAGAGCAATAGCAAGAGCAGACCAGGTAGGGGACCAAGAGCAAGAGCAGAGCAGCAGCGCGAGCGAGAGATATAGCAGCAGCAGCTCCTACTGATGTGGACGTCGCCGCCGAGGGAGCGACGTCGTGGAGGAAGTGGTCGGCGACGCCGTCATGGATGGAGCCGCGCCGTGTCGGATCGGGACCGAGCGCCAGCAGCACCATGAGATCGAATCAAGAAGAAAATGCGGCGATTAGTGTATAACATCTTTGGTGGCGCCGATTAGGCCGCGGCTTCATCCGAGGAAACGGTGATGATGATGCTCTTCCGGTGGTGCAGGTGAAGACGGTGGTGTGGGAATGGAGGTGGCGCGAAAGACGAGGGGAACATCGGGGCAGCTCCTTGGAGGTGGAGGACGGGGTGGCTGAACCGGCGGGACGACGAGATCGACGACGGATCCTCATCCGGTACAGTGGATGAGGGACGCCGAGGTGTTGTTGTGGACGACGTCGTCGGGGAAGAGGCTCCGGCTGGGTGGCGGATGGAGCAGGGTGTGGGGCTTCGTCGCGGGTTTTAGCAGCCTCGGTGTACGAATGGGTGGGCGGATGGGATGGCAGTGGGGAACCATGGCTTTGGGACGCGCTTGTCCGAAATGTGGGGTAAGTTACGAAAGTACCCCCACCGATTTGAGGCGGTTCTTTCGGTTCAGGGGTACCACGGGCATTTTGCATGTCGGGATTTCACAGGAGGTGGGAGTTTTCGCGTGCATTGTAATTTTGGAATAGCAAGGCGCGGGTTGAGATGGAGGGAGTTGTCGGAGCACGATGAGACAAAGATATATCTTAAATATTTCGGGCTAACAAGGCGCGGGTTGAAATTTCCGGACAAGCCTAACGTGTACTGTACCAAATCAATGTGCACTACAAATGTCATTCAAAACTTTGAATTCATGTTATGTTCAATTAAAATATTTTGCTACATGTATAATGCATGCAACCTACTACTCAAATGAACATTTTAGTGCATTCCAAACGTATATACTACCGCTTCAATATGAACTAAATTTGAATTTGTTTCTCTATTTGAATAAGATCTACAGTAATGATTGTCGTGAAGTCAAAGCCTTTGAATTCATTTCTTTGTTTTAATAAGATCTACAATCATCATTATTGTCAAGTTAAGCCATCGTTTGTGTATTATCTTCACAGCACACCACATGATTAGTCTCGAGTTACATATGAACTATGTGTACTATATGAACTAGAACTCGATTTTTTGAATCCACTTTATGTTGATTTCAAATCACATTACATTTCTAGCTCTAGCAAGATCTTCATAATCTAAACCATGTCTCATATGTATAATGTGTTTATCACATTATGTATGGTGCCCCGCCCCCTATGCCTACAAGTATTTAGATGTGAGTTGCAAACACCCCACATTACCACAAATTTAAATAAAATGTGAGAATGTTCGATATATTGTATTGTTTAGATTGTTCGATATTTAGTTGTAAGCTACAAATGCCACACATTATCACAAATTCAAATAAAATGTGAGATTGTTTGATGTATAGTATGGTTTAGATTGTTCGGCATTTAGCTGTGAGTTGCAAAGGCCATGCATTATCACATTATGGTATAACATGTGCACAGCACGTGTATCACCGCTATATTCATGCATGCATATGTTTAAAACACTATGATCTCCTATTCAAATATATGAATCCGCTTTCATATCATATTATGATCTTTGTTAGTCTCTTACACCCACACAATCCTCTAACCTTTGTAGCTACCACTAACTTTCTCTCGTGCATGCACACGCCCTCCTCGCCCTCCCCCTCCCTCGGCATTCTATCCACCGGGCACATTCATCTCTTTTCTTTAGGTCGTTCTCCCAGAGTCTCCACAACTCCTTTCCAACACACACTGATCGATAAACCTCACCAGCGATGCCTGCCTACAACATACACACACACCTTCAATCTCCTCCTTTATGTGTCCTTGCCTCGTGTCTCTCATACGGTCACACACACGTGTAAACTCTCACCCCTCTTTTCATCGATCTCACAACCGCACACTCCTCCCCCTATATAGCTAGTAGCTGGGCCTCTCGCACCACCTCCTAGCTCCATTCTCTCTGTCTATCCGTCTCGCTGGGCCTTATTTGCCTCTAACAAATGGACGTACACCGACCGATCTCTCGCTATACATATAGCTAGCTAGGTCCTTATAACTCGTTTTTACCCACGCGTCGATCGATCTACCTCATTAGTTGTGTCTCTCCCTTCCTCCGACAAACAACAATTGATCTATCGATCTAGTTAGGTTTGCTTACCAAACACATGGTTCCCCTTCATCATCCATGGATGCGTCCCGACAGATCTATCACGCACAGGCACACACAGAAACACATCCCCACTCTTATTGATAACATTGCAGTTCCACCCTCAGTTTGTCTAGTAGGCCTCTCCCACCATCTTTGAGAAGCAACTCCATCACCCATCCAGCACTCTACCCCTCTCCTCCCTCTCTCTCTCTCTCTCTCTCTCTCTCTCTCTCTCTCTCTCTCTCTCTCTCTCTCTCTCTCTCTCTCTCTCTCTCTCTCTCTCTCTCTCTCTCTCTCTCTATCCTATCATATTTCCCGTCCTTCAGTTATGTATGGATGTCGACCGATCTTCCTCAAGACATAGCTGGGTCTCTCCTTCTCATATACGAGTCGTTCTACCTCTATAGTTAGGCCTCTGCCTACCCCTCCCCCCCCCCCTCCCCCACACACACCGATACATCGAGCGCTCTAATCATGTCTCCCTGCCACACACAAACTTGACATGTGCCCTCTAACGTTCCGGTAGGTCAGTCGCCCTATATCTTTGAGTTGCACACACACACAATTTCGATGGCTCTCTTCATCGATCTCGCACCCCACCCACTTGATCCTCTCTTCGACTCTATCGATAGCTATGACCCCTCCCTCTCTTCTCGTGGATTGCCCGACCCTCTATATATGATATGGATAGGCCTCCATTTCACACACGTTGCATGCAAAATTTTGTTTGAGATGTCATCGACACATATTCCCACTAATAATTCACGAAAATCAACCCCCACCCCACCCCACCCCCACCCCAAAACGAAAAACACTCACGAACGCGGTCTGTATCTCTCACACACACCCACGTAGGTGGGGGACGTGCACGAAGAGAAGAGGTGCATGCACGGCGCACGTAATCCCGTCTCTTTCCCAACCACACCCGCGCGGGTACACGGTGGAGCTTATTTCTGTACGAAAAAGGCAGCCCACGTGGTAATTTGGCACGTGTACTGCTTGTCCACTTGGTAGAGGGAGGATCATCTACCACGGGTGAACAAACAAATTGCGACTTGACGCATTATGTTAAATTAAAAAAAGAGGCAAACCATGTGGGGCCTACCTTATAGGCAAGGCTCTATACACTGGAGTACTTTTGATGTGTCCCGTCAACTCACAGAATGAGGAGAAGCTTGCTTAGTACGCCGTCTCCCCCGCCCACGGGCGCGGTGGCTCACAGGATGAGGTGGCTCGCAGGACGAGGAGAAAAATTTACTACTCCCTCCGTTTACTCCTCGTCCCTACTACCTTGGTTATAGAGATTATATCATATTGTTTGGAATATATATGTCCTTTAGTAGATTTCAATATGAACTACTAGTACATACTCCAAACACTGATGTATATATACGTATTTTAGAGTGTAGATTCACTCATTTCGCTCCGTATGTAGCACTCTCCCTCGCCCCTCGACCCTCGCCCATGTGGTGGACGTGCAGCAATTCATTCGGTCTCATATAGCCAGAATGATATATACTACACTACCATTATTGCTCGACTTCCCGAAGAGGCGAAGAGCCAATCGCAAGGCTAATATTTTGGAGATGCCAAGCGCAAGGTTATAGGAGAACGAGTAGTAGGTGCCACGTCATTTATAAATAAAGTTTTTTTTCTTCAGTGGCACGTACGCAATATGATAGGTTCATATGGAGAGAAAAGGAAACCGCTCCACTATATACATAGTCAGGATGGGCCAGCCTACACGGTTGCTTGCTGGGGTTGCTCTCCTCACACTCGCTCACACAAAACGACTGTGGCCACATCTCTAACATCCCGGCGGATCACATCCGCCGGTGGAAGGGGTGGATGCTTAGTGTAGATGCGGTCGCCGTCGCCGACGGTGAAAACCCACTGTCGGCACGTCCCGATCAGGGGTCCCCGCCGTTCTCTCTCACAAAGCCGGTGAGGTTGCCTTCGTCCCTTGCTCACTGCCGCGACATGGGCAGTTACCACCTCCCGCTGCCCTCCTCAAGGTTGAGCTACGTCCCTCAGGTACAACTCCCTTTACAGCCGGCTTGCACCACTGCTCCAGCTGCCCACATCACTCCATGTGGATATTTCTCTACTTCTTTGCCCCGCAATACCTCTACTGGCTTCTACATACTGTATTTGTGATGAGTTTATGTCTCATCAACTAGTCCCAATAATCTTATTCTAATCACGCTTCTTCAATTTCTTTTCCACAGGGATGCTCATGTCGATTTTGGTGAAACTGCACAAAATGATCCGATGGTCAAAAGGTTGCAAACTTCATTTATTAGGAAGCTTGAACGTTGCCAGCAAATTGAAGCCTGGTTAGGGTTCACGGTTCAAGGGCTAGGGACTGCATGGATCGTTTTTTTATTTAGATGCCTTTGTTCCAAAATAAGTGTCAACTTTAGTAGTAGTACAACTTTGTACTAAAGTTTGCACAAAGTTGAGACACTTATTTTGGAACGGAGGGAGTAGATATTTGCTATGATGTGTCAATCATTGAGATGCAATAGCATGCATGTTAGTCTCCTTTGTATTTGATGAAATGTTGCAACAGCAACCTTGGACGAAGATACATGTAATGTGTTGAAGCTTCATAGCATTGTACAAATTTATCTCGCTGATAAATTACAGTATGTACTATACTAGTACTTCCTCCGTTCCTAAATATAAGTCTTTGTAGAGATTTCACCATGAACCACATGTGGATGTATATAGATGCATTTTAAGTGTAGATTCATTCATTTTGTTCCGTATGTAGTTCACCTAGTGGAATCTCTACAAAGACTTATCTACTAGTAATAGCTAGCCCCCACTACTAGGAATTCTCTATCCTCTCCTTGAGCCACATCATCAAAATTAATGTATCCGTTAGATGAATTAAATCAGTCCATAATAGCCGTCTGATCTAGACATTGAGAGGCTCCGCACTAAGCCACATGCAAGCATGCAGAAATACCGTGGCATGCATGTGAATGGGTTTTAAATCACATCAACATGTCTGCATGCAAGCATGCACCGGTAGCATGCATGTAACTGAGTTTTTAAGTCCCATTAACATGTCAAAAAGAAAAATATAATCCCATTATGCAGTAGGAGTTGGATGATCTTTTTTCCTTACGTGGGATGATCTAAATGATGATGGGAGTTTATTTAGTTTGGCTACCACATTTGTCATGCGGTTATAGAGTTTTTTTAGTTCTATGAAATCGATAATTTTGCGCAGAGAGATATATGGCTGTTCCGCGGCAATGCGCGGGGACTCATCTAGTAGTATTTAGGAATGGAGGGAGTACTATGTAAAGAGTTAGGTGTCGCACGGTGTCCAGAAAATATAGTGATAGTGTGAGGTGGGCCATGTAATCACTGAGCCTGCGTGTTTTCACTTTCAGCACTCCTCCATTGTAGAATGGAGAAAATTGTAATCTAGTAGTACCTCCTTTCACCGAAAGCGTGGGACATCCAGCAGTCCTACCACCTCAGTAATAAAGACCAATGAGCCGTCAAATCACATAGACCCAGCAGTAAGTTGGACGGACAAAGCAACCATCACTCTTGCGCCAGTGAGAGGTCGCATCCGCTCTACCCGGGCATGAATGCGGCACCGATTCTTTGGAGCGGTGCTGACCGTTTTAGGCGGGAAGCACGCGGGGGCGATGGAGGGGCTTTGGGTGGGCCAGGCTGGTCAGGAGCGGGCGTGGCAGCTGTCCGCATGTCCCTATCGGACACGCCCGGAAACGAGAGAATGCACCGACTCTCGCGGCTAAAATCGTACACTACACACCATTTCTCTGTAGGAGTGGGTCGATCTGTCGCTCTCTCTAACACACACATGCTATTAAACACACACACACACACACACACACACACACACACACATGCACACACACGCACCTTGGTCCCGTTGCACCTTCTAATGCGACTTATTACACCTAGACGAAGGGAGTAGTAAGTATACGAGATACGATGGCACACTGACTTAGGTCGAATACAAGTGCCCAAAATTGTGTGCATGTTATAATAAGGATTCACTTAAAATAGTACGTGAGCGAATAGAGGGATCAATTGGACAGTGTACCCGAGTAGTAGCGAGATTTGTGAGGTAAGATACATCGCTGGCGCTTTTAATTTTTCTTATTAATTTGTTTGTTTCACCCTCTGACTGGTGGGACCCAATGTACTACATGGAGAGAGGTAAGGTGACTAAGGCTGCATTATTCTGCACCACTATGGATAGTCCTACCACCAAAGCCACATGACACGATTATGATTAAATCCCAATGACTCCCACACACACAAAAAAACACGGCATGCTTGTCACACCAATGCAGGAATGTATAAAAGGTTATTTTCCTCTCGTTGAACATAACGGGAGGGTTGTGTAGCTGGTTAGCCTGTTCGCTCATCAAACTTGAGGTCTCGGGTTCAATAACTACACTTGAGCATAATTTGTGCCAGGAGGATTCTTTGACTGGTCAAAATGGATGGACACAGAGCTATATGATCTCGTAGTGACCGTAGAATCACCTCATCACGTATAAGCTGCAGCCTCGGCGCTTGTTTTCTAGGGTTTGCACGCTTCACACTCTCTCTCCAGTATATATATACACGCTGGAGCCTCAGCGCTTGTAGTTGCTCCCTTCACACTCTCTCGCCCTCTCCAAATCTAAACAAGACTTTGTTGGCCTCTCTCTCCCCTCACTGCTGCTCAAAGAGCCGACAGGATCCGTTCGCCGGGAAGGGAAGGAGGCTTAACGCTGTTGCCACCGGCGAGGGAGGGAATCCACTACCGGCGCAGCTGTTCACTTTCACCCAGCGGCGGCGCGGGAGGGCCTCCGACCCCTTCTTCTTTGCCGCCGTCCCATCGCCCACCAAACCACGCCCCAAGAACCTTAAGGTATAATTTACTTAATGCACATGCATTGCTCTAGCTGCATGTATACCATGAATCTAGGACGTGGTTCAAAGAGGAAAGGAGTGGGGGAAAGTAGTGGGAAAAGTTGTATATAGCATGAATCTAGGACGTGGTTCAAAGAGGAAATGAAGGGGGAAAGTTGTATAGCATGAATCTAGGGCGTGGTTCAAAGAGGAAAGGAATGGGGAAAGTAGTGGGGAAAGTTGTATCACATAAATCTAGGGCGTGGTTCAAAGAGGAAAGGAAGGGCGAAAGTACTAGTACAGATGGCTATCCAGCACCTACGTTGGTCGAAAAGGAAAACAATGACAAACGCATGCGCTTTCTCTGTAATAATTTGATCTTTTGTTTTGGGGGACAAGGCTGTAGAGTTTGAGCAGGACTAGATTTGTTGCGCTCACATAGGGAAAGGTGTCTAAAGATAACAAAACTGGTACCAACACAAATATGCTCCTTGGTTGTTTGTTCTTTGTTGCAACAGACTGTGCATGACCACAGTACATTGGTAGATGCACATGGTGCTGGTGCATCCACTGTCCCGTGCAACTCATTAGTTGTTGTTAATCTAAGGCCACGTTTGGTTAAAAACTCCCTAGTCCCTACCTGCTTGGTTCCAGGGACTAAACATGGACTAGAGGTTATTAAATGACATGCTAGAAGACCATGTTACCCCTAGTAATGAACTAATAGAGACAAGGTGCGATGCATGGCAGGGGCAACTGTTGGAAAAAGTCCCAAAAAGACTCCCTCCGGGTCTTCTTTCTTTAGTCCCAAATGGCCACTTTTAGTCCCTAAAAGTCCCTCCTGTTTGGTTTAGATGAGACTGACATGGAGTTTTTTAGTCCCTACACCAAAACGTCCCTGTAAACAAACACCCTCTAATAATGCCGCTGGAAAATTGATGCAATGCCATAGTTAAAAGCAAATTACATGTTTAACGAATTTTATTGTTAATATAATCTCTATGTTAATATTAATCAATGCCACCGTTTGAGAAATACTACTGTCTTGCTTTCTTTCCCATTTAGATAAGGTAGATGCTTCTTTTTGTTGGTTTCTGTGTCATCCACCATTATTGACCTCTAGTTGTTTCCTTTGCACCTCTGTGTAAACAGGGTTATCTACTTCACCTCATTGCCATTGTGACCTTTTGTTGCACTGCACAAAACACTTTTGTTTTAAGAGTGTTTTGTGCAGTTCAACCAAAATGTCACACCGACAACGTTGCTTGATTGCTTGATCTTAGTGGAACTGCACAAGAGGAGATCTTACTTCCTATCCGTGTTGGCAAATTTGGTTCAGATCTTCTTGTGAGTTGCTTGAATTCCGCATCATGAGAGGTCAGTACTAGCCTTCTTTCACATGACTCTGCAGTGTGCTTTCATATGTTGTGCTACTTGTACGATAATGTTGCTTGATTTTAGTGAACTGCACAAATGGAGACAAGACTTCCAATCTGTATGTGCACCGTAATATCCCATTGAGGTAAGATAAGGATATTTCACAACTGTTGGCCTATATTTTGCCACTTTCATCAGAAAATTAAGTTTAGTACTATACTTGTGCTCCCTAATTGACATGCCAAATCTTACATTGAAAGCGAAGCTTGTCTGTTATTGAACTAAGTGATGAAGGGGAAGAACAAGCGGAAGAAAACAAAATCAACTCCGGTCTTGTAATGAAGCACTAGAACTGTGATGACACAAGTAATGATATAGTTTTGCATCTTAATTTATTGCTATGGCTGGAACGAGCAATTGTTTTGCCACTGATTTGATGCCACTCTTAATGTAATACGTAATTATCTTTACTTGTGCAAACGGGGATCTTCTTTGAAGATACCATATATTTTAGTGGAACTGCACAAGAAGATGTTGGAAACATTAAACTAATCGAGGAGTATATAGTAAGCATGGCCACCACCGTAGATAGCAACAGATGGTTCCGGAGAAGTGCTTCATCTGTATGCTCTACACAATAAGCCTCCTGACAAAGGTTAGTACTCGCCCACTGATTTCATCCATACGATTTGAGCTTTGTCATCTCTATTGGTGTTGTGCTACTATTTAGATACTGTCATGAAAAAGTGGTATTGTCCTTGAGAAGTGCTTCATCTGAGCTGTTTTAAATATTTCCTTTCCTTTTTTTCAAGCAAACAGGGATGCTAGCATTTAGTTGTCCTCTTGTCTTTGCACAACAGGATCATCTTCCTCTGAAGAAGAATATGGACTACGTGAAGTGACTAGTTCCGATTATACAAGTATGAAGAAGCCCTGTCTATCTTCTCATCAGAAGGAGCAGTTGAAGGATGGTTACATTACTCCCCACAAGACCAAACTAACTTCAGCTCAGAAGGATTGACAAATCTCCATTTTTTTGCTGTGATGCGCGAGTACATTGTTGTTCTAGGATTCTTTCTGATGAGTTCCATTTTTCTAAAAGTGTGCTCTACATGGACCATGTAGGTGCCTGTTTAAACTGTCAATTCATAGTACAGTTTGCTTTATACTAATCACTTTTTTTGTATTTGTGCAAACACGAGTGCTCAGCTTGATTTCAATGGGAACTGCACAAAATGTTCATGAATACATCAAATCATTCATTTCCACCACAAGAAAGGAGGTGCCGATAAGTTCAAGGCATTACAACATATAAGGGTGAAATCATACAAACTACGCGTGAATTTGGTTGATTTTGGTGGAACTGCACAAAAAGAACAGCTGTTTTATTTAGCACGAGGTGCCATGTCAATGTCCGAACTGATGGCAAACCCTGCCCATTCCACAATCGTAGGAATTTGATATTTTGGAAAGGGACAACCTTGTCAAATTTTGCTCATTGATTTTAGCAAGACATGTGTTTGATATTTTTGAATGGGACGCCCTTTGCTATCAGCAGTGTCGATCAATTTTTTCTTTATTCTTTAGTTGTGAAGTAAATATTGCCTCTGACATGTGAGTAACTGAGATGCATAATCATTGATTGTTTTGAATGTTCTCTATGAACCCTGTGTGTTTGATTGCAATGTACAGAAATGCTAAAAAGCTACTCAAACTCTTTGTACTCCTTCTGTTCCTTTTTACTTCGCACATTGCGAAAGTGCATACTTTTTCTATAAGATTGGTTAAAGTAGAGATACTTTGACTGCAGACAAAACTTGTATGCAGACTAGAAAGGACTAGAGGGAGTACATGTGAAACTGCTGCAAACGAGGTGATCACCCTGGGAATAATGCTAGTACGTATTGTTTTGCATGCTCATCCAATGCCAGTGATACAAGAATTCGAACTAATAGAAATAAATTCATATAAACATGCCAGATTTCATTACATTTCATACATTCTTCAACTAAAAAGGGGTGCGCTTGAGGTATAATTAATTAACCGGTACCCACACATGTCCGCAGGCGAACAGAAGCTTGATGACTTAGCTGCGAGTGCAGTTGCATAAGCGACATGTGGCCTGTTGGGCCCACGCGTCAGTCAGCCAACTACACCAGGAGTTAAGTAGAAGCAATGTTCTTCTCCAACACAGCTCTCCGACTCCATGTCGCCGCCAAGAAGCTAACCGGCCGTCAATGGTCAACCCGCCTAGCTTGGCTTCAACCGAGGGTAGCAGCGGTGGCATTACTTGGACCCGCGGCGGCGACCTCTTGTTCTACTCTTCCTTGTTTTACGTGTGGCGGCCTCGTTGGCGTGGGCGGGGCCTGGCGGGCCGGCGATGTCCTCTGTCTCGTTGCCGTGAGGCGGCGACTTCGGCGGGCGATAAATCCTCCCCTCGTTCTTTGGCGGGTGGGGCCACAGCTGAGCTGGCGATGTCCTCTGCCTCGTTGTTGGCCGGGCGGGGCCTTGGCGGAGCCAGCGGTGTCCTCTGCCTCGTTGTTGGCGCCGCGGGGCCTCGGCGGAGCAGGGCCTCATCGACGCGAGCGGAGCGAGCACTCGTCGGAGCCGGCATTATCCTCTACCTCGTCCTCGGTCTCGCCAAACAGCGCCTCGCCTGCTTCATCGCCCTCTTTGTAGGCGGCCGCAGCCTCCGCCACCCGCATGCGGTACTGCCAGCGCTCGAGGCGGCCCTCACGGGCCAAGCGGTACAAGTCGAGCAGCGCCTCCTGCTCCGGCCGCTCCGGGGCGATCTGCTCCTCCGCCTGTAGTTGCTCCTGGAGGAGATGGTGGTTGTAGGCGGTGTCGGCCTGCGCCTCCTAGAATTTCTCCTCGCGCATCTGCCTCACCGTGTCCATATATTGGGCACGGGCCTCGTCGATGGTCATGGTGCAATGCACCGGCGAGTATGGCACGGAGGAGGGGGTTGGCGCCGGATCGTCGACTACCATGTTCTCCATTGGGACGTCGTCGTCCTCTGCCTGCTGGCCAGCCGGTCGGCAGCAATGGCTGCCATCTCCTTGTGGCCCGTCATCCGCCCGTCCCGAAGAGCGCTGGAGCGCGAGGAAGCCATGGTGGGCAGTAGTGGTGTGGACAGGAGAAAGGGAACGGATGCGGATGACTGCGGCTATGGCCGGCGCAGCAGTTTATATAGCAATGGTGGGCGGCGGAGGGGCAGGCGTGTAGCGCCAGAGTAGCCACCTCGGCAACCGTGTATCATTAATGTGGGCGGCAGATGGACGAACGGACGACACTTGTGTCATTTGAAGGCGGAGCAATCGCCTGCACCGGGAAGCGGGGCAAGCGGCGGTGACTGTTTCGGGCGGAAAGCGCGCGCGGGCGAGGAGATGACTTTACTTGGAGAGGATGACAATGGGGACCAACTAGGGCCATAGCCTCACGTACGCAAGTGCCTCCTTATTATATATATATAACTATAATTTTTTTGCTTCCTCCTGGTTTCCTGACATCACGGTCCCACACCATTGTCAACCTATGTAGTCAATAAACGAGAGAATTACACAAGAAGCAGCCGATAGTTGGGACCAAGCAGCTCGAGCAGTATTTGTGTTTTTGATGTGTGAGCACTGTAGAGTTTTTCGATGTTTAGCCCAGATATTAATTTTTCTCCTCGAACAACAACGAAAACATCGCTGCAGTATTAGCTGGCGAGGTGGCCCATCTAGCCCAGCGGATATCCACCGGATATTATTTTTTCAAGTCGAAAATGGCTAGCCCAAATATAATTTTTTAGGAATACCCGAGCAAGGTCAAGTTGTTATTTTCCGCTTGTTGGCTGCAAATCTTTCCTAGGAGGGATGCATTAGGCTTAACAAGAAAATGGGCTTTAAGAAATAATAAATGGGATGTAATTATAAAAAGCTGGCAAGAACTATAAAAATGCACCAAACACGTAATTTCTTTATAAATATTATTTTTGGATATTGAAAATTTTAATTTCATTAATTGTTGCGAGCGCAATGTTTTGCTGGATTTTTACGTAATATAAATTTATATTGAAATTATATTTAATCTGACTAGAAATTTCAGGATAAAAATATTTCGGATCCCATCAAAATGTGGGAAGTTTTATTAAATTATGTTTTGAACGGTTGGTTGAAATGGGCTGTACTTTTAACAAAGTGTAAATGGGCTGTAGTAAATTCAATTAGAATTCAAAAATGGGCTGCACATTTTTACAAATCTCAAATGGGCTATAAGTTCTCTGCCACACACTTGTGCCCTTACTAAGTTGACGCGTCCCCTAAAAAAAGAGAGTTGACGCGTATGCAAGGCTTTGTCAACTTATAGTCAACACATGGTTCTAGCAGCAGTGGCCGTTGGATGTCCATCCAACGGATGACATGCTTCTTCTTCAATCTCGGATATTCTAGCTTCACCCGCCCAAAAAATGATTCCTCCCCCTGACATCTGGGGCGCACCGTTTCGGAAGCTGACCTATGGCCTACTAAGTTGACGTACCAAGGGCTTTGTCAACTTAGTCAATATAAACGATTCTAGGTGAAGTGACCGTATGATGTCCATCCAACAACCGTCGTGCTTCTTCAACGTCTGGTCTTCTTGCTCTAGCCGCCCAAAGCAGCGCCGGTCGTGCCACTTGCTCCTGCCTCCCATGGCCGGCTGTGCTGCCGCGGAGGCCTCACCGCCCCCTACTACTCCCACCGCTGGCCAGGCCATCCCTCCACTCACCCATGCCCCCTGTTATTCTGCAGCGACGGTATCCTCACACCGCAGCCGAACCAGTGAACCCTCGTACTCCTCTCCGCGCGGGCATCCACTGCCGCCTCTTCCCCATCTCCGTGTCGTCCCCTTCCTAGGCCTCAACGTCGTCCACCGCCGTGGTGCTCTCGGCGCGGCGTAGTCAACGTGGTCAAGGAACGACTTCCATCGGACGTGGACTGTACATGGAGAGGATGATAGCTAGGTCCACGGCCGCAGCAAGGAAGTGCCTCCTTATTATACGGAAAATAATGATTCCTCCACCTAACAGCTGGGACCCACCGAACGGGTCACTGTATTTCGTGAAAAAAACATTCCCCCTGACTGTTGGGACCCACCAGCTACATCTTCGCACGCAAGGAAGTGCGTCCGAGCAAAAAAATGATTCGCCCCCCTGACTGCTGGGACCCACCAGCTACATCTTCGCACGCAAGGAAGTACGTCCG
This sequence comes from Aegilops speltoides, assembly GCA_021437245.1. Lineage (NCBI taxonomy): Eukaryota > Viridiplantae > Streptophyta > Magnoliopsida > Poales > Poaceae > Aegilops > Aegilops speltoides. Next base: position 350,834,450 of record CM038142.1, on the reverse strand, counting down.
GGAAAAAAAAATTCGCCCCCTGACTGCTGGGACCCACCAGCTACATCTTCGCATGCAAGGAAGTGTATCTGGGCAAAAAAACAATTCGCCCCCCTGACTGTTGGGACCCACCAACTACATCTTCGCACGCAAGGAAGTGCGTGACAGTCGGGACCCACCTGGTCGAAGCATACGTAGGATTGTCATTCTGGTCGTGAACATGTACGTACATACTGGTGGACGTAGAGGCGCGCACGTATCGTAGTAGAGGCGCGCACGTGTCGTAGTAGAGGCGCGCACGTAGCATGTACACATATGTACAGCGGCCAGTGTGCAAGAAATAAAATACGGCCACGTATGTGTACATACAGGCGGGGTCTCGAACGCCTACTCGCGCATATGTATGGCCAGGGCTCATGTACATGGCTGGGTCAGAACGGAGAAACAACGTCGTCGTCGTGTTCATGGGGAGCCAACCGGCTGGGTCGGACGGAATGTATCGTCGTGTTCATCGGGAGGGCTTGGACGGAACAGGCGATGGAAACGAGGCCTGGCATACCGCAGAATGGAGGAAACGGCCTTGTGTTCGACCGGCCATGTCCGAAACGGGATCCTGCTCATCGGAAGAGGTCTGGCGTACCGCAAAACGGAGGAAACGGACCTCCTACGGTCGAAACGGGGTCTGTTGATCGAGGAGGTGTGGCGTCCGCAAAAGCAGACCAAACGGACTTGTGTTGGAGCGCTACGGTCGAAACGGGGGTCCTTTTCATCGGGAGGGGTGTGGCGTACCGCAAAACGGGACTCCACGGGATACTGTTCATCTCCACCATCGACCTCTTCCAGCCTCCACGGGCTACCGTCGACCTCCTCTAGCCTCCACGGGCTCCTGTTCATCTAGCCTCCACCATGCGCTACTCCATCGGCTACTGTTCAACCACCCCTCTATGGGCACCCCTCCACCGTCTACTGTTCATCCAGCCCTCCATGGGGTCGTCCTGTTCATCCAGAGGCAACACCACGGGGTCCTTTTGATCCACCCCCACCGCTCACTATTCATCCACCCCCCCTCCCCCCCGCAACGCTTACTGTTCATCCAATCGATCGGCTTTAGTTAGCGGCGATGGCGAAGAATCGCTCGATCGAGTTCGATTAACGTACCATCGATCGATCGCTCGGGTTCAATAACGCGTAGCTCTGCGGTCTGTCGCTTTCGGGTTGATTAGAGCCCAACACCTCGCTCGGGTTCAGTTAGAGCCAACACCTCGCACACACGCGCGTATGTGTACGAGAGAAATGCGCATTGCTCGGCCCTCGACCACCCACCGTAACCGGGAACTCCCCGAAATTTTCCTCGCCCTCGCTTCTACCACGATTTTTCCGTCATGGATGGCCCAAAGAATGTCATGCAGCTGCGTCTCCGGCCCGCCCAGGACGAAAAGCCCATTTTCTGTCATGATTTTTTGTCATAGAAGTAGGAGCCCACCACATCTATGATGATACCGGGTTTTGTCACAATTATCGTCATAGAAGTGTCATAAGTATGACATAATTTTTTTCGTTCGGCCCAAAATGTCACGGATGTGTCTTTTTTTGTAGTGACACTCTAAGAGAATTGAACAAGATTCTCAAAGGAACAACACCACTACACCTAGTGCTTCTAAAAAGAAAAGGAAGAAGAAAAATGATAAGACACTGCCTGCCTCTAGTGAACCTGAAGTAGAAAGCCCCCTGATAATGATAATGAAGTTTCTATCTCTGATGCTGAAACTCAATCTAGTAATGAACACTCACCTTATGATATTGAAAAATATAATGACGAGGTTCATGAAAACACTCAACCAAATGATAAAGAACCAAATAATGATGTTGAGATAGAACCAGCTGTTGATCTTGATAAGCCACAATCTAAAAATAAAAGATATGATAAAAGAGACTTTGTTGCTAGAAAACATGGTAAGAACCATGGGTTCAAAAGCCTATGCCCTTTCCACCTGAGTCAACTAAAAAGAAAGATGATGAAGAATTTGAACACTTTGCTGGAATGATTAGGCCAGTCTTTTTGCGTACTCGCTTGACTGATATCTTGAAAATGCCTCCTTATGCAAAGTATATGAAAGACATCATCACCAATAAGATAAAAATACCGGAAGCTGAAATCTCCACTATGCTTGCTAATTACACTTTCAAAGATGGAGTACCTAAAAACTTGGAGACCCGACCTTGCTCCATCAAAAGAAACTATGTGAAAACTGCTTTATGTGATTTGGGAGCTGGTGTTAGTGTTATGCCTTTCTCTTTATATAAAAGACTTGATTTGAATAAACTCATACCTACTAAAATATCCTTGCAAATGGCTGACAAATCAACTGCCATACCTATCGGTATTTGTGAGGATGTGCCCGGTGGTGTTGCTAATGTTACTATTCTAACTGGCTTTGTTACACTTGAGATGCCCGAGGATGAAAACATGTCGATTATCCTTGGTAGACCCTTCTTGAATACTGCAGGGGCTGTTATTGATTGCAATAAAAGCAAGGTCACTTTTCATATCAATGGTAATGAGCATACGATGCACTTTTCGAATAAGTAATTCCAAGTGAATGGTATTAATGTTATTGAAAAATCTCCGACAATCACTATTGGACGTTTTCAACTACCTCTACCTACTGTCAAAAAGAAATACAAAATGCCTATTGTTGGAGACATTCATATCCCCATTGAGGTAACTTAGTGATTTACAAAAGTTATTCGGTTTCATGCTAATCGAAAGTGGTTGTTAATAAGACTTGATCAACCTTATTAATGGATCATTTTTTAGAGGTATGAAGTTGATGAATTTAGTAAGCACTACCTTCTGTCCCTACCTTTTGTTTTATGTTTTTTATTAGTTAAATAAAATAAAATACCATGCTTTGTCTGTTTTCTGCTTTTTCCGTGCAATAAAAAAATGACCCAAAAATAAAAGTTCTCAGAATGCTATGAAAATCTGACATGATTTTTTCCTGAATATTTATGAATTTCTGGTGCAAATAATATCAAAGGGAGGTGCACCAGGTGGGCACAACCCACCTGGGCGCGCCAGGACCCCCAAGCGTGCCCTGGTGGGTGCTGCCCACCTGGTGGGCCCCTCACTTATTTCTTCCTCCCATACCACTCCATTCACACATAAAAAGTCACTACCACCCTCTCTTTCGTATTCTTGCTACCGAAACCACGGATTTTGATCTCTTTGCTCGAAGCTCCGTTTCCGAAACTGTTTCGGGGATTTGTTGCTTGGTATGTGACTCCTCCATGTGTCCAATTAGTTTTTGTTTTAGCGGTTTATATTTAGAATAATTAGCTACTCTTGGTGTTGATGTAGATGAGCTTGCATGTTGAATTCTTAGAGTTCTAAGTAGTTCGAATGCTTGCTATGGCCTCTATACATCCTTATGAGTAGTTGCTATCAATTTTGTGAAGTTTTGTTGAGAAAAAATTGTGGACTAAAAATTTCAGAATTTTGTTCATAGGAAAAAGATGAATATCTTCAGGAAGTTTGCTTCCAAGAAGAACTCCAAGGGGGTTATTGGGCAGTCATCTTGCAATGATCTTCATACCCCGAGGTTGGCGGAGTTACGACCGTGTGAGTGGCCAGACAATGAGTTCATGGGAGAGGCCGGAATCCTCCAAGAGTTCAACCAATATGCTGCTAATGCTGGCCTCATCGACTTCATCGCAGCTAAATGCGAACAGTATCATCTCCTCACAAATTCCTTTGTGCCAAACTTTCATTTTCATTCTAGGAATAATTGATGTCTACTACGCAACCTTCTTGTAGACGTTGTTGGGCCTCCAAGTCTAGAGGTTTGTAGGACAGTAGCAAATTTCCCTCAAGTGGATGACCTAAGGTTTATCAATCAGTGGGAGGCGTATGATGAAGATGGTCTCTCTCAAACAACCCTGCAACCAAATAACAAAGAGTCTCTTGTGTCCCCGACACACCCAATACAATGGTAAATTGTATAGGTGCACTCGTTCGGCAAAGAGATGGTGATACAAGTGCAATATGGATGGCAGATATGAGTATTTGTAATCTGAAAATATAAAAACAGCAAGGTAACAAGTGGTAAAAGTGAGCGTAAACGGTATTGCAATGCTAGGAAACAAGGCCTAGGGTTTCATACTTTCACTAGTGCTAGTTCTGTCAACAATTATAACATAACTGGATCATATAACTATCCCTCAACATGCAACAAAGAGTCACTCCAAAGTCAGTAATAGCGGCGAACAAACAAAGAGATTATTGTAGGGTACGAAACCACCTCAAAGTTATTCTTTCTGATTGATCTATTCAAGAGTCCGTAGTAAAATAACACGAAGCTATTCTTTCCGTTCAAACTATCCTAGAGTTCGTACTAGAATAACACCTTAAGACACAAATCAACCAAAACCCTAATGTCACCTAGATACTCCAATGTCACCTCTATTCGTGGGTATGATTATATGATATGCATCACACAATCTCAGATTCATCTATTCAACCAACACAAAGTACTTCAAAGAGTGCCCCAAAGTTTCTACCGGAGAGTCAAGACGAAAACGTGTGCCAACCCCTATGCATAAGTTCACAAGGTCACTGAACCTGCAAGTTGATCACCAAAACATACATCAAGTAGATCACGTGAATATCCCATTGTCACCACAGATAAGCACATGCAAGACATACATCAAGTGATCTCAAATACTTAAAGACTCAATCCAATAAGATAACTTCAAAGGGAAAACTCAATCCATTACAAGAGAGTAGAGGGGGAGAAACATCATAAGATCCAACTATAATAGCAAAGCTCGCGATACATCAAGATCGTACCGAATCAAGAACACGAGAAAGAGAGATCAAACACATAGCTACTGGTACATACTCTCAGCCCCGAGGGTGAACTACTCCCTCCTTGTCATGGAGAGCGTCGGGATGATGAAGATGGCCACCGGTGAGGGATCCCCCCTCCGGTAGGGTGCCGGAATAGGGTCCCGATTGGTTTTTGGTGGCTACAGAGGCTTGCGGCAGTGCAACTCCCGATCTATGGTGCTCCTGGATGTTTTCGGGGTATATGGGTATATACAGGAGGAAGAAGTAGGTCGGTGGAGCTGCGAGTGCCCCACGAGGGTGGGGGCGCGCCTAGGGGGCAGGCGTGCCTCCCTGCCTCGTGGCCTCCTCGCTTCTTTCTTGACATCCACTCCAAGTCCTCTGGATCACATTTGTTCCAAAAATCACTCTCTCAAAGGTTTCATTCCGTTTGGACTCCGTTTGATATTCCTTTTCTGCGAAACACTGAAATAGGCAAAAAAACAACAATTTGAGCTGGGCCACCGATTAATAGGTTAGTCCCAAAAATAATATAAAAGTGTATAATAAAGCCCATTAAACATCCAAAACAGATAATATAATAGCATGGAGCAATCAAAAGCTATAGATACGTTGGAGACGTATCAAGCATCCCCAAGCTTAATTCCTGCTCGTCCTTGAGTAGGTAAATGATAAAAACAGAATTTTTGATGTGGAATGCTACCTATCATAATTCTCAATGTAATTTTATTTATTGTGGCATGAATGTTTAGATCCAAAAGATTCAAGATAAAAGTTCATATTGACATAAAAGTAGTAATACTTCAAGCATACTAACAAAGTAATCATGTCTTATCAAAATAAGATAGCCAAAGAAAGCTTATCCCTAAAAAATCATATAGTTAAGCCATGCTTCATTTTCATCACATATAATACTCCCATCATGCACAACCCCGGTTTCAGCCAAGCAATTGGTTCATACTATTTAACGCGCTTCAGCTTTTTCAACCCTCACGCAATATATGAGCGTAAGCCATGGATATAGCACTATGGGTGGAGTAGAATATGATGATGGAGATTGTGTGGAGAAGACAAAAAAAGAAGAAAGTCTCACATTGACGCGGCTAATCAACGGGCTATGGAGATGCCCATCAATTGATGTCAATGCGAGGAGTAGCGATTGCCATGCAACTGATGCACTAGAGCTATAAATTTATGAAAGCTCAACAGAAGAAACTAAGTGGGTGTGCATCCAACTTGCTTGCTCACGAAGACCTAGGGCATTTTGAGGAAGCCCATCATTGGAATATACAAGCCAAGTTCTATAATGAAGAATTCCCACTAGTATATGAAAGTGACAACATAGGAGACTCTGTACCATGAAGATCATGGTGCTACATTGAAGCACAAGTGTGGAAAAATGATAGTAACATTGTCCCTTCTCTCTTTTTCTCTCATTTTTTCTTTTCTTTTTTCTTCTCTTTTTTTTATTTTGTGGGCTTCTTTGGCCTCTTATTTCTTTGGGCTTCTTTGGCCTCTTTTATTTTTCATAAAGTCCGGAGTCTCATCCCGACTTGTGGGGGAATCATAGTCTTTCCTCACTTGGGATAATGCTCTAATAATGGAGATCATCACACTTTTATTGATTTACAACTCAAGAATTACAACTCGATACTAAGAACAAAATATGACTCTATGTGAATGCCTCCGGCGGTGTACCGGGATATGCAATGAATCAAGAGTGACATGTATGAAAGAATTATAAAGGTGGCTTTGCCACAAATACGATGTCAACTACATGATCATGCAAAAGCAATATGACAATGATGGAGCGTGTCATAATAAACGGAATGGCGGAAAGTTGCATGGCAATATATCTCGGAATGGCTATGGAAATACCATAATAGGTAGGTATGGTGGCTGTTTTGAGGAAGATATAAGGAGGTTTATGTGTGATAGAGCGTATCGTATCACAGGGTTTGGATGCACCGGCGAAGTTTGCACCAACTCTCAAGGTGAGAAAGGGCAATGCGCGGTACCGTAGACGCTAGCAAATTGTGGAAGGGTAAGAGTGCGTATAATCCATGGACTCACATTAGTCATAAGAAATCATATACTTATTGCAAAAGCTTATTAGCCCTCGAAGCAAAGTACTACTACGCATGCTCCTAGGGGAAGGGTTGGTAGGAGTTAACCATCGCGCGATCCCGACCTCCACTCATAAGGAAGGCAATCAAAGAACACCCCATGCTTAAAATTTGTCACACAATGTTCACCATACGTGCATGCTACGGGACTTGCCAACTTTTACCACAAGTATTTCTCAATTTCATAATTACCCAACTAGCATGACTCTAACATTACTACCTTTATATCTCAAAACAATTATCAAGTATCAAATTTTGTCATAGTGTTTAAGGCTCTCAAAATAATATAAGTGAAGCATGAGAGTTCATCTATTTCTTCAAAATAAAACCACCACCGTGCTCTACAAAGATATAAGTGAAGCACTAGAGCAAATGACAAACTACTCCGAAAGATATAAGTGAAGATCAATGAGTAGTCGAATAATTATGCAACTATGTGAAGACTCTCTAACATTTAATAATTTTAGATCTTGGGATATTACTCAAACATTAAGCAAAACAAAATAAAACAAAATGACGCTCCAAGCAAAACATACATATCATGTGGTGAATAAAAATATATCATCAAGTAAAGTTACCGATGGACGAAGATGAAAGAGGGGATGCCATCCGGGGCATCCCCAAGCTTAGGCTCTTGGTTGTCCTTGAATATTACCTTCGGGTGCCTTGGGCATCCCCAAGCTTAGTCTCTTGCCACTCCTTATTCCATAGTCCATCGAATCTTTACCCAAAACTTGAAAACTTCACAACACAAAACTCAATAGAAAACTCGTAAGCTCCATTAGTATAAGAAAATAAAACCACCACTTAGGTACTATTGTGAACTCATTCTAAATTTATATTGGTGTAATATCTACTGTATTCCAACTTCTCTATGGTTCATACCCTCCGATACTACTCATAGATTCATCAAAATAAGCAAACAACACAAAGAAAACAGAATCTGTCAAAAACAGAATAGTCTGTAGTAATCTGTATCATTCGAATACTTATGTAACTCCACAAATTCTAAAATAAATTGGTGGACCTGAGGAATTTGTCTATTAATCATCTTCAAAAATAATCAACCTAAAATCACTCTCCAGTAAAAAATGGCAGCTAATCTCGTGAGCGCAAAAGTTTCTATTTTTTACAGCAAGATCACAAAGACTTCACCCAAGTCTTCCCACAGGTTCTACTTGGCACAAACACTAATTAAAACATAAAACCACATCTAAACAGAGGCTAGATGAATTATTTATTACAAAACAGTAGCAAAAAGCAAAGAACAAAAATAAAATTGGTTTGCCTCCCAACAAGCGCTAACGTTTAACGCCCCTAGCTAGGCATGATGATTTCAATGATGCTCACATAAAAGATAAGAATTGAAACATAAAGAGAGCATCATGAAGAATATGACTAGCACATTTAAGTCTAACCCACTTCCTATGCATAGGGATTTTTTGAGCAAACAACTTATGGGGACAATAATCAACTAGCATAGGAAGGCAAAACAAGCAAATCTTCAAGATTTTCAACACATAGAGAGGAAACTTGATATTATTGCAATATGTAGAAGCATATATTCCTCCCTCATAATAATTTTAAGTAGAATCATGAATGAATTCAACAATATAACTATCACATAAAGCATTCTTTTCATGGTCTACAAGCATATAAATTTTATTACTCTCCACATGAGCAAAATTCTTCTCATGAATAGTAGTGGGAGCAAACTCGACAAAACAACTATCATGTGAGGCATAATCCAACTGAAGATTAAAATCATGATGACAAGTTTCATGGTTATTGTCGGTGTCAAAACCGGCGGATCTCGGGTAGGGGGTCCCGAACTGTGCGTCTAGGCGGATGGTAACAGGAGACAAGGGACACGATGTTTTTACCCAGGTTCGGGCCCTCTCGATGGAGGTAAAACCCTACTCCTGCTTATTTGATATTGATGATATGGGTAGTACAAGAGTAGATCTACCACGAGATCAGAGAGGCTAAACCCTAGAAACTAGCCTATGGTATGATTGTTCTTCGTCCTACGGACTAAAACCCACCGGTTTATATAGGCACCGAAGAGGGTTAGGGTTACACAGAGTCGGTTACAATGGTAGGAGATCTACATATCCATATCGCCAAGCTTGCCTTCCACGCCAAGTAAAGTCCCATCCGGACACGGGACGGAGTCTTCAATCTTGTATCTTCATAGTCCAGGAGTCCGGCCGAAGACGATAGCTCGGCTATCCAGACACCCCCTAGTCCGGGACTCCCTCAGTAGCCCCTGAACCAGGATTCAATGACGACGAGTCCGGCGCGCATATTGTCTTCGGCATTGCAAGGCGGGTTCCTCCTCCGAATACTTCATAGAAGATTTTGAACACAAGGATAGTGTCCGGCTCTGCAAAATAAGTTCCACATACCGCCGTAGAGAGAATAACATTTACACAAGCTCAATCTGCTGATGTATTCCGTGGCGTGATATCACACCACGGCCAAGCCTTTATCCAAATCGTTTTTACTGTTCCACCTCAGGGCATTTAGCGAGGTGGTTTCCTTGGCACGTCTTGTCAAAGCAGAGATCGTGTCCCCTTATTCCGGGATTCTCATCAATACGGGCGTGGGTAACCCAACCGCGCCATTGATTATGGCGCTTGGGAGATAAGCGAGTTTTACCAGGCTGGTGGGGACGCATAGTTTTGTCTATATAAGGGGATAAGGATCCACCTTTTTACCTACGCCTTCTTCCTCCTTTGCTTATCCATTTCCGCGCACTCGAGCTCCAGCTCCCAAGTCCGCACATCTCGCCTCAACCTTCCCCAGCCATGTCCGGAGCGGGAGGCAAGTGGATGGCCTCCTCCGTCACGAAGGGGCACATCAAGAGGGTGCGGAAGGCCGGATACTTGTCCAGCGACATCACGCATCGGCTCCCCGACAAGGGGCAGCTCATCCCCACCCCGGGCCCCATGAGAGGGTGGTGTTACTCACCCATTTCCTCCGCGGACTAGGTTTTCCACTTCACCCATTTGTCTGGGGGCTCATGTTCTACTACGGCCTGGATTTCCACGATCGGCCCAATTTCGTCCTCAACATCTCGGCGTTCATCGTGGGTAGGCGAGGCCTTCCTCCGCATCAAGCCCCACTTCGCTTATGGTGAAGACCTTCAATGTCAAGCGAAGGTAGTGGGGTCGGCGGCGGTGTGGAGGCGCCATGGTGGGCAAGATGCCCAACGTTACATGGTCGAGGGCTCCTTCATGGAAACCATCAAAGGGTGGCAATCGGGTGGTTCTACATCACCGAGCCGCGTGACCTGAATGGGCAGCGCGCCCCGAGTTCGAATCGGCATCCCCACACGGCTCACCTCCTGGAAAGAGAAGGGCCTGACATGGGGTAATTCCGAGGAGCTGACCGGACTCCAAACCTGCGTCCAAAACCTTGTGAAGAACAAGATCAAGCTTGTCAACGTAGTCCAGGTCATGCTCATCCGCCGGATCCTCCCGTGCCAACAACGGGCCTCCAGCTTGTGGGAGTTTGATCTGGCACAACACCAAACCTTGAGCAGGCTCTTTGACACTATGTACGAAGATGCCTGGAAGGTGCTGTTTAAGGGCGCCGAGGCTCCCGCATCCGCTACTAAAGATCGCGGATTCAGCTCGCAGCGTCAAGCCGGTGAGGTGAGCTATTTTACCCTTTACAGGACACTTATATTCCATAGTTTGACTCTATGCGGGATATAAACTCCCTTACCTTTGACAGGCCTGGCAAAAGAAGTCCGGGCAGTTTAACTGTCCTGCTCCCTTGCCAGAATACCCAGCGGACGCCCGATTGACGGGGCTGCTGGTTCCGGCGCCTTACGTGGTGCCGGAGAAGAAGGCCAAGAAGAAGGCCACGGGAACCCGAAAGAGTTCCAGGCGTTAGGTGTTATCGGACTCATCGTCTGATGACTCCGAGATGGACTCCTCTCGCAAAGACGAGGAGGAGAAAAAAGAGGCCTCTCCCCCAGCGGGGGAAGAGAAGAAAAGGAAGGCCTCCCCAACTGGGGAGGCCGGAGGGTCCGAGAAGGGAAGGACCCTTCATCCGGACTACTCCACCAACGCCGACAATGGCGAGGAGGAGTGGCCACCGAGGGCTAAGCCCCTGGCGACGTCGTAAGTGTCCGGATACTAGAATAATTCATGGTGTTTCGTTTGTCGCATAGAATCTCCTAACACCGAATACAACCCTGCAGCCTGCCCAAGGACGGGCTCGACACTTCAACGAGCGGCTCCCTGGCTCCGTCGGACGTGAACAACACTTCACTTCCGGCCGCCTCCTCTCCTTGCGTTGTGTACGATGCCGAGCTGGGGTCCCAAAAGGGGCCCAGCCAGGAAGAGGAGGTCCTGGAGGTGCCGCAAGGCAACCTCCCGGACTTTGGGCGCAAGGGGGATCAAACCCCAAAGGGTTCTAAGTCCGGCCCTGGGCCGGACTCCGCACCGGAACCTTCAGTGGTTCCGGAGTCCGGCGGACGGCCCCTTCGTGAGAAGGGCGAGACTGCGACACCGGTGACCTCCTTCCAACCGGAGGCACTGGATAATTTGCTGGAGGCGCTTAACGGCGCCTCCATCAACGAGGAGCACCGCACTGTTATGAGTGTGGTGATCCATAAAGTTTAGTCCGCCAAGAGTGGGCTGACCGAAGCCTGTACCAGCCTTCTAACAGGCTTTGAGGTATGTATTAAGATATGTAAAAATATTACCGCATAGACAGTAGCCCCCGATGCTTAGTTTGGTGTTCGGAAAGAAAAGCCGAATTGAGGATCTAAAAAGATGTACGCGGAGTCTAACATAAGTATGTCAATATGGGAATGCAGGTGCGCTGGCTTGACCTCTGCCAAGACCGACCGCAGAGGTCAATGCATTGAAGCAGAGCCTTGAGCGGTCCGAGAACGAGCTCGGCCTTGCCAAGAAGCAGCTCGAGGACAAGGAAGGTAAGTAATACCTTATGGAAGTATATAAAAGATGTGGTTGCAAAAAATAACAGGAATAACGTGAAAATTACAGAGGCCACGAACGAGGTGGCAACCCTGAAGGAAGCGGTGTCCAGGGCCGAAAGCAATGCGGCTGCGGAACGCACCGAGCGAGAGAAGTAGGAGGCGCGGGTGGCAGAGGTGCGGCAAGAGCTCTAGGCTCTCGTGGAAAACACGAGAGTTTGGAGCGTGACTCAAAGACTCGAGAGTCCGAGCTCGCCTCGGCTCTTGAGAGCGCCAAAGCCGCTAAGGCCGAAGCCCAAAAAGCCCTCCAAGAAATTGAGGCAATAAAGAAGATAGCGGCGGGTAAGGCATTCTTCATGCAAAGCAAGCACGTGGAAGTGAATTATTTGTTACTTACCTGAATCCGGCGCTCTCCAGGAGAATTCACAGATCTGCCCCAGTGTCAAATATTGCCGCATTCTACCGGGCGAGGAGGGAGCTCGATGGAGAAGGTGTTCTAGTCTCGAGATCGAGGGCGGACACCCGGTGCCCTTGAGCGACCAGCTGAAGCAGCTGGTCAAGCTCCATAAGGTGGCCGAACAGGCCATGAAGGGCCTCATACCTCGGCTGTGGCCTAAGGAAGCCATGCCTGAGAGCTACTTCAGGCTGGTGAGGCGGCTGGTGGACGCCTGTCCATGGATTGAAGTCGTCAAGCGCTCCATCTGCATCGAAGGTGCCCACAGGACCCTTGCCCGTGCTAAAGTGCACTGGGGCAAGATGGACGCTGAGAAGCTTGTGACGGACGCTCCACCACCGGACAGGGAGTATCGTACGCCCGAGATGTATTATGCGGGCGTCCTGAAGGGTGCCCGCCTTATAGCGGGCGAATGCTCCAAAGATGTAATTTTTTTAGTAAACTCGCATTTGTTATCCTGTACGCTTGAAAACTTGTTCATATGCGCTAAGCAACGCTTGCGAATTTAAAATATTACCTTCTGTGCGGCTGTTTATTAAATTTGAGAGATGGCGAGTCGTCTTCTTCGCCCCCATGCCATGAAAAGCCGGGGTGTTCGGGATAAACTTGAGCGCTCTTTTTCCCATTCTTGGGTCCTTCGAGGGGGGCGCTCAACACAACGAACAAGGCAACCGGACTATAATGCTTCAACACTCCCACTTAGCCATAGAATAATATAATTTCAAATTTCAGCGAAGCCCCTAGTATTCGGAAGACCGAATTCGGGGCGCTATCGCCCGGGCCGGACAAAGCCGGCTCCTCGCTCTAAGCGGCATAAGTCTTTAGGGACTCGAAAAACCTCTCGAACAGCGACCGGCTCTCGCCCTATCATGACGGTCAGTTTTAGCTTTCTCCACTGAGGTGCTCAACCCAGCTCATCCAGGGCACAATCGCAGTGGTTCTCCCAGCGCTACCTTAGCCGATATAACGGAACGTAAGGTACCAAAACATGGGAGCCGGGCAAACCCAACTATTGACCCAAGACATGATTCGGAGCCGATGCATATAGTGCTATAAGTTTGGGGTGCCGCACTTGTGAAAGTGTTCGGACTTATCACACCATATTTTGGGGAACTTAAGCCCCTGGTGTATTTGGCCGTACCAAAGCGTACGGATGCAACATATCATAGGTGAACATATGTAGATAAAAAAAGGAATGCAATAATAGGCAAAAGGTGTGCATTGTTTATTAAAAAAGTTGCGGTAAAAGCAGAACGATACAAATAGTGCGATAAGCAAGGGACGGGACTATTTGACATGTCCCCCTCCAGGAGCGAGCTGCGGGATGATATGTAAAACAAGTATACTGCTCGTTATAGAGACCACATGTACACTCGACGTAGCTTTCCGCTTCCCTGGCTGTTGCATCGTGTGTTCGGCACTTCTACTGCCGGACAGGGCTTCTTGAGAAAGGAGTCCTGAAAGTAAGAGAAAAAAGAAGAATGACACAATTGGGAGCCCCTGGTGCGGTTGAGCCACATTCTGGTCCCACCGTGGTCGTGCCCCTCCCCCAATGCCCATGGTATCTCCAGAGCGTAGTTATGTACGCGTAGGACTGGTTTCGCAATTTCGCGAGGGCTGGGGTTGGGGCCGCATTGCTAAGCGTGCTCGGAACGTGCCAGGCGGTCTTGTTGTAGGTTACTCCGGGCACGCTTGACGGTGTCCGGATGTTTAATAGCCGGACTCAAGAATTGCCTTAAGAGGCTGCTTTGTACTTCTGCTGCTAGGGCCGCCGTATGCTCCTCCGTTCAGAGGGAGCGTTCGGTGTTTCCGTTGACTGTAATGACTCCTCGAGGGCCTGGCATCTTGAGCTTGAGGTATGCGTAGTGCGGCATCGCATTGAACTTTGCGAATGCGGTTCGTCCGAGCAGTGCATGATAGCCGCTGCGGAACGGGACTATGTCGAAGATTAACTCCTCACTTTGGAAGTTATCTGGGGATCTGAAGACCACTTCAAGTGTAGCTGAGCCTATACAGTTGGCCTCTACACCTGGTATGACGCCTTTAAAGGTCGTCTTTGTGGGTTTAATCCTTGAGGGGTCTATGCCCATTTTGCACACTGTATCCTGATAAAGCAGGTTCAGGTTGTTGCCGCCGTCCATCAGGACTCTAGTGAGATGAAATCCGTCAACGATTGGGTCTAGAACCAATGCGGCGAATCCGCCATGGCGGATGCTAGTGGGGTGGTCCCTTCGATCAAAAGTGATCGGGCAGGAGGACCATGGATTGAACTTTGCGGCGAATGGCTCCATCGCATATACGTCCCTTAGTGCATGCTTCTGCTCCCTTTTGGGTATGTGGGTTGCGTATATCATGTTCACCGTCCGCACTTGTGGGGGAAAGCCCTTCTATCCTCTATTGTTCGGCGGTCGGGGCTCCTCCTCGTCATCGCTATGTAGCCCCTTGTCATTGTTTTCAGCAGTTAACCTGCCTGCCTGCTTGAACACCAAACAATCCCTATTGGTGTGATTGGCTGGCTTTTTGGGGGTGCCGTGTATCTGGCACGAGCGATCGAGTATTCGGTCCAAATTGGACGGGCCCGGAGTATTTCTTTTGAATGGCTTTTTCCGTTGACCGGTTTAGAGCCTCTGAATCCGTCATTAACTGTCGTATCCTCAGTATTGTCGCCATTAATGTGGCGCTTGTGCTTGTTGCGACGCGACCTGCCGTTGTTGTCCTTGGTATCCGAATTACCAGGGCTCTTGGTCATATTGTTACTACGAGCTAGCCAGTTATCTTCCCCCGCGCAGAAGCGGGTCATGAGTGTTGTGAGGGCTGCCATGGATTTTGGCTTTTCCTGTCCTAGGTGCCGGGCAAGCCATTCGTCGCGGATGTTATGCTTGAAGGCTGCGAGGGCCTCTGCATCCGGATAGTCGACGATTTGATTTTTCTTGGTTAGGAACCGTGTCCAGAATTGTCTGGCCGATTCTTCTGGCTGCTGAATTATGTGGCTTGGGTCATCGGCGTCCGGTGGTCGCACATAGGTGCCCTGGAAGTTGTCGAGGAATGTGGCTTCCAAGTCTTCCCAACAACCAATTGACTCTGCTGGCAAGCTGTTAAGCGAATGCCAAGCTGGTCCTTTAAGCTAGAGTGGGAGGTAATTGATGGCGTGTAGATCATCACCGCGGGCCATGTGGATATGAAGGAGATAGTCCTCGATCCAGACTGCGGGATCTGTTGTGCCATCGTATGATTCAATGTTTACGGGTTTGAAACCCTCAGGGATTTGATGATCCATTACTTCGTCTGTGAAGCATAGTGGGTGTGCGGCACCTCTGTATTGGGCTATATCACGACGTAGCTCAAATGAGCTTTGTTTACTGTGTTCGGCCCGGCTGTAATTGCCATATCCGGCGTGACGGTTATCATCACGTATTGTGGGGCACCCACGCAATCCGTAGATCGATCTTGTTTGCCTTGCCTTGTCCTCCAGTATATCCCGCGGGTCTGGCGCATTTTCCCGCGCCTTGGTATTTTTTGAGCGGCGCCGGGGTGCGGCTTGAGTGTAGGACCGAGAGGCCTCTCTGTCGCGGCCACGAGGTGGCCGGTCGGCCGTATTATGCGCTGGTGATGTAGGTTTAGGTGCTTCCTCCTCTAATCGGGGTAGCAGCCTACGTTTTGGGTAGCTCTTGGAGGGGCGTTCGAGTTCATACTCTTCGGCCGCAAGGACTTCAGTCCATCTGTCGGCTAGCAGGTCTTGGTCAGCTCTAATCTGTTGCTGCTTTTTCTTGAGGCTGCTTGCCATGGCGATAAGCCTGTGTTTGAAACGCTCTTGTTCGACGGGATCCTCAGGCACGACAAATTCGTCGTCGTCGAGGCTTGCCTCGTCCTCGGAGGGAGGCATGTAATTATCGTCCTCTGCCTCTCTGCCTGCCGCTCTCTCATGAGGGTTGGCTTCTCCATCCTCCCGCACTGAATCCTGCTGGAGGGAGTTGTCTTCGGCACTGTCCGGGGTGTTATTGTCTCCCGTGCCGGAATAACCGTTTTTGCTGTGGCGGGATTTAGAGCGCCGCTGATGCCGGTGCTTAGGCTGTTTCTTGGAGAGGTTATCCTTCATTGTTCCATCACCATTCCCATATTTTGGGATGTCCACCATGTAAATGTCGTATAACGAGGTGGCCTTCCAGTGCCCTGTAGGCGCTGGTTATTGGTCGTCTCCTACATCGTCGTCCATACCATCGATGTCTTCGGAGTCGAAGTCGAGCATGTCGGTTAAGTCCTCGACAGTGGCTACGAAGTGGGTGGTGGGTGGGTTTTGAATTTTGTCGTCCGCATCCCAACCTTCCTGACCATAGTCCGGCCAGGGCTCTCCTGATAAAGAGAGAGACTTTAGCGAATTCAGGATGTCGCCAAAGGGCGAGTGCTGAAAGATGTCCATAGTAGTGAACTCCATGATCGGCGCCCAATCGGATTCAATTGGTAGGGGCGCGGGAGGTTCGGAGTCCGGAGAGGAGTCCGGCACCTTGGAGTCACAAGCTTCGCAAAGGACAGGGTTGGTGTTCGGCTCAATCGCCATAGAGATTGCAGCCCCCGAGGCGGTGTCTAGCCATCCGTCCTCGATCGGCGCAGTCGGCTCCGAGCTAAGGGTTGGAGCGGACACTTGGGCGGCCTCCAGGGCACTGTCCGGCGACAGAGCTAGATCATGCCCATCGTGACAGTGTGGCACGCTTGGCTGTGGCTCGAACCTGTCGAAGATCAAGTCTCCGCGGACGTCAGCCGTATAGTTCAAACTTCCAAATCTAACTTGATGGCCAGGGGCGTAGCTTTCAATCTGCTCCAGATGGCCAAGCGAATTAGCCCATGGCAAAAAGCCGCCGAATCTGAAGATCATGCTGGGAGAAAAGTCTCACCCTAGACCACATCATTGTTGATGATCGAAGGAGCCATCGGGCCTAAAGATGACGACACAGAGGAACTCTCAATGAAAGCACCAATGTCGGTGTCAAAACCGGCGGATCTCGGGTAGGGGTCCCAAAGCTGTGTGTCTAGGCGGATGGTAATAGGAGACAAGGGACACGATGTTTTACCTGTGTTCGGCCCTCTCGATGGAGGTAAAACCCTACTCCTGCTTGATTGATATTGATGATATGGGTAGTACAAGAGTAGATCTACCATGAGATCGAGAGGCTAAACCCTAGAAGCTAGCCTATGGTATGATTGTTCTTAGATCCACGGACTAAAACCCTCCGGTTTATATAGGCACCAAGAGGGTTAGGGTTACACAGTCGGTTACAATGGTAGGAGATCTACATATCCGTATCGCCAAGCTTGCCTTCCACGCCAAGGAAAGTCCCATCCGGACACGGGACGGAGTCTTCAATCTTGTATCTTCATAGTCCAGGAGTCCGGCTGAAGATGATAGTTCGGCTATCCGGACACCCCCTAGTCCGGGACTCCCTCGGTTATGTTTATTCTTTATGGCATACATGTCATCACAATAATCATCATAAATAGGAGGCATGCTTTTATCATAATAAATTTGCTCATCAAAACTTGGGGGACAAAAAATATCATCTTCATCAAACATAGCATCCCCAAGCTTATGGCTTTGCATATCATTAGCATCATAGGTATTTAAAGAATTCATACTAACAACATTGCAATCATGCTCATCATTCACATATTTTATGCCAAGCATTCTATGTAATTGTTCTTCTAGTACTTGAGCACAATTTTCCTTCCTATCATTCTCACGAAAGACATTAAAAAGATGAAGCATATGAGGCACCCTTAATTCCATTTTTTTGTAGTTTTCTTTTACAAAATAAACTAGTGATAAAACAATAAACTAAAAGATTCAATTACAAGATCTAAAGATATACCTTCAAGCACTCACCTCCCGGGCAATGGCGCCAGAAAAGAGCTTGATGTCTACTACGCAACCTTCTTCTTGTAGATGTTGTTGGGCCTCCAAGTGCAGAGGTTTGTAGGATAGTAGCAAATTTCCCTCAAGTGGATGACCTAAGGTTTATCAATCCGTGGGAGGCATAGGATGAAGATGGTCTCTCTCAAACAACCCTGCAACCAAATAACAAAGAGTCTCTTGTGTCCCCAACACACCCAATACAATGGTAAATTGTATAGGTGCACTAATTTGGCAAAGAGATGGTGATACATGTGCAATATGGATGGTAGATATGAGTATTTGTAATCTGAAAATATAAAAACAGCAAGGTAACAAGTGGTAAAAGTGAGTGTAAACGGTATTGCAATGCTAGGAAACAAGGCCTAGGGTTCATACTTTCACTAGTGCAAGTTCTCTCAACAATAATAACATAACTGGATCATATAACTATCCCTCAACATGCAACAAAGAGTCACTCCAAAGTCACTAATAGCGGAGAACAAACGAAGAGATTATTGTAGGGTACGAAACCACCTCAAAGTTATTCTTTCTGATTGATCTATTCAAGAGTCCATAGTAAAATAACACGAAGCTATTCTTTCCGTTCAATCTATCCTAGAGTTTGTACTAGAATAACACCTTAAGACACAAATCAACCAAAACCCTAATGTCACCTAGATACTCCAATATCACCTCAAGTATCCGTGGGTATGATTATATGATCTGCATCACACAATCTCAGATTCATCTATTCAACCAACACAAAGTACATCAAGTTTCTACCGGAGAGTCAAGACGAAAACGTGTGCCAACCCCTATGCATAAGTTCACAAGGTCACTGAACCCGTAAGTTAATCACCAAAACATACATCAAGTAGATCACGTGAATATCCCATTGTCACCACAGATAAGCACATGCAAGACATACATCAAGTGTTCTCAAATCCTTAAAGACACAATCCAATAAGATAACTTCAAAGGGAAAACTCAATCCATTACAAGAGAGTAGAGGGGGAGAAACATCATAAGATCCAACTATAATAGCAAAGCTCGCGATACATCAATATCGTGCCGAATCAAGAACATGAGAGAGAGAGAGAGAGAGATCAAACACATAGCTACTGGTACATACCCTCAGCCCCGAGGGTGAACTACTCCCTCCTCATCATGAAGAGCGCTGAGATGATGAAGATGGCCACCGGTGAGGGATCCCCCCTATGGCAGGGTGTCGGAACAGGGTCCCGATTGGTTTTTGGTGGCTACAGAGGCTTGCGGCGGCGGAACTCCCGATCTATGGTGCTCCTGGATGTTTTCGGGGTATATGGGTATATATAGGAGGAAGAAGTAGGTCGGTGGAGCTGCAAGGGGCCCACGAGGGTGGGGGCACGCCCAGGGGGGCAGGCGCGCCTCCCTGCCTCGTGGACTCCTTGCTTCTTTCTTGACGTCCACTCCAAGTCCTCTGGATCACGTTTGTTCCAAAAATCACTCTCCCGAAGGTTTCATTCTGTTTGGACTCCATTTGATATTCCTTTTCTACGAAACACTAAAATAGGCCAAAAAACAGCAATTTGGGCTGGACCTCCGGTTAATAGGTTAGTCCCAAAAATAATATAGAAGTGTATAATAAAGCCCATTAAACACTCAAAACAGATAATATAATAGCATGGAGCAATCAATAATTATAGATACGTTGGAGACGTATCAATAATCCCCGTGAGGTGTTATTTAACTTATACGCTGAACACCACCAGATCCCACTTACTGAATTTTGTGACATATGCATGCTTACTTCTGATGGGGGTTTGGTAGATCCTAGGCCCTCAGAGTTTGATGGTTTTAACCATACTCTGATAGTGGGGGATGAGAGAGGAGTATCGGGCACCACTGCCACTAGCTTGCAATTTCGTGCCGTGCATTATTTTTGTCGGATGTTGGGTTCCGGCAGACCCTTAAGGTTCGAACTCTGGGGTGCGCACGAAGATCTCTCCCCTACCGATCTACGTCCGATCGCCTCGTGAGATCTAAGCTGGAAATGTTGAACAACATGAGAGACACAAGATTTATACTGGTTCGGGCCACCGTTGTGGTGTAATACCCTACTCCAGTGTGTGGTGTGGTGGATTGCCTCAGGGGTTGGTGATGAACAGTACAAGGGAAGAACAGCCTCGCGAGAGGTGCTCTTGAGCTGGTGCGATGAGCTACTTGGGTGAGCTCGATCGCCTCTCTCTCTCTCTCTCTGTCTTTCCTCTATCCTTCTCCGATCATCCCCTCCTTTACTCTGTGGTGGCTAGCTCTATTTATAGAGGCCCTGGGCCTCTTCCTAAATATTGAGCGGGAAGGGCACCAACAACGGCCATTTCAAAGGGGAACATCTAGTACAAGTTATCCTGACTAAAGTCGGTCTTCGGCTGTCAAAAGCACTGGTGATGATGCCGTCTTGGGCTCCACGATGACCTCCATCCTGCCGCTCCGCCGGTCTTGGTCTCGTTGCACTGAAATGGCAACCTTTGCCTGATGCCTTGGTACTCCACGCTTGTGCTTGCCCCCTTTGCAACAAAGAGGAAATAAGGACATTGCGCAGGCCGACGCCCGCCTGGCGCCCCCTGGTCTTGATAGTCATGGCTTGCGTCACGAGCACCTCGCAAGGTGCCCTGCCTTGATCTCTTCGCCTCCTCGCGAGCCTGCCTGACGAGGCCGCTCCTGAGGAAGCCTTGCGCCGTCCTCCCCGCGAGTCTTGGCCCCTCGCGTGGGTCTTGAGTCTTGTGCTGATGAAGATGGGCCGTACTGGGCCACCACTTGAGCCATGTCGCAAGCCACAGGCAGGCAAGTCTCGGGACCCCCGTTCCCAGAACGCCGACAGTAGCCCCCGGGCCCAAGGCGCGCTCGGACTTGGCTTAGCGGAGAAGCGAAGGGGCAAGTGCAGAGTGTCGCGGGCCCCATCAACCTGCGGCCTTGGGCGCCGCGTGGCGGTTGATTGGATGTGGGCGTCTCCGCTTCCCCATGCTCCCTCGGCAACTGCTCCACTTGACAAGTCCCTGCATGCAAAAATGGGTCATGATTATCTGAGATCGTGGTGGCCGACGGTTGGCCTCCTCCGGACTATAAGTATGGACGGGCGAGAGCCCCCGTAGTCCATCCCTTCCTGCTACTCTTCTTCTGCCTCGCCCTTGTTCCTCCTTACGCCAATGGCGCCGATCCGCCGGTTTTCTGCGGAAGAGAAGGGGAAGGCTCCCCGAGAGGGTCCTGATCCTCTCCCGCCGAAGAAGCGTCTCGTCCCCGGCCGCTGCGGCGCAACCGCATGGCAGGAGACGTCGCGGCCCTGGTACGAGCGGCCGCCGCCTGGGTTTCCTCTTCCCTTGTACGCCCGAATCGAGGGCCCTGGAGGAGAAGATGTTGAGCAACACCGACGATGCCGCCGGCGATGCCGGCGAGTCACGGTAGTACGCGTCGTCACCCCTGGCGTCCGTGCCGAGGGCTCTTCCCGCGAGTTCGTGCTTCATGCCGCCATGCCCCCACGCTCTTGGATTTGCCTTCCTCCCTCCTTCGCCTTTGAGATGCCACCGAGTGGATCTCTGGAGCTCTGGCTGCAGCACGCTGACTGCAGCACCCATGCGACCGGAGCGGAGGTTGCGTTCGTCGCTCCGGGCAAGGTCTTTGTGACCCGGGGCTGGGGCGAGATCGCCCGGGTCTGCCGGACAGGTGGTGCCCTCGTAATTCATCTGTTATACGAGGGCACCTCCTTGATAATCTTCAAGGTCTTCAACGTGGAAGGGCGCCGGCTGGAGTGCTGCCCCAAGGAAAGCGGTCGGGGTACCAATGTGGCGAGGGCCGGGCCGGCCAATCGCCTCCCCAGCACCTCCTCAGGCAGCAGCGGAGGAACTGGAGAATCCAGGGACTCCCCCGAGCTTTTCATGCGACTCCGGAAACGAGCGACGACAGCTACGAGCCCTCGAGCTCACGTAGCGCTCGGAGCAGGGCAGCCGCGTCAGGCCGTCGGTGCCACTGATCTGGATGGGGTTGGCGCCAGCGCCTGATGGCCACTGCTTATGATGGCGTCTCCCGTGGAGGCGCGTGTAGTTAACGCTCCTTAGGATTAGCACCTTTTGTTCCCTGTGAAGAATCATAGTAGCACCCCACGAGGGTATGTAAGTCGCCTGCCATGTCTTTTGTGAATTGTACATCCTTGTCATGAATCGATGCGAGATGTGTGTTATGTCCCGGCTCAGCTCCCCCTTTCTTTCCTCACGAGGGCTTGGTGCTCTACGCTGTCAGGTCCCGGTCTCCAGGCAGGCTTCAACCGTCGCTGGTATGCCAGGTCACGATGCCATGGTCAAGGCCAGGAGGTGAGCGGCCCAAGGTCCAGTAAGAGCCCCTGAGTCGCGATGCTTAGGAGGTCCCCTTTAGCGCTCAAGCAGCCTCCGCTGGGTGAGAAAGGCAGGCAATGTTGCTGTGACAGAGCTGCAATAGGCAAGGGTTTGGCGTTGAGTTGATTTAAATTTTGCATGACTTATCTCATAGGTTTGGAGTAGCTCTTCAGCGAGGTGCCGGGCCTGCGTGCCGGCAGCTGGGGTGTTGCTGGGTCAGGCCCTCGTGAGCTTCTCCCCTCTTCCCCGCAATTTCCTTCATGCTCTCGTCCTCAGGTCCCGGCACTCGAGCGAGATCAGCCGCCGCTGGTATGACAGGTTGCGATGCCGTGGGTCAAGGCCAGGGGTGAGGGCTGGAGAGCCAGTAAGAGCCCATGAGCCGCGATGCTCAGTCGCCCCCCTTTTAATGTGCGAGCGGATCGTACGGGAGAGAGGGAGAGAGAGCTCACGACGCCCCCCACGCTATTCCTGAAGTGGATCCTGCGCACCAATCATGAGGGAAAACAAGGTCGGCCATTATGGTTGCCAGCTAGTGATGACCCACAAGTGTAGGGGATCTATCGTAGTCCTTTCAATAAGTAAGAGTGTTGAACCCAACAAGGAGCAGAAGGAAATGATAAGCGGTTTTCAGTAAGGTTTTCTCTGCAAGCACTGAAATTGTAGGCGATAGATAGTTTTGTGATAAGATAAATAATAACGAGTAACAAGTAAATAAAGTAAACAAAGTGCAGCAAGGTGGCCCAATCCTTTATGTAGCAAAGGATAAGCCTGGACAATTTCTAATAATGAGAAAGGAGCTCCCGAGGACACATTGGGAATTATCGTCAAGCTAGTTTTCATCACGTTCATATGATTCGCGTTCGGTACTTTGATAATTTGATATGTGGGTGGACCGGTACTTGGGTACTGCCCTAACTTGGACAAGCATCCCACTTATGATTAACCCCTATTGCAAGCGTCCGCAACTACAAAATAAGTATTAAGGTAAACCTAACCACAGCATTAAACATATGGATCCATATCAGCCCCTAACGAAGCAACGCATAAACTAGGGTTTAAACTTCTATCCCTCTAGCAACCCATCATCTATTTATTACTTCCTCATGCCTTCCTCTAGGCCCAAATAATGGTGAAGTGTCATGTAGTCGACATTCACATAAAACCACTAGAGGAAAAGACAACATACATCTCATCAAAATATCGAACGAATACCAAATTCACATGACTACTAATAGCAAGACTTCACCCATGTCCTCGGGAACAAACGTAACTACTCACAAAGCATATTCATGTTCATATTCAGAGGAGTAATAATATGTATAAAGGATCTGAACATATGATCTTCCACCAAGTAAACCAATTAGCATCAACTACAAGGAGTAATCAACACTACTAGCAACCCACAGGTACCAAGTTGTGGTTTTGATACAAGATTGGATACAAGAGATGAACTAGGGTTTTGAGAGGAGATGGTGCTGGTGAAGATGTTGATGGAGATTGACCCCCTCCCGATGAGAGGATCATTGGTGATGACGTTGGTGATGATTTCCCCCTCCCGGAGGGAAGTGTCCCCGGCAGAACAGCTGCCGGAGCCTTAGAATGATTCCGCCAAGGTTCCGCCTCGTGGCGGCGGAGTTTCATCCCGTAAGCTTGCCCATGATTTTTTCCAGGGTAAAAGTGATGATATAGCAGAAGATGGACACCGGAGGCCCACAAGGGGGCCCAGGAGATAGGGGGTGTGCCCTATAGGGGGGGCCTGTCTCCTGGACAGGGTGTGGGCCCCCTAGCGTATTTCTTTCGCTCAGAAATTCTTATTAATTCCAAAAAGTTGTTTCGTGGAGTTTCAGGACTTTTCGAGCTGTGCAGAATAGGTTTCCAACGTTTGCTCCTTTTCCAGCCAGAATTCCAAATTGGCGTTCCCCTCTTCATGGTAAACCTTGTAAAATAAGAGAGAATAGCCATAAGTATTGAGATATAATGCGTAATAACAGCCCATAATGCAATAAATATCGATATAAAAGCATGATGCAAAATGGACGTATCAACTCCCCCAAGCTTAGACCTCGCTTGTCCTCAAGCGGAAGCCGAAATCGAAGAATATGTCCACATGTTTAAAGATAGAGGTGTCGATAAAAATAAAATACAGACATGAGGGCATCATGATCATTCTAATAACAGCAACATATATAGATTTTGTCATATGATTTACTATGCTCAAGTAACAATCAATTCACAATGTCAAGTATGGTTCAAAAACTTCATTGGGAACTAACAAACTATAATCTCAGTCATTAAAGCAATTGCAATTTATCGTAACATCAGAAAGAGTCGACAATAGAGCTTTTCAGCAAGTTCACATACTCAACTATCATGTAGTCTTCTATAATCGCTAACACTCACGCAATACTTGTGGTTATAGAGTTTCAATGGGACATTTGAGAAAGATAGGGCTTATTGTGTTGCCTCCCAACGTATTCACCTTTAGGTGATGTCAACAATAATAGCCCATGCTAACTTACATCCAATTGGATATATATATATATATATATATATATATATATATATATATATATATATCATGATCTTTCAAACATGAAGAGCTTGCCAAAGGATAAAATGAAAAAGAGAAAGGTGAGGATCACCTTGACTCAAGCATAAAGTAAAAACATAAAGTAAAAGATAGGCCCTTCGCAGAGGGAAGTAGAGGTTGTCATGCGCGTTTAGGGTTGATGCACAAAATCTTAATGCAAAAGAACGTCACTTTATATTGCCCCTTGTATGTGGACCTTTATTATGTAGTCTGTCGCTTTTATTACTTCCACAACAAGATCGTACAAAGCTTATTTTCTCTGCACTAATAAGTCATACATATTTAGAGTATTGCTTGCACCGATAACAACTTACTTGAAGGATCTTACTCAATCCATAGGTAGGTATGGTGGACTCTCATGGCAAAACTGGGTTTAAGGATATTTGGAAGCATAAGTAGTATCTCTACTTGGTGCAAGGAATTTGGCTAGCATGAGGGGGAAAGGCAAGCTCAACATGTTTGGAAGGTCAATGACAATATACTTTAACTGAGATGTCGGAAAACATAAACCATTGCGTTGTCTTCCTTGTCCAACGTCAACTCTTTTAGCATGTCGTACTTAATGAGTGCTCCCAATTATAAAAGGTGTCCAAGATAATATATTTATATGTGAACCCTCTTTCCTTATCACTTCCTATTAATTGCAACGATGACCAAGGCTAAGTTTATCAACTCTCAACAATTTTTATGCCTCATACTTTCTATGTGTGATGTCATCACTATCCATAAGATCAATATGAACTCTTTTATTCTTTCTACCTTCTCAAGATCATAGCAACATAGCAAAGCCCTTGACTCAAGACTAATCTTTATTATAGATAGCTCACGGACTCGATTACAAAAAGAGATCACAATGCAAACCTCAAAACTACTTGATATCAGAACTTGAATCTACTAGATCAAGATACTACTAAAAGGATCAAACTAAATAAAGCGGTAAAGATAGGAGTGTGATGGTGATACGATACCGGGGCGCCTCCCCCAAGCTTGGCAGTTGCCAAGGGGAATGCCCATACCCATATGATTATTTCTCCTTCTTCACGGTTGGTGTTGTGATCTTCTTGGCGATAATGCCCTTTAGGATACGGTTCTCCTCCTCGAGCTTATTGACTTGTTGTTTGAGGTCCATAATTTCTTTGCAGAGCTTGCCCGTAACGGCCAAAGCTCCTTTTACCCCAGGATGCTGCATAGCTTCTGGAGAACAAGTGAAACTCTTTTTCATATTTTCATAAGAAATAAATCTAGAGTTGGAAGGAGTGACCGAAGTAGGGACAGCTAGGCTAGGTAGTTCCCCCATAGTGAATTCTGCTCAGAGACGAGAGGTAACTTCTTGATCCTCCTCCATGGCATCTATTCTTTTCAAATCAGCCTCCATCTCATCCTCCGTTAATGGTCCAAAGTGATAGGTATCGCTATTTGCTTCGGGACCTGGCGTTGGGTGAGACACCCGACTCTCCCCGACTGATTCCTGAGAAGACATCTTGATTTATTCTGCAACAGGAACAGCTCGAAACGAAAACAGAGGATATTTGCGTGATACGGTGGTCAAAACCTTCGGGAGTATATATAATGAATTTTTACCGACCAAAATACGTAACGCGTGCAAAACGGAGTCCGGAGGCACACGAGGTGCCCACGAGACGGCCCTATAGGGGCGCCATCCACTCGTGGGAGCCTCATGTCCCTTTCGGACTACTTCTTTCTTCCTAAAATTCTTGAATAATCCAAAACTGATAAAAATTGCCATTATAGTTGTTTTGGAGTCGGTTTTCTTACCGTACCACATACCTATACCTTTTCGGAGTCTGGAACGTTCTGGAAAGTGTCCTTTATGTATTCATCAGGGGTTACGGTTTCAATAATATTAGTTTCAACATTAATAGGATTACCTAAGATATAATGTTTAATTCTTTGACCGTTTACCACCCTCGGATTTGTGCCTTCGAAGTTGTTGATTTTTATAGCACCAGAACGATAGACCTCCTCGATAACGTAGGGACCTTCCCAATTTGAGAGAAGTTTGCCTGCAAAAAATCTTAAACGAGAGTTGAATAATAAAACATAATCTCCTACATTAAACTCACGCTTTTGTATCCTCTTATCATGCCAGCGTTTGACTTTTTCTTTGAAAAGCTTGGCATTCTCATAGGCTTGGGTTCTCCATTCATCCAGTGAGCTAATATCAAATAACCTCTTCTCACCAGCAAGTTTGAAGTCATATTTGAGCTCTTTGATAGCCCAATATGCCTTATGTTCAAGTTCAAGAGGTAAATGACACGCTTTTCCATAAACCATCTTATATGGAGACATACCCATAGGATTTTTGTATGCAGTTCTATAGGCCCATAATGCATCATCAAGTTTTTTGGACCAATTCTTTCTAGATCTATTCACAGTCTTTTGCAAAATTAATTTGAGCTCTCTATTGCTCAATTCTACTTGACCACTAGACTGCGGATGATAAGGAGATGCGATTCTATGATTGACATCATACTTAGCAAGCATCTTACAGAAAGCACCATGAATAAAATGTGAACCACCATCAGTCATAAGATATCTAGGGACTCCAAACCTCGGAAAAATAACTTCTTTAAGCATTTTAATAGAAGTGTTATGATCAGCACTACTAGTTGGAATAGCTTCTACCCACTTAGTAACGTAATCAACAGCAACTAAAATATGTGTATAACCATTAGAGGCAGGAAAAGGTCCCATATAATCAAAGCCCCAAACATCAAACGGTTCAATAACAAGAGAATAATTCATAGGCATTTCTTGACGTCTACTAATGTACCTATTCTTTGACATTCATCACAAGATAAGACAAACTTACGAGCATCTTTGAAGAGAGTAGGCCAATAAAAACCAGATTGTAGTACCTTGTGTGCAGTTCTGTCTCCAGCGTGGTGTCCTCCATAAGATTCAGAGTGACACTTTCATAGAATCTATTCCTGTTCATGCTCAGGCACACAACGTCTAATAACACCATCTACTCCTTCCTTATAAAGGTGTGGATCATCCCAGAAGTAATGTCTTAAATCATAAAAGAACTTTTTCTTTTGCTGGTATGTGAAACTAGGCGGTATATATTTAGCAACAATGTAATTAGCATAATTAGCATACCAAGGAGCGATCTGAGAAGCATCGACGACCGCCAATTGTTCATCGCTATCATTAATAGGCGTTGGGTCATCAAGAACATTCTCTAACCTAGACAAGTTATGCACAGCGGGTTCTCAGCTCCTTTCTATCAATAATATGTAAGTCAAATTCTTGGAGCAAGAGAACCCATCTAATGAGTCTAGGCTTAGCATCTTTCTTTTCCATAAGATATTTAATAGCAGCATGATCAGTGTGAATAGTAACTTTGGAATCAACAATATAAGGTCTAAACTTATCACATGCAAACACAACTGCTAAGAACTCTTGTTCAGTAGTAGCATAATTTCTTTGGGCAGTATCAAGAGTCTTACTAGCATAATGGATAACATTCAATTTCTTATCGACTCTTTGCCCTAAAACAGCACCTACAGCATAATCACTAGCATCTCACATAATTTCAAAAGGTAAACTCCAATCAGGTGGCTGAACAATAGGTGCAGTGATCAAAGCTTTCTTAAGTACTTCAAATGCTTCTACACAATCATCATCAAAGACAAAAGGAATATCTTTTTGCAATAAATTAGTCAGAGGCCTAGAGATTTTAAAAAAGTCCTTAATGAACCTCCTATAAAAACCGGTGTGACCAAGGAAACTTCTTATACCTTTTATGTCCTTGGGACATGGCATCTTTTCAATAGCATCAACCTTGGTTTTATCAACTTCAATACCTCTCTCGGAGATCTTGTGCCCCAAGACAATGCCTTCATTAACCATAAAGTGACACTTTTCCCAATTCAGGACAAGATTAGTGTCTTCGCATCTCTGCAAAACTCGATCAAGGTTGCTCAAACAATCATCAAGAAGGTTCCATAGACGGAGAAGTCATCCATGAATACCTCACAAATCTTTTCACAAAAATCAGAGAATATAGCCATCATGCATCTTTGAAAGGTAGCAGGTGCATTACATAAACCAAAAGGCATACGTCTATAAGCAAAAGTACCAAAAGGGCAAGTAAAAGTAGTTTTAGATTGATCCTTTGTCGATACATGTATCCGAGAGAAACCGAATAACCATCTAGAAAGCGTAAATGTGTGTGTTTGGATAGTCTTTCTAGCATTTGATCAATAAAAGGTAAAGGGTAATGATCTTTCTTAGTAGCTTTATTTAACTTACGGAAATCAATTACCATCCTATAACCTGTAATAATTCTTTGCGGGATCAATTCATCTTTATCACTAGGAACAACGGTGATACCTCCATTTTTAGGAACACAATGAACAGGGCTTACCCATTCACTATCAGCAACGGGATAAATAATACCTGCCTCAAGGAGCTTTAGTAACTCCTTTCATACCACTTCCTTCATCTTGGGATTTAGTCGTCTTTGAGGATCTCTAACTGGTTTGGCATCTTTCTCCACTGAAATTTTGTGTTGGCATAATGTGGGACTAATGCCCTTAAGGTCATCTAGAGTATACCCAATAGCTGCTCGGTGCTTCTTCAGAGTTTTCAATAATCTTTCTTCTTCTTTCTCTGAAAGGTTAGCACTAATAATAACAGGATATATTTCTTTTTCATCAAGATAAGCATACTTAAGATTATCAGGTAATGGTTTGAGTTCAAACACGGGATCACCCTTGGGTGGAGGGGGATCCCCAAGAATTTCAATGGGAAGGTTATGTTTCAAAGACATAGGTTCTGTTTAAGGAACACTTCATCTATTTCCTCCTTTCCTTCATAAACATATCGTTTTCATGGTCTAGCAAATATTGTTCTAGCGGATCAGTTGGAGGAACAGCAATGGAAGCAAGACCAATAATTTCATCCTTGCTAGGTGGTTCCCTATCACAAGGTTGTCTACTAAACTTAGCGAAATTAAACTCATGAGACATACCATCTATACCAATAGTGACAATATTCTTTTCACAATTAATCTTAGAACTAGCAGTATTCAAGAAGTGTCTACCAAAAATAATGGGACAAAAATCATCTTGTGGGGAACCAAGAACAAGAAAATCGGCGGGGTATTTAACCTTCCCACACAAAACTTCAACATCTCTAACAATCCCAATGAGTTTAATGGTATCCCTATTAGCAAGCTTAATAGTATCATCAATGTCTTCTAATTCAAGGGTGCAACGTCGTGCATAATTTCTTTATATAGATCATAAGGTATCGCACTAGCACTAGCACCCATATCACATAAGCCATGATAACAATGATCTCCTATTTTAACAAAAATAACAGGCATGCCTACGACAGGTCTACGTGTCTTAGTATTAGGTCTAGCAATATTAGTAGTCTCACCCAAGAAAGAAATAACATGCCCATCTAAATCCTCATCCAAGAGATCTTTAACCATAGCAATACTAGGTTCAACATTAATTTGCTTGGGAGGTGTATAAGTCCTAGTATTACTCTTACGAACAACAGTCGAAGTTTTAGCATGATCTTTTATCCTAACAGGAAAAGGAGGTTTCTCAACATAAGCAGTAGGAACAATAGGATCACTACAAGTAATAGTCTTTTCTTCGACTGTAATAGGTGCAACTACTTTCACTTCAACAGGAGGATTATATTTAAACCACTTCTCTTTAGGGAGATCAACGTGAGTAGCAAAAGATTCACAGAAAGAAGCTACTATCTCAGAGTCAAGTCCATACTTAGAGCTAAATCCACGGAAGGCATCGGTATCCATAAAAGATTTAACACAATCGAACTTAGGTGTCATACCTGACTCCTTATCATCGTCGGAACCCCAATCTTCAGAGTTGCGTTTAATTCTTTCCAATAAGTCCCATTTGAAATCAATAGTCTTCAGCATATAAGAACCAAAGACAGAAGTATCGACCAGGTTGCGATTATCAAGAGAAAGCCGAGCATAAAAGTTCTGAATAATCATTTCCCGAGAGAGCTCATGATTGGGGCATGAATATAACATTGACTTAAGCCTCCCCCAAGCTTGAGTGATGCTTTCTCCCTCGCGAGGCCAGAAATTTTATATGTAATTATGATCACGATGAACAAGATGCATAGGATAGAACTTCTGGTGAAATTCCAACTTCAGTCGCTGATAATTCCAAGATCTCGTATCATCACATAGCATATACCATGTCAATGCATCTCCCCTCAAAGATGAAGGGAAGACCTTCCTTTTGACAACATCATCGGGAATACCTGCAAGCTTAAATAATCCACAAACTTCATCCACAAAGATAAGGTGTAAATTGGGATGCTATGTTCCATCTCCTGCAAATGGATTAGCTAGCAGTTTCTCTATCATACCCGAAGGAATCTCAAAGTAAATATTTTCATCAATTCAGTAGGTTGAGGAGCAACCCTTTGCTCTTCTGATTGGGGTGAAGATACCCCAAACAAGTCCCTCAAAGGATTAGTTTCCATAGTGACAAGTAACAGAAAATTTCAGCACACTATATAAATGTTTCCTTACCAAGTTCCACTCACCAAAAGCGCTACACTCCCCGGCAAAGGCACCAGAAAAGAGTCTTGATGACCCACAAGTGTAGGGGATCTATCGTAGTCCTTTCGATAAGTAAGAGTGTCGAACCCAACGAGGAGCAGAAGGAAATGATAAGCGGTTTTCAGTAAGGTTTTCTCTGCAAGCACTGAAATTGTAGGCGATAGATGTTTTGTGATAAGATAAATAGTAACGAGTAACAAGTAAATAAAGTAAACAAAGTGCAGCAAGGTGGCCCAATCCTTTATGTAGCAAAGTATAAGCCTGGACAATTTCTAATAATGAGAAAGGAGCTCCCGAGGACACATTGGGAATTATCGTCAAGCTAGTTTTCATCACGTTCATATGATTCGCGTTCGGTACTTTGATACTTTGATATGTGGGCGGACCGGTACTTGGTTACTGCCCTAACTTGGACAAGCATCCCACTTATGATTAACCCCTATTGCAAGCGTCCGCAACTACAAAAGAAGTATTAAGGTTTAAACTTCAGCATTGAACATATGGATCCATATCAGCCCCTAACGAAGCAACGCATAAACTAGGGTTTAAACTTCTGTCACTCTAGCAACCCATCATCTATTTATTACTTCCCCATGCCTTCCTCCAGGCCCAAATAATGGTGAAGTGTCATGTACTTGACATTCACATAAAACCACTAGAGGAAAAGACAACATACATCTCATCAAAATATCGAACGAATACCAAATTCACATGACTACTAATAGCAAGACTTCACCCATGTCCTCGGGAACAAAAGTAACTACTCATAAAGCATATTCATGTTCATAATCAGAGGAGTAATAATATGTATAAAGGATCTGAACATATGATCTTCCACCAGGTAAACCAATTAGCATCAATTACAAGGAGTAATCAACACTACTAGCAACCCACAGGTACCAAGTTGTGGTTTTGATACAAGATTGGATACAAGAGATGAACTAGGGTTTTGAGAGGAGATGGTGCTGGTGAAGATGTTGATGGAGATTGACCCCCTCCCGATGAGAGGATCGTTGGTGACGACGTTGGTGATGATTTCCCCCTCTCGGAGGGAAGTGTCCCCGGCAAAACAGCTCACGGAGCCCTAGATTGTTTCCATGGTTCCGCTCGTGGCGGCGGAGTTTCGTCCGTAAGCTTTCCCACGATTTTTCGGGGTAAAAGTGATGATATAGCGAAGATGGACGCGGAGGCCCACGGGGGCGGGAGATAGGGGCGCACCCTATAGGGGGCGCCACTGTCTCTGAATAGGTGTGGGCCCCGGTGTATTTCTTTCGCTCGAAATTCTTATTAATTCCAAAAGTTGTTTCGTGGAGTTTCGTGACTTTTGGAGTTTGTGCGAAATAGGTTTCTAACGTTTGCTCCTTTTCGGCCAGAATTCAGTGCCGACATTCCCCCTCTTCATGGTAAACCTTGTAAAATAAGAGAGAATAGCCATAAGTATTGAGATATAATGCGTAATAACAGCCCATAATGCAATAAATATTGATATAAAAGCATGATGCAAATGGACGTATCAGCCAGCCATTGGTTGCTCCGAGGGAGTGATTGAGGCACTTAGGGCTTGGCGAGGTAGCGCTATGCGGGGCTGCCGCGGCCAGAGCTCGACCACTCAGATTTGTCGGTGTTGCAGGGACGGACCCATGCTCAAGCGCCGTGCGAGAGCGAGCGGCTCCAAAGGTAGGTGTCAATCGAGCAGGCGATTATCTCAAGCAGGTTAATCATGAAGAAGCAAATCCGATGAGATAGATGCGGAGAAAGAAAATGCCACCGGGTCAGGCCCGAGCAGCTTGGGGATGATGCAGCCCGAGGGGCGCCCCCAATCAAGGTAAGCAGAAGACATAAGCAAAACGGATACATGCCGCAGGGATGGACCCAAGCGACCTGGGAATGATGCAGCCTTGAGGGCGCTCCCAGCTGAAACGAAAACTGAAAAGAAGTCACCTGATGCTGTTGCAGAATGATTGTCGGAGCAGCTAGCGGTGCGGGGTGAAGAAGCCGATCCTCACGGGCCCTCGGGACTCCGAGCCTCGGGAGGCTCAGGAGGTCCGAGCGGCCAGCTGAGGTCCATCTCCATCTCCTCCAGGAATGCGTGATGCTTGGCCACCTGAGCTTCAAAAATGCTTCTCATCAAGCGCTGGTGGGATGCAGCCGCGTTTGGCAAGCCGAAGGGCATGCGAACGAAGCTGTGTGGTGGGCCCGCACAATGCCCCACGCGTGAAGGCCAGAAGCACTCCTGAGAAGCGAATCGATCGAGTCCTGGGTAGTCGATGCAGACGCGCAGCCCGCCATCCTCGCCTGGATGGGGAGCCATGCTGGGCTGGCGGCGGTTGCCGCACACGACTCTTGATTCTCTGAGCAGCCTTGGTGATGAACTCATGAGGGTTGGGTCCTTCTTTCCTTACGCCTTCCTGAGGGAAGCGTGCCGTGAAGCACGCCTCCAAGTGGTGCCCAAGCGCCTCCCTCGTGATCTTGGCAAAGTCGGCGGCTCCCCAGGAGAGAGCCCTTGAGCCCTACCCGAGGAGGTTGCCGGGCGTGCCTTCCTATGCGATGGAGGGTGGCGCCCCTTGAACGGGCGCATGCCCAGATGTGGCGCCTCCGGAGGTGCCTGCCTCTTGAGGCCTTGAACCAGGTGATGTCTTCTTCTTCTTGGGAGCTGCTCCAGGGAGGTTTCCACTCTTGTTGTTCGGGTCCTCGATCAACGCGGCCTGGAAGGCGCGCTCGAGGGAGCACACCACATCCTTCTCTTCACAGGGGACTGTGATGCCCCCACCGCTTCCTGGCATCTTGAGGACGTTGTAGCCATGGTGAGTCACTGCCATGAACTTGGCCAGGGCTGGGTACCCAAGGATGGCATTGTATGGCAGGCGAATGTGGGCGACATCAAAGTCAATGAGCTTGGTGCGGTAGTTGTTGCGCTGTCCAAAGGTGACGGGAAGGCAGACCTGCCCTATCGGGACAGTGGAACCATCAGTGACTCCTGAGAAAGGCTTGGTTGGCTGAAGCTAATCATATGGCACTTGGAGATTGTTGAACGTCTCGACGGACAGGACGTTGAGCCCTGCCCCGCCATCGATAAGGGTCCTGGTAACTTGTTGCTGATGACTGGGGAACAGAGCATTGGGGGGACACCGGCCATTGCCACGCACTTGAGCTGATCCGCTGAGTGAGCGTGATGGCGCATACAGAACACCCGAGAGGGCGCGTGGACTCAAGCTTGGGAGGATCTGCATTCACCTCATGAGCAAACTGCTTGAAGATCTGCCAGAGGCTAGGGCTGGCGCGCCCATGATGCAAGCGATTGCACGTGGCTCCTGGAAGCCCCCAGCCCCCTCATCGTGATGATGGTCTTCATTCCTTCTTGGTGGTGGTTGCAGAGGAGGAAGGCCTGCGTTGCCTTGCGGGCGATCCTCACGAGGCGGATCTCTACAAGCTCCCTCGCAAGGTTGGTCCTGCCAGCGGTCCTCGTGATGTCGGTCACGCCACCCTTGGTGAGGGCCACGGTCATCCCATCGTCCTCCACCTCTTGCTCCGCCTCGGCCGTAGCCCCGATCGATGCGCTCGGGGCGTCGACCGACGCGGCCTTCTCGCATGGCCCTGAGCTGTTGGCATTCATTGGTGTTTTGAGTATGGAGGTCGTGGTACACACAGTACCGGCCGCCCTTGGATGACTCCGGCTGGTCCCTGCCGTGCTTTGTGTCCGGTTCTGCTGCGAGCACAGCCGCTCCCTTGCGCTTCACATCCTTGGCTTTGGCTTTCTTCTCTTCTGGGTCTGCTGCCGGGAGCTCGAGAAGGGAGAGGCATCCTTCCTCAGCCCTTGCACACCTTGTCGCCAGGTTGAACAGCTCCAGCGATGTACACAGATCTTCATGGATCGCCAGCTTCTCCTTCATCTTGACATCATGGACGCCATCAGAGAACACCGAAATGATGGCCTCCTCAGTCACCCTGGTAATCTTGAGGCTAGCGTTGTTGAAGCGCTGGATGTACTTTTGCAAGGTCTCTCCGGGCTGCTGCTTGATTCGGCGCAGGTCACCCACAGCCAATGGACGGTCGCGAGTGCCCTGGAAGTTGGCGATGAAGCGGGTGCGCATCTCGTCCCAGGAGGATATTGTTCCAGGAGCCAGTTCAGGAGCCAGGTGCTGGCGCCGTCTGTGAGTGCCATGGGAAACCAGTTCGCCATGACCTTTTCGTCCCTGTTGGCGGCTTCGATCCCCAACTCGTAAAGCTACAGGAACTCTGCGGGGTTTGCAGTGCCGTCGTAGCGAGGAGGCAGTTCAGGCTTGAACTTGCCTGGCCAGGAGACACTGCGTAGCTCGGGGGTGAAGGCGCGGCAGCCTGCGGTGGCCACCAGAGCCCTCTGCTGATGTTGGGCTTGCTCCTGTGGATTCCCGCGCACCGCTGCCTAGAGTAGCACCGGGTCTTGACGAGGTGGTGCAGGAATGCGGTCATGGCGCACCGGTGCTAGG
Organism: Aegilops speltoides; assembly: GCA_021437245.1. NCBI lineage: Eukaryota > Viridiplantae > Streptophyta > Magnoliopsida > Poales > Poaceae > Aegilops > Aegilops speltoides. Next base: position 350,798,201 of record CM038142.1, on the reverse strand, counting down.
AGCACGCGAGCACCGTCTTGGGGACGAGGGATTTCTTGGCTGCTCCTCTCTGGTCGCACGGGCGCCGGATGCAGTGGATCTCGCCCTGGGACCGCGCGCCTTGGATCTAGGGCGCCTTCTTGGGGAGGAGGCGGCGGAGGCACCTCCTGGTCTGTGCCTCATGCGCAAGACGGATGGCGAGGCAGCGAGAGGGGCGGCATAGGAGAGCCCCCTGCAGCGCTGACGAGCTTGGTGATGCGGGCGAGCCAGTCCTCGTAGAGGTCATCGACGGGGCGGTAGTGCAGGAGCTCACGCGCCAGGAGCAACGCGGCGTGCACGTCCGTGGGGGCGCAACAGGCGTGGGATGACGAACCGGCTGGAGTCAGCGACGGGGTGGCGGTGCGGCCTTCCCGCTGCACTGAAGGATGCAGAGACGAGGCCTGCTGCTCGTTCTCCGCCGGGCCGGTGGCGGCGTTGGTGGCAGGCGACGGGGAACGACGGGGACACCTGCCGACGGGAGCCGTCTGGGCGACGCGGGTGGCGAGAGCAGCCCGACGCTCGGTGCGAGCTCGACGACCGTCAGCCATGGACACGACGGAAGATCGAACACGAAACAGCGGAAGAAAGATTCCGGTGCACCACTACCTGGCGCGCCAAATGTCGGATGTTGGGTTCCGGCAGACCCTTAAGGTTCGAACTCTGGGGTGCGCACGAAGATCTCTCCCCTACTGATCTACGTCTGATCTTCTCATGAGATCTAAGCTGGAAATGATGAACAACACGGGAGACATAAGATTTATACTGGTTCGGGCCACCGTTGTGGTGTAATACCCTACTCCAGTGTATGGTGTGGTGGATTGCCTCAGGGGCTGCTGATGAACAGTACAAGGGAAGAACAGCCTCGCGAGAGATGCTCTTGAGCTGGTGCGATGAACTGCTTGGGTGAGCTCGATCACCCCTCTCTCTCTCTGTCTTTCCTCTATCCTTATCCAATCATCCCCTCCTTTACTCTGTGGTGGCTAGCTCTATTTATAGAGGCCCTGGGCCTCTTCCCAAATATTGAGCGGGAAGGGTGCCAACAACGGCCGTTTCGAAGGGGAACATCTAGTACAAGGTATCCTGACTAAAGTTGGTCTTCGGCTGTCAAAAGCACTGGTGATGACGCTGTCTTGGGCTCCATGATGACCTCCATCCTGCCACTCCGCCGGTCTTGGTCTCGTTGCACTGAAATGGCAACCTTTGCCTGATGCCTTGGTACTCCGCGCCTGTGCTTGCCCCCTTTGCACCAAAGAGGAAACAAAGACACTGCGCAGGCCGGCGCCCGCCTAGTGCCCGCCTGGTCTTGACCGTCATGGCTTGCGTCACGAGCACCTCGCGAGGTGCCCTGCCTTGATCTCTCCACCTCCTCGCGAGCCTGCCTGGCGAGGCCGCTCCTGAGGAAGCCTTGCGTCGTCCGCCCCGCGAGTCTTGGCCCCTCGCGAGGGTCTTGAGTCTTATGCTGATGAAGATGGGCTGTACTGGGCCACCACTTGAGCCACGCCGCAGGCCGCAGGCAGGCAAGTCTGGGGACCCCCGTTCCCAGAACACCGACAATTTTGCTTTATTTACTGGAAAGTGCTTGCTAGCGAGAGAGAAGGTGGGTTCACTTAGCGCCCCAGACTTTGCTGTTTTGCGTCGCGCACTTTATGGCGACAACACTTTTAGCTTGGGAGCTATTGTGGCACGTCGCCTTCACCTTAATAGATTCAAGGGTAAAATACATGGGGGCATTTACGCTACTCGTTTGGCGACTCACTTCAATGTGTAGATACATGATACGTCTCCAACGTATCTATAATTTTTGATTGTTTCATGCTATTATATTACCCATTTTGGATGTTTATGGGCTTTACTTTACACTTTTATATCATTTTTGGGACTAACCTACTAACTGGAGGCCCAGCCCAAATTGCTGTTTTTTTTTGCCTATTTCAGTGTTTCGAAGAAAAGAAATATCAAACGGAGTCCAAACGGAATGAAACCTTCAGGAGCGATCTTTTTGGAACAAACGCAATCCAGGAGACTTGGAGTGGACGTCAAGAAGCAGCCGAGGCGGCCACGAGGCAGGAGGGCACACCCTAGGAGGGTGGGCGTGCCCCCACCCTCGTGGGCCCCTCGTAGCTCCCCTTACCTACCTCCTTCGCATATATATATATATATACACACACACACACACACACACACGTACCCTGAAAACATCCAGGAGCACCATGAACAATAATGAGACTCTAGTTATGGTGGATAATCTCGAGGACAAAACACCTTTGTACGTCCAGGAGTCAAACTTCAGGAGGATTCTGAAATCTCATTTGTAGACATTGCTCAAATATCAGAATGAATATTGGAGGAAAAGATGTACGATTAGGTATTTCAGGTTTGCTGATGAGAACACCAAGCTCTTTCAATCTCTGGCCACGGAGAGATATAGACATAATGCTATTACCATGCTTAGAGATGATGTTGTGGAAATCCATGACCATGTTGGAAAGGAGGGGTGCTTTTCAAAACCTATAAAGAACGTTTGGGTTCTTCTAAACCCACCAGCATGCGTTTTGATCTTTCTAGGATCATTCACGGATTGAGCAGTTGGATCAACTATCGGCACCATTTTCTAATGAAGAGATCGATCTTTGTAATTAAGGAAATGCCAAATGACAGAGCTCCGGGCCCTGATCATCAAGTCAGATTTTTAATGGTTGTTTTCTTAAGAGTTGCTGGCAGATCATCAAGTTAGATTTTTATGAGTTGTGCCATGCTTTTCATGCTTTGGAGGGCTAGATATCACCAAAGATTAGTGAGGGCTACATCACCTTGATCCCCAAGATCTCTTCTCCCAAAACGCAAATGATTATAGACCAATTACTTTCTTGAATTGTTGTCCAAAATCATTACAAAGATCTTAGCTAACCGCCACGTAAAGTCATCCTCAAAATCATCCACAAAAACCAGTACGGTTTCATTAAGGGGAGCACTATTCAGGACTGCCTAGCGTGGTCGTTTGAATATATCCATCAATGCCATACCTCAGCGCGGGAGATAATCTTACTCAAGCTAGACTTTGCTAAGGCGTTTGACACGATTGAGCACGCCCCCATGTTGGAGATCATGAAGCACATGGGTTTTGATGACAAATGGCTCGGTTGGATGGAAACGATCTTTGGCTCGGGGTTTCCTCTGTTCTCCTTAATGGAGCTCCTGGTCGAAAATTTAAATGCAAATGTGGTGTGCAACAGGGTGATCCTCTTTCGCCGCTAATTTTTGTCCTTGCAGCCGACCTCCTCCAAGCTGCAACTAATGATGCTTTTGCTCGTGGACTTGTTGAGATCCTCTCCCTCGTGACAGTGCGGGTGACTTTCCTGTTGTCCAATACACGGATGACATGATCTTGGTGATGCAGGCTTGTCCTCAACAGGCTGCCCGTATGAAATCAATCTTGGAGGACTATGCTGCTTCGGTTGGGCTGAAGATCAATTTCCATAAATCAACTCTTATACCCATTAACATTGATCACCAGCGTGCTTGTGAATTGGCAGGGGTGTTTAGCTATTCTGTTGGTTCCCTACCGTTCACCTACCTTGGCCTCCCCATGTGGACGACAAGGCCAAGCATTCTTGATATCATGCTGTTGGTGCACGCGATTGAGAGGAAGACGTCCACTGCCCTGTCCCTGATGTCGTCCAGGGCCAAACTGACTTTGGTCAATTTGGTTGTGACATCGATGTTGATATATGCAATGTGTACAATCAAACTACATCCCAAAGTGATCGAACATTTGGACAAACTGCGCAGATATTGCCTCTGGGCAAAAAATTCTGACGATGGGGTCAAAAACAACTCCCTTGCAGCCTGGGAGCCTGTATGTCAACCAATACGTTGTGGAGGCCTTGGTGTTATTGATATCAAAACACAGAATGTTGCCCTCCTTCTAAAACATCTGTTCAAATTCTACAATCGTGATGATGTACCCTGGGTTGAGCTGGTTTGGGATGCGTACTATAGAAACAAGATACAACATGGAGCTGACGCGGTGGGCTCTTTCTGGTGGAAGGACGTGATGCAGCTCCGTGGGGTCTTTCGGGGGATCACCAAAGTCGTCCCGGGGGATGGTTCTAGCTCTCTGTTTTGTAAAGATGTCTGGTTTAATGGTAGTGACTCTACGCTGATGGACATGTATCCACGAGCCTTCTCTTGTTGCTTGAATGAGGATGATTCCATTGCTAAGGTACTCACTGCAACTGACCCAGCCCTGATCTTTAGCTTACCTCTTTCGATCTAGGCCAGGGAGGAGATCAGAGGGATCCAGCAGGGGTCGATGCATGTTCGAGTGGCCGATGACCGTTGTGACATTTGGGAATGCATGCTCGGGCGTTTCTCGGCCAAGAAATACTATAACCACTGTTACAAGCAGATCATGGTGGATGATGCATTTGGTTGGCTTTGGAAGACCAAGAGCCCGGTCAAGTTCAAACTATTCGGGTGGCTGCTTCTTGTTGATCGTTTGAATACCAGAAACATGCTAAAACGTAGGCACGTTGCCGTCGCCGGGGACAACTACACATGCATGTTCTCCCAAAACCCTCCTGAGGAAACTGTGGAACACTTATTCTTTACGTGCCCCTTCAGTCAACAGTGCTGGAGTGGAGTTGGACTGTCATGGCCGGTGGGAGTCAACAGATTAGCTTTGCTGCATGGGGGTAGAGATAGATGGAGGCAGCCCCTCTTCATGGATATATTTTTACTAGCTGCTTGGAGTTTATTGAAAGTGCAACTATCCCTAGGTGGTTTTGGTAATTCATAACAACATATAGCTCATTGAGCTAATGCTATTCCAAGACAAATATTTCAAGAAAGCTCAATGAATGGCATGGCATGGATGATGAAAGTGGATCCCTCAAAATATTAAGGAAAAAGGATTGGCTCAAGCTCAAAAGCTCAAGACTCTACATTTTACATTTTAGTGATCCAAGATCACATTGAGTCTATAGGAAAAGCCAATACTATCAAGGAGGGATGAGGTGTTGCTTAATGAGCCTCTTGCTTCAAGTGCTTAGTGATATGCTCCAAAAACCATCAACTACTTTCTCACATCCACATATGACCTAAACCCAAAGTCAAAATCGGTCCTACCGATTCTTTCTATCCGGCGCCACTGAGTTCAAATGTCATAGCCACTGCCACAAACCCTAGGCAAATCGGTCTCACCGATTGGGATCTCGGTCTCACCGAGATGGGATTGTAATCTCTCTGTTTCCCTTCGAAACGTTTCGGTCTAACCGAAGTGAGCGATCGGTCCCACCGAGATTGCAATGCAAACTCTCTGTTTCCCTTTCGTAACATTTCGGTCTCACCGAAAAGAGCAAATCGGTCCCACCGAATTTACCTGACCAACTCTCTGGTTGGCTAATTACCAAAATCGGTCTCACCGAGTTTGTGTAATCGGTCTCGCCGAGATTACGTTATGCCCTAACCCTAACCATATCGGTCCCATCGAGTTGCATGTCGGTCCCACCAAAATCACTAACGGTCACTAGGTTTACTGAATTGGTCCGATCGAGTTTGTTGATTCGGTCCCACCGAGATGCCCTTAAGGTCATCCAGAGTATACCCAATAGTTTCTCGGTGCTTCTTCAGAGTTTTCAATAATCTTTCTTCTTCTTTCTTTGAAAGGTTAGCACTAATAATAACAGGATATATTTCTTTTTCATCAAGATAAGCACACTTAAGATTATCAGGTAATGGTTTGAGTTCAAACACGGGATCACCCTTGGGTGGAGGGGATCCCAAGAATTTCAATGGGAAGGTTATGTTTCAAAGACGAGTTCTGTTTAAGGAACACTTCATCTATTTCCTCCCTTTCCTTCATAAACATATCGTTTTCATGGTCTAGCAAATATTGTTCTAGCGGATCAGTTGGAGGAACAACAATGGAAGCAAGACCAATAATTTCATCCTTGCTAGGTGGTTCCCTATCACAAGGTTGTCTACTAAACTTAGCGAAATTAAACTCATGAGACATACCATCTATACCAACAGTGACAATATTCTTTTCACAATTAATCTTAGCACTAGCAGTATTCAAGAAGGGTCTACCAAAAATAATGGGACAAAAATCATCTTGTGGGGAACCAAGAACAAGAAAATCGGTGGGGTATTTAACCTTCCCACACAAAACTTCAACATCTCTAACAATCCCAATGAGTTTAATGGTATCCCTATTAGCAAGCTTAATAGTATCATCAATGTCTTCTAATTCAAGGGGTGCAACGTCGTGCATAATTTCTTTATATAGATCATAAGGTATCGCACTAGCACTAGCACCCATATCACATAAGCCATGATAACAATGATCTCCTATTTTAACAAAAATAACAGGCATGCCTACGACAGGTCTACGTGTCTTAGTATTAGGTCTAGCAATATTAGTAGTCTCACCCAAGAAAGAAATAACATGCCCATCTAAATCCTCATCCAAGAGATCTTTAACCATAGCAATACTAGGTTCAACATTAATTTGCTTGGGAGGTGTATAAGTCCTAGTATTACTCTTACGAACAACAGTCAAAGTTTTAGCATGATCTTTTATCCTAACAGGAAAAGGAGGTTTTTCAACATCAGCAGTAGGAACAATAGGATCACTACAAGTAATAGTCTTTTCTTCGACTGTAATAGGTGCAACTACTTTCACTTCAACAGGAGGATTATATTTAAACCACTTCTCTTTAGGGAGATCAACGTGAGTAGCAAAAGATTCATAGAAAGAAGCTACTATCTCAGAGTCAAGTCCATACTTAGAGCTAAATCCACGGAAGGCATCGGTATCCATAAAAGATTTAACACAATCGAACTTAGGTGTCATACCAGACTCCTTACCATCGTCGGAACCCCAATCTTCAGAGTTGCGTTTAATTCTTTCCAATAAGTCCCATTTGAAATCAATAGTCTTCAAATATAAGAACCAAAGACAGAAGTATCGACCAGGTTGCGATTATCAAGAGAAAGCCGAGCATAAAAGTTCTGAATAATCATTTCTCGAGAGAGCTCATGATTGGGGCATGAATATAACATTGACTTAAGCCTCCCCCAAGCTTGAGTGATGCTTTCTCCTTCGCGAGGCCAGAAATTTTATATGTAATTATGATCACGATCAACAAGATGCATAGGATAGAACTTCTGGTGAAATTCCAGCTTCAGTCGCTGATAATTCCAAGATCTCGTATCATCACATAGCATATACCATGTCAATGCATCTCCCCTCAAAGATAAAGGGAAGACCTTCCTTTTGAAAACATCATCGGGAATACCTGCAAGCTTAAATAATCCACAAACTTCATCCACAAAGATAAGGTGTAAATCGGGATGCAATGTTCCATCTCCTGCAAATGGATTAGCTAGCAGTTTCTCTATCATACCCGAAGGAGCAGTTTCTCTATCATACCCGAAGGAATCTCAAAGTAAATATTTTCATAAATTCAGTAGGTTGAGGAGCAACTCTTTGCTCTTCTAGTTGGGGTGAAGATACCCCAAACAAGTCCCTCAAAGGATTAGTTTCCATAGTGACAAGTAACAGAAAATTTCAGCACACTATATAAATGTTTCCTTACCAAGTTCCACTCACCAAAAGCGCTACACTCCCCGGCAAAGGCACCAGAAAAGAGTCTTGATGACCCACAAGTGTAGGGGATCTATCGTAGTCCTTCCGATAAGTAAGAGTGTCGAACCCAACGAGGAGCAGAAGGAAATGATAAGCGGTTTTCAGTAAAGTTTTCTCTGCAAGCACTGAAATTGTAGGCGATAGATGTTTTGTGATAAGATAAATAGTAACAAGTAACAAGTAAATAAAGTAAACAAAGTGCAGCAAGGTGGCCCAATCCTTTATGTAGCAAAGGATAAGCCTGGACAATTTCTAATAATGAGAAAGGAGCTCCCGAGGACACATTGGGAATTATCGTCAAGCTAGTTTTCATCACGTTCATATGATTCGCGTTCGGTACTTTGATAATTTGATATGTGGGTGGACCGGTACTTGGGTACTGCCCTAACTTGGACAAGCATCCCACTTATGATTAACCCCTATTGCAAGCGTCCGCAACTACAAAATAAGTATTAAGGTAAACCTAACCACAAAGATTAAACATATGGATCCATATCAGCCCCTAACGAAGCAACGATAAACTAGGGTTTAAACTTCATCACTCTAGCAACCCATCATCTATTTATTACTTCCCATGCCTTCCTCTAGGCCCAAATAATGGTGAAGTGTCATGTAGTCGACATTCACATAAAACCACTAGAGGAAAAGACAACATACATCTCATCAAAATATCGAATCGAATACCAAATTCACATGACTACTAATAGCAAGACTTCACCCATGTCCTCGGGAACAAACGTAACTACTCATAAAGCATATTCATGTTCATAATCAGAGGAGTAATAATATGTATAAAGGATCTGAACATATGATCTTCCACCAAGTAAACCAATTAGCATCAATTACAAGGAGTAATCAACACTACTAGCAACTCACAGGTACCAAGTTGTGGTTTTGATACAAGATTGGATACAAGAGATGAACTAGGGTTTTGAGAGGAGATGGTGCTGGTGAAGATGTTGATGGAGATTGACCCCCTCCCGATGAGAGGATCGTTGGTGACGACGTTGGTGATGATTTCCCCCTCTCGGAGGGAAGTGTCCCCGGCAAAACAGCTCCGCCGGAGCCCTAGATTGTTTCCGCCAAGGTTCCGCCTCGTGGCGGCGGAGTTTCGTCCCGTAAGCTTTCCCACGATTTTTTCCAGGGTAAAAGTGATGGTATAGCGAAAGATGGACGGGAGGCCCACCAGGCCCAGAGATAGGGGCGCACCCTATAGGGGGCACCCTATAGGGGCGCCTGTCTCTGGATAGGGTGTGGGCCCCTTGCGTATTTCTTTTGCTCGAAATTTTATTAATTCCAAAAGTTGTTTCGTGGAGTTTCGGGACTTTTGAGTCTGTGCGAATAGGTTTCTAACGTTTGCTCCTTTTCCAGCCAGAATTCCAGCTGCCGACATTCCCCCTCTTCATGGTAAACCTTTTAAAATAAGAGAGAATAGCCATAAGTATTGAGATATAATGCGTAATAACAGCCCATAATGCAATAAATATCGATATAAAAGCATGATGCAAATGGACGTATCAGCCAGCCATTGGTTGCTCCGAGGGAGTGATTGAGGCACTTAGGGCCTGGCGAGGTAGCACTATGCGGGGCTGCCGCGGCCAGAGCTCGACCACTCAGATTTGTCGGTGTTGCAGGGGCGGACCCATGCTCAAGCGTCGTGCGAGAGCGAGCGGCTCCAAAGGTAGGTGTCAATCGAGCAGGCGTTTATCTCAAGCAGGTTAATCATGAAGAAGCAAATCCGATGAGATAGATGCGGAGAAAGCAAACGCCACCGGGTCAAGCCCGAGCAGCTTGGGGATGATGCAGCCCGAGGGGCGCCCCCAATCAAGGTAAGCAGAAGACATAAGCAAAACGGATACATGTCGCAGGGATGGACCCAAGCGACCTGGGAATGATGCAGCCTTGAGGGCGCTCCCAGCTGAAACGAAAACTGAAAAGAAGTCACCTGATGCTGTTGCAGAATGATTGTCGGAGCAGCTAGCGGTGCGGGGTGAAGAAGCCGATCCTCACGGGCCCTCGGGACTCCGAGCCTCGGGTGGCTCAGGAGGTCCGAGCGGCCCGCTGAGGTCCATCTCCATCTCCTCCAGGAATGCGTGATGCTTGGCCACCTGAGCTTCAAAAATGCTTCTCATCAAGCGCTGGTGGGATGCAGCCGCGTTTGGCAAGCCGAAGGGCATGCAAACGAAGCTGTGTGGTGGGCCCACACAATGCCCCACGCGCGAAGGCCAGAAGCACTCCTGAGAAGCGAATCGATCGAGCCCTGGGTAGTCGATGCAGACGCGCAGCCCGCCATCCTCGCCTGGATGGGGAGCCACGCTGGGCTGGCGACGGTTGCCGCACACGACTCTTGATTCTCTGAGCAGCCTTGGTGATGAACTCATGAGGGTTGGGTCCTTCTTTCCTTACGCCTTCCTGAGGGAAGCGTGCTGTGAAGCACGCCTCCAAGTGGTGCCCAAGCGCCTCCCTCGTGATCTCGGCAAAGTCGGTGGCTCCCCAGGAGAGAGCCCTCGATCCCTACCCGAGGAGGTCGCGGGGCGCGCCTTCCTATGTGATGGAGGGTGGCGCCCCTTGAACGGGCGCATGCCCAGATGTGGCGCCTCCGGAGGTGCCTGCCTCTTGAGGCCTTGAACTAGGTGATGTCTTCTTCTTCTTGGGAGCTGCTCCAGGGAGGTTTCCACTCTTGTTGTTCGGGTCCTCGATCAACGCGGCCTGGAAGGCGCGCTCGAGGGAGCACACCACATCCTTCTCTTCACAGGGGACTGTGATGCCCCCACTGCTTCCTGGCATCTTGAGGACGTTGTAGCCATGGTGAGTCACTGCCATGAACTTGGCCAGGGCTGGGTACCCAAGGATGGCATTGTATGGCAGGCGAATGTGGGCGACATCAAAGTCAATGAGCTCGGTGCGGTAGTTGTTGCGCTGTCCAAAGGTGACGGGAAGGCAGACCTGCCCTATCGGGACAGTGGAACCATCAGTGACTCCTGAGAAAGGCTTGGTTGGCTGAAGCTAATCATATGGCACTTGGAGATTGTTGAACGTCTCAACGGACAGGACGTTGAGCCCTGCCCCGCCATCGATGAGGGTCCTGGTAACTTGTTGCTGATGACTGGGGAACAGAGCATTGGGGGGACACCGGCCATTGCCACGCACTTGAGCTGATCCGCCGAGCTGAACGTGATGGCGCACATAGAACACCTGAGAGGGCGCGTGGACTCAAGCTTGGGGAGGACTGCATTCACCTCGCGAGCAAACTGCTTGAAGATGCGCTGTGAGGTTGGGGCCTGAGCGCCGCCCATGATGCAAGCGATTGCATGTGGCTCCTGGAAGCCCCCAGCCCCTCGTCGTGATGATGGTCTTCATTCCTTCTTGGTGGTGGTGGCAGAGGAGGAAGGCCTGCGTTGCCTTGCGGGCGATCCTCACGAGGCGGATCTCTACAAGCTCCCTCGCAAGGCTGGTCCTGCCAGTGGTCCTCGTGATGTCGGTCACGCCACCCTTGGTGAGGGCCACGGTCATCCCATCGTCCTCCACCTCTTGCTCCGCCTCGGCCGTAGCCCCGGTCGATGCGCTCGGGGCGTCGACCGACGTGGCCTTCTCGCATGGCCCTGAGCTGTTGGCATTCATTGGTGTTTTGAGTATGGAGGTCGTGGTACACACAGTACCGGCCGCCCTTGGACGACTCCGGCTGGTCCCTGCCGTGCTTTGTGTCCGGCTCTGCTGCGAGCACAGCCGCTCCCTTGCGCTTCACATCCTTGGCCTTGGCTTTCTTCTCTTCTGGGTCTGCTGCCGGGAGCTCGAGAAGGGAGAGGCATCCTTCCTCAGCCCTTGCACACCTTGTCGCCAGGTTGAACAGCTCCAGCAATGTACACAGATCTTCATGGATCGCCGGCTCCTCCTTCATCTTGACGTCACGGACGCCATCAGAGAACACCGAAATGATGGCCTCCTCAGTCACCCTGGGAATCTTGAGGCAAGCGTTGTTGAAGCGCTGGATGTACTTTTGAAAGGTCTCTCCGGGCTGCTGCTTGATGCGGCGCAGGTCACCCACAGCCAATGGACGGTCGCGAGTGCCCTGGAAGTTGGCGATGAAGTGGGTGCGCATCTCGTCCCAGGAGGAGATCGTGCCAGGAGCCAGTTCAGGAGCCAAGTGCAGGCGCCGTCTGTGAGTGCCATGGGAAACCAGTTCGCCATGACCTTTTCGTCCCTGTTGGCGGCTTCGATCCCCAACTTGTAAAGCTACAGGAACTCTGCGGGGTCTGTAGTGCCGTCGTAGTGAGAAGGCAGTTCAGGCTTGTACTTGCCTGGCCAGGAGACACTGCGTAGCTCGGGGGTGAAGGCGCGGCAGCCTGCGGTGGCCACCGGAGCCCTCTGCTGATGTTGGGCTTGCTCCTGGGGATTCCCGCGCACCGCTGCCTAGAGAAGCGCCGGGTCTTGACGTGGTGGTGCAGGAATTCGGTCATGGCGCACCGGTGCCGGGAGCACGCGAGCACCGTCTTGGGGACGAGGGATTTCTTGGCTACTCCTCTTTGGTCGCGCGGGCGCCGGATGCGGTGGATCTCGCCCTGGGACCGCGCGCCTTGGATCTAGGGCGCCTTCTTGGGGAGGAGGCGGCGGAGGCACCTCCTGGTCTGTGCCTCCTGCGCAAGACGGATGGCGAGGCAGCGAGAGAGGCGGCATAGGAGAGCCCCCTGCAGTGCTGACGAGCTTGGTGATGCGGGCGAGCCAGTCCTCGTAGAGGTCATCGACGGGGCGGTAGTGCAGGAGCTCACGCGCCAGGAGCAACGCGGCGTGCGCGTCCGTGGGGGCGCAACAAACGTGGGATGACGAACCGGCTGGAGTCAGCGACGGGGTGGTGGTGCGGCCTTCCCACCGCACTGAAGGATGCAAAGACGAGGCCTGCTGCTCGTTCTCTGCCGGGCCGGTGGCGGCGTTGGCGGCAGGCGATGGGGAACGACGGGGACACCTGCCGACGGGAGCCGTCTGGGCGACGCGGGTGGCGAGAGCAGCCTGGCGCTCGGTGCGAGCTCGACGACCGTCAGCCATGGACACGACGGAAGATCGAACACGAAACAGTGGAAGAAAGATTCCGGCGCACCACTACCTGGCGCGCCAAATGTCGGATGTTGGGTTCCGGCAGACCCATAAGGTTCAAACTCTGGGGTGCGCACAAAGATCTCTCCCTTACCGATCTACGTCCGATCGTCTCGTGAGATCTAAGCTGGAAATGATGAACAACACGGGAGACACAAGATTTATACTGGTTCGGGCCACCGTTGTGGTGTAATACCCTACTCCAGTGTATGGTGTAGTGGATTGCCTCAGGGGGCTGCTGATGAACAGTACAAGGGAAGAACAGCCTCACGAGAGATGCTCTTGAGCTGGTGCGATGAACTGCTTGGGTGAGCTCGATCGCCCCTCTCTCTCTGTCTTTCCTCTATCCTTATCCGATCATCCCCTCCTTTACTCTGTGGTGGCTTGCTCTATTTATAGAGGCCCTGGGCCTCTTCCCAAATATTGAGCGGGAAGGGCGCCAACAATGGCCATTTTGAAGGGGAACATCTAGTACATGTTCTCCTGACTAAAGTTGGTCTTCGGCTGTCAAAAGCACCGGTGATGACGCTGTCTTGGGCTCCATGATGACCTCCATCCTGCCACTCCGCCGGTCTTGGTCTCGTTACACTGAAATGGCAACCTTTGCCTGATGCCTTGGTACTCCGCGTCTGTGCTTGCCCCCTTTGCACCAAAGAGGAAACAAAGACACTGCGCAGGCCGGCGCCCGCCTAGTGCCCGCCTGGTCTTGATCGTCATGGCTTGCGTCATGAGCACCTTGCGAGGTGCCCTGCCTTGATCTCTCCACCTCCTCGCGAGCCTGCCTGGCGAGGCCGCTCCTGAGGAAGCCTTGCGTCGTCCGCCCTGAGAGTCTTGGCCCCTCGCGAGGGTCTTGAGTCTTATGCTGATGAAGATGGGCTGTACTGGGCCACCACTTGAGCCACGTCGCAGGCCGCAGGCAGGCAAGTCTGGGGACCCCCGTTCCCAGAACACCGACAATTTTGCTTTATTTACTGCAAAGTGCTTGCTAGCGAGAGAGAAGGTGGGTTCACTTAGCGCCCCAGACTTTGCTGTTTTGCATCGCGCACTTTATGGCGACAACACTTTTAGCTTGGGAGCTATTGTGGCACGTCGCCTTCACCTTAATAGATTCAAGGGTAAAATACATGGGGGCATTTATGCTACTCGTTTGGCGACTCACTTCAATGTGTAGATACATGATACGTCTCCAACTTATCTATAATTTTTGATTGTTTCATGCTATTATATTACCCATTTTGGATGTTTATGGGCTTTACTTTACACTTTTATATCATTTTTGGGACTAACCTACTAACTGGAGGCCCAGCCCGAATTGCTGTTTTTTTGCCTATTTCAGTGTTTCGAAGAAAAGAAATATCAAACGGAGTCCAAACGGAATTACTTTAGTTATGGTGGATAATCTCGAGGACAAAACACCTTTGTACGTCCAGGAGTCAAACTTCAGGAGGATTCTGAAATCTCATTTGTAGACATTGCTCAAATATCAGAATGAATATTGGAGGAAAAGATGTACGATTAGGTATTTCAGGTTTGCTGATGAGAACACCAAGCTCTTTCAATCTCTGGCCACGGAGAGATATAGACATAATGTTATTGCCATGCTTAGAGATGATGTTGTGGAAATCCATGACCATGTTGGAAAGGAGGGGTGCTTTTCAAAACCTATAAAGAATGTTTGGGTTCTTCTAAACCCACCAGCATGCGTTTTGATCTTTCTAGGATCATTCGCCGGATTGAACGGTTGGATCAACTGTCAGCACCATTTTCTAATGAAGAGATCGATGCTGTAATTAAGGAAATGCCAAATGACAGAGCTCCGGGCCCTGATCATCAAGTCAGATTTTTAATGGTTGTTTTCTTAAGAGTTGCTGGCAGATCATCAAGTCAGATTTTTATGAGCTGTGCCATGCTTTTCATGCTGGAGGGCTAGATATCACCAGCATTAGTGAGGGCTACATCACCTTGATCCCCAAGATCTCTTCTCCCAAAACTGCAAATGATTATAGAACAATTACTTTACTGAATTGTTGTCTGAAAATCATTACAAAGATCTTGGCTAACCGGCTACAGAAAGTCATCCTCAAAATCATCCACAAAAACTAGTACGGTTTCATTAAGGGGAGCACTATTCAGGACTGCCTGGCGTGGTCGTTTGAATATATCCATCAATGCCATACCTCGGCGCGGGAGATAATCTTACTCAAGCTAGACTTTGCTAAGGCGTTTGACACGATTGAGCACGCCCCCATGTTGGAGATCATGAAGCACATGGGTTTTGATGACAAATGGCTCGGTTGGATGGAAACGATCTTTGGCTCGGGGTTTCCTCTGTTCTCCTTAATGGAGCTCCTGGTCGAAAATTTAAATGCAAATGTGGTGTGCAACAGGGTGATCCTCTTTCGCCGCTGATTTTTGTCCTTGCAGCCGACCTCCTCCAAGCTGCAATTAATGATGCTTTTGCTCGTGTACTTGTTGAGATCCTCTCCCTCGTGACAGTGCGGGTGACTTTCCTGTTGTCCAATACACGGATGACATGATCTTGGTGATGCAGGCTTGTCCTCAACAGGCTGTCCATATGAAATCAATCTTGGACTATGCTGCTTCGGTTGGGCTGAAGATCAATTTCCATAAATCAACTCTTATACCCATTAACATTGATCACCAGCGTGCTTGTGAATTGGCAGGGGTGTTTAGCTGTTCTGTTGGTTCCCTGCCGTTCACCTACCTTGGCCTTCCCATGTGGA
Source organism: Aegilops speltoides (assembly GCA_021437245.1). Lineage (NCBI taxonomy): Eukaryota > Viridiplantae > Streptophyta > Magnoliopsida > Poales > Poaceae > Aegilops > Aegilops speltoides. Next base: position 350,782,700 of record CM038142.1, on the reverse strand, counting down.
CGACAAGGCCAAGCATTCTTGATATCATGCTGTTGGTGCACGCGATTGAGAGGAAGACGTCCACTGCCCTGTCCCTGATGTCGTCCAGGGCCAAACTGACTTTGGTCAATTTGGTTGTGACATCGATGTTGATATATGCAATGTGTACAATCAAACTACATCCCAAAGTGATCGAACATTTGGACAAACTGCGCAGATATTGCCTCTGGGTAAAAAATTCTGACGATGGGGTCAAAAACAACTCCCTTGCAGCCTGGGAGCCTGTATGTCAACCAATACGTTGTGGAGGCCTTGGTGTTATTGATATCAAAACACAGAATGTTGCCCTCCTTCTAAAACATCTGTTCAAATTCTACAATCGTGACGATGTACCCTGGGTTGAGCTGGTTTGGGATGCGTACTATAGAAACAAGATACAACATGGAGCTGACGCGGTGGGCTCTTTTTGGTGGAAGGACATGATGCAGCTCCGTGGGGTCTTTCGGGGGATCACCAAAGTCGTCCCGGGGGATGGTTCTAGCTCTCTGTTTTGTAAAGATGTCTGGTTTAATGGTAGTGACTCTACGCTGATGGACATGTATCCACGAGCCTTCTCTTGTTGCTTGAATGAGGATGATTCCATTGCTAAGGTACTCACTGCAACTGACCCAACCATGATCTTTAGCTTACCTCTTTCGATCTAGGCCAGGGAGGAGATTAGAGGGATCCAGCAAGGGTCGATGCATGTTCGAGTGGCCGATGACCGTTGTGACATTTGGGAATGCATGCTCGGGCGTTTCTCGGCCAAGAAATACTATAACCACTGTTACAAGCAGATCGTGGTGGATGATGCATTTGGTTGGCTTTGGAAGACCAAGAGCCCGGTCAAGTTCAAACTATTCGGGTGGCTGCTTCTTGTTGATCGTCTGAATACCAGAAACATGCTAAAACGTAGGCACTTTGCCGTCGCCGGGGACAACTACACATGCATGTTCTCCCAAAACCCTCCTGAGGAAACTGTGGAACACTTATTCTTTACGTGCCCCTTCAGTCAACAGTGCTGGAGTAGAGTTGGACTGTCATGGCCGGTGGGAGTCAACAGATTAGCTTTGGTGCATGGGGGTAGAGATAGATGGAGGCAGCCCCTCTTCATGGATATATTTTTACTGCTGCTTGGAGTTTATTGAAAGTGCAACTATCCCTAGGTGGTTTTGGTAATTCATAACAACATATAGCTCATTGAGCTAATGCTATTCCAAGACAAATATTTCAGGAAAGCTCAATGAATGGCATGGCATGGATGATGAAAGTGGATCCCTCAAAATATTAAGGATAAAGGATTGGCTCAAGCTCAAAAGCTCAAGACTCTACATTTTACATTTTAGTGATCCAAGATCACATTGAGTCTATAGGAAAAGCCAATACTATCAAGGAGGGATGAGGTGTTGCTTAATGAGCCTCTTGCTTCAAGTGCTTAGTGATATGCTCCAAAAACCATCAACTACTTTCTCACATCCACATATGACCTAAACCCAAAGTCAAAATCGGTCCTACCTATTCTTTCTATCCGGCGCCACCGAGTTCAAATGTCATAGCTACTGCCACAAACCCTAGGCAAATCGGTCTCACCGATAGGGATCTCGGTCTCATCGAGATGGGATTGTAATCTCTCTGTTTCCCTTCGTAACGTTTCGGTCTAACCGAAGTGAGCAATCGGTCCCACCGAGATAGCAACGCAAACTCTCTATTTCCCTTTCGTAACATTTCGGTCTCACCGAAAAGAGCGAATCGGTCCCACCGAATTTACCTGACCAACTCTCTGGTTGGCTAATTACCAAAATCGGTCTCACTGAGTTTGTGTAATCGGTCTCACCGAGATTACGTTATGCCCTAACCCTAACCATATCGGTCCCACCGAGTTGCATGTCGGTCCCACCAAAATCACTAACGGTCACTAGGTTTACTCAATCGGTCCAACCGAGTTTGTTGATTCGGTCCCACCGAGATTGGTAAATTGTGTGTAACGGTTAGATTTTGTGTGGAGGCTATATATACCCCTCCACCTAATCTTCATTCATGGAGAGAGCTATCAGAACAAACCTACACTTCCAACTTACCAGTTCTGAGAGAGAACCACCTACTCATGTGTTGAGGCCAAGATATTCCATTCCTACCATATGAATCTTGATCTCTAGCCTTCCCCAAGTTGCTTTCCACTCAAATCTTCTTTCCACCAGATCCAAATCCTATGAGAGAGAGTTGAGTGTTGGGGAGACTATCATTTGAAGCACAAGAGCAAGGAGTTCATCATCAACGCACCATTTGTTACTTCTTGGAGAGTGGTGTCTCCTAGATTGGCTAGGTGTCACTTGGGAGCCTCCGACAAGATTGTGGAGTTGAACCAAGGAGTTTGTAAGGGCAAGGAGATCGCCTACTTCGTGAAGATCTACCGCTAGTGAGGCAAGTCCTTCGTGGGCGACGGCCATGGTGGGATAGGCAAGGTTGCTTCTTCGTGGACCCTTCATGGGTGGAGCCCTCCGTGGACTCACGCAACTGTTACCCTTCGTGGGTTGAAGTCTCCATCAACGTGGATGTATGATAGCACCACCTATCGGAACCACGACAAAAACATCCGTGTCTCCAATTGCGTTTAAATCCTCCAAACCCTTCCCTTTACATTCTTGCAAGTTGCATGCTTTAAATTCCGCTGCTCATATACTCTTTGCATGCTTGCTTGAATTGTGTGAAGATTGCTTGACTTGTGCAAAGATAGCTAAAATCTACCAAAGTCTAAAATTGGGAAAAGGTTAAGTTTTTAATTGGTCAAGTAGTCTAATCACCCCCCCCCTCTAGACATACTTCAAGGTCCTACAAGTGGTATCAGAGCTTTGGTCTCCATTTGCTTTGATTTCCATAGCTTTTGGTGGTCATAGCCTTGGTTTCACAACCTAGGAGAGTATGGCGTCTAGCGAGGGAAATTATCACCATAGAGGTCCTTACTTTGATGGCACTAATTTTGCTAGTTGGAAGCATAAGATGAAAATGCATATTCTCGAACATAACCCCGCCGTTTGGGCCATTGTATGTATTGGCTTGCAAGGTGAATTCTTTGATGGGAGATAACCGAACCGTGAAGCTAGCGCGGATGAATTGAAGATGCTGCAATACAACGCTCAAGCTTGTGATATCCTCTTCAACGGCTTGTGCCCCAAAGAATTCAACAAACTCAGTCGTCTTGAGAATGCAAAGGAAATTTGGGATACTTTGATTGATATGCATGAAGGTACCGACTCCGTCAAGGAATCCAAGTTGGATGTGCTCCAAAGTCAGCTTGACAAGTTCAAAATGAAGGATGGTGAAGGTGTCGCTGAAATGTACTCTAGGTATGCTCTTATCACAAATGAGATTGCCGGCTTAGGAAGTGAAGAGATGACCAATAGATTCATCATCAAGAAGATCCTAAGAGCATTGGATGGAAAATATGATACCGTGTGCACATTGATCCAAATGATGCCAAATTACAATGATCTCAAGCCAACGGAAGTCACTGGAAGAATTTTTGCTCATGAGATATCACTCAAGGATAAGGAGGAACTTCACAACAAGTCAAGTGGTGCTTACAAAGCCTCATGTGAAGCCCCCACATCATCAAGTGAGAAACAAACCTTCAATTAAGAATTGAGCTTAATAGTGAAGAACTTCAACAAATTCTACAAGAGTAGAAGCAAAGAAAGAAGCTCTAAGTCAAGGTCCTACAATGACAAAAGATCTTCTAGTGGAGAGCGCAATTGCTACAATTGTGGGAGACCCGGACACTATTCCAATGAGTGTACGGCACCCTACAAAAGAAGAGAAGATTCTCCAAAAAGAAGAAGTAGAAGAGAAGAATCACCACCAAGAGAGAGAAGGAGTAGAGATGATCGTTATGAACGAAGACCCTCACGGAGAAGCAAGGATTCGGAAAGGAAGGACAAGTCATCAAAGAGCTACACAAAACGAAGACATCAAGCTCATGTTGGTGAATGGGTATCCGGCTCCGACTCCGACAATCACACCGAGAGAAGCTATCACTCGACTCGAATATACTCAAGATGAAGGTGTTGCGGTCTAGCACTTGTGTCAACCAACTCCTCGACATATTTGATTCACCAAATGAAGGAATTGGAAGATGCTTCATGGCCAAAGGTCCTAAGGTAACACACCCGAGTATGTTGATTTTAATAGTGATGAAGATGACTTGTTAGGTGATGATGATTTACTTATTGACAACTCTAGTAATGAATACTATGATGAAACGTCAATTAATCATGCTAATCAAGATAAAACGAATGACAATGATAAGGAGAAGATTGAGCTTCTAACTAAAGAACTAAACACTCTTAAGTTAGCTCATGAAACTTTCTTCAAAGATCATCGAGAACTTTTAAGGGCTCATGAGAAGTTACACTTTGAAAAACTCAATCTTGAGCAAGAGCATGAGTTCTTAAAGGCAATCAATGATGATCTCCGTAAGAAAAGTTCGTCTTACATTGCCAAGCGTTTACTCTTATCTACTTACATGCCTCAAGTCAAGTCTAGTAACAAGAACAAGAAAGATTCTTCCTCTAGTAGTAACAATAATAATGCCAAATTCAATACTGTTGCTTCTAGTAGTTCTCTTGATTCCACTAATGCTTCGCTTAGCCAAGTTACACTTGAGCAAGAAAATATCTTATTGAAGGGAATTATAGAGAAAGGTGTATACAAGAGCCTTCCCGGAAGTAAGCAATTCGAGGAAATTGTACGCAAGCAAGGAAGGCACCGGAAGAATCAAGGTGTTGGTTTTGAATGAAAGTTCAATGCCAATGGAGTTGAGTGGGAAGAAGATCAATACCCCAAGATGAAGTTTGTTCCTCAACAAGAGAAGTATGATCCTACTTCCTTCAAGGGAACACAAGCACAAGATGATCTTCCACCACAAGACCACAAGAACAAAGGCAAGGACAAGCTTCAAGAGGAGATTGATGCATTTGAAGAAGCACCTAAGGCCTTGGTCAAGTGGGTTCCCAAGACTACGTCAAGTTCTACTTCATCAAGTACAACTACAACTCCAAGGATTCCCATCAAGATGATGTGGATCCCGAAGAAGAAGAACTAGAGAGTTCTTGAGGGTGACTCCGCCAACATTCTTCACTCATATCATTATGGCAAGGACAAGTGCAATCAACTTTCATATCTTGCACTAGTTCAAGGAGTCACAAACCCTCGTGTTGGTAAGGCAAGGGACAAGGTAACCTAATGTTTTCATGGACATCATTTGTGTGTGCATCACTCTATGTCTATGGATATTCTTGTTTGTTCCTTGTGGGACTAACCCATGTAGGTATTGAAAGTGCAACTCACTCCAAAGGATTGCTCCAAATGATCTACATCAACATTGAGCATCCACATATTCAACACCTACATGAAGTCATCATCGACAAAACCCAAGGTTAGTTCATCCCTCTAAGGGGGAATCTAACATCTAGGGGGAGCTTAACTCTAAGAATTAAGTCAAAGCAACTCTAATGATGTGAACACATCAATGCATTATGTAAAAGTGGTAACCCCACTTGAGCTTAAACGATGAGTATGACCTATGATCAAATGTTCTCATTTGACTCCTAAGTCAATATACTCATATATAGATGACCTAGTCATCGCCAACTGGTTGATAGATGCTAGAATTGGTTGTGCATGCTTTGCCACATATTTCATTTGCCATTTTATTGTGTGATCATGTTGGTTGCATATTTTACTCAATCGAGGACATCCACTTGTTGTTTTGATTGATTGGTTTCTTTTTATTTGGCCAAGTGGATGGACAAGAATGCCTAAGAACCTTCTCTAGCTATCTATGCTTTTCTCATCTCAAACTCTATTCATGCTACATCACAAAATTTGACCAAGTCAGATTCGAACCACTCTGTGTGAGGAGCACTCGGAGTCCCCGATTCGTCATAGACTTAAACTTCCAAAACTTCTTTGTGCTTTTCGGTCTGACCGATTCTTCCATTTCGGTCATACCGAGATCACAAAGTCGATCTAGGTTTTCAATCTTGGTGCAACCGATTTGAACTTTTCGGTCACACCGAGTTGCTATAACTGTCAACAGTTATGCATCTCGGTGCCACCGAGTCGTTCCACTCGGTCACACCGATAGTGTCGGGCTATATATTCACACGGGCAAAAATTTGGAAAACTTTCTCCAAACCTCTTCACCCGCAAGATAGCTCGCTCTGCCTTCTAGGTCTCCGGATCGTCGACTTAAATGCCACCGCCTCCTCATTCTTGGTCTCCGCCATTAACAGGATTTCATCTCCTGTTGCCTCCGTGGCGAGTTCATCGCCGAACTAGGGTATGAACTCAATCACAAGCTATCCTCGTCGATTCTCAAAGACATTGTGTTCATTATGATTCTTGCCACGATTGAAACACCTCTATCCAATCAAAACAATCCTTAGAATAGATGCGATTTGAAAATTTAGGGTTAGGTTTCACGAAACCATCTCGGACCCACCGAGTTGAAAAACTCGGTCCCACCGATTCGCTAACGCCATTGCACTCAAGAACTCTCGGTCCGACCGAGAATTGCTAATCAGTGTGACCGATTTTAGAACTTTGTGAAACCCTAGCTGTCTCGGTGCCACCGAACTGTGACTCGGTCTGGCCGAGATCACTAGTTTAGGTTCCAAAACTGCTTCGGTATCACCGAGTTTGAAAATCGGTTGATCCGAAATGATTTCTGTGGAAAACTAAAACTAAGTTTTTGAATCATTCTTTTGCAAAAATCTCTGCATCTTGTGATGCTCATCCACTCTGTCTCATCTATAACTATTCACAGGGTCAGCAGTCAGTGTTTTCAACATGTCAGACCAAAGTGACAGCCAGAACAAGTCAGAAGAGCAGATTCACATGAGTGAGGGCACTAGTCCCTCTAGTTCCTCAGATGATGGCAGCAGAAGCACTCCCAACAATTTGCCCAAAGCTGCCACCAGGACAAGGAAGAAAAGAACCTCAAACTCTGAGGATGAGGATTATGTGGCAGTAGAGGATGAGGCCACTTCTAAAAAGAAAGTGCTCAGAAAGGAGTATGTCACAACTGCAACAATCAAGCCTGGCATGAAGATCAAGGTGCCTTCTAAGAGGACTCCCATGTCCAAAGCCAGAGCCTCCACACAAGCATCTTTGGAATCCCAACCCAAAGAGCTTGCTGCAGAAAGAAAGAAGAGGAAGGAAAGGGTCAAAAAGACCATGGCCAGAGTTGTTGGACAACCTTCCATGATGGAAGAGGAGGAGGAAGAAGAGGTTGTTGCACCAGCACCCAAGGCACAAAAGCTGATGGGTGATGCTATAAGGTCAGGGGCTGCAACATCAAAGCCCAAAGAAGCACCCAAAGATGCCTCCAAGCCCAAGAATGCATCAAAGAGGAATACCAGGAGTATACCAGCTACTGAGAAGAACAAGGCCCTAGTGCCTGAAGTTGCTGCTAAGGAAGATGATGAAGGACAAGTCCCGAGGAAGCTCAAACCCAAGATTCTAGACCACAATGATGCTCATCCCATGGTTGAGAACATGAAGATCAGGAGAGAGTCAGGGTTGAGGCATGGAGAGAGTCAGATCCATATGCCACCAGGAGAAGGACTACTGTTGATTATAGGTTCCGCACAAAGGAATAGCAGGATTTGTATGAGACAATCTTATTGGACAAGAAGCCTATAGTGTGTGATATGAGGTGGGTCGACTGGACCTACATGAAGGAGAATGAAGAACACTATCCTGGAGTGTATGACAGCTTTAGTGCGTGTGGAGTTGCAGACTTTGTTGGGAAGAAGCTCACAAACTGGAATTATGAGCTCATTATGCAGTTCTACTCCAGAGCACATTTCTATCCAGATGGCTGGATAGTTTGGATGTCTGAAGGTACGAGATACCAATCAACTATTGAGGAATGGGCCAATCTGATCAATGCCCCAAAGGAGAGTGAAGATGACTTGGACGTTTATGCCAAGAAAAAGATGGATCACAATTATATGTCACAAATGTACAAGGAGATCCCAGACAAAGCTCTTGAGACTTTCAAGTTTGGGTCAGTCCATTTTCTTCTATCAGGGTTGCCAACGATCAACTGGATCCTAAGGCACACTCTTTTGCCCAAGTCAGGTGACCACAACATGATCAGAGGGCATGCAATTAATTTGCTACACATATTTGATGTGCCACAGAAATTCAAGATCATGAGCCTCATGGTTGAGACTATCAAGAGGACAACAGCAGACCAAAAGAGAAGTTGTGGATATGCCCCACAAATTCAGGAGTTGATTAACTCAAAGATGGGCACAGGAAAATATCTGTTGGATAAGGGACACTTTGTTCTCTATCCAGACTTTAAGGACAATCAAGTTGTGATGAATGAGAATGAACTATCATCAGTACAAGCTCAAGAGAAGAAGAAGAAGGCAAAGAAAGAGAAGGCTGCCAAGATGCCAACTCAAGAGGAGGCATCTGAGTACTTTTTGAAGAACAAGCAGGACCAGCTTGGTTACTTGATAGCATCAACTCTGAGGATTGATAAGGGGTTGGCCATCCTAACTCAAAACCAGGAGAGCCTGAAAAGAATCATGGAACAAAAATTCTATGATTTAGATGTCAAAGTAACTGAGATTCGGTCAGTTGTGGAGCAGCTACAGGATGACATGCAGGAGAGGAAGGGCAGGACAACTACTGATGCATTTGCTAGAGTGCCTTGAGCTCAGAGATCACCTGCAGAGCCAGTAACAGACACCAGAGTCACTTCATCTGCACCAGCTACAGCTCCAGTGCAATCAGCTCCAGCACCAACTCCTTCAGCTCCATCCACATCAACTGAAGTCTTTGTCCAAGGAGCCATCTCTACACCACCAACTGAAGACCAAGCCTGAGAGACGATACAGTGCTATGCATTTTCTAGGAACTTTTTGGTAACTTGTTGCCAAAGGTGGAGAAAAATGTATAGATCATAGGCTTCGAGAGAGAGAGTTTGCTTTTGTTCTCTCTTGTCTGCTTGGTTGGACTTTGTCTGCTTTTGATTGCTTGAGATACTATGCATTATCTATGAGACATTGATGATCATGTGTTTGATCATAAGATACACTTATGCTTGTTAGATGATATTATCTTACTTATCCTTATATGATCATTCACTTTGCTTGGTGATGAGTGCATGTATTCAATCTTTATTATTTTGAGCACTCCACCAAGATGTATGTGACATGGAAGAGTAACCCATGAGCCTAATTCCTTGTGCATTTGTAGTCCAAAGCAAATCTTAAACTATGCACAAATTTAGGGGGAGCTCTTGCTCATCACATACTTCTCAAAGCGAAGATGTTTTTCAATCTTATTATCATTTGTCGAAGCTTTGATCTATATGTTGTCATCAATTACAAAAAAGGGGGAGATTGAAAGTGCAACTATCCCTAGGTGGTTTTGGTAATTCATAACAACATATAGCTCATTGAGCTAATGCTATTCCAAGACAAATAATTCAGGAAAGCTCAATGAATGGCATGGCATGGATGATGAAAGTGGATCCCTCAAAATATTAAGGACAAAGGATTGGCTCAAGCTCAAAAGCTCAAGACTCTACATTTTACATTTTAGTGATCCAAGATCACATTGAGTCTATAGGAAAAGCCAATACTATCAAGGAGGGATGAGGTGTTGCTTAATGAGCCTCTTGCTTCAAGTGCTTAGTGATATGCTCCAAAACCCTCAACTACTTTCTCACATCCACATATGACCTAAACCCAAAGTCAAAATCGGTCCTACCGATTCTTTCTATCCGCGCCACCGAAGTTCAAATGTCATAGCCATCGCCACAAACCCTAGGCAAATCGGTCTCACCGATAGGGATCTCGGTCTCACCGAGATGGGATTGTAATCTCTCTGTTTCTCTTCGTAACATTTCGGTCTAACCGAAGTGAGCGATCGGTCCCACCGAGATTGCAATGTAAACTCTCTGTTTCCCTTTCGTAACATTTCGGTCTCACCGAAAAGAGTGAATCGGTCCCACCGAGTTTACCTAACCAACTCTCTGGTTAGCTAATTACCAAAATTGGTCTCACCGAGTTTGTATAATCGGTCTCACCGAGATTACGTTATGCCCTAACCCTAACCATATCGGTCCCACCGAGTTGCATGTCGGTCCCACCGAAATCACTAACGGTCACTAGGTTTACTGAATCGGTCCGACCGAGTTTGTTGATTCGGTCCCACCAAGATTGGTAAATTGTGTGTAACGGTTATATTTTGCGTGGAGGCTATATATACCCCTCCACCTCCTCTTCATTCGTGGAGAGAGCTATCAGAACAAACCTACACTTCCAACTTACCAGTTCTGAGAGAGAACCACCTACTCATGTGTTGAGGCCAAGATATTCCATTCCTACCATATAAATCTTGATCTCTAGCCTTCCCCAAGTTGCTTTCCACTCAAATCTTCTTTCCACCAGATCCAAATCCTATGAGAGAGAGTTGAGTGTTGGGGAGACTATCATTTGAAGCACAAGAGCAAGGAGTTCATCATCAATGCACCATTTGTTACTTCTTGGAGAGTGGTGTCTCCTAGATTGGCTAGGTGTCACTTGGGAGCCTCCGACAAGATTGTGGAGTTGAACCAAGGAGTTTGTAAGGGCAAGGAGATCGCCTACTTCGTGAAGATCTACCGCTAGTGAGGCAAGTCCTTCGTGGGCGACGGCCATGGTGTGATAGACAAGGTTGCTTCTTCGTGGACCCTTCATGGGTGGAGCCCTCCGTGGACTCACAAGAACTGCTACCCTTCGTGGGTTGAAGTCTCCATCAACGTGGATGTACGATAGCACCACCTATCGGAACCACGACAAAAACATTTGTGTCTCCAATTGCATTTGAATCCTCCAAACCCTTCCCTTTACATTCTTGCAAGTTGCATGCTTTAAATTCCGCTGCTCATATACTCTTTGCATGCTTGCTTGAATTGTGTGAAGATTGCTTGACTTGTGCAAACATAGCTAAAATCTGCCAAAGTCTAAAATTGGGAAAAGGTTAAGTTTTTAGTTGGTCAAGTAGTCTAATCACCCCCCCTCTAGACATACTTCAACGTCCTACAAGTGGTATCAGAGCTTTGGTCTCCATTTGCTTTGATTTCCATAGCTTTTGGTGGTCATAGCCTTGGTTTCACAACCTAGGAGAGTATGGCGTCTAGCGATGGAAATTATCACCATAGAGGTCCTTACTTTGATGGCACTAATTTTGCTAGTTGGAAGCATAAGATGAAAATGCATATTCTCGGACATAACCCTGCCGTTTGGGCCATTGTATGTATTGGCTTGCAAGGTGAATTCTTTGATGGGAGATAACCGAACCGTGAAGCTAGCGCGGATGAATTGAAGATGCTGCAATACAATGCTCAAGCTTCTGATATCCTCTTCAACGGCTTGTGCCCCAAAGAATTCAACAAAATCAGTCGTCTTGAGAATGCAAAGGAAATTTGGGATACTTTGATTGATATGCATGAAGGTACCGACTCCGTCAAGGAATCCAAGTTGGATGTGCTCCAAAGTCAGCTTGACAAGTTCAAAATGAAGGATGGTGAAGGTGTCGCTGAAATGTACTGTAGGCTTGCTCTTATCACAAATGAGATTGCCGGCTTAGGAAGTGAAGATATGACCAACAGATTCATCATCAAGAATATCCTAAGATCATTGGATGGAAAATATGATACCGTGTGCACATTGATCCAAATGATGCCAAATTACAAAGATCTCAAGCCAACGGAAGTCATTGGAAGAATTGTTGCTCATGAGATGTCACTCAAGGATAAGGAGGAACTTCACAACAAGTCAAGTGGTGCTTACAAAGCCTTATGTGAAGCCCCCACATCATCAAGTGAGAAACAAACCTTCAATAAAGAATTGAGCTTAATGGTGAAGAACTTCAACAAATTCTACAAGAGTAGAAGCAAAGAAAGAAGCTCTAAGTCAAGGTCCTACAATGACAAAAGATCTTCTAGTCGAGAGCGCAATTGCTACAATTGTGGGAGACCCGACACTATTCCAATGAGTGTACGACACCCTACAAAAGAAGAGAAGATTCTCCAAAAAGAAGAAGTAGAAGAGAAGAATCACCACCAAGAGAGAGAAGGAGTAGAGATGATTGTTATGAACGAAGACCCTCACAGAGAAGCAAGGATTCGGAAAGGAAGGACAAGTCATCAAAGAGCTACACAAAACGAAGACATCAAGCTCATGTTGGTGAATGGGTATCCGGCTCCGACTCTGACAATCACTCCGAGAGAAGCTATCACTCCGACTCCGAATATACTCAAGATGAAGGTGTTGCCAGTCTAGCACTTGCGTCAACCAACTCCTACAACATATTTGATTCACCAAATGAAAGAATTGGAAGATGCTTCATGGCCAAAGGTCCTAAGGTAACACACCCCAAGTATGTTGATTTTAATTGTGATGAAGATGACTTGTTAGGTGATGATGATTTACTTATTGACAACTCTAGTAATGAATACTATGATGAAACGTCAATTAATCATGCTAATCAAGATAAAATGAATGACAATGATAAGGACAAGATTGAGCTTCTAACTAAAGAACTAAACACTCTTAAGTTAGCTTATGAAACTATCTTCGAAGATCGTTGAGAACTTTTAAGGGCTCATGAGAAGTTACGCTTTGAAAAACTCAATCTTGAGCAAGAGCATGAGTTCTTAAAAGCAATCAATGATGATCTCCGTAAGAAAAAAGTTCGTCTTACATTGCCAAGCATTTACTCTTATCTACTTACATGCCTCAAGTCAAGTCTAGTAACAAGAACAGGAAAGATTCTTCCTCTAGTAGTAACAATAATAATGCCAAATCCAATATTGTTGCTTCTAGTAGTTCTCTTGATTCGACTAATGATTCTCTTAGCCAAGTTACACTTGAGCAAGAAAATAGCTTATTGAAGGGAATTATAGAGAAAGGTGTATACAAGAGCCTTCCCGAAAGTAAGCAATTCGAGGAAATTGTACGCAAGCAAGGAAGGCACCGGAAGAATCAAGGTGTTGGTTTTAACGAAGGTTCAATGCCAATGGAGTTGAGTGGGAAGAAGATCAATACCCCAAGACGAAGTTTGTTCCTCAACAAGAGAAGTATGATCCTACTTCCTTCAAGGGAACACAAGCACAAGATGATCTTCCACCACAAGACCACAAGAACAAAGGCAAGGACAAGCTTCAAGAGGAGATTGATGCATTTGAAGAAGCACCTAAGGCCTTGGTCAAGTGGGTTCCCAAGACTACGTCAAGTTCTACTTCATCAAGTACAACTACAACTCCAAAGATTCCCATCAAGATGATGTGGATCCCGAAGAAGAAGAACTGGAGAGTTCTTGAGGGTGACTCCGCCAACATTCTTCACTCATATCATTATGGCAAGGACAAGTGCAATCAACTTTCATATCTTGCACTAGTTCAAGGAGTCACAAAACCTCATGTTGGTAAGGCAAGGGACAAGGTAACCTAATGTTTTCATGGACATCATTTGTGTGTGCATCACTCTATGTCTATGGATATTCTTGTTTGTTCCTTTTGGGACTAACCCATGTAGGTATTGAAAGTGCAACTCACTCCAAAGGATTGCTCCAAATGATCTACATCAACATAGAGCATCCACATCTTCAACACCTACATGAAGTCATCATCGACAAAACCCAAGGTTAGTTCATCCCTCTAAGGGGGGATCTCACATCTAGGGGGAGCTGAACTCTAAGAATTGAGTCAAAGCAACTCTAATGATGTGAACACATCAATGCATTATGTGAAAGTGGTAACCCCACTTGAGCTTAAACGATGAGTATGACCTATGATCAAATATTCTCTTTGACTCCTAAGTCAATATACTCATATATAGATGACCTAGTCATCGCCAATTGGTTGATAGATGCTAGAATTGGTTGTGCATGCTTTGCCACATATTTCATTTGCCATTTTATTGTGTGAGCATGTTGGTTGCATATTTTACTCAATCGAGGACATCCACTTGTTGTTTTGATTGATTGGTTTCTTTTTCTTTGGCCAAGTGGATGGACAAGAATGCCTAAGAACCTTCTCTAGCTATCTATGCTTTTCTCGTCTCAAACTCTATTCATGCTAGATCACAAAATTTGATCAAGTCAGATTCGAACCACTCTGTGTGAGGAGCACTCGGAGTCCCCGATTCGTCATAGACTTAAACTTCCAAAACTTCTTTGTGCTTTTCGGTCTGACCGATTCTTCCATTTCGGTCATACCGAGATCACTAAGTCGATCTAGGTTTTCAATCTAGGTGCTACCGATTTGAACTTTTTGGTCACACCGAGTTGTCAGAATCACAACAGCTATGCATCTCGGTGCCACCGAGTCGTTCCACTCGGTCACACCGATGATGTCGGGCTATATATTCACATGGGCAAAAATTAGGAAAACTTTCTCCAAACCTCTTCGCCACAAGATAGCTCGCTCTGCCTTCTAGGTCTCCGGATCATCGACTTCGCCGCCACCGCCTCCCCATCGCTGGTCTCCGCCCGTCAGCGGATTTTATCTCTGCCGTTGCCGCCAAGCGAAGTTCATCGCCGAACTAGGGTATGAACTCAATCACAGTGCTATCCTCGTCGATTCTCAGACATTGTGTTCATTATGATTCTTGCCACGATTGAAACACCTCTATCCAGTCAAAACAATCCTTAGAATAGATGCGATTTGAAAATTTAGGGTTCGGTTTCCGCCGAAACCATCTCGGACCCACCGAGTTGAAAAACTCGGTCCCACCGATTCGGCTAATGCCATTGCACCAGTAACTCTCGGTCTGACCGAGAATTGCTAATCGGTGTGACCGGTTTTAGAACTTTGTGAAACCCTAGAAGTCTCGGTGCCACCGAACTGTGACTCGGTCTGACCGAGATCACTAATTTAGGTTCCAAAACTGCTTCGGTATCACTGAGTTTGAAAATCGGTTGATCCAAAATGCTTTCTGTGGAAAACTAAAACTAAGTTTTTGAATCATTCTTTTGCAAAAATCTCTGCATTTTGTGATGCTCATCCACTCTATCTCATCTATAACTATTCACAGGGTCAGCAGTCAGTGTTTTCAACATGTCAGACCAAAGAGACAGCCAGAACAAGTCAGAAGAGCAGATTCACATGAGTAAGGGCACTAGTCCCTCTAGTTCCTCAGATGATGGCAGCAGAAGCACTCCCAGCAATTTGCCCAAAGCTGCCACCAGGACAAGGAAGAAAAGAACCTCAAACTCTGAGGATGAGGATTATGTGGCAGTAAGGATGAGGCCACTTCTAAAAAGAAAGTGCTCAGAAAGGAGTATGGCACAACTGCAACAATCAAGCCTGGCATGAAGATCAAGGTGCCTGCTAAGAGGACTCCCATGTCCAAAGCCAGAGCCTCCACTCAGGCATCTTTGGAATCCCAACCTAAAGAGCCTGCTGCAGAAAGAAAGAAGAGGAAGGAAAGGGTCAAAAAGACCATGGCCAGAGTTGTTGGACAACCTTCCATGATGGAAGAGGAGGAGGAAGAAGAGGTTGCTGCACCAGCACCCAAGGCACAAAAGCTGATGGGTGATGCTATAAGGTCAGGGGCTGCAACATCAAAGCCCAAAGAAGCACCCAAAGCTGCCTCCAAGCCCAAGAATGCACCAAAGAGGAATACCAGGAGTATACCAGCTGCTGAGAAGAACAAGGCCCCAGTGCCTGAAGTTGCTGCTGAGAAAGATGATGAAGGACAAGTCCTGAGGAAGCTCAAACCCAAGATTCCAGACCACAGTGATGCTCATCCTGTGGCTGAAAACATGAAGATCAGGAGACTCAGGGTTGAGGCTATGGAGAGAGTCACATCGATATGCCACCAGGAGAAGGACTGTTGTTGATTACAGGTTCCACACAAAGGAACAACAGGATTTCTATGAGACAATCTTGTTGGACAAGAAGCCTATAGTGTGTGATATGAGGTGGGTCGACTGGACCTACATGAAGGAGAATGAAGAACACTATCCTGGAGTGTATGACAGCTTCAGTGCGTGTGGAGTTGCAGACTTTGTTGGGCAGAAGCTCACAAACTAGAATGATGAGCTCATTATGCAATTCTACTCCACAACACATTTCTATCCAGATGGCAGGATAGTTTGGATGTCTGAAGGTACGAGATACCAATCAACTATTGAGGAATGGGCCAATCTGATCAATGCCCCAAAGGAGAGTGAAGATGACTTGGACATTTATGCCAAGAAAAAGATGGATCACAATTCTATGTCACATATGTACAAGTAGATCCCAGACAAAGCTCTTGAGACTTTCAAGTTTGGGTCAGTCCATTTTCTTCTGTCAGGGTTGCCAATGATCAACTGGATCCTAAGGCACACTCTTTTGCCCAAGTCAGTTGACCACAACATGATCAGAGGGCATGCAATTAATTTCACATATTTGATGTGCCACTGAAATTCAAGGTCATGAGCCTCATGGTTGAGACTATCAAGAGGACAGCAGCAGACCAAAAGAGAAGTTGTGGATATGCCCCACAAATTCAGGAGTTGATTAACTCAAAGATGGGCACAGGAAAATATCTGTTGGATAAGGGACACTTTGTTCTCTATCCAGACTTTGAGGACAATCTAGTTGTGATGAATGAGAATGAACTATCATCAGTACAAGCTCAAGAGAAGAAGGAGAAAGCAAAGAAAGAGAAGGCTGCCAAGATGCCAACTCAAGAGGAGGCATCTGAGTACTGTTTGAAGAACAAGCAGGACCAGCTTGGTTACTTGATAGCATCAACTCTGAGGATTGAGAAGGGGTTGGCCATCCTAACTCAAAACAAGGAGAGCCTGGAAAGAATCATGGAACAAATATTCTATGATTTAGATGTCAAAGTAACTGAGATTCAGTCAGTTGTGCAGCAGCTATAGGATGACATGCAGGAGAGGAAGGGCAGGACAACTACTGATGCATTTTCCAGAGTGCCTCGAGCTCAGAGATCAGCTGCAGAGCCAATGCACACACGAGTCACTTCATCTGCACCAGCTACTGCTCCAAAGGCAACCAGCTCCAAACCAACTCCTTCACTCCATCCACATCAATCAAGTCTTCATCCAAGGAGCCATCTCTACACCACCAACTGAAGACCAAGCCTGAGAGACGATATAGTACTATGCATTTTCTAGGAACTTTTTGGTAACTTGTTGCCAAAGGGGAAGAAAATGTATAGATCATAGGCTTCGAGAGAGAGAGTTTGCTTTTGTTCTCTCTTGTCTTCTTGGTTGGACTTTGTCTGCTTTTGATTGCTTGAGATACAATGCTATTATCTATGAGACATTGATGATCATGTGTTTGATCATAAGCTACACTTATGCTTGTTAGATGATATTATCTTACTTATCCTTATATGATCATTCATTTTGCTTGGTGATGAGTGCATGTATTCAATCTTTATTATTTTGAGCGCTCCACCAAGATGTATATGACATGGAAGAGTAACCCATGAGCCTAATTCCTTGTGCATTTGCAGTCCAAAGCAAATCTTAAACTATGCACAAATTTAGGGGGAGCACTTGCTTATCACATACTTCTCAAAGCGACGATGTTTTTCAATCTTATTATCATTTGTCGAAGCTTTGATCTATATGTTGTCATCAATTACCAAAAAGGGGGAGATTGAAAGTGCAACTATCCCTAGGTGGTTTTGGTAATTCATAACAACATATAGCTCATTGAGCTAATTCTATTCCAAGACAAATATTTCATGAAAGCTCAATGAATGGCATGGAATGGATGATGAAAGTGTATCCCTCAAAATATTAAGGACAAAGGATTGGCTCAAGCTCAAAAGCTCAAGACTCTACATTTTACATTTTAGTGATCCAAGATCACATTGAGTCTATAGGAAAAGCCAATACTATCAAGGAGGGATGAGGTGTTGCTTAATGAGCCTCTTGCTTCAAGTGCTTAGTGATATGCTCCAAAAACCCTCAACTACTTTCTCACATCCACATATGACCTAAATCCAAAGTCAAAATCGGTCCTACCGATTCTTTCTATCCGGCGCCACCGAGTTCAAATGTCATAGCCACTGCCACAAACCCTAGGCAAATCGGTCTCACCGATAGGGATCTCGGTCTCACCGAGATGGGATTGTAATCTCTCTGTTTCCCTTCGTAACGTTTCGGTCTAACCGAAGTGAGCGATCGGTCCCACCGAGATTGCAATGTAAACTCTCGTTTCCCTTTCGTAACATTTCGGTCTCACCGAAAAGAGCGAATCGGTCCAACCGAGTTTACCTGACCAACTCTCTGGTTAGCTAATTACCAAAATCGATCTCACCGAGTTTGTGTAATCGGTCTCACCGAGATTACGTTATGCCCTAACCCTAACCATATCGGCCCCACCGAGTTGCATGTCGGTCCCACCGAAATCACTAACGGTCACTAGGTTTACTGAATCGGTCCGAACGAGTTTGTTGATTCGGTCCCACCGAGATTGGTAAATTGTGTGTAACGGTTAGATTTTGTGTGGAGGCTATATATACCCCTCCACCTCCTCTTCATTCGTGGAGAGAGCTATGAGAACAAACCTACACTTCCAACTTACCAGTTCTAAGAGAGAACCACCTCCTCATGTGTTGAGGCCAAGATATTCCATTCCTACCATATGAATCTTGATCTCTAGCCTTCCCCAAGTTGCTTTCCACTCAAATCTTCTTTCCACCTGATCCAAATCCTATGAGAGAGAGTTGAGTGTTGGGGAGACTATCATTTGAAGCACAAGAGCAAGGAGTTCATCATCAATGCACCATTTGTTACTTCTTGGAGAGTGGTGTCTCCTAGATTGGCTAGGTGTCACTTGGGAGCCTCCGACAAGATTGTGGAGTTGAACCAAGGAGTTTGTAAGGGCAAGGAGATCGCCTACTTCGTGAAGATCTACCGCTAGTGAGGCAAGTCCTTTGTGGGCGACGACCATGGTGGGATAGACAAGGTTGCTTCTTCGTGGACCCTTCGTGGGTGGAGCCTCCGTGGACTCACAAGAACTGCTACCCTTCGTGGGTTGAAGTCTCCATCAACGTGGATGTACGATAGCACCACCTATCGGAACCACGACAAAAACATCCGTGTCTCCAATTGCGTTTGAATCCTCCAGACCCTTCCCTTTAAATTCTTGCAAGTTGCATGCTTTAAATTCCGCTGCTCATATACTCTTTGCATGCTTGCTTGAATTGTGTGAAGATTGCTTGACTTGTGCAAAAATAGCTAAAATCTGCCAAAGTCTAAAATTGGGAAAAGGTTAAGTTTTTAATTGGTCAAGTAGTCTAATCACCCCCCCTCTAGACATACTTCAAGGTCCTACATTTATGGATGGAGAGAAACAACCAACACTTCAGAGGGATTCAACATTCCTTCGGGGCATGATTGGCTAGGTTCAAACATCTCTTGGAGCTGGTGACCCATAACTGTAGAGGAACTTCATCCTTTCCTGTCTGATTACATTGTAAATTTGGGACACTAGTGTTGCTGCTAGCTTGTGTGGTCGGGGGGCCTTAAAACCCATTGTAACACATATGTAATTGTTTCCTTATGAGTAATACAAAAGTCAGTGGGAGCCTCTCCCACTGTCGTTCACCCTCAAAAACAAAAACCTTTTGTATCCGTGAGATCCCATCTTGGAACCTTCACCGGCGCTCTGCCAGAGGGGAAATCGACCATGGAGGGCCTCTACATCATCTCCAAGGCCTCTCCATGAGTTGTGAGTAGTTTACCACAGACCTTCGGGTCCATAGTTATTAGCTAGATGGCTTCTTCTCTCTCTTTGAATCTCAATACAAAGTTCTCCTCGATCTTCTTGGAGATCTATTCGATGTAACTCTTTTTGCGGTGTGTTTGTCAAGATCCGATGAATTGTGGTTTTATGATCAAGTTTATCTATGAGAAATAATTGAATCTTCTCTGAATTCTTTTATGTGTGATTGGTTATCTTTGCAAGTCTCTTCGAATTATCAGTTTGGTGTGGCCTACTAGATTGATCTTTCTTGCAATGGGAGAAGTGCTTAGCTTTAGGTTCAATCTTGCGGTGTCCTTTCCCAGTGAAAGCAGGGGCAACAAGGCACGTATTGTATTGTTGCCATCGAGTCTAATAATATGGGGTTTATATCATATTGCATGAGTTTATCCCTCTACATCATGTCATCTTTCTTAATGCATTACTCTGTTCTTATGAACTTAATACTCTAGATGCAGGCAGGAGTCGGTCGATGTGTGGAGTAATAGTAGTAGATGCAGAATCGTTTCGATCTACTTGTTGCGGACGTGATACCTATCTACATGATCATGCCTAGATAATCTCATAACTATGCACTTTTCTATCAATTGCTCGACAGTAATTTGTTCACCCACCGTAATACTTATGCTATCTTGAGAGAATCCACTAGTGAAACCTATGGCCCCCGGGTCTATCTTTTATCATATAAGTTTTCCATCTACTTTTATTTGCATCTTTTACTTTCCAATCTATATCATAAAAATACCAAAAGTATTTATCTTATCTTATTATCTCTATCAGATCTCACTTTCGCAAGTTTCCGTGAAGGGATTGACAACCCCTTTATCGCGTTGGTTGCGAGGTTCTTGTTTGTTTGTGTAGGTGCATGGGACTTTTGAGGAGCCTCCTACTGGATTGATACCTTGGTTCTCAAAAACTGAGGGAAATACTTACGCTACTTTGCTACATCACCCTTTCCTCTTCAAGGGAAAACCAACACAGTGCTCAAAAGGTAGCAATACGCCAGCATGATCACCCCTTGTCCAAGGTTTACTTAGCCAGAGCAGCCATGAAGGACCACCAGTTTCTTGCTGCTGATTACCCTGATATTGACTTGCCTTACAATTTAGTTTTTAGTGAGGACACTCGTGATGTTATCCCCTTGCCTGCACCTGCTTTGCATTATTATGTTGCCAGGAACGGATACAAATTTATGCCTGAGGACATTGTCGCTTACCGGAACAACATGGCGGCGGCGCAGGCAGAGCCTCAATAGTGAGACCCTATGGTGCCTGCTCCCCAGCGCTTCAACAATGGACCTCACGACTTCTACGACTGGTGATTACCAAGCTAGGCCAAAAGCCTAAGCTTGGGGGAGTACGTATTCCCACCGACATTACATTCATGTTCACACATTTGATTCCAGTTGTCGGTGTCCACACTTTTTCATTGTATCATCCATGTTTAATTTATTTTCTTGCTTTCTTCTTGTGTGTTTGAAAAACTTTGAGAAAATCCCAAAAATATGTTTCTTGCTTCTTTTTGATTTTTCTTCCTAGTTTAAATTGTTGTAGTACTAAAAAGAAAACCCAAAAAGATTTCCTTGTTCTTCTTTTACTTGTTGGGAGCTTTCCCGTGTAAATATTTTTTCTCATTTTTGCTTTTCCCTTTTTCATTCGCTTGCTTTCGGAAAACAAAAAACTCCCAAAAATATTTCAGTGTGTTTCTCTGAATTTATTTTTCTTTTATCGAGTCATACCGAGGAGAAGACCACGATGAAAATGTTGAGTGGCTCCCATTTGCATCGCTGATCTAACAAAGAGCCCATATTACCTTGTCTTCTCCTCTTGAATAAAATGTTTGCAGATTCCAGCTTAGTCCACGACACTCTTGCACTATTATTATTTCAAATTGTTCGGTCGTGCAAGTGAAAGGCAATAATGACGATATTAGATGAACTGGCCATGGCAGAGAGAAACGGTTATGAACTCGATATGTTTAACCTAGTATCCATGCTTCAGCCTATTATGATCAAACATGTTTGCAATGACAATTAGAGATTATAGTTTCTCATGCCATAATGACTTATCTTGGATATCAACATTGTGTTAAAATGATTGTGATGTAGTATGATGATATGGTATCCTCCTCTGAATGTTGGAGTGGCTTGACTTGGCACATGTTCATGCATGTAGTTGAATCAAAACCAACATAGCCTCTATGATATGTATGTTCATGGTGTTCATATCCTACTCATGCTAGTATCCAATGTTACTTATGCATAATGCATGTTCATGACCGTTGTTGCTCTCTAGCTGGCCGCTTCTCAACCTATTTGCTAGCCTTCACCTGTACTAAGTGGGAACTCTGCTTGTACATCCAAAAACCTGAAACCCAAGTTATTCCAGATGAGTCCACCATACCTACCTATATGTGGTATTACCCTGCCGTCCTAAGTAAATTTGCATGTGCCACCTCTAAAAGCCTCAAATAAATATCCTTTTTGTGTGCCTGGATCGTTCATTGAACGACAAGAGGTAGTCGTTATCTTCCATGCTAAGCGGGTTATTCTCAGGACGAGTGTTTATTCACTCGCCATCGCACGAGAAAAGGGCGGTAATAGGGATGCCTAGTCCCAAACTGCAAAAAGAAAAGAGCTTACAAATAATCAAACAAAAAACTCCCAATGGAGTCATAACCTTTACATTTCCTCTTGGGAACCGCTACTAACGTTCTTAGCATGCAAGATATTGATAACTGATGGTCGTGAAGTGAATGAGAAGGGTGCATGTCTCAAAATATCATTTACCTCTGTTTTAAAACTTGAGCTCTGGCACCTCTGCAAATCACTGCTTCCCTCAGCAAAGGGACTATCTATTT
The DNA here is from genome assembly GCA_021437245.1 of Aegilops speltoides. Classification (NCBI taxonomy): domain Eukaryota; kingdom Viridiplantae; phylum Streptophyta; class Magnoliopsida; order Poales; family Poaceae; genus Aegilops; species Aegilops speltoides. The sequence continues at coordinate 350,760,022 of CM038142.1, read as the reverse complement.
ACTTTTATGTTGTGTCATCACCTTCTCAAATAAGCGCCAGAACCTAAGAGCACTGCTGTCATGCTCATGCATTGTGTATAGCTAATGTTGGGTGCATCATGACTGGGTCTTTTCTACCATGAATTACAATGTTTAGTCGCTTCTTGAACTTTGGGGGTGCTCTGCATTTATGTTTTGCGGTCTCAGAAAGGGCTAGCGAGATACCACTATTGTCATATTATATCATGGTTGTTTCGACAACGTGTTGATATTTGAGATATCTTATTATTGCTCTCTAGTTGATTATGTCATTGATATGAGTTAATATAATTTTTAAGAGTTATTGTCGACATGGTTAGTTATAATCGTTGCTGAAAACCTGGGTGCTGTTTAAGCTTATTTATGAAACAAGAGCAAAAGAGTTCGTAATTTTTTTTCTTTTTCACTTTCAGTTTATCAACTGAATTGCTTGAGGACAAGCAAAGGTTTAAGCTTGGGGGAGTTGATACGTCTCCAACGTATCTACTTTTTCTAAAACTTTTCCTCTTGTTTTGGACTCTAATTTGCATGATTTGAATGAAACTAACCTCGGACTACGCTGTTTTCAGCAGAACTACCATGGTGTTGTTTTTGTGCAGAAATAAAACTCTCGGAATGGAAAGAACTTTGCGAGGATTTTTTATATCAAATAACAGAATTTCTGGAGCCAGGAGGTACCTAAGGGGGGCACCTGGGTGGGCACAACCCACCGTAGCGCGCCCCCTAGGCGTGCCAGTGGGTGCCGCCCACTGGTGGCCCTCACGACCCTCAAACCGACGCTATAAAATCCCATATTTTCAAAAAAAATCAGGGAGAAAGAATTATCGCGTTTCATGAGACGGAGCTGCCGCCGTCTCCTGTTCTTCATCGGGAGGCCAGATCTGGAGTCCGTTTGGGGCTCCGGAGAGGGGGATCTTTGATCTTCGTCATCACCAACACATCTCCATTGCCAATTCCATGATGCTCCCCATCGGGAGTGAGTAATTCCTTCATAGGCTCGCTGGTCGGTGAGGAGTTGGATGAGATTCATCATGTAATCAAGTTAGTTTTGTTAGGGCTTGATCCCTAGTATCCACTTTGTTCTGAGACTGATGTTGATATGACTTTGCCATCCTTAATGTTTGTCACTTTGAGCCCGGGTGCCATGATTTCAGATTTGAACTGTTTATGTTATCACAATTATATCCATGATCTAGATCCGATCTTGCAAGTTATAGTCACCTAGCTACTATGTGTTATGATCCGGCAACCCCGGAGTGACAATAGTCGGGACCACTCCTGGTGATGACCGTAGTTTGAGGAGCTCATGTATTTACCATGTGTTAATGCTTTGTTCCGGTTCTTTATTAAAAGGAGGCCTTAATATCCCTTAGTTTTCAATAGGACTCCACTGCCACGGAGGGTAGGACAAAAGATGTCATGCAAGTTCATTCCATAAGCACGTATGACTATTTACGGAATACATGCCTACATTATTATGAACTAGAGCTAGTGCCATATCTCCCTAGGTTATAACTGTGTCATGATGACTATCTTCCAATGAGTCATCGATCCAATGCCTACGATTTATCTTATATTGTTCTTGCTAAGTTACTACTGTTGCTACTGCTATCATTACTACTACGATATCACTGCTATCACTGTTACCGTTACTATTGCTATTGCTGCTATCATCAAAACTATCATATTACTATGCTACTAATCACTTTGTTATAGATAATTAATCTCTAGGTGTGGTTGAATTGACAACTCAGCTGCTAATGCCTTCAAATATTCTTTGGCTCCCCTTGTGTCGAATCTATAAATTTGGGTTGAATACTCTATGCTCGAAAACTGTTGCGATCCCCTATACTTGTGGGTTATCACGCGGGTTTTGGGGACACTGCTTTCCGATGTGCCCGGGCTGCTTGCAGAAGGATGGGATCTCGCCAGTCGGCGCAGCGGTGCTTCTTGCTGAGGCAGCGGAAGCAACGGGCGCGGAAGCGGCTTAAGAAGGCCTCGTGAGCGGCGTCCGCATTGAAGCCTCTGCGGCGGTCCGGCCGCTGCATCCCAGGGCGCACCCCGGAGCCCGGCAGATCAGAGGCAGGGCGCTTGCTCTTCTGATGGCTGACTTCGGTCCATCCGTTGTCCATTCCCAAAGTAGAAAACTGGGCAGCTGGGGTTGGGGGGGATGGGGCAACGACGATGGATTTAAGGCGCTGGGTAGGGGGCGGCGGTAGCCTAGCCGAGCTGGATGGCGCCTCGGCCGGCCGCAGCGAGGCGTGCTGCGGGATCTGCGGCGTGCCAGCCGGATCTGGGGATACCTCGAGCTGTGTTTCTGGCACCTCGGATGGACCGGGGGAAACAGGGGTATCCCACGCAAATGGATCCGGTCCGGAGCTTGAGCCCGCAGTGGGCGAGGATGGGGGAGTCGTTGCCATAAAGGCTGGTAGGTGGCCGTCGTAGGAGCTAGCTAGCGCAGGCGAGAGATGGAACACAGAGTGAACTCTTTCAAACCGGATAAGTCCGGTGAGGTTCCAGATGGACGAGGGAGATTGAAATAGAGTGGGGAGTGAACTTATCGCGAACACCACCTACTTTAATTTATAAGCTAGTCCATGTGTCTGCTAAAAAGATTAGAAATATCACATAAGTATTTTACCCACCCCCTTTGTGTTCTCTGGTATATTCAATGGGATCATGAGGCGACATGGAGGTGGTGATCACATACTAACTCATTGTTGGAGAAACCGCGCTCCGCAAAGTAGCAAATTACATTTAGGAATATTTTTTTGTGGGAAATACATTTAAGAATATTATATTTGCTTAGGTTCATTTCTAATTGTTAGTGACAATATGTCTTGAGAGATGAATGTAAAAGTTTTCCCAATATAAAATCATCATATGTTAGGGGTGTAAGTGCATATGCTAGTATGTGAGCATAAAAAAGTCCATCTGTGATTGGACGGTTAGGAGTACGGTGGTATTCCAGCCCATCAAATTCTAAGTCATAAATTTAACATTGATACTCACATTTTTCTAGATTTATTCCAACCTTTCTAGTGATGTGTGTTTAATGGGAAAATACGTTCCCGTCGACTACGAAGATGTCTATAACAACTTTGTACAATTTAAGATGATGTGCCGCCTCAATCTCTCAGAGTCGAAGGTGCTCGTAGGGATAGGATGTGTGCTTGTGTGTTTATAATGGTGAATGTATGTGTGTATATAGTCTGCGTTTATATTGATGAGGGTATGTGTGTATATAGTATGCGTTTATATTGTGTTAAAAAAACTCATCTTTTTGGTAAAAAGTTGTTTTTTGGGTCAGCATTTTTCTGGATGCACTTTGCGTAACCTGTCTTCCTGGCCGGCTCCTAAGGCCAACTCCACCGCGCGACCCCATCTTGTCCGGGTGCGTCCGTTTGGGGTAAAACGGACGAATAGCGTGGGGCAACGCGCGGCCTCAAACGGACAAATATCCGGATTCCGTCCGTTTTCGACCCATCCCCAGCCCAAAGTTGCGCTCGGTTTGGGGTGAAACGGACGTGCGCGGACGGCCGCGACGCACGCCCTTGTCCCCCTCCCCCCTGGCCCGCCTATCGGGGACACTAGCAGTCCCTTCGCTCCTAACGCTTCGACCCTCTCTCTCCCGTCCCGCCCCGCTGCCGGCGCCGCCGCTATTCTCCGGCCACCTCCTCACCACGCAGCCCCCGGCCGTCCATACCAAACCACGTCTCGATATGGCCGCCACCACGCCCGCGCTTTCGCCGTAGTTTTGGCCGTCGATCGGAGGAGGTTTGGCCGTCGCCGTCTTTGCCGGTGGCAGAGGGGACACGACCACCGGCGACGTACCACGGCGGCCGCGGCAGCTTCCGACGGCTCCAGAGCGGCCAGTAGCCGGCCGGTAACCACCCCTGCTGCGTCGAGGTGATCATCGCGGCCTCTTCGCCACCACGATCGTAAGGTGTTCGACATTTTGCCCACAAAGGTATGGACAGTGGAGACGATTTTTTCTTCCACCACTTCCTTTGTTCATCGGACGATTCGTCGTCGGATGATGAAGATCTTGTGGTGGCTGCCGGTCGCTCACGACCACATTCAACGGCAGCTTCCTCGATGCAGGGGTCACCCCTGGCCGTGCTCCCAACCTGAACCGCAACAAGGAGAGAGGCCACGCCCTGCTCTATGTCGATTACTTTTCCAACAAACCGCTCTTCAAGCCGGATAAATTCTGTTGCCGTTTTCGAATGGCAAGGCATGTGTTCAATCGTATCCGAGAGGGAGTGGTTGCTCATGACCCATACTTCGAGTGCAAGACGGATGCCCTGGCAAGCTTGGATTCTCCTCTTACCAGAAAGGCAGAAATGCACCGCGGCCGTCCGCATGCTTGCGTATGGAATTCCAGACGATCTGGTGGATGAGTACGTGCGTATGAGCGAGACTACATGTCTGATGTCAATGTATAAGTTCTGCCAGGCTGTGATCGAGGTGTTTGGTCTAGAGTACTTGAGGCAGCCAACTGCCGCTGATATAGAGAGATTGTTGGCGACCAACGCAGCTAGAGGCTTCCTAGGCATGCTTAGCAAAGATAGATTGTATGCATTGGGAGTGGAAGAACTGCCCATTTGCTTGGCGGGGCAAGATAAGGGGCATGTCAACGAGTGCATCGTCATATTAGAAGCGGTGGCATCGCAAGATCTTTGGATATGGCATTCTTTCTTCTGACATGGCGAGTTCTCACAATGATATCAACGTCTTTGCGGCGTTTTCCGATCTTCGCGAGGCTTGCGAAGGCGCTCCCGCTGTCAACTTTGAGATCAACGCCACCAAGACAACAAAGGATACTATCTAGCCGATGGTATATATCCTTGATGGTCAACTTTTGTGAAGACAATCTCGAAGCCCCAAGGTGAGAAGAGAAAGAGATTTGCCCAAATGCAAGAGAGTGCTAGAAAGGATGTGGAACGTACTTTTGGTGTGCTTCAATCCCGATGGGGCATCATTCGATACCCTGCACTGCCGTGGGATGAAAGGAAGCTTTGGAAGGTGATGACTGCTTGTGCGATCATGCACAACATGATTGTCGAGGACGAGCGTGATGATAGTATCTTCGACCAAGGATTTGATTTTCAGTGACAATGTTGAGCCCCTGCACCAAGAACCGGTCACGTTTGATCAGTTTGTCCAGTTCCATCGTGAGCTGCATGATTGGCACACTCATGTGGATCTTCAAAATGACTTGGTTGAGCACATGTGGGAGCATATTGGCAACCGATAGATGTATTGGTTCATTTTATGTTCATTCAAAACAATTTCGATTTGGTTGTAAAACTATTTTTATTAGAGACAATTTCAATTGGGTTATAAAACTATTTTAATTTTCAAACAATTAATATTTAGACGTGCAAACTTGTTTTCATATGAAAATATAAGCATTTTAGGCCCTGGCGGACGGGATGGGCAAAACGGATGCGGCCGCGCGCTGGCGCACGGCCACCGCATCTCAGAACACGCCCGGATACGGTCCCATTGCCCTATCCAAATGGACATAGTCCGGACAAAATGGACTTCCTTTTGGAATCGCACGGTGTTGGCCTAATGGATCGATCCAATCGGGTCGAACCAGCAAGCAGCGGCCCGTGCAAACACCGGCCTGGGCGCCGTTTACAGATGGTAATTACTTCTTCCGCTCCCGGGATTAGGCTCCAAGGGAATATCGGCAAGATCACATCCACAGCCTTCGCAAGGCAACAAAATTGCAAGCGATTGCTGCCAAACAGGTCGATTTCGACCGATCTCCTCCGCATATGTGGTTCTCTGCTGCCCTCGCCGCTTCTCCTCCCATCCTCCTTGTCCTCGCGCGCACGGGGAAACGACGCCGGCGGGATGGCTCCTCCCCGCACGGTGATCTGCGTGGGTGACGTCCACGGCTACATCTCCAAGCTGGAGAGCCTCTGGGCGAACCTCCAGTCCGCGCTCCCCGCCGACGCCTTCGCCACCGCGCTCGTCATCTTCCTCGGGGACTACAACGACCGCGGCCCGCACACCCGCCGCGTCCTCGACTTCCTCCTCGCGCTCCCGGCCCACCACCCGGCTCAGCGCCACGTCTTCCTCTGCGGCAACCACGACCTCGCCTTCGCCGCCTTCGTCGGAGCGCTGCCGCCGCCCCCCGACGGCTCCCCTTTCGCCGCCACCTGGGCCCAATACATCGAGAACGAGGCCCACGAGGGCTGGTTCCGCGGGCCGGGGCACGAGGATATGCACGTGCAGGGGAGGAGATGGGGCGGCGTCATCAAGGAGAGGTGGAACCCCAAGAAGGGCCTCCCGTACAAGGGCTCTATCTACGATGCGCAGCCCACCTTCGAGTCCTACGGCGTCGCCCATGGATCACCAGGTCAGTCTAGGAATTCCCCCCTATCAATTTGGTTACATGTGCTTCCATGCTGACCCAAATAATACTAATGTTCATAGTTTAATTTGCTGTATTATGATGTGAATTGCCACTGCTGAAGAAACGGTCATATAATAAACTGAGATATGGACGTTAAAGTCAAAGTCATTAACAGAGCCCAAATGACGTGAGCTGTTGTTAAACCCTTACATATTCCACTTGTTAATATTTTATTGACGGAATAGTGTCTCATCGACTGTGAAGGAGTAGTAACACAGAACACCTTCCAGTATGAAGGGCCAGTTTTCATTCTTACAACATTGCAGTGCACAGTGTTGGAGCATAGAGACCACTTCACACTTCATAGTACTGACGACCACCTGTTTCATCTCTAGAAAGTCTGCATAGCGCACATTCCTGACATTGCCATTATTTACATACTTATGAACTATGATCATTATTTTTTCCGTGGAAACATTGCAATGCCTGCTTTATTTAGATTAACAATCACCCTGTTTTTGGCAATACAAGAGTACACAATCAATATCGTATAGGTATTGAGTTATGTTCACTGAAATCAAATTAGTGGTTTACAATATGTGATTAATATTTATAGCACTATCATCGTGATATTAGCCTACATTAAATTAATTTGGAAAATACTAATTATTTCCAACAATCCCCAAGCTTTATTTGTTTACTCAAATTTTGATCTAAGGCCTGCTACTGTTCTGACACTGAACATGTTTATGGGTGTGCTTTTAAGAGTTGCCAAACGAAAACAATCTTGTGGTTCACGACTATGAATGTTTATCGGGTATTGGCTAGCACGCCTGAAAGAATGCTTATTTCTGAATGGGACTAAGTGTTCAAGGATGCTGCCACACTTTGTGGGTGCCATCATTGGCGTGGCCGGAGACAAGTTGGTATACGCGTATTTGAATATGCCTAATGCCAAGGAACCGTGGAATGCACTCGAAGCTAAGCTCGGCGCAACTGATCTAGGCAATGAACTGTATGATATGGAGCAGTTCCACGACTTAAGGATGGTTGACAACAGTCCCGTGGTAGAACAAACTCATGAGATACAAGCGATCGCTAAGGAATTTGAGCTCTTTAGGTGTGGGATACTCAGACAAGTTTATCGCCGGATGCATTATTGCTAATCAGGCCGGGCATTCGGTTCCCACGAACCGATTGGTTTGGTGCTTTGGGTGTGGAGAAATTCGGTTTTCAGAATATGCTAACTGATCGGTTTCTTCAAAAAACGTTAACCGAGACTTTGGTCCACTAAAACATCATTTTGGTGCTCGGTTAACACAGATCAAGACTGGTATTCTGTAAAACGCAATTGATGCATAAAATCTGAGCTTCAAGTGACCAAACACAACACATCTCCCATGAAAAACAACGGTGGCGCATGCCCAAGCCCATTATTGGACTAGGATCAGGAAGGACTGAACCATCTGACCTTCAAAAGGACAACGAGCTATGTGAGAAGCGGGAGCTGCGAGATTCCGCATGACAGAGGGAACATGGTGCACCGCAACTAGGGCTCATGCGTGAGCCAACGCAACTTGTCGACGTGGGAGTTTGGCATAGAAATCGAGTTCTAGACATGCCTATCCATGGGATCTGGATGTCTCAGGGGGACATGAGCAGAGAAGGGGCGGCTAGAGACAGGGCAGGGATGAGAATGTCTGCTAGGGTGCGTGCATGTTCAGGAGGAGGGTTTCATCGCATTTAGGGCCCGTTCGGATGTCCTCCGCCTCCACGCTTCTCCAGAAGCGGGCAAGGAGCTGGCCGAACGCGACGAGCTCCGCGAAGCTAGCTTCAGAAGCGGAGGCCTCACGTAGTGTAAAAACGAGAAGCTGGGTATTCGAGCTCCCAGATTCTAGCGGAGGTGGAGTTGGGATTAATTACTTGCATTGCCACCGCCAAGTGAATGAGCGTGCACGGTTCGTCTTTGTCGACCAATTGGACCAGCCTCTCTCTCTCAAATCCGGGCCACTGGTGGGCCCGACCACAACAAGCCGCAGCTCCTCTCCGTCTTTGCCGACGCCTCGCCACCATGGAGAAGTCAAGCTAGCGCTGCTCCCTCGAGAAGCTGGCTAGCTTCGGAAGCCAGAGAGCTTCCGAACGGGGCCTTAGTGTCAAGCAGAGGAGCTATTGGGCCATGGACCCCGAAGTTCTATCTGGAGTTGGGACTCTTTGTTGGTGTCTCTTCGGTATTTCGGTGTATCAGGTATCCGAGGTGAACACCCGAACTAACCAAACTAACTACGGTTGCAGCGTTGATGACTGAAGATCTGATCAAATAAATAGGATTTCGGTGTATTCGGATTCGGTCCCGGTTAGTTTGGGCAGGTGCTTCAGTCATCGGTTTATATGCTCACCCTAAATTGCTAACCTTACTCCATGAAGAAACTAGGCCACTTCTCTAAAGCACCAAAGCCTGGAGATCTCTCATTGGATCTTTGGGTGTACGCAAAAGCTAAATATACACACACTAAGGCTGGCCATAATGGGAGAAACTTAGCTAGTAACATACTGCACCCTGAAGCAAAATGAGTCTTCATCTGAATAAATGAAATCTTGCATGATACCACACATATATTACTACCCATTATGGAGGTACTAACATAGAATAGTAACATATGCATGTTACTAGTCTAAGTTACTTCCCACTATGACCAGCCTAAGGAAGCTTAGAGACAGTCTAGCGTCAGTGTGGTGCAGAAAAATCTCATGAGTTTGAAAGGAAAAATGCGGTTGATCAAATTACCAAGTTTAAGGAGCAGAGCAAGGGTCAGAACAAAGACACATATGTGCTATGTGTGTGATGAACCTGACCATTGGGATGTCAAGCGCCCATTTCGCAAGGACCGGAAGGGTCAACTAGTATAGAACAAAGTTTGTCAACCTGCCATTAGCAACAATGATGATACAACACCTGGGTACGGTAATGTACCTTACTTTATGTTTCTTAGTCTACTATAATTGATGGATTGATATCGGAGCTAATATTCATGTGTATGCCGGTATCTCCTTGTTTTCTTGTTACCAAGTCGCGCTCAGGATTCCACCGACCTAATGGGGAATGGTTCACATGCTTCCATTCATGGTGTTGACATAGTATATTTGAAGTTTACTTCGGAAAAAATCGTGCAACATGTGCACTCAATAAATAATAATCTCATTATTTGTTTTATCCTTCACAAAGATGAGTTTAAATTGGTTTTTGAGTTCAATAAATTAGTAATGTGAAACTATGTGCTTTTTATTGGTAAAGTCTTTGTGAGGAGGTGTGTTTTGCCTTTAAATATCACATTTTTGTAGTTAGGTTGTGAACCATATATGCACTGGTGTTATCGAGACCGGCATTCATGACTTCGTCACATTAATTTTGGTTCTGTGACACGCCTTGCCAAAATCCCTAATTTCACCTTACCAGAAGGCTCAAGTGCTAAGCTTGTTGCAAGCTAAGCAACCTTGCAAGCCTCACAAAGCTGCCGGAAGAAAAACCTGGCACCATCGCAACTCATACTTTTTGATCTATGTGAGATGGATGGTGCGTTGACAAAAGGTGGAAATAAATATTTCATGACTTTGATTGATGATTCCATTAGGGAAACTTTGCCTATTGGCACCATTGTGGCAACCCGTGTCATTTAACTGAAATTATTGTGTCAAAGTGGCGAATGCCAAACATCGGTTTCGTTGACACTAATGCATATGTGGTTCACAACCTTATTGCAAAAATCTGATGGGGAAAGGCAGAACGAACCCCCGCACTCATAGCCTTTACCAATAAAAGGTCCATACTTTGACACTACTTTATTGGACTTAAAAACGTACTTAAATCCATCTTTGCAAAGAATGCAACCACTAATGAGATTATTATTTTATTGAGGACACATGCTGCACTATCATCCTTGAAGTAAACGTTAGATGTACCATGCCAACACCATGAACGACATGTGAGCCGTTTCTCATTAGGACGGTGGAAATCCCGATAGACCTAGTAACAAGAAAAAACAAGAATATATCAACACACACATGAATACTAACACATATATCAACCCACCAATCTGTAGGCTGGCAAGCAGAAAGGACAATAGGTACATTACCGTACCCAAGTACTACATCATCAGTGTTGCCAAATGACTGGATTCTTGGCTGGCCCTTCACGCCCTTGCGAAATGGGTACTTGATAGCCCAATGGCTAGGTTTTCACCGCACACATAGCACATATCCTTGTCCTGCTTCCGCTTCTTCTCGAACTTGGTAGTTTGAAGACCACTTTTCCCCCCTTGGAACTCATGGGATTTTTGGGCACCACATTGACTCTAGACTATCTTTCAGCCCCCTTTGTTCTCTTTGACATCCAAAGATCCAATGAGATTCTCAATATAGATGCTATGTGTCTCTTGTGCTTCAGAGAAGTGGCAAAATTTCTCCATTGAGTAAGATTAGCAATAATGCATCCAATGACAAACTTGTCGGGTAACACACACTTAAGGAGCTTAAGTTTCTTAGCAATGCATTATATCCCATGTGCATGTCCTACCACTGGACGATTGTCAACCATCCTATAGTCATGGACCTGCTCCATAGCATACAATTCACTGCTTGCATCAGTTGCGCCGAACTTAACTTCGAGCGAATCCCACAGTTTCTTGCCGTTACACGTACGCAAATGCATGCTCACCAATTTGTACCCGATCACGCTCATGTTCAGGAGTAAGCGCTCTTTAAGGATTGCTAGTCGACACCCAGAACACGTTCATAGCTGTGAGCCACACAAGATGGTTTTTGTTTGCCAACACTTAAAGTGCACACCTATAAGCGACTTCACTTTCAGAGCAGCAACAAATCTTTGAATCAAAAATTGTGAACATGTAAGGTCTTTGGATTGTTGAAGTAATTAGTGAATTTGTGAATTGTTATAATCCAACTTAGTATCATGACGATAATGCTACTCCCTTCGTTCCTAAATTATAAGTCTCTTTAGAGATTTCAATATAGACTACAAATGAATGTATAGACATATTTTAGAGTGTAGGTTCACTAATTTTGCTCCGTATTGTAGTCCATATTGGAATCTCTAAAAAGACTTATATTTAGGAACGGAGGGAGTAACAATATTAATCGCATACTATAAACTAGTCATGTGAGTGCCTACGAGACATACAACCGACATATCTATGAATTTCACATGCACAACAAATGAACGTGAACCAATGAAAGGATTAATATAATGTACCCTCAGGTCGAAATGACCCCGGCGGCAACGTTCTTCGCGACACCAGCGATGTCTCCAGTGTCAACCATAGTGAGGTCGACGAAGTTGTGGAAGTAGTTGAACAAAGGCAAGCAGCTGCGTCGAGACGCTCCCCAAAACCTTATTAGCCTTCAATCGATGTAGCTTCTTGCAAAGGGCGCGGTTCCGAAGGCCTGCCCTTCCGTGCATGCAGTCACCGAGAGAGGAAGCCGAGAATAGCACAACAAGAGGAACAGTGGGGTGGTTCGAGCGTGAGGGGCATCTTCAATCTGATTGGTGATGCCTAGGGTCACGAAAGTCCTCTTTATGTAGTCAGTCGGTACGGATCAACCCACGTCCTAGCCATCCGAACAAATTGGGAACGGCTATTATTAACGCGCTTGTTTATGACTCGTGATTCATAATAATTAATTATCCATTCCAACATGCAAAAATAAATCACACACTTAACATGAGTCTGAGCAAAACCTGACACGCATGCGCTTTGCGTGGCGGGCGGCGGAGGAGGAGCGCGTGTATAAAAGTGCTCTTCTCAAGCTCAAGGAGTGAGAGTGTAAGCCCCGGCCAAATCCACCAGTTGCGCCTGGCTACCATCTAGGATCTAGACTGGCCCCACAAACCAACACTAGTATTTCTCGCGCACTTTGTCCTCACTCGTGCGCACCCGGGATCAACTTCCCAGTCGGTTACCCATTCCCCATCCTCAAATTGCTCTAAGCCAAGCACACTTAACTTTGAGGTTCTTTTCCATGGGCTTCCGGAAAAGAAGGTGCACCTTGTTGATATGAGTTGTCTATCATTCCTATTAATCCGGGATGTGAACCGACGTCCTCGTCGGTCCAGCAGGAATGTTCCCTCTTGGCACACGTCTATGTGTAATCACGAGGGTCGACTCTGATACCAATTGTAACGCCTGGCCAAACCCACCGGTTCCTGGCCGTTGCGCCTGGCTACCACTTAGGATCTACGCTGGCCACACAGAGCAACACTAGTTTTTTCCTGCGCACCTGGGATCAACTTTCCAGTTGGTCACACATACTCAAATTGCTCCAAGCCAAGCACGCTTAATTTTGAGGTTCTTTCAGATGGGCTCCCGAAAAGAAGATGTACCTTGTTGATATGAGTAGTCTATATCATTTCTATTAAGCCGGGGTGAGACAGAGAGTCCCTTTTATGGTTTTTTAGGGAAGAGTCCCTTTTATGTTGCTCTCTACTCTCCTGCACTCTACATGTAAGACTAAACTTCCCACCCAGACATGCAACCATAGTGGGCCTTCAATATTTTCTTGGAATTATTTCCTATAAGGGCTAATGCCCACATAGACATACTGTCACAGTATTGCACCCACCATAATTTAATCAAGCAGTTTCTAATTTGCCAGCGGTTCTAATTACACTGTAGATCTCATGAAAGCTGTGCCTGAGGAGCACAAGAAGTTTCTGCATGACTTGGTTTGGGTCCATGAAGAGGTATGCATTCTTTTCTAGTGCAAAGTATACTAGAGATGCAAAATGTATTTCTGCTTTTGTGTTTCATGTTATCGTTGTATTGCAGGAAGACGTTCGTATTGATACAGATGGAGGCCAGATTCTATGCAAACTGATCGCGGTTCATGCCGGCCTGGAAAAGTCCTTGGATTTGAATGAGCAGCTTAGAGTTTTGAGAACTAGGGACACAAGGGTGCCAAAAGTTCAAATGCTTAGCGGGAGGCAGGATGTTTGGAACATACCACAGGTGAGCTAATATGTGAATTTACTCTCGGTTTATTGTGTCGAATCTGGTGTTGCAGCTAACTCAGTACACTCGTGTAGTGTGTAGATGCAAACAAGATAAAAGTTCAGTGCATTAGATTACCGTCCTTGTAGATTATATAGAAGAGACCAACATAGTTCTGCACAGTGCTGCTAACTGATCTGAAGACTCTTGCACTCAATGTTTGAATGAAAGTGTAGAGTTTTCTCACCAGATGTGTGAGCACATAATCTTTGCTTGCTACGATGCAAGTACTGACAAGTGCCATTTTCTCCTTTTATCAAATTATTGAGCCAGTTTTCTTTAGCACAGACGGTTGGTGATCTGTAAAGAAAAAAAAGTGTGGCATGCAGGAAATTTGATTACAGCTGTCAACTGTCCTGCTTCTAATATGCTTTAAACTAGCAACAAGGTGCGTTGGGTGAAGTTAGGTTACAGAATTCACACCAATTTGACTGTCACTCTGGAACTTAGGATGGTTTAGCCCATTTTTTTGCTGAAACAGCAAGCACATGGTGCATGCTCATAGGCTGCCACAAACTTATTCATGACTACATGGTTGGTGTCCATGGTCAGTACATTTATCGGGATTATGAGCAGTTGTGCTGATACACGGATTTCCTTTTCCAGGATCTGGCGGGCAAGCAGACCATCGTTGTAAGTGGGCATCATGGGAAGCTCCACGTGGACGGTCTCAGGTTCATCATCGACGAAGGTGGCGGGTACGCAGACAAACCTATAGCGGCCGTTGTTTTCCCTTCGAAGGAAGTGATCAGGAGCACAGAGGGAACGGCCTCCCAGAATTAATCTAGACACCATCGGAACGGCACGGATGCAAGCTAATGTTTTTTTTGTTACTGTCGTAACATGAGCAATCGGACGACTGGTATGTACATCTGCCAAAACAGAGTACTAATATTTCAGAAAACACAGAATTATGGTTTTAATGTATAACGTCGAGTAAATAAATCAATAATGTGTCCTAAGCATGCAATGTGACAACTAGGACAAGGAAATTCCTGTGTGCCAGTTGACAGCATCATTATACTACTTGCTACTTGGCTGTCGGTATGAATCATGAACGGCAATGGCCCTGTTTTTAAACAACAGCTTTTCTTGCTAACCGAAGTAATACAACCTGCACCTTCTATAGACGGACAGATCTCGGACGGTGGTTGTACATTCCTACATGGTCCAAGGCAGAACAAAAGGTTTTTCTTTCGAATTCGGCAGTGCAAAAGGTGCGAGGATATCAAGTCACACGGGAGTTGTTGAATTAACGGTCGGGAGAGAGCCTCCTGGCAGGCCTCTTGTACTTCTCTTTTGTTTCTTCCAGATGAACAGCAAGCGAAAGCGAACGGACATGTCCACGGGGAAGGGACCACGATGCTAGAGAACTCGGCCGGCCGGTCCCTCTCTCCGTCCTCCGCCAGTCACACCGGTCACCAAGCTTGACGCTTAATAAATAATCTCTCCGGTACCTAGGAAATAGGATCGCCGAGGGCTTAAAATAAGCGTCTGATAGCGGAGTGAGTGCGTGACACACGGGGACGAGGGCGTCGGAGCAAGGAAGAGAGACGCACATGAACACCATGATGCTATCAGGCCTGATTAATCATGTGGAGGGAGCAACCATGCGCCTTTTCACCTCTGGAAATTCGTGGCTCACACTTTTTTTAATGGAAGCATGAGTTGGCAAACACATGCATTTTCAAACAAGGAAGATTAATTCTCAAACCACCATGACATGTACTCCCTCCATCTCAAAATTCTTGTCTTAGATTTGTCTAAATGCAGATGTACTAACGTTTTAGTATTAGATACATCTGTATCTAGACAAATCTAAGACAAGAATTTTAAGACGGAGGGAGTAGTAATTCTCAAACCATGCACCGATGAGTCCATGCGAGATGGAAACGAAGAAATGAAAATCAACATCCAGTTGTCGAGTGGAGAAGAGGATGACACTGAAAGTATGCGTATTACGATTTCATTTACATATATGTACAATACATAATGTACCCTATAATTTTTTTTGGAGCAGAGTGGTGTGGTCTTTTTTTTTTACGAAAATGCCATAGCTGGCCCGCATGCGTGCGGGTCGGATGATCGGTCGGAGACGACGGACAACGGACACTCCATCGTCACCAACTGCTTTTGTCTGGGAGACAATAAATATTTTTTGTAAACAAAATATAAATATAAACGAGGGTACTAGAAGGCGGTAACGGCATGGCCAGCTAAACGCGCTCCCAGCCGTTGGTTTGCGATCCCGTCCTCCCTCCCGTCCCCTACGCAACGTCGCCTCCACCGTCCGTCCGTCGCTGCCACCTCTGCGCGCGCGCACGAGGGAGGAAGACGACGCCGCGCACACACTCACACACGCACACTCCCCGTGGGTCCCCTTTCCGGCTTGGCGTCTATCTCCTCCCCCCCGCCCATCCCCATGCACTGCACAGTACCCGCCAGCTTCCACCCCCGCCGCACACGTTGCTCCCCCTTCTCATCGCTTCTCAATTAATATCTCCATCACTCGGGTTCCGCGCTGCATTTCGGCCGGCGGGTTGAGTGAGATCTGGGCGACTGGCTCAATCACTGTGCGGGGATGGCGACGTTCGCTGTGTCCGGCGCGACTCTCGGTGTGGCGCGGGCCGGCGTCGGAGTGGCGCGATCCGGCTCGGAGCGGAGGGGCGGGGTGGACTTGCCGTCGCTGCTCCTCAGGAAGAAGGACTCCGCTCGTACGCTTCGCTCCCTCCAATCTATTCTCCCCGTCTGTTTTCTCTCTCCCTCTGCGCGCGCATGGCCTGTTCGATGCTGTTCCCCAATTGATGATCTCCATGAACGAGAGAGATAGCTGGATTAGGTGATCGCGCTTATTTTTTTTTCCTGCGCGTAAATGCGTTAGTGCTACCCAGGCCCTGGTGTTACCACGACTTTGATCATTTCCTCCTTTCATTCTGATATTTTCTGTTCTTGCTGTAACTGTAAGTTGTAGCATTGTCTCACTATTGTACTCATCCTTGCATTTGCAGGCGCCGTCCTGAGCCGCGCGGCCTCTCCAGGGAAGGTCCTGGTGCCTGACGATGAGAGCGACGACTTGGCGACCACTCCAGCGCAACCCGAAGAATTACAGGTACACACAGGTTTCAAGCTTCTTCTATCAGCATTGTGCACTACTTCACTGCCTTGTGCATTTTGTTAGCTGTGGCCCCACGCTGGCTCTTGGGCCACTGAAAACTCAGATGGATGTGCATTCTAGCAACAGCTTCACAAAATAATGCACTGTTTGTGGTTTCGTTAGTCTGCTCTACAGTTGCTATTTTTCGTGCTGTAGATACCTGAAGATATCGAGGAGCAAACGGCTGAAGTAAACATGACAGGGGGGACTGCAGAGAAACTTCAATCTTCAGAACCGACTCAGGGCATTGTGGAAACAATCACTGATGGTGTAACCAAAGGAGTTAAGGAACTAGTCGCGGGGGAGAAACCGCGAGTTGTCCCAAAACCAGGAGATGGGCAGAAAATATACGAGATTGACCCGACGCTGAAAGATTTTCGGAGCCATCTTGACTACCGGTAATGCCTACCCGCTAATTTCGCTCATTTTGAATTAAGGTTCTTTCATCATGCAAATTTGGGGAACATCAAAGAGGCAAAGACTAGGGACCACTATTTCATACAGTTCCCCTCATGGTCTGAGAATATGCTGGGAAGTATATGTATAATTGCTGGCTACAATTGGCTCATAATTGCAATGCAAATAACTGTCTCCGATCATTACAATTACAGAGTGGCAAACTGATGAAAATGTGGTGGATGGGTTATGGATTTTACTTTGCTAATTCCTCTACCAAATTCCTGGGGAAAAAATCTACCAGTTGGGCAACTTAGTTTCTTATCTTTGTTGCCTTTTTGTTTTGGGGAAAACACACTGCTAAATTTGAATGATTTTGGGTATGCCTTGGTGGATTCAACAGATACAGCGAATACAAGAGAATTCGTGCTGCTATTGACCAACATGAAGGTGGATTGGAAGCATTTTCTCGTGGTTATGAAAAGCTTGGATTTACCCGCAGGTAAATCTAAAGCTTTACTATGAAACGCCTCCACTAGTCTAATTGCATTTCTTATAAGAAAATTTATAATTCCTGTTTTCCCCTCTCTTTTTTCCAGTGCTGAAGGTATCATCTAATTGCTTATCTTATAAGAAAATTTATAATTCCTGTTTCCCCCTCTCTTTTTTCCAGTGCTGAAGGTATCACTTACCGAGAATGGGCTCCTGGAGCGCATGTACGTCTTAACAGACACCTTCTAATTTATTGTTAATGGTCACTATTCACCAACTAGCTTACTGGACTTACAAAATAGCTTACTGAATACTGACCAGTTACTCTAAATTTATGATCTGGCTTTTGGATCCTGTTACAGTCTGCAGCATTAGTAGGTGACTTCAACAATTGGAATCCAAATGCAGATACTATGACCAGAGTATGTCTACAGCTTGGCAATCTTCCACCTTTGCTTCGTAACTACTGATACATCTATTTGTATTTATTTAACTGTTTGCACGTTCCTTAAAGTTGAGCCTCAACTATATCATACCAAAATGTTATAATTTGTCAGTGTCTTAAGCTTCAGCCTAAAGATCCTACTGAATTTAGTCCATCTTTTTGAGATTGAAAATGGGTATATTAAGGATGATTGAATACTTGCAACACTCCCATTTTTTGGTAGAACCTTTTGCATTATGTGTGCTTTTCCATCCACAATGAGCATATTTCCATGCTATCAGTGAAGGTTTGCTCCTATTGATGCCGATATTTGATATGATCTTTTGATCTTTTCAGGATGATTATGGTGTTTGGGAGATCTTCCTCCCTAACAATGCTGATGGATCCCCAGCTATTCCTCATGGCTCACGTGTAAAGGTAATCTGGCCAATTATTTAGTCGAGGATGTAACATTTTCGAACTCTGCCTACTAAGGGTCCCTTTTCCTCTCTATTTTCTAGATACGGATGGATACTCCATCTGGTGTGAAGGATTCGATTTCTGCTTGGATCAAGTTCTCTGTGCAGGCTCCAGGTGAAATACCATTCAATGGCATATATTATGATCCACCTGAAGAGGTAAGTATCAATCTATATTACATTATTAAATGGAATTTCCAGTGTTACAGTTTTTTAATACCCACTTCATGTCTCACTGACATGTGAGTCAAGACAATACTTTAGAATTTGGAAGTGACATATGCATTATTTCACCTTCTAAGGGCTAAGGGGCAACCAACCATGGTGATGTGTGTATGCTTGTGTGACTTAAGATCTTATAGCTCTTTTATATGTTCTCTGTTGGTTAGGACATTCCATTTTGACCTTTTGTGACCATTTACTCCCTCCGTTTTTATTTACTCTGCATATTAGGTTTGACTGAAGTCAAACTTTGTAAAGTTTGACCCAGTTTATTGAAGAAAATATAAACATTGACCATAACAAATCTATATGATGTGAAAGTACATTCAATAATGAATCTAATAGTATTGATTTGTTATTGTGTATGTTAATGTTTTTGTTTTTAAACTTTGTCAAAGTTTACAAAGCTTGACTTTGACCAAAGCTAATATGCGGACTAAATAAAAACGGAGGGAGTACTAAGGATATTTTACATGCAAATGCAGGAGAAGTATGTCTTCCAACATCCTCAACCTAAACGACCAGAGTCACTAAGGATTTATGAATCACACATTGGAATGAGCAGCCCGGTATGTCAATAAGTTATTTCACCTGTTTCCGGTCTGATGGTTTATTCTATGGATTTTCTAGTTCTGTTATGTACTGTTAACATACCACACGGTGCATTCACGTGACAACCTCGATTTTGTTTTCTAATGTCTTCATATTGGCAAGTGCATAACTTTGCTTCCTCTTTGTCTGATCGTTTTTTGTCTCTAAGATTTCCATTGCATTTCGAGGTAGCGGGCATGTGAAAGTCGAATCTGAATATTTTTTGTCAGAGCACAGTTATATTGAATGCCATTGTTGTTGCAATAGCTTGGTATAATGTAGCCATGTTACTAGCTTAAGAAATATCGCATTGGAGCATCTCCAGCAAGCCATTTCCTAGCTTATTACTGAGAGGGGGGGAGCGGGTTCTGTATTCTGCGAGCGATTCAAAACTTCCACTGTTCTGAGGTGTACGTACTGTAGGGATCTCCCATTATGAAGATGACATAGCTAACTTTTTGTAACCTACTTGGAAACTTGAGTGTTGAGGCATCACTACTATATACTATCATCACAATACTTAGAGGATGCATCTGAATATTTTAGTGTGATCTTGCACAGGAACCGAAGATAAATTCATATGCTAATTTTAGGGATGAGGTGCTGCCAAGAATTAAAAAGCTTGGATACAATGCAGTGCAGATAATGGCAATCCAGGAGCATTCATACTATGCAAGCTTTGGGTATTCACACAATCCATCTTTTTCTGTTTTTTTTTTCTGTATGTGCCTCTTCACCCATTTCGAGCTATTACATCCTAATGCTTCGTGCACATAAAATATTTGGATATAATTCTTTATTAGACATATAGTACAACACCACTTAGCATTTCTGACTTGTATGATCATTTTATTGTTGTTGGCTTGTTACAGGTACCATGTTACTAATTTTTTTGCACCAAGTAGCCGTTTTGGAACTCCAGAGGACTTAAAATCCTTGATTGATAGAGCACATGAGCTTGGTTTGCTTGTTCTTATGGATATTGTTCATAGGTAATCAGTCCAATTTAATTTTAGTTGCTTTACTGTTTATCTGGTATTGTAAATGGCAGGGCCTTATCGTCGAATATTTTTCCAATCTATATAATTGTGCTACATGACTTATTTTTTCTCAGATGTATTAAACCAGTTGGATATTAAATGTATTTGGTACATCTAGTAAACTGACAGTTTCATAGAATTATGTTGTAATGGCAACACAATTTGATGGCATAGATGTGGACTGAGAAGTTCAGATGCTATCAGTAATTAATTAACTGGCCATGTACTCGTGGAACTACATAGAGTTTGCAAGTTGGAAAACTGAAAGCAATACCTCACTGATAAGTGTCCAGGCCCCACTTGCCAGCTTCATATTAGATGTTACTTCCCTGTTGAACTCCTTTGAACATATCACTTGAAGTTCTTCAATTGTCCTAAGTCAAACTTCTTTGACTTTGGCCAAGTCTATTGAAAAATATATCAACATCTACAACACCAAATTAGTTTCATTAGACTCATAATTTTTCTTTTATTATATTAGCACGTTTTTTATGCTGTAGATATCAGCACATTTTTCTATAGACTTGGTCAAATATAGAGAAGTTTGACTTAGGACAAATCAGAACTTCAAGCAATTTGGATCAGAGGGAATAGTCCATACTGCTTGATTATATTTTCCCAAGGAGGGAGTGAGGAGCTTGACTTCGGCATCATCAAATGATATTGATAGATGTCAACATTTTAACAAAAAATCAGACCTTGTCACCAAATATGCATCAGACCATCTGTTTGCTTTAGGCACTTGCTTTCATATTTATGTGTTTGTAACTAATCTACTTTTCCTTCTACTTGGTTGGTTGATTCTATTTCAGTTGCATTGCTTCATCAATGATTTTGTGTACCCTGCAGTCATTCGTCAAATAATACCCTTGACGGTTTGAATGGTTTCGATGGCACTGATACACATTACTTCCACGGTGGTCCACGTGGCCATCATTGGATGTGGGATTCTCGTCTGTTCAACTATGGGAGTTGGGAAGTATGTAGCTGCGACTTCTGTCACCATATTTGGCTAACTGTTCCTGTCAATCTGTTCTTACACGTGTCAATATTCTATTCTTATACAGGTATTAAGATTCTTACTGTCAAACGCGAGATGGTGGCTTGATGAATATAAGTTTGATGGATTTCGATTTGATGGGGTGACCTCCATGATGTATACTCACCATGGATTACAAGTAAGTCATCAAGTGGTTTCAGTAACTTCTTCAGGGCACTGAAACAATTGCTATGCATCATAACATGTATCATGATCAGTACTTATGCTACGGAGTCTTAGATAGTTCCCTAGTATGCTTGTACAATTTTACCTGATGAGATCATGGAAGATTGGAAGTGATTGTTATTATTTTTTCTTCTAAGTTTGCTTCTTGTTCTAGATGGCATTTACTGGGAACTATGGCGAGTATTTTGGATTTGCCACTGATGTTGATGCGGTGGTATACTTAATGCTGGTCAACGATCTGATTCATGGACTTTATCCTGATGCTGTATCCATTGGTGAAGATGTAAGTGCTTACAGTATTTATGTTTTTTAACCAGTTAATTTAATAGTAGTTTTATTTTGGGGATCAAGCTGTTACTACTCTTTTTGTTAGGGGTAAAATCTGTCTTTTCATAAGAATGCTAATTTATACCTTGTATGGTAATGCATCACATAGGTAATTTGAGAAGTACAAGGGCATTCAAGCTGACAAGCATATTTGTTGATGGCTGTAATTTATTTGATAGTATGCTTGTTCGGATTTTTCAGTAAGTGTGAGTGTGTGACTAATGTTATATTATTTATTTACTTGCGGAAGAAATGGGCAACCTTGTCAATTGCTTCAGAAGACTAACTTAGATTCCATAAATACTGTGGAAACGAGAGGCTATTCCCAAGGACACGAAATTATACTTCAGTGTGTTACGCACATGTATTTGTAAGAGCAAGAGCAACATGGTTTAACTTAAATTCCTGCACTGCAATGGAATCTGACTGTATGTTGTTAGTATACACATCCACAAACAAGTAATCCTGAGCTTTCAACTCACGAGAAAATATGAGGCTCCACTTCTGCCAGCATTAACTGTTCACAGTTCTAATTTGTGTAACTCTGAAATTGTTCAGGTCAGTGGAATGCCTACATTTTGCATCCCTGTTCCAGATGGTGGTGTTGGTTTTGACTATCGCCTGCATATGGCTGTAGCAGATAAATGGATTGAACTCCTCAAGTAAGTGCAGGAATATTGGTGATTACATGCGCACAATGATCTACTCCCTCTGTCTCATAATGTAAGATGTTTTTGACACTAGTGTAGTGTCAAAAAACGTCCTATATTATAGGAAGGAGGGAGTAGATCGCAATTTATAAATGGTAAAAAGAAAAATATGTATGTGAATAGCTAGACATTTCCCTGGTATCAGCTTCAATACAAGAAGATTCATCAAATACATGATTTAAATAGCAAACTTCGGAATGTAATGGCTAGTGTCTTTATGCTGGACATTGTACATGGCGCTGTAGCAGGTCAGTCAATAAAGCTAGCGATATTTTCAGAAACAAAATAATCATTTATATCTGTATATGGGGAAGTGGGGGTATAGATGGTGGTCATTAGTCGTGTTCACTTTTTGTCCTGTATAAGCACGGGCAGTAGGTAATAAATTTAGCCAGATAAAATAAATCGTTATTAGGTTTACAAAAGGAATATAGAGGGTCATGTAGCATATCTAGTTGTAATTATTGTAAAGGCCGACAAGAGGTTCAGTAAAAAAAACTTTATGATGATCCGGGTATGCAAGAACGCGAGTAAAGCTCAAACATTTATAGTGGTTGCTGTTGCTTGCTGTATACTTGTATCTGCGCATATATGAAATTACTACTACACAGCTGCCAATCTGCCATGATCTGTGTTTTGCTTTGTGCTATTTAAATTTTAAATGCTAACTCGATACAATGGCAATAATAAACTAACTATTCAACCAATTTGATGGATATCAGAGATTTCTTCCCTCCTTTAGTAACATTGTGCTCCTGCTGCTGTTCTCTACTGTTACAAAAGCTGTTTTTCTATTTTTCGCATCATTATTTTTGTGTGTGAGTAATTTAAGAATGTCCTTTGAAGCTGTGAGCTGTTGGTACTTACTACATTCTTGGTAGTGTCCAAATATGCTGTTCTAATTTAGCATTTCTTTAACACAGGCAAAGTGACGAATCTTGGAAAATGGGCGATATTGTGCACACCCTAACAAATAGAAGGTGGCTTGAGAAGTGCGTCACTTATGCAGAAAGTCATGATCAAGCACTAGTTGGTGACAAGACTATTGCATTCTGGTTGATGGATAAGGTACTAGCTGTTACTTTTGGATCAAAAGAATCACATAAGATTTGTCTCATCAGATTGCTCATGTTTTCTTGTGATAAAGATTTGGCCCCCTCACCCATCACCAGCTATTTCCCAACTGTCACTTGAGCAAAACATGCCATGTGGCACTGTGGTGGCTTGTGAACTTTGACAGTTAATGTTGCAAATTTCTGTTCTTATTTATTTGATTGCTTATGTTATCGTTCATTTATTCCTCAAAAAATGTTATCGTTCATTTGCTCATTCCTTTCCGAGACCAGCCGAAGTCACGTGTAGCCGTGTGATCTGTCATCTGAATCTTGAGCAAATTTTATTAAGAGGCTAAAGTCGAACGGATTATTTGCTTGAATTTATAAATGTACAGACGTATAATCACCTGGTGCTTTCTGAAATGATTACCATAGTGCCTGAAGGCTGAAATAGTTTTGGCGTTTCTTGGATGCCGCCCAAAGGAGTGAATTTTATTGGGTAGATTTCTGGCTGAGCCCTGGTTACAACATACATTTTGGAGATATGCTTAATAACAAATCTGGGTGTTTGGTCACGAGTCTGCATCTACATGCTCCTTGGGTTTTATTATGGCGTCATCTTTGTAACTAGTGGCACCCGTAAGGAAACATTCAAAAGGAAACTGTTACATCATTCTAGTCAGGACCACCGTACTAAGAGCAAAATTCTGTTCCAATTTTATGAGTTTTTGAGACTCCAAAGTGAACATAAGTGTCTCATATTTTGCTAGTTAACTACAGATGTTTTTATATCACTGTAGTTTTTATTTCAGGACAGTTGATACTTGGTACTGTGCTGTAAGCATTGATCCGACACAGAACAGCATGAACATTTCGAGCTCTCTTTGTGCAGGATATGTATGATTTCATGGCTCTGGATAGACCTTCAACTCCTCGCATTGATCGTGGCATAGCATTACATAAAATGATCAGGCTTGTCACCATGGGTTTAGGTGGCGAAGGCTATCTTAACTTCATGGGAAATGAGTTTGGGCATCCTGGTCAGTCTTTACAACATTATTGCATTCTGCATGGTTGTGATTTACTGTAATTTGAACCATGCTTTGTTTTCACATTGTATGTATTATGTAATCTGTTGCTTCCAAGGAGGAAGTTAACTTCTATTTACTTGGCAGAATGGATAGATTTTCCAAGAGGTCCGCAAACTCTTCCAACCGGCAAAGTTCTCCCTGGAAATAACAATAGTTATGATAAATGCCGCCGTAGATTTGATCTTGTAAGTTTTAGCTGTGCTCTTACGTTCCCTCACTAGATCTTTATTGGCCATTTATTTCTTGATGAAATCATAATGTTTGTTGATCAACATTGCTTTAGTAGTTTTGTAGACGTTAACATAAATATGTGTTAAGAGTTGTTGATCATTAAGAATATCATGATTTTTTTTGTAGGGAGATGCAGATTTTCTTAGATATCGTGGTATGCAAGAGTTCGACCAGGCAATGCAGCATCTTGAGGAAAAATATGGGGTATGTCAGTATGTCACTGGTTTGTCTTTGTTGCATAGCAAGTCACAGTTTAACGCCAGTCTCTTCAAATGGTCAAAAAGTGTAGAATTAATTCCTGTAATGAGATGAAAACCGCGCAAAGGCGGGAACTGGAATTGCTCTTCACCAATTAAAACTATTTTCTTGAGCGATTGTGTATTGATACCTATACCAACACTACAATGTAACTGCAGTTTATGACATCTGAGCACCAGTATGTTTCACGGAAACATGAGGAAGACAAGGTGATCATCTTCGAAAGAGGAGATTTGGTATTTGTTTTCAACTTCCACTGGAGCAATAGCTTTTTTGACTACCGTGTTGGGTGTTCCAAGCCTGGGAAGTACAAGGTATGCTTTGCTTTTTCATTGTCCACCCTTCACCAGTAGGGTTAGTGGGGTTCTACAACTTTTAAGTCCACATGGATAGAGTTTGTTGGTCGTGCAGCTATCAATATAAAGAATAGGATAATTTGTAAAGAAAAGAATTTGTTGCTCGAGATGCTGTAGTCATATAACATCCCCGAAGCACATCTACTATTCATTCATATTATCTACCAAGGTTTTGTTACAATCTTTGTACTCAGTTGGACTCACTCTAATACTGGAACTATTTTCTGAATCTACCCTAATCATCCTAGCAGTTTTAGAGCAGCCCCATTTGGACAGTCAACTGGGTTTAGTTGGTTTGTGACAGTTTCTGCTATTTCTTAATCAGGTGGCCTTAGACTCCGACGATGCACTCTTTGGTGGATTCAGCAGGCTTGATCATGATGTCGACTACTTCACAACCGTAAGTCTGGGCTCAACCGTCACTTGACTCGTCTAGACTCAACTGCTTACAAATCTGAATCAACCTCCCATTTGCTGACGCCCTTGCAGGAACATCCGCATGACAATAGGCCGCGCTCTTTCTCGGTGTACACTCCTAGCAGAACTGCGGTCGTGTATGCCCTTACAGAGTAAGAACCAGCAGCGGCTTGGTACAAGGCAAAGAGAGAACTCCAGAGAGAGCTCGTGGATTGTGAGCGAAGCGACGGGCAACGGCGCGAGGCTGCTCCAAGCGCCATGACCGGGAGGGGACCGTGCCTCTTCCCCTGATGCCAGGAGGATCAGATGGATAAGGTAGCTTGTTGGTGAGCGCTCGAAAGAAAATGGACGGGCCTGGGTGTTTGTCGTGCTGCACTTGACCCTCCTCCTATCTTGCACATTCCCGGTTGTTTTTGTACATATAACTAATAATTGCCCGTGCGCTTCAACATGAACATCTAAATATTCTAATAGGTTATCCCGTGATTTACCTGCCTATATTTTAGTACTCCCTCGAACTGGAATTAATTGAGCAGCCTCTATACATCATTGTATAGAGGTTCTATAGTAGCTGCGTCAATTAATCTGGATTGGAGGGAGTAACTTTATTTGGTAAGCACTTATTTGCTTACCAACTCGTTACCCCATTCGAGCGAGAGGTGAACGCATGCCTTCAAACAAAGCGCCTCCTGGGAAGGTAGATTATTTTTTTTTTTGAGCATATCCTGGGAAGGTTGATTGTGCCACGGTGCGATGGTTACCCATCCCCACCATGGCCGCGATAGGTGATTCTGAGGCGACCTTCAATGGTGTTTGTTGCACTTGAGCTTCCTCGTGTGCATCTCCACCTTCTCCACATCTGCCCCCTTGCGCCGCCGTCCAATCCATTTCGCATCGCCACTACCACAGTTCGGGGTGATGACTTCACTTTGCAACCCTTTGTTGTGACTACAACATGCATACCGTGGCTGGTGGGTGAGAGGTAAGAGCAACTCTAGAAGATGTCTCAAAATCAGCCCTCCAAAATCGGTTTGGAGCGCGCCAAGTTTTGGAGGCTGCGGAAGCAATGCGTAAACTTAGACTCGCCAAACTCCGGCCTATACAATTTTCAGCCTTATTTCTCTTATGTATGTCCACATATAAACTCTCTTCTTACTTCAATTTTGCATCAAACATAATATTATCATGTTTCAACATCAAACAATGCAACAAGTTTTCAAAGAGGTTTGCTTTGGTAGACAGTTCACGGATTTCAACGCAAATCAACGGTCATGATCGAAGCAAGCGACTTAAATGAAAAGGGTAATATGGTTTGTTTGATGAGCCGTGAAACAAGTTGTCACGGCCTTCTTGAAGACAAGAGACACTTAGGATCAAACAGAAGAAGACTAAATGGGTCAAACGAGCTGACAACAGGAAGAACCAGGATCTTCAAGCCTCCAGGCTGGATCCACAACCCACGAAGAGCCTCATTGCGAAGAAAGCATGTAATTCAAGATCTCTGTTAAATGGTCCTTGCAAAGAAAGTGTTGGCATGTGATGTAATCAACAATCGTTGACCTCTTCCTCACCTACCCTCTTCTTCCTCCACAAGACTGGAACTCAGATCTTGTATCTTGGCGTGACACCGAGGAATTCATCCACCTCCGAGAGTGAACTAGTGTTTGCTACTACCATGAGTTGTACATTTGGTACATAAGGCTTACCGATCGTCCTCTTTTTGTCTCAAATTTTTTTCTCCACACATTTTGTTCTTCCCAGGTGATGATTTGGCGACGGAGACCTCGTTCGGGTACATATCGGGCGGCGTCGAATGGTTGTCCCTATCCATGTGCCAGTGAAGGGGAACGACTAAGAAACCTTAACTCGACACCATCAAGATGAAGACGCAAGGTGTGTTGGTTGCGGCCTCATCAAGTCCATGAAAGATACGATCAGGGCTATGGGGCTATGGATGGTGCAAGTGGACATCTCCATCAAGGCGTTGAAGGCGATGCTCGATGGTGTCGACGCTCAAGGTGGCGGTCCTTGAAACGGAGCACCGACTACTGGAAGCAAGGATCATGCCTCGGCCTAATGGGCATGACTGCTAACAGGAAATAGCCTTTGCCGGGCTCCCTAGCGTAGGAGTTTGGAGTATGCAATAAGTTTTCCCTCAGTGAGAAACCAAGATATCAATCCATGGAGGCATCGGTTTCCCGGAACAGTTTAATATTCTGCAACAAAAATAAAACTTCACTGTGTCCCCAACAATTCAAACAAGGGTGTCAACCTTACTAGTATTGCTAGTTGCACAAGGAACTTAAAAGTTAAATTAGTAGACAATATTTTTGTAATTTCGGAATAAAACAAAACTGAAAATAAAAATGAGTGTAGAAGTTGTTGGAAGGTGATTCTTATGCTAAAAACTGGACCGAGGTTCATAAGTTCACCAAATGCACTTCTCTAATATATAAAAGTGCGGTGAGTAACACAACCATGTGAAAAGGTACATAATGAAATATTTCATGCTCATATCAAACATATAAATTTGTTGATTCTACATACACGGTACGTCCATAATACTATTAGATCAAGATACGCTCTACATCTTACAGCTAAATAACCCGTTCATAGATCAAGATCCATCTACACCATCTGGACTTTAAGTGTGCACACAAGTAATTGCTTTTTTCGATCAAAGGGGCCACACGGCCCCATTTTCATTACGAAAATGGAGTCACAGCATACAGACCAAGTCCCATACAAACTTATCTTTGATGCCTAACATATGCATCAGGAAAAACTACTACTACATCTTGAGGCACTTCAAACTGTACCTACAGGATGCTACAACAAAAGAACGAGCCCAAAGCTCAGTCGCTACATATGATGCCTAACTTTTTTTTGCATGAGGGAAAAAAACTCCTACAACCTGAGATACTAAACTCCTGAAAGTGCAACTAATCCCCGGTTGGTTTTGGTAATTCATAACAATATATAGCTCATTGAACTAATATCCATTCAAGTTTAATATTTCAGAAAGTTCAATGAACGACATGGCATGGACTAGAGATGTGGACCCCTCAAGATGCTAAGGACACACATTGGCAAAAGCTCAAGACTCTTCATTTCTATTTTAGTGATCCAAGATCACATCGAGTCCATAGGAAAGTCAATACTATTAAAAGGGGATGAGGTGTTGCTTAATGGTCGACTTGCTCAAAGTGCTTAGCGATATTGCTCCAAATCCCTGAACCACTTTCCCATTCCAAATATGTCCAAAACTCAAAGTCAAACTCAGCCCCACCGAATCATCCTATCCGGAGCCACCGAGTTCATATGACATAGTTCCTGGGGAACGTAGTAATTTCAAAAAATTTCCTACGCACACGCAAGACCATGGTGATGGCATAGCAACGAGAGGGAGAGTGTCGCCCACGCACCCTCGTGAGACCGTGGCGAAGCGTTATGACAACGCTGTTGATGTAGTCGTGCGTCTTCACGATCCGACCGATCCAAGCACCGAACGTACGGCACCTCCGAGCTCAGCACACGTTCAGCTCGATGACGATCCCCGGGCTCCGATCCAGCAAAGCTTCGGGGATGAGTTCCGTCGGCATGACGGCGTGGTGACGATGATAATGTTCTACCGGTGTAGGGCTTCGCCTAAACTCCGCGACGATATGACCGAGGTGGAATATGGTGGAGGGGGGCACCGCACACGGCTAAGGAACGATCCGTAGATCAACTTGTGTGTCCTAGGGTGCCCCCCGCCTCGTATATAAAGGAGCAAGGGGGGCGGCCGCCCTAGAGGGCGCGCCAGAGGAGGAGTCCTCCTCCTAGTAGGAGGGACTCCCCTTTCCTACTCCTACTAGGAGGGAAAGGAAGGGGAGGGGGAAGGAAGAGGGCGCCGCCTCCTAGTCCAATCGGACCAGAGGGGGGGGGCGCGCGGCCCATGCTGGCCGCCCCTCTCTCTTTCCACTAAGGCCCATAAGGCCCATTACTTTTCCCGGGAGGGGGTTCGGTAACCCTCCAAAGACTCCGTTTTTCAAAACGCCGGAACACTTCCGGTGTCCGAATATAGCCGTCCAATATATCAATCTTTATGTCTCGACCATTTCGAGACTCCTCGTCATGTCCGTGATCACATCCGGGACTCCGAACAAACCTCGGTACATCAAAAAATATAAACTCATAATAAAACTGTCATCGTAACGTTAAGCGTGCGGACCCTACGGGTTCGAGAACGATGTAGACATGACCTAGAACTATTCTCGGTCAATAACCAATAGCGGAACCTGGATGCCCATATTGGTTCCTACATATTCTACGAAGATCTTTATCGGTCAAACCGCATAACAACATACGTTGTTCCCTTTGTCATCGGTATGTTACTTGCCCGAGAGTCGATCGTCGGTATCCAATACCTAGTTCAATCTCGTTACCAGCAAGTCTCTTTACTCGTT
Source organism: Aegilops speltoides (assembly GCA_021437245.1). Lineage (NCBI taxonomy): Eukaryota > Viridiplantae > Streptophyta > Magnoliopsida > Poales > Poaceae > Aegilops > Aegilops speltoides. The sequence goes on along the minus strand of CM038142.1, from coordinate 350,729,654 downwards.
ATGTAATGCATCATCCCGCAACTAACTTATTAGTCACATTGCTTGCAAGTCTTATAGTGATGTGCATTACCGAGAGGGCCCAGAGATACCTCTCCGACAATCGGAGTGACAAAACCTAATCTCGAAATACGCCAACCCAACATGTACCATTGGAGACACCTGTAGTACTCCTTTATAATCACCCGCATTCGTTGTGACGTTTGGTAGCACCAAAGTGTTCCTCCGGTAAACGGGAGTTGCATAATCTCATAGTTACGAGAACATGTATAAGTTATGAAGAAAGCAATAGCAACATACTAAACGATCAAGTGCTAGGCTAACGGAATGGGTCATGTCAATCACATCATTCTCCTAATGATGTGATCCCGTTAATCAAATGACAACACATGTCTATGGTTAGGAAACATAACCATCTTTGATTAATGAGCTAGTCAAGTAGAGGCATACTAGTGACGTTATGTTTGTCTATGTATTCACACATGTATCATGTTTCCGGTTAATACAATTCTAGCATGAATAATAAACATTTATCATGAAATAAGGAAATAAATATTAACTTTATTATTGCCTCTAGGGCATATTTCCTTCAGTCTCCCACTTGCACTAGAGTCAATAATCTAGATTACATAGTAATGATTCTAACACCCATGGAGTCTTGGTGTTGATCATGTTTTGCTCGTGAGAGAGGCTTAGTCAACGGGTCTGCAACATTCAGATCCGTATGTATCTTGCAAATTTCTATGTCTCCCACTTGGACTTGGTCCCGGATGGAATTGAAGCATCTCTTGATGTGCTTGGTCCTCTTGTGAAATCTGGATTCCTTTGCCAAGGCAATTGCACCAGTATTGTCACAGAAGATCTTCATTGGTACCGATGCACTAGGTATGACACCTAGATCGGAAATGAACTCCTTCATCCAGACTCCTTCATTTGCTGCTTACGAAGCAGCTATGTACTCCGCTTCACATGTAGATCCCGCCATGACGCTTTGTTTAGAACTGCACCAACTTACAGCTCCACCGTTTAATAAAAATACGTATCCGGTTTGCGACTTAGAATCGTCCGGATCAGTGTCAAAGCTTGCATCGACGTAACCATTTACGATTAGCTCTTTGTCACCTCCATATACGAGAAACATATCCTTAGTCCTTTTCAGGTATTTCAGGATGTTCTTGACCGCTGTCCGATGATCCACTCTGGATTACTTTGGTACCTTCCTACCAAGCTTATTGCTAAGCATACGTCAGGTCTGGTACACAGCATTGCATACATGATAGAGCCTGTGGATGAAGCATAGGGAACATCTTTCATTTTCTCTCTATCTTCTGCAGTGGTCGGGCATTGAGTCTGACTCAACTTCACACCTTGTAGCACGGGCAAGAACCCTTTCTTTGCCTGATCCATTTTGAACTTTTTCAAAATTTTATCATGGTATGTGCTTTGTGAAAGTCCTATTAAGCGTCTTGATCTATCTCTATAAATCTTGATGCCCAATATGTAAGCAGCTTCACCGAGGTCTTTCATTGAAAAACTTTTATTCAAGTATCCCTTTATGCTATCCAGAATTCTATATCATTTCCAATTAATAATATGTCATCTACATATAATATCGAAAATGCTCTGAGCTCCCACTCACTTTCTTGTAAATACAAAGCTTCTCCAAAAGTCTCAGATAAAACCATATGCTTTGATCACACTATCAAAGCGTTTATTCCAACTCCGAGATGCTTGCACCAGTCCATAAATGGATCGCTGGAGCTTGCACACTTTGTTAGCACCTTTTGGATCAACAAACCTTCCGGTTGCATCAAATACAACTCTTCTTCCAGAAATCCATTCAAGAATGCAGTTTTGACATCCATTTGCCAAATTTCATAATCATAAAATACAGCAATAGCTAACATGATTCGGACAGACTTAAGCATCGCTACGGGTGAGAAAGTCTCATCGTAGTCAACCCCTTGAACTTGTCGAAAACCTTTCGCAACAAGTCGAGCTTTATAGACAGTTATATTACCATAAGTGTCAGTCTTCTTCTTAAAGATCCATTTATTCTCAATGGCTTGCCGATCATCGGCAAGTCAACCAAAGTCCATACTTTGTTCTCATACATGGATCCCATCTCGATTTCATGGCCTCAAGCCATTTTATGAATCTGGGCTCATCATTGCTTCTCATAGTTCGTAGGTTCGCCATGGTCAAGTAACATGACTTCCGAATAGGATTACCGTACCACTCAGTGCGGGTCTTACTCTGTAGACCTCACGAGGTTCGGTAGTAACTTGATCTGAAGTTTCATGATCATTATCATTAGCTTCCTCACTGATTGGTGTAGTTGTCACAGGAACCGGTTCTTGTGATGAACTACTTTCCAATAAGGGAGCAGGTACAGTTACCTCATCAAGATCTACTTTCCTCCCACTCACTTCTTTCGAGAGAAACTCCTTCTCTAGAAAGGACCCAAATTTAGCAACAAAAATCTTGCCCTCAGATCTGTGATAGAAGGTGTACCCAATAGTTTCTTTTGGGTATCCTATGAAGACACATTTCTCCGATTTGGGTTCGAGCTTATCCGGTTGAAGTTTCTTCACATAAACATCGCAGGCCCAAACTTTAAGAAACGACAACTTTGGTTTCTTGCCAAACCACAGTTCATAAGGCGTCGTCTCAACGGATTTTGATGGTGCCCTATTTAACGTGAATGCGGCCGTCTCTAAAGCATAACCCCAAAACGATAGCGGTAAATCAGTAAGAGACATCATAGATTGCACCATATCTAGTAAAGTACAATTACGACGTTCGGACACACCATTTCGTTGTGGTGTTCCAGGTGGCGTGAGTTGTGAAACTATTCCGTATTGTTTCAAATGTAAACCAAACTCATAACTCAAATATTCTCCTCCACGATCAGATCGTAGAAACTTTATTTTCTTGTTACGATGATTTTCCACTTCACTCTGAAATTCTTTGAACTTTTCAAATGTTTCAGACTTGTGTTTCATTAAGTAGATATACCCATATCTGCTCAAATCATCTGTGAAGGTGAGAAAATAACGATACCCGCTGCGAGCTTTAACATTCATTGGACCACAAACATCAGTATGTATGATTTCCAACAAATCAGTTGCTCGCTCCATAGTTCCGGAGAACGGCGTTTTAGTCATCTTGCCCATGAGACATGGTTCGCAAGTACCAAGTGATTCATAATCAAGTGATTCCAAAAGCCCATCAGTATGGAGTTTCTTCATGCGCTTTACACCGATATGACCTAAACGGCAGTGCCACAAATAAATTGCACTATCATTATCAACTCTGCATCTTTTGGTTTCAACACTATGAATATGTGTATCACTACCATCGAGATTTAACAAAAATAGACCACTCTTCAAGGGTGCATGACCATAAAAGATATTACTCATATAAATAGAACAACCATTATTCTCTGATTTAAATGAATAACCGTCTCGCATCAAACAAGATCCAGATATAATGTTCATGCTCAATGCTGGCATCAAATAACAATTATTTAGGTCTAAAACTAATCCCGATGGTAGATGTAGAGGTAGCGTGCCGATTGCGATCACATCGACTTTGGAACCATTTCCCGTGCATCGTCACCTCGTCCTTAGCCAATCTTCGCTAATCCGTAGTCCTGTTTTGAGTTGCAAATATTAGCAATGTAACCAGATCAAATACCTGGTACTACTGCGAGCATTAGTAAGGTACACATCAATAACATGTATATCACATATACCTTTGTTCACTTTGCCATCCTTCTTATCCGCCAAATACTTGGGGCAGTTCCGCTTCCGAGGTCGATCGCTTGCGGTAGAGAAGCACTCGATTTGTGCTTTGGTCCGACTTGGGTTTCTTCTCTTGAGCAGAACTTGTTTGCTGTTCTTCTTGAAGTTCCCTTCTTCTTCCCTTTGCCCTTTTCTTGAAACTGGTGGTCTTGTTAACCATCAACACTTGGATGCTCCTTCTTGATTTCTACCTCCGCTTTTAGCATTGCGAAGAGCTCGGAATAGTCTTGTCCATCCCTTGCATATTATAGTTCATCACGAAGCTCTTGTAGCTTGGTGGTAGTGATTGGAGAATTCATCAATGACACTATCATCGGGAAGATTAACTCCCGCTTGAATCAAGTGATTATTATACCCGCACATTTTGAGTATGTGTTCACCGACGTAACTATTCTCCTCCATCTTGCAGCTATAGAACTTATTGGAGACGCATATCTCTCAATCTGGCATTTGCTTGAAATATTAACTTCAACTCTGGAACATCTCATATGCTCCATGACGCTCAAAACGTCGTTGAAGACCCGGTTCTAAGCCATAAAGCATGGCACATCGAACTATCGAGTAGTCATCGGTTTTGCTCGCCAGACGTGTTTAACGTCCGTCGGTTGCATCGGCAGCAGTTCGCACCCAGCGGTGCTTTCGGGGCGTATTTCTTCATGCGACAGATGAGGATAATCCTCGAGTTACGGACCCGATCGTGTAATTGCTACCATCATCTTTCAACTTTGCTTTCTCAAGGAACACATTAAAATTCAACGGAACAACAACACGAGCCATCTATCTACAACAAACATAGACAAGCAAAATACTATCAGGTACTAAGTTCATGATAAATTTAAGTTCAATTAATCATATTACTTAAGAACTCCCACTTAGACAGACATCTCTCTAGTCATCTAAGTGATTACGTGATCCAAATCAACTAAACCATGCCCGATCATCACGTGAGATGGAGTAGTTTCGATGGTGAACATCTCTATGTTTATCATATCTACTATATGATTCACGTTCGACCTTTCGGTCTCCGTGTTCCGAGGTTATATCTGTATATGCTAGGCTTGTCAAGTATGACCTGAGTATTCCACGTGTGCAACTGTTTTGCACCCGTTGTATTTGAACGTAGAGCCTATCACACCCGATCATCACGTGGTGTCTCAGCACGAAGAACTTTCGCAACGGTGCATACTCAAGGAGAACACTTCTTGATTATTAGTGAGAGATCATCTTAAAATGCTACCGTCAATCAAAGCAAGATAAGATGCATAAAGGATAAACATCACATGCAATCAATATAAGTGATATGATATGGCCATCATCATCTTGTGCTTGTGATCTCCATCTTCGAAGCACCGTCGTGATCACCATCGTCACCGGCGCGACACCTTGATCTCCATCGTAGCATCGTTGTCGTTCGCCATCTATTGCTTCTCGACTATCGCTCGCTTAGTGATAAAGTAAAGCAATTACAGGGCGTTTGCATTTCATACAATAAAGCGACAACCATATGGCTCCTGCCAATTGCCGATAACTTCGGTTACAAAACATGATCATCTCATACAATAAAATATAGCATCACGCCTTGACCATATCACATCACAACATGCCCCGCAAAAACAAGTTAGACGTCCTCTACTTTGTTGTTGCATTTTTACGTGGCTGCTACGGGCTTAGCAAGAACCGTTCTTACCTCGCATCAAAACCACAACGATAGTTCGTCAAGTTAGTGCTGTTTTAACCTTCGCAAGGACCGGCGTAGCCACACTCGATTCAGCTAAAATGAGAGAGACAGACACCCGCCACCACCTTTAAGCACGAGTGCTCGTAATGGAAACCAATCTCGCGTATCGACTGCTGTAATGTCGGTCCGGGCCGCTTCATCTCACAATACCGCCAACCAAAGTATGACATGCCGTAAGCAAGATGACTTGTATCGCCCACAACTCACTTGTGTTCTACTCGTGCATATAACATCAATGCATATAACCTAGGCTCTGATGCCACTGTTGGGGAATGTAGTAATTTCAAAAAAAATTCCTACGCACACGCAAGATCATGGTGATGGCATAGCAACGAGAGGGGAGAGTGTCGTCCATGTACCCTTCTAGACCGTAAGCGGAAGCGTTATGACAACGCGGTTGATGTAGTCGTACGTCTTCACGATCCGACCGATCCAAGCACCGAACGTACGGCACCTCCGAGTTCAGCACACGTTCAGCTTGATGACGATCCCCGGGCTCCGATCCAGCAAAGCCGGGGATGAGTTCCACAAGACGACGGCGTGGTGACGATGATGATGTTCTACCGGCGCAGGGCTTCGCCTAAACTCCGCGACGATATGACCGAGGTGGAATATGGTGGAGGGGGGCACCGCACACGGCTAAGGAATGATCCGTAGATCAACTTGTGTGTCCTAGGGTGCCCCCCTGCCCCCGTATATAAAGGAGCAAGGGGGGAGGCCGGCTGGCCTTAGAGGGCGCACCAGGAGGAGGAGTCCTCCTCCTAGTAGGAGTAGGACTCCCCCTTTCCTACTCCTACTAAGAGGGGGAAAGGAAGGGGAGAGGGGAAGGAAGAGGCGCCCCCTAGTCCAATTCGGACCAGAGGGGAGGCGCGCCCATGCTGGCCGCCTCTCTCTTTCCACTAAGGCCCATAAGGCCCATTACTTCTCCGGGGTTCGGTAACCCTCCCAACTCCGGTTTTTTCCGAAAATGCCCGGAACACTTCCGGTGTCCGAATATAGCCGTCCAATATATCAATCTTTATGTCTCGACCATTTCGAGACTCCTCGTCATGTCCCTGATCACATCCGGGACTCCGAACAAACTTCGGTACATCAAAACTTATAAACTCATAATAAAACTGTCATCGTAACGTTAAGCGTGCAGACCCTACGGGTTCGAGAACTATGTAGACATGACCTAGAACTATTCTCGGTCAACAACCACTAGTGGAACCTGGATGCCCATATTGGTTCCTACATATTCTACGAAGATCTTTATCGGTCAAACCACATAACAACATACGTTGTTCCCTTTGTCATCGGTATGTTACTTGCCCGAGATTTGATCGTCGGTATCCAATACCTAGTTCAATCCCGTTACCGGCAAGTCTCTTTACTCATTATGTAATGCATCATCCCGCAACTAACTTATTAGTCACATTGCTTGCAAGGCTTATAGTGATGTGCATTACCGAGAGGGCCCAGAGATACCTCTCCGACAATCGAAGTGACAAAACCTAATCTCGAAATACGCCAACCCAACATGTACCATTGGAGACACCTGCAGTACTCCTTTATAATCACCCAGTTACATTGTGACGTTTGGTAGCACCCAAAGTGTTCCTTCGGTAAACGGGAGTTGCATAATCTCATAGTTATAGGAACATGTATAAGTTATGAAGAAAGCAATAGCAACATACTAAACGATCAAGTGCTAGGCTAACGGAATGGGTCATGTCAATCACATCATTCTCCTAATGATGTGATCCCGTTAATCAAATGACAGCACATGTCTATGGTTAGGAAACATAACCATCTTTGATTAATGAGCTAGTCAAGTAGAGGCATACTAGTGATGTTATGTTTGTCTATGTATTCACACATGTATCATGTTTCCGGTTAATACAATTCTATCATGAATAATAAACATTTATCATGAAATAAGGAAATAAATAATAACTTTATTATTGCCTCTAGGGCATATTTCCTTCAATAGCCACTGCCAGAAACCCTAAACGGTTCGGTCACACCGATGTGGATCTCGGTCTCACCGAGATGGCCTTGCAAACTCTCTGTTGCCTGTTGCAATTATTTCGATCTCACCGAAATGTGCAATCGGTCCCATCGAGTTTGCTTGACATCTTCTTTGTTTCCCTATTGCTTCACTTTGGTCTCACCGAATTGATGCAATCGGTCCCACCGAGTTGATGTTTGCCCTAATCCCTAGCACATCGGTCCCACCAAGTTGTTCCAGTCGGTCCCACCGAGATTCCTAACGTTCCCATTTTGAACTAAATCGGTCTCATAAAGTTCTTCTATTCGGTCTGACTGAGTTGGGTCAAATGTGTGTAACGGTTGGATTTTGTGTGGAGGCTATATATACTCCTCTACCCCCTTCTCCATATGTGAGAGAGCCATCAGAACGTGCCTACACTTCCAGCATACATTTTCTGAGAGAGAACCACCTACTCATGTGTTGAGATCAAGATTCCAATCCTACCACAAGATTCTTGATTTATAGCCTTCCCCAAGTTGCTTTCCACTCAAATCATCTTTCCACCATATCCAAATCTATGAGAGAGAGTTGAGTGCTGGGGAGACTATCATTTGAAGCACAAGAGCAAGGAGTTCATCATCAACACACCATCTATTTCCCTTTGGAGAGTGGTGTCTCCTAGATTGGTTAGATGTCGCTTGGGAGCCTCCGTCAAGATTGTGGAGTTGAACCAAAAATTTTGTAAGGGCAAGGAGATCACCTACTTCGTGAAGATCTACCCGAGTGAGACAAGTCCTTCATGGACGATGGCCATGATGGGATAGACAAGGTTGCTTCTTCGTGGACCCTTCGTGGGTGGAGCCCTCCATGGACTCGCGCAGATGTTACCCTTTGTGGGTTGAATTCTCCATCAACATGGACGTACGATAGCACCACCTATCGGAACCAGGCCAAAAATCTCTATGTCATCATTGCGTTTGCACTCTCCAAACCTTTCCCTTTACCTTCATATGCAATGTTTTACTTTTAACTACTACACTCTTAGAATTGCATGTGTAGGTTGATTGCTTGACTTTTGTTAGTTGCTAAAATCTTCCCACAACTAAATTGGGAAAAGGTTAGATTTTTATTTGGTCAAGTAGTCTAATAACCCCCTCTCTAGACCTACTTTCGATCTACAAGTGGTATCAGAGCTTTGGACTCCATTTGCCTTGATTTCCATAGCTTTGGTGGTCATAGCCTTGGTTTCACAACCTAGGAGAGTATGGCATCTAGCGAGGGAAATTACCACCGTAGAGGTCCTTACTTTGATGGTACGGATTTTGCTAGTTGGAAGCATAAGATGAAAATGCATATTCTTGGTCATAACCCCGCCATTTGGGCTATTGTGCCCATTGGCTTGCAAGGTGGTTTCTTCGAGGATGGAAAAGAACCGGATCGTGAAGCGTCCGTGGAAGAAATGAAGATGTTGCAATACAATGCTCAAGCTTGCGATATTCTCTTCAAAGGATTGTGCCCCGAAGAATTCAACAAAATCAGCTGCCTTGAGAATGCAAAGGAAATTTGGGGTACTTTGGTTGATATGCATGAAGGTACCGAGTCCATTAAGGAATCCAAATTGGATGTGCTTCAAAGTCAACTTGACAAGTTCAAGATGAAGGATGGTGAAGGAGTCGCTGAGATGTATTCTAGGCTTGCTCTCATCACAAATGAGATTGTCGGCTTAGGAAGCGAAGAGATGACCAACAAATTCATCATCAAGAAAATCCTAAGAGCCTTGGATGGAAAATATGATACCGTGTGCACCTTGATCCAAATGATGCCCAACTACAAAGATCTCAAGCCCATGGAAGTCATTGGTAGAATTGTTGCTCATGAGATGTCACTCAAGGATAAGGAAGAGCTCCACAACGAGTCAAGTGGTGCTTACAAAGCTGCAAGTGATGCTCCTACAACATCAAGTGAGAAGCAAGTCTCTAATGAAGAATTGAGCTTAATGGTGAAGAACTTCAACAAATTCTACATCAATAGAAGCAAAGAGAGAAGCTCCAAGTCAAGATCCTACAATGACAAAAGATCGTCTAGTCGTGATTGTAATTGCTACAATTGTGGAAGACCCGGACACTACTCCAATGAGTGTACGGCTCCCTACAAGAAAAGAGAAGAGTCACCAAAAAGGAGAAGTAGAAGATATGAATCACCTCCAAGAGAGAGAAGCAGTAGAGATGATCGTTATGAACGAAGACCCTCTCGTAGAAGCAAGGATTGAGAAAGGAAGGACAAGTCATCAAAGAGCTAAACAAGACGAAGACATCAAGCTCACATTAGTGAATGGGTATCCGGTTCCGACTTCGAAACTACTCCGAGAGAAGCTACCACTCCGACTCTGAATATACTCAAGATGAAGGTGTTGCCAGTCTTGCACTTGTGTCATCCAACTCCTACGACATATTTGACTCACAAAATGAAGGAATTGGAAGATGCTTCATGGCTAAAGGCCCTAAGGTATCACACCCTGAGTATGTTGATTTCAATAGTGATGAAGATGATTTGCTAGGTGATGATGATTTACTTGTTGACAACAATAGTGATGAAAACTATGATGCAGTTGCTAGATTCATGCTAATCAAGATGAAACGAATCACAATGATAAGAAGGAGATTGAGCGTCTAACTAAAGAACTAAACACTCTTAAGTTAGCTCATGAAACAACTCTAGAGGATCATAGAGAGCTCAAAAGAACTCATGAGAAGCTACTCTTTGAGAAGCTAAATTTACAGCAAGAGCATGAGTTCCTAAAAGCTATCAATGATGATCTTCGAAAGAAGAGTTCTTCTTATCTTGCCAAACAACTCCTCTTGTCTACTTATATGCCACAAGTAAAATCTAGCAACAAGAACAAGAAATATTCTTCCTCTAGTAGTAACAATAAAAATGTTAAATCCAATATTGTTGCTTCTAGTTGTTCTCTTGATTCCACTAATGATTCTCATAGCCAAGTTACACTTGAGCAAGAAAATAGCTTATTGAAGGGAATTATAGAGAAATGTGTTTACAAGAGCCTTGTTGGAAGTAAGCAATTTGAGGAAATTGTATGCAAGCAAGGAAGGCACCGGAAGAATCAAGGTGTTGGTTTTGAACGAAAGTTCAATGCCAATGGAGTTGAGTGGGAAGAAGATCAATATCCCAAGACAAAGTTTGTTCCTCAACAAGAGAAGTATGACCCCACTTCTTTCAAGGGAACACAAGCTCAAGATGATCTTCCACCACAAGACCACAAGCTAAAAGGCAAGGACAAGCTTCAAGAAGAGATTGATTCATTTGAAGAAGCTCCTAAGGCCATGGTCAAGTGGGTTCCCAAGACTACATCAAGTTCTAGTTCATCAAGTACGACTACAACTCCAAGGATTCCCGTCAAGTTGATGTGGATGCCAAAGAAGAAGAACTAGAGTGTTCTTGAGGGTGCCTCCGCCAACATACTTCACTCATATTCATTTTGGCAAGGACATGTGCAATCAACTTTCATATCTTGCACTAGTTCAAGGAGTCACAAACCCTCTTGTTGGTAACACAAGGGACAAGGTAACCTAATGCTTTCATGGACATCATCGTATGTGTGTTTCACTCTATGTCTATGGATATTCTTGTATGTTCCTTGTGGGGCTAACCCATGTAGGTATTGAAAGTGCAACACTACAATGGATTGATCCAAAAGATCTACATCAACATTGAGCATCCACATCTTCAACATCTACATGAAGTCATCATCGACAAAACCCAAGGTTAGTTCATCCCTCTTAGGGGGGATATCACATCTAGGGGGAGCTTTACCCTAAGAATTGAGCTAAAGCAACTCTAATGGTGTGAACACAACAATGCTTTATGTAAAAGTGGTAACCCCACTTGTGCTTAAAGGATGAGTATGACCTACAATCAAATGTTCTCATTTGACTCCTTAGTCAATATACTCATATATAGATGACCTAGTCATCGCCAATTGCTTGATAGATGCTAGAGTGTATGTGCATGCTTTGTCACATGTTTCATTTGCTATCTTACTGTGTGAGCATGTTGGTTGCATGATCTTCTCCATTCAAGGACATTCATTTGCATTTTTGATTGTTTGGTTCTTTTGACCAAATGGATGGACAAGAATGCCTGAGTACTCCCTCTAGCTATCTATGCTTGCTCTCTTCTCAAACTCTATTCATGCTACATCACAAAATTGGAACAAGTCACTTTCTGGACCCTCCGAGTGAGGAGCACTCAGAGCCACCGATCCGTCAAGGGCTGACTTCCAAAACCTCTTCGTGCATTCGGTCAGACCAACTCATTCCTATTCGGTCTCACCGAAACCATTAAGTTGATCTAGGTTTTCACCTCGGTGCCATCGATTAGAACAATTCGGTCTCATCGAGTTGCAGTAACTGCAAGTAGTTTTGCATCTCGGTGCCACCAAACCATTCCACTCGGAGCCACCAACAGTTATTGGGTATATATACCACGGCTTGAAGTTTGGAAATTTCTTCAAACACTCTCGCCCGTGCCTCCCAAGTCCTGCCGCTCCATGTTCTCCGGATCGTCGCCGTCTCCACCTGTGTACTGTTGTCGCAGGTCTCCACTGGCATCAACGGGATTCACCCCCGCCGTTGCCGCCGTAGCAAACCACTGCCAAGTTAGGGTATGGTTCGGCCCCTTTGTGCTATCTCTTTTCTCTGATTCAATGCACAAAGCAAATGCCAGTATTCTTGCCATGATTGAAAGCTTCTTATCCACGCAAATATTCCTCTAGATTAGATTTGATGCAAAATCTTAGGGTTAGTTTTCCATCGAACTCATCTCGGACCGACCGAATTGATGTTTTTGGTCACACCGATTGGCCCTGGCCATTGCACTAAGTACAACTTGGTCTGACCGAGGTGTACTAATCGGTGAGACCGAAAGCACTTTCTCAGTGAAACCTTAGCATCTCGGAGTCACCGAACTACAACTCGGTCTGAAAGAAACTGCATGTTTAGACTCTGTTAGTGTTTCGGTGTCACCGAGATTATCAAATCGGTAGCTCCAAAATGCTTTCTACAAAAAACTAAAGTTAAGATTTTGAATCACTTTTTGTAAAAACTAGTTGTATTTTGTGATGCTCATCTACTCTACCCACACCCCTCTATTCATAGAGTCAGTTGCAGAGATGTCAGAGGCCAATGATAGCCAAAACAAGTCTGAAGAGCAAGTCAATCTCAGTCAGGGCACTAGTCCCTCTGGTAGCTATGATGGGGGAAGCAGAAGCACTCCCAGCAACTTGCCAAAGGCAGCTACCAGGCAGAGAAAGAAAAGGAACTCTGAAAGTGAGGATGAGGACTTTGTGATTGAGGAGGAAGTGACCTCCAAGAAGAAAGTTGTGAAGAAGGAATATGTTGGTGCTGCTACTGCCACCAAGCCAGGAATGCAGAAGAAAGCTCCTGCTAAGAGGACTCCAATGTCCAAAGCCACAACTTCAACTCAAGAGACTATGCAATTTACACTTGAGCCTAGAGAGGAGGAAGAAGAAGCTGCTGGTGGAAAGAAGAGGAAAGAAAGGGTCAGAAAGACCATTGCCAAAGTGATTGGAAGACCATCCATGATGAGGGATGAGGAAAAATAAGATGAGGAGGAAGAGCCTGCTGCACCTCCTACCAAGGCACAGAAGTTGATGGCTGATGCTATCAATACTAGTGCTTCTCCTTCAAAGCCCAAGTCTACCCCCAAGCCCACAGCTCCAGCTCAAACACCCAAGTCAACTGCTCCAAAGAGATCAACAAGGAATATCTCAGCTGCAGAGAAGTACAAGGCCCCAGTGCCTGAGGTTCAGGAAGATGATGAGCCACTAGTGCTCAGGAAATTGAAGCCCAAGATTCCAGATCATAATGATGATGATCCAGTGGCAGGAAACATGAAGTTGAGGAAGGATCATGGTCTAAGACTTTGGAGATAGAATGATCCATCTGCCACAAGGAGAAGGACTGCTGTGGACTATCGTTTTCATACTAGAGAACAACAGGACTTCTATGAGACTGTCTTGTTGGACAAGAAGCCCATAGTATGTGACATAAAATGGGTTGATTGGGAATACATTGATGACAATGAAGACTATTTTCCCCATGTGCATGAGAGCTTCAGGCTCAATGGAGTTGACAAGTTTGTTGGACAAAAGTTGACAGAATGGAACGATGAGATGATCATGCAGTTCTACTCCACTGCCCACTTCTACCCTGATGGGAAGATTGTGTGGATGACTGAGGGAACCAGATACCAGTCATCAATTTCTGAATGGGCCAAGTTTAGCAATGCTCCAAAGGAAGGAGAAGATGATCTTGATGTTTACAGTAAACCCGGGAAGGATAACAACTCCATGGCTAACATGTACAAGCCTATACCTGATGCAGCTCTGGAGACACACAAGCTAGGATCAATCTACTATCTGCTTGCAGGTTTGACCACAATGAACACTATCTTGAGGCATACTCTGTTTCCCAAGTCTGGAGATGACATGATGATACATGGTCACTCCATCAAATTGCTTCATCTGTTTGACATTCCCCAGAAGTTTAAAGTCATGAGCTTGATTGTTGAGACAGTGAAGAGGACAATAGCCGACTAAAAGAGATCTTGTGGATATGCTCCCCACATCAAGATGTTGATCAATTCCAAGGTTGGAACTAGGACATATCTGCTGGACAAAGAGCATCTACCCCTGAGGCCAGGCTTTGAGGACAACGAGGTTGTCATGGATGCTTCACATCCTACATGTGCTGAGGCCCGGGAGAAGATTGAGAGAGCAAAGGCTGCAAAAGCAGAAAAATAGCAAGTGCTCCAGATACTTCTCTAGTGAATCTCGAGACCAAGCAAGATCAGCTCAGTTATCTGCTTGAGGCTACCATGAGGATTGAGAAGAGCCTGACCACCTTATCTCAGAATCAGGAGAGTCTTGAGAGGATCATTGAGACCAAGATGTATGACCTTGATGTGAAGGTCACAGAGATTCAAACCACTATGGAGAAGTTAAGGGGTGATGCTGAGGACAATGATCCTAGATCCACAACAGATACATTCCAGAGAGTGCCAAGGGTACAAAGATCATCAGTTGTGCCAGTTGCAGACTCCAGAACTACCATATCAACACCTACAACCACTGCCACAGTTGCCCCTCAAGTGTCAACTCCTCCAGCTCCACAGACTTCAGCAGAGGCATTTGCAGATGGACTCCTCTCCATTCCGTCTAACACACCAGAGCGACAACCCAGAAGACCCTTCAGGAACTCCCGGAGATCGTACTTAGAGTACCACATATCACTATACATTTTTGAACTTTTTGGTAACTTATTGCCAAAGGGGGAGAAAGTGTATAGATCATAGGCTTCGAGAGAGAGTGCTTTTTTTCTTTTTTTTGGTCTTATTTGCCTTGCTACTTTGGTTTGTTTGGTTGTTGCTACCCTTGCTACATTTGTGTTATGCTCGTGAGATACTTATGTGATCATGTGCTTGATCATACTATGCTTAATATGTGCTTGCATGGTTACATCTATGAATGTTTGTGTATGCTCAATCTTGTATCTTTCGTGATGAGTGCATGTTATTTGATTCTCATCATTTTGAGTGCTCCACCAAGATGTATGTGACATGGAAGAGTGACCCATGATCCTAATCAATTGTGCATTTGCATTCAAACACAAATTTTAAATAATGCACAGATTTAGGGGGAGCTCTTGCTTATCACATACTTCTTAAAGAGACAATGTATTTCATTCATATTATCATTTGTCGAAGCTTTGATCTATATGTTGTCGTCAATTACCAAAAGGGGGAGATTGAAAGTGCAACTAATCCCCGGGTGGTTTTGGTAATTCATAACAACATATAGCTCATTGAACTAATATCCATTCAAGTTTAATATTTTAGAAAGTTCAATGAATGGCATGGCATGGACTATAGATGTGGACCCCTCAAAATGCTAAGGACACACATTGGCAAAAGCTCAAGACTCTTCATTTCTATTTTAGTGATCCAAGATCACATTGAGTCCATAGGAAAGCCACTACTATTAAAAGGGGATGAGGTGTTTGAAGGAAATATGCCCTAGAGGCAATAATAAAGTTATTATTTATTTCCTTATTTCATGATAAATGTTTATTATTCATGCTATAATTGTATTAACCGGAAACATAATACATGTGTGAATACATAGACAAATATAGTGTCACTAGTATGCCTCTACTTGACTAGCTCGTTGAATCAAGATGGTTAAGTTTCCTAGCCATAGACATGAGTTGTCATTTGATTAACGGGATCACATCCTTAGGAGAATGATGTGATTGACTTGACCCATTCCTTTAGCTTAGCACTTGATCGTTTAGTATGTTGCTATTGCTTTCTTCATGACTTATACATGTTCCTATGACTATGAGATTATGCAACTCTCGTTTACCGGAGGAACACTTTGTGTGCTACCAAATGTCACGACGTAACTGGGTGATTATAAAGGTGCTCTACAGGTGTCTCCGAAGGTACTTGTTGAGTTGGCGTATTTCGAGATTAGGATTTGTCACTCTGATTATCGGAGAGGTATCTCTGGGCCCTTTCGGTAATGCACATCACTATAAGCCTTGCAAGCAATGTGACTAATGAGTTAGTTGCGGGATGATGCATTACATAACGAGCAAAGAGACTTCCCGGTAACGAGATTGAACTAGGTATTGAGATACCGACGATCGAATCTCGGGCAAGTAACATACCGATGACAAAGGGAACAATGTATGTTGTTATGCGGTTTGATCGATAAAGTCGTAGAATATGTGGGAACCAATATGAGCATCCAGGTTTCGCTATTGGTTATTGACCGGAGACGTGTCTCGGTCATGTCTACATAGTTCTCGAACCCGTAGGGTCCGCACGCTTAAAGTTCAGTGATGATCGGTATTATGAGTTTATGTGTTTTGATGTACCGAAGGTAGTTCGGAGTCCCGTATGAGATCGGGGACATGACGAGGAGTCTCGAAATGGTCGAGACGTAAAGATCGATATATTGGACGACTATATTCGGACATCGGAAAGGTTCCGAGTGATTGGAGTATTTGTCGGAGTACCAGAGAGTTACGGGAATTCGCCAGGGAGTAGATGGGCCTTATTGGGCTTTAGGGGAAAAGAGAGAGGGGAGGCTGCGCCCCCCAAGGCCTAGTCCGAATTGGACTAGGGGGAGGGGCGGCGCCCCCTCCTTCCTTGTCTTCTCTTTTCCTTTTCCTTCTCTCCTACTCCTACTACATGGAAGGGGGGGATCCTACTCCCGGTGGGAGTAGGACTCCCCTTGAGGCGCGCCTAGGAGGGCCGGCCTCTCCCCCTCCTCCACTCCTTTATATACATGGCCAAGGGGAACCCCATAGGCACGCAAGTTGATCTGTTGATCTCTCCCAGCCGTGTGCGGTGCCCCCTTCCACCATATTCCACTATCGGTGATGATATAGCATCATCGACACCATCATCACACCGTTGTGCTGACGGAACTCTCCCGCAAAGCTCTGCTGTATCGGAGTTCGTGGGACGTCATCGAGCTGAACGTGTGCTGAACTCGGAGGTGTCGTACGTTCGGTACTTGGATCGGTCGGATCATGAAGACGTACGACTACAGCAACCGCGTTGTGCTAACGCTTCCGCTTTCGGTCTACGAGGGTACGTGGACAATACTCTCCCCTCTTGTTGCTATGCATCACCATGATCTTGCATGTGCGTAGGAATGTTTTTGAAATTACTACGTTCCCCAACAGTGGCATCCGAGCCAGGTTTATGCGTAGATGTTATATGCACGAGTAGAACAAAAGTGAGTTGTGGGCGATACAAGTCATATTGCTTATAAACATGTCATACTTTGGTTCAGCGGTATTGTTGGATGAAGCGGCCCAGACCAACATTACGCGTACGCTTACGGAGACTGGTTCTACCGACGTGCTTTGCACACAGGTGCCTGGCGGTGTCAGTTTCTCCAACTTTAGTTGAACCGAGTGTGGCTACGCCCGGTCATTGTTGAAGGTTAAAACAACACTAACCTGGCGAAATATCGTTGTGGTTTTGATGCGTAGGTAAGAATGGTTCTTGCTAAGCCCGTAGCAGCCACGTAAAACTTGCAACAACAAAGTAGAGGACGTCTAACTTGTTTTTGCAGGGCATGTTGTGATCTGATATGTTCAAGACGTGATGAGATATAAGTTGTTGTATGGGATGATCATGTTTTTGTTGAAGTTATCGGCAACTGGCAGAAGCCTTATGGTTGTCTCTTTATTGCATAAGATGCAAGCGCCAAATAATTGCTTTACTTTATCGCTATGCGATAGCAATAGTTGCAAGAGTAATAGTTGGCGAGACGACCATGTGATGACACATTGATATAGATCAAGATGATGGAGATCATGGTGTCATGCCGGTGAAGATGGAGATCATGACGATGCTTTGGAGATGGAGATTAAAGGCAGTAGATGATGATGGCCATATCATGTCACATATTTTGATTGCATGTGATGTTTATCTTTTTTTACATCTTATTTTGCTTAGTTCAGCGGTAGCATTATAAGATGATCTCTCACTAAATTTCAAGGTATAAGTGTTCTCCCTGAGTATGCACCGTTGTGAAAGTTCTTCGTGCCGAGACACCACGTGATGATCGGGTGTGATAAGCTCTACGTTCAAATACAACGGGTGTAAGACAGTTTTGCACATGCAGAATACTCAGGTTAAACTTGACGAGCCTAGCATATGCAGATATGGCCTCGGAACACTAAGACAGAAAGGTCGAGCGTGAATCATATAGTAGATATGATCAACATAGTGATGTTCACCATTGAAAACTACTCCATCTCACGTGATGATCGGACATGGTTTAGTTGATTTGGATCACGTGATCACTTAGATGATTAGAGGGATGTCTATCTAAGTGGGAGTTCTTAAGTAATATGATTAATTGAACTTTAATTTATCATGAACTTAGTCCTAATAGTATTTTGCAAATAATGTTGTAGATCAATAGCTCGCGTTGTTGCTTCCCTATGTTTTATATATGTTCCTAGAGAAAAACTATGTTGAAAGATGATAGTAGAAATGATGCGGACTGGGTCCGTGATCTGAGGTTTATCCTCATTGCTGCACAAAAGAATTATGTCCTTGATGCACCGCTAGGTGACAGACCTATTGCAGGAGCAGATGCAGACGTTATGAACATTTGGCTAGCTCAATATGATGACTACTTGATAGTTTAGTGCACCATGCTTAACGGCTTAGAATCGGGACTTCAAAGATGTTTTGAACATCATGGACCATATGAGATGTTCCAGGAGTTGAAGTTAATATTTCAAGCAAATACCCGAGTTGAGAGATATGAAGTCTGCAACAAGTTCTATAGCTAAAAGATGGAGGAGAATTGCTCAACTAGTGAGCATGTGCTCAGATTGTCTGGGTACTACAATCGCTTGAATCAAGTGGGAGTTAATCTTCCAGATAAGAAAGTGATTGACAGAGTTCTCTAGTCACCATCACCAAGCTACTAGAACTTCATGATGAACTATAGTATGCAAGGGATGACGAAAACGATTCCCGAGCTCTTCGTGATGTTGAAATCGACGAAGGTAGAAATCAAGAAAGAGCATCAAGTGTTGATGATTGACAAGACCACTAGTTTCAAGAAAAGGGCAAAGGGAAAGAAAAGGAAACTTCAAGTAGAATGGCAAGCAAGTTGTCACTCCCATGAAGAAGCCCAAAGCTGGACCAAAGCCTGAAACTGAGTGCTTCTACTGCAAAGGAAATGGTCACTAGAAGCGGAAATACCCTGAATATTTGGTGGATAAGTAGGATGGCAAAGTGAACAAGGGTATATTTGATATACAGGTTATTGATGTGTACCTTACTAGTGTTTATAGTAGCCCCTGGGTATTTGATACTTGTTTGGTTGCTAAAAATTAGTAACTCGAAATAGGAGTTACAGAATAAACAGAGACTAGTTGAGGGTGAAGTGACGATGTGTGTTGGAAGTGGTTCCAAGATTGACATGATCATCATCGCACACTCCCTATACTTTAGGGATTGTGTTAAACCTAAATAAATGTTATTTGGCATTTGCGTTGAGCATTAATATGAATATGATTTGATCATGTTTATTGCAATATGGTTATTCATTTAAAGTCAGGGAATAATTGTTGTTCTGTTTACATGAATAAAACCTTCGATGGTCATACACCCAATGAAAATAGTTTGTTGGGTCTCGATTGTAGTGATAAACATATTCATAATATTGATGCCAAAAGATGCAAAGTTGATAATGATAGTGCAACTTATTTGTGGCACTGCCGTTTGGGTCATATCGGTGTAAAGCGCATGAAGAAACTCCATAAAGATGGACTTTTGGAATCACTTGATTATGAATCATTTGATGCTTGCGAACCGTGCCTTACGGGCAAGATGACTAAAAACTGGTTCTCTGGAACAACGGAATGAGCTACTGACTTGTTGGAAATAATACATACTGATGTATGCGATTCAATGAGTGTTGATGCTCATGGCGAGTATCGTTATTTTCTGACCTTCACAGATGATTTGAGTAGATATGGGTATATCTACTTAATGAAACACAAGTATGAAACATTTGAAAAGTTCAAAGAATTTCAGAGTGAAGTGGACAATCATCGTAACAAGAAAATAAAGTTTCTACGATCTGATCGTGGAGGAGAATATTTGAGTTACGAGTTTGGCCTTCATTTAAAACCAATGTGGAATAGTTTCACAGCTCACGCCACATGGAACACCACAGCGTAATGGTGTGTCCGAACGTCGTAACCGCACTTTATTGGATATGGTGCGATCTATGATCTATCTTACGGATTTACCACTATTGTTTTGGGGTTATGCATTAGAGACAGCTGCATTCAATTTGAATAGGGCATCATCAAAATCCGTTGAGACGACGTCTTATGAACTATGGTTTGGCAAAAAACCAAAGTTGTCGTTTCTTAAAGTTTGGGGCTGCGATGCTTATGTGAAAAAGTTTCAACTTGATAAGCTCGAACCCAAATCGGAGAAGTGCGTCTTCATAGAATACCCATAGGAAACTGTTGGGGACACCTTCTATCACAGATCCGAAGGCAAAATATTCGTTGCTAAGATGGATCCTTTCTAGAGAAGGAGTTTCTCTCGAAAGAAGTGAGTGGGAGGAAAATAGAGCTTGATAAGGTAATTGTACCTTCTCCCGAATTGGAAAGTAGTTCATCATAGAAATCAGTTTTAGTGATTGCTACACCAATTAGTGAGGAAGCTAATGATGACGGGGTCCTGTTCATCCAACCCCCCACCGGGAACTGTTCATCCAGAGGCAGCATCGATCGGCTTCAGTTAGCAGCAGTAGCGAAGGAATAGCTTGATCGGGTTCAGTTAACACAAGAGATCGATCGGGGTTCAGTAACATAGCTAGTGCAATCGCTCGGGTTCAGTTAGAGCCCAACACCTCACTCGGGTTTAGTTAGACCGCAACTCCTCGCACACGCGCGCGTACATGTACGAGAGAAACGCGCAAACCTCCGTGCATCGCTTGGCCCCGACCACCCACCGTAACCGGGAACTCCCCGATATTTTCCTCGCCCTCGCTTCTACCATGGTTTTTTGTGTCATGGACGGCCCAAAGAATGTCATGCAGCTGCGTCTCCGCCCCGCCCAGGACGAAAAGCCCATTTTCTGTCATGATTTTTTTATAGAAGTAGGAGCCCACCACATCTATGATGATACCGGGTTTTGTCACAATTATCGTCAAATTCGGCCCAAAATGTCACGGATGTGTCTTTTTTTTGTAGTGCAACCTTGGAACCATTTCCGAAGCGCATTGTCACCTCATCCTTAGCTAGTCTTCATTTATTCCGCAGCTCCTATTTTGAGTTGCAAGTGTTAGCAACCGAACTAGTATCAGATACCCAGGTGCTACTACGAGCACTAGTAAAGTACACATCAATAACATGTATATCAAATATACCTTTGTTGACGTTGTCAGCCTTCTTATCTGCCAAGTGCTTGGGGCAGTTCCGCTTCCAGTGGCCTTTCCACTTGCAATAGAAGCACCCAATCTCGGGTTTCGGTCCAGCCTTGGGTTTCTTCATGGGAGTGGCAACTTCCTTGCCATTCTTCTTGAAGTTCCCTTTCTTTCCCTTGCCCTTCTTGAAACTGGTAGTCTTATTGGCCATCAACACTTGATGCTCTTTCTTGGTTTCTACTCCCGCGGCCTTAAGCATCGCGAAGAGCTCAGGGATCGTTTTCTCCATATCTTGCATATTATAGTTCATCACAAAGCCCTTGTAGCTTGGTGGCAGTGACTAGAGAACTCTTTCAATCGCTACTTCATCTGGAAGATTAACTCCCAACTGATTCAAGCGGTTGTAGTACCCAGACATTCTGAGTACATGCTCATTGACGAAGCTGTTCTCCTCCATCTTGTAGCTAAAGAACTTGTCGAAGGTTGAGGGAGTCCTGGATTAGGGGGTCCTCGGACGGCCGGACTATGTGCCTATGCCGGACTGTTGGACTATGAAGATACAAGATTGAAGACTTCGTCCCGTGTCCGGGTGGGACTCTCCTTTGCGTGGAAGGCAAGCTTGGCAATTCAGATATGTAGAATCCCTTCTCTGTAACCGACTCTGTGTAACCCTAGTCCCCTCCGGTGTCTATATAAACCGGAGGGTTTAGTCCGTAGGACAACAACAATCATAATCATAGGCTAGCTTTTAGGGTTTAGCCTCTACGATCTCGTGGTAGATCAACTCTTGTAATACTCATACCATCAAGATCAATCAAGCAGGAAGTAGGGTATTACCACCATAGAGAGGGCCCAAACCTGGGTAAACATCGTGTCCCCCGCCTCCTGTTACCATTAGCCTTAGACGCTCAGTTCGGGACCCCTTATTCAAGATCCGCCGGTTTTAACACCGACATTGGTGCTTTCATTGAGAGTTCCACTGTGTCGTCGCCATAAGGATTGATGGCCCCTTCGATCATCTACAACGATGCGGTCCAGGGTGAGGTTTTCCTCCCCGAACAGATCTTCGTATTCGGCGGCTTTGCACTGCGGGCCAACTCGCTTGGCCATCTGGAGCAGATCGATAGCTACGCCCCTGGCCATCAGGTCAGGTTTGGAAGCCTGGATTACACTGCCGACATCCGCGAAGACTTAACCTTCGACGGATTCGAGCCCACGATAGGTGCACCCTACAGTTGTGACGAGCATGACCTTGATCTGCCGTCGGAAGGTGTTCAGGAGATCACACCTGCAGCTGCCCTGGCTTTAAATCTAGTAGGACGGGAGGATGGACCACGTCACGGAGGCCGCACACTCAGCAGCGATAGAGCCGAACATAGATTTCACTTCCAAGGAGGTCTGTGTCATCGGGCCCTCGGACCCGTCTCCGGCCATAGGCTCCGAACCGTGTACATCCGTGCCCATCGGATCTAGCCGGGCACCGATCATGGAGTTCAGCTCTGTGGATATCTTTCAGCACTCGCCCTTGGGCGACGTGCTTTATTCATTAAAATCTCTCTCCCTGTCAGGAGACTCATGGCCAAACTATCTCCGACTCGAGTGGGAAGCGGACGACGAAGGAATTCGTTACCCACCCACCACCCACTTAATAGCCACTATCGACGACTCAACCAACATGCTTGATTTCGACTCCGAAGACACCGACGGTATGGACGACGATACCGGGGTAGAACAGAAACCACCGACCACAGGGCGCTAGACAACCACCTCATCATATGACATATACATGGTGGACACACCCAAAGAAAACAATGGCGAGGAGCAGAAGGATGCAACAACTCCTAAGAAGCAGTCAAAGCGCGGACGTCAGCGGCGCCGCTCTAAACCCCGCCATAGCAAAAACAACGACATTGGTACAAGAAAGAATAACACCCCGGACGATGCCGAAGACAACGACGACCCCGCAGACCCATCGATGAAGCAGGACGGGCAAGGATACGGTGAACACAGTCCGGGGCCGCTGTCAGATCACAGCGATGCCGAAGGCAAAACTTATAAACCTGTCTCCGAAGAGGAGAACAGTCCGGACGACAATGCACACATCATCCCGAAAAAGCACTTGGTACAAGAGCACCTCCACAAAAGGCTTATTGCCACCGCGAGGAGCTTGAAGAAGTAGAAGCAACGGCTTAAAGCAGCACAGGATACGCTCAACCACAGATGGAGCAAAGTGCTCGACACTGACGAAATATACGGCGGTGATCACCACACAAAGAGCTAACCAAAACGCAAGCTGCTGCCTGAATTCGACGACGAGGCTATAGCGCCCATTCCACCGAAAAACAATACGACCGATATGCCGGACCGACCACCCTGTGGCCGAGACAGAGCGGCTAATGACGCCGCACACAAGTCGGCACACGATTTACGTGAGCACCTGGACAAAAGAGCTGGTATGGCTAGGTCCATCTATGGATCTAGGAAACATGTTCCTACGCAGGATCACGGCCACCAAACCGACTATACTGATCGACTACCAGCTCGGAATCAACATCGAACACTACAGCCGTCGGACTCACACCACAACACATCCAAGTAAAGGGGCGCCGCACACCTCCTGTGCTTCACCAATGAGGTGCTGGATCATGAATTCCCAGAGAGGTTCAAACTGTAAACATCGAGGCATACGACAGAACGACAGACCCTGCAGTCTGGATTGAGGATTTTATTCTTCACATCCATATGGCTCGTGGAGACGATCTCCACACCATCAAATACCTGCCCCTCAAGTTGAAAGGACCAGCTCGGCACTGGTTGAAAAGCCTTCCCGAAAATTCTATCAGAAGCTGGGAGGAACTCGAGGATGTTTTCAGGGCTAATTTTCAAGGGACATATGTCCGACCCCCGGATGCAGACGATTTAAGTCACATAATTCAGCAACCAGGAGAGTCAACCCATAAGCTTTGGAATAGATTTCTCACCAAGAAGAACCAAATCATCGACTGTCCAGATGCCGAAGCCCTGGCAGCTTTTAAACACAGTGTCCGGGACGAATGGCTTGCCAGACACCTTGGCCAGGAAAAGCCAAGGACAATGGCAGCCTTAACAACTCTTATGACCCGCTTTTGCGCAGGCGAGGACAGTTGGTTGGCCCGAAGCGGCACCAACAATCCAGGCACGTCCAAAATAAGAGATGGCAATGGAAAACCGCGACGCAATAAAAACAAGCATCGAAATAATGAAGACAGCCCAGACAGCACAGCGGTAAACGCCGAATTCAGGGGCTCTAGACCCCGGTCAACGGAAAAAGCCATTTAAAGGCAGCAGAGATGGACCGTCTAGTCTAAATAAAATTCTAGACAGGTCCTGTCAGATTCATGGCACCCCCGAGAAACCTGCAAATCACACCAACAGAGAATGTTAGGTCTTCAAGCAGGCCGGCAAGCTAAACGCCGAACATAAGGGGAGGGAGCCGCCAAGTGAAGACGAGGACGAACCTCGCCAGCCAAACACTGGGGGACAGAAAAAATTTCCACCGGAGGTCAAAACAGTGAACATGATTTACGCCACACACATACCAAAGAGGAAGCGCAAACGCGTACTCCGAGACGTATACGCTGTAGAACCAGTCGCCCCCAAATTCAATCCATGGTCGGCCTGCCCGATCACTTTCGATCGCAGGGATCATCCGACTAGTATCTGACATGGACGTTCGGCCGCCTTGGTGCTCGACCCAATAATTGACGGATACCATCTCACCCGAGTCCTCATGGACGGCGGCAGTAGTCTTAATCTGATATATCAGGACACTGTCCGCAAGATGGGGATAGACCTGTCAAGAATCAACCAAAGCAGTACTACCTTTAAAGGAGTAATACCAGGCGTAGAGGCCCGCTGCATGGGCTCTTTGACGCTAGAGGTTGTATTCGGTTCTCCCGACAACTTTTGAAGCGAAGAACTAATCTTCGACATCGCTCCGTTCCTAAGCGGCTATCATGCATTAGTCAGAAGAATGGCCTTCGCTTGTTTCAATGCAGTAGCGCATTACTCTTATCTCAAACTTAAGATGCCCGGTCCACGCGGCGTCATCACTATCAGCGGAAACACAGAGTGTTCTCTTCGTGCGGAAGATTATGTGGCGTCTCTAGCAGCCGAACCACTAAACGGCCCCTCCAACCCGAGTAAATCACCGGTCTTCGAGACCACGGACACGGCTAGACGTGTTCGGCGCACACCTAGTTATAGTAGCCCAGATAAACCTGAGCTTCATTAATGGCTATGCCCCCATATGTGGTGCTAGGGGCTGCCCGCATGTAAAAGGCCCATAGTTCAGCCCAACCCTATTTACACTCAAGAGATGGAATTTTCACGGTTCATTAAAAATAACCGACTTTATGCATGGTCACACCAGATTCTTTCACCTGGGTTTTTCTTTCTTTTTATAGATGACCATCGTGCTATACCCTTCCAGGATACGGCAAAACAGAGACAAAGGCACAGACATGTAGCAGGGCCCCGTTCAAAGGTTTCTTTTTAGATTAAGATCCTATGTAAACCTTTTTTATTGTCTCTTGTTGGCCCACACCCTCCTGGTACTTAAAATGACCAAGAGGGATACCGGCGTTATTGGCAAGCTTATGATTCGCCGATCTAAAATAGACGTTACAGGGGCAGCAACCTATGTGTTTTTGGGATCTATGCTCTCACCACAGTTGCCCTTTCGTCACGCCGGATTAATGCATGTACCTGGAAAGTCAGGGCTCATTATCGAGGGCGGTACTCAGCCCAGTATATGTCGTAAAGTCCGAATACCTTCGGGAGTGTTCGGCGTCGCGAGTTTGGCCTTATATGCATCAGCTCCGAATCATGTCTTTGGTCAATAGTTGGGTTTGTCCGGCTCCCGTGTTTTTCTACCTTACGTTCCGCTCTATCGACTAAAGTGGCACCGGGAGAACTACTATGATTGTGCCCTGGTTCATCCAGACAAGCACCTCAGTAGAGAAAGCCGAAAACTGACTGTCATGATAAAGGGAGAGATTGGTCAACCACTCGATGACTCAGTGGAATCTTCGCGATTCCTCCGCATTAACGAAGGACCGGTTTCCCGGTCACGTATGTACACGCACCATATTGGGATGAACGCGGACATACCAGGGGCTATACAGTAACCCACCATCAAACTCCTATGGCTAAGTGAAAGTGTTAAAGCTATATAGTCCGATTGCCTCGTTCACCGCGCTACCACCTCCTTAATGGACCAAGACGTTGGATCAAGTGTGATTACGCGCTTTGCCGAACACCCCCACATTATATGCGAGGGGGCTGAAGCCGACGACTGCAAACTTTCAGGTTATATTCATATATACATAAACGGTCGCACAGGAGGCACTACAACACTTTACGGGCAAAAGTATAAATATAGCCTTTATTATCAAAAGCATTGTTTTTACAATCAAGATACATGTCACTCGAACATGGTATTCTTTGAGCACTGAGCCTCTATTAAACGGGCACCTTCTAATACTTCTTCAAAATAGTGCTCGGGCGAGTCCTGGCCCCTGGGCGGACCCTGGTTGCAATATCGGTGGCCTCCATCTGCGCCCAATATGTCTTAACACGGGCAAGGGCCATCCGCGCACCCTCTATGCACGCCGATCTCTTGACAGTGTTGATATGCGGCACAACACGAATAAATCGTTGCACCAAACCAAAATAACTATCCGGACTCGGTTCCTTCGGCCACATGTGATCCACGATGGCCTTCATGGCAAGCCTGGATAACCTATGAAGCTCGGCCCATTCGGCCATTTGCTCATTCAACAGCAACGGACGCCTTGGAGTATTGAACTGCGACCAAAACAATCTTTCCACCTCATGATCTTCTCGATCTTTGAAATACCACATCGCATCAGCAGCACTCTTTGCCAAATCCAAGTATGCGTCTGAAGAACTCCACAATTGATCAAGAGGGGCATACGTCGGATCGCCGAATTTCGTTCGCAATAAAAAGGGCTTCCCAGCCGCGATATCACCGGCTTGCCGAAGCTCCTCCCGAGCCGCTCTGATCTCAGAGCGAGTTTCCTTTGCTGCTTGTAAGGCCTTCTTTAGGTCAGCCGTTTTCGTTTGGTTTTCCCTTTCAAGAAGCTCATATCGGTTGGCGACATTTTGTAGCTCAAGAGCCATGTTGGCTATTTTATCCTCACTTTGGCGATGAGCAGCCTATTTGGCTTTTAACTCATCAGCTACCTTCAAGGCAGTCGCATTGCTTCTCCTGGCTTGCTCCTTGGCCCGGGCAAGCTCTGCCCGAAGGGTCTCCACGATGGTAGCACCATCTGCAGTCAAAGCATATCATAAATCCTAGCATCATGCCCTTATTAATATTTGCTAACCACCCAAATATACATACCCTGTGCCTCGTCAAGCCGCTTGTTCACAAGCATGATTTATGCATCCGCCACGTCAAGTTGCCGCCTCAGTTCGGCAAATTCAGCAGTCTGGTCAGCCGCGGGAGCTGCAGCCGCCTGCACACAAAATTGGCACCATCATTACCACAGACTATGATCCTCTGCTCGCCTCGTCCGGATGGCAACCAGAGTCTTAGGGGCTACTACCTATACAAAGTCCACCTTGCGTTTACGGTACAATCAAAGAATATCACTTTGCGTACCTCAAAGCCTCTTAGCAGGCTCGTAAAAGCCTCATTCAACCCGCTTTTTGCGGATGATATCGTAACACCCCGGATGTAACTTTCCATATTTGTAACTCCAACTCTTGCCATTTTCGGCTATGTGCTATGATATTCCCTCCGTGGTTGGGTTTTGTTTTCGTTTTGCATTTTGTCCATGTCATGCATCTCATATCATGTCATCATGTGCATCTCATTTGCATACATGTTCGTCTCATGATTCCGAGCATTTTCCCGTTGTGCATTTTGCAATCCGCACACCTATGTCCCCGGCGTCCCCTTTTACATTTTTCCGTGTGCGGTGTTGAACATTCTCAGAATGGACCGAGCCTCGCCAAGTGGCCCTGGTATAGCACCGGTAGACCACCTGTCAAGTTTCGGATCATTTGGAGCTCGTTTGGTACTCCAACGGTTAACCGCACTCTCGCAAAGGCCTCTTTTGAGTTGCAGCCCAACACCCCTCCAAAACAGCCCAATAACCTATCTAAGTCACTTCCATGCTCTCCGTCGTCGGATCACGATCGGATGGGTGAAAACCGCACTCCATTTGGAGCCTCCTAGCTCCTTCTACCTATAAAAACACCCCTCCCCCGAAATCCCGGGTCAAATCCACCCTAACCCTAGCCCCGCTCCTCTCCGCGCCGCGGACACGTCCGGACGGTGCGGACGCGTCGCCGCCCGAGCCGCAGCCAGCCAGGGGCCGCCACGTGGCACCCAGCGTCCCCACATCGCCGCCGACCGCGCCCGCCCGCCAGTTCGGGCGGGCCCCAGCCCGTTAAATGCGCCCGCCGCTGAGGCCGCGCCTCCCAGCCCCGGCGACCTCCTCCGGCCGGCCGGCCGCTGCCGCGCCACCCATCCCCGGCGGCCGGCAAGTCCCACTGCCGCGCCGTCTCGCGCCGCCCGCAGCCCTCCGCCCGCCGCGCCTCCCGCCACCCGCCACGCGCCACCGCCAGATCCGGCCGGCCCTACTCCGGCCACCTCCTCCCCGGCCCCGAGCTCCAACTCCGGCGACGACCCCGATCCGGATCCGATCTGGAAAAAAACGACGGTTGACTTTCCCCGACCCCCGAAATCCACTAAGTCATAATCTGTCAATATATTGTTGCATTTTCGTTGCATCACATCTTTGCACCCGTGGCTCCGTTTTGGGTGTGTAGCATATCAAATTGTTCGCCTCGAAGAGTAGATCATTTCATTCAATTGCATCATTTACATTTGAGCTCATCTTGATGCCCGAAATGCTGTTGGAAGAGGGCTATGTGATGTTAGTTTCTGTTTCTTAACAGAACTTGCACTTTTATCATTTTTGCCATGATTAATGTGTACACCTTATGAACTTGAGTCCTACATGTGTGTTGATCTATGCCATGCCATCTTTACAGGGGTGTATGCCATGTATTTTTGTGAGTTATGTGGTGACTAGAACAAGCATGCAAACTAGGGATGATAATGTTGCTGATTTCAGGAACTTAGTGTTTTCACTAAGTCATGTCCTGCTGTTATTTTTTATGCCATATGTTCATGTTGTTACAGAGAGATCTATGCCCTTTTTGAGCATGATCAGTAAGGGTGTTCTGAACATATGGATGTGCTCTATCCATTCATGCCTTTGTTGGCATTTATGGAGTAGTCTAGCATGTCATTTTCGTGCTCTACTTTTGCTTCAAAATGTTTCCTGGCAGATTGTTTACATGAGATTCAATTTTCACAAGGTTGTTGTAGTTGATCCGTGTATGCTATGATGTTGTTCTTGCCATGTATAGCTTCTATGCCATGTCTTCTTGATGGGTGTATTCTTAGTTTTTCATGAGATGCTCTGTAGTGAGTGCATCGAGCTCACGAACATGCCTACTTGTTATCTGTTTTTGCCATGTCCAGTTTTTCTGCTAAGTCTGAGATCTGTAATGAAACTTGCTATGTTTACATGGGTGCCATCATTTCTTATGGTCCTTTTTGGCTTATGGTCAGTAAGGGACTTTTGATCTATGCTTTGAGTAGAATCATGTCATGCCTTGTTTTTATATTATAAGTTCCTGTAGCTTGTTGTTTGCTTGCTCTAAACATGCCTTCCTGATGTTAATTTCTGGCATACTAGTATTTTCACTAAGTCTGTGAACCTGATATTTTTTGCACTTTCACCATGCTTGATTGAGCCTGTTATGAGGTGATTTAGCCGTAGCTCAGTGTTCCTCTTTTGTTAAGCATCTCCTGTAGATCACTGCCATATGCTTTGTTTTTATGTTGGGGTGTTGTAGCATAGTTTCTTGTTGCATGCTAAGTAGCATCGTGATGTTAAACGCAGATTTGTGTCATTATTGTTTTGCTTGCCATTTGCAAATCGTGCATCCGATTCCGGTGATCTTTATATCGATTTCAACCGAAATCATCCCATCTTTCCAGCGGCATACTTGGTTTGCCAAGTTGATGCCTTGTTCATCATTTTCCTTCCGGAGCACACATATGCATTGCATATCACATCTCGCATAGCATGTCATGTATTGCATCATATTGCTTGTGCATTGCTCCTTGTTTGATTGTTGTTCCATTGGTTGTGTTCTTGCTTTGGGTAGAGCCGGGAGACGAGTACGTGTACGAGGAACCTGTTGAGAACGCTTACGAGGATCAAGCCTTCGACAACTCTGAGAACCTTGCAGGCAAGATGACCATACCTTCGATATCACTTCTATCTTTGCTTGCTAGGTGCTCGCTCTTTTGCTATGCCTATGCTGCGATACCTACCACTTGCTATATCATGCCACCCATATTGCCATGTCAAACCTCTAACCATCCATGTCCTAGCAAACCGTTGATTGGCTATGTTACCGCTTTGCTCAGCCCTCTTAGGCGTTGCTAGTTGCGGTGAAGATGAAGTTTGTTCCTTGTTGGAACACGGATATTTTGGGATATCACAATATCTATTGTTTTAATTAATGCATCTATATACTTGGTAAAGGGTGGAAGACTCGGCCTTATGCACGGTGTTTTGTTCCACTCTTGCCGCCTAGTTTCCGTCATACCGTGTTATGTTCCTTGATTTTGCGTTCCTTACGCGGTTGGGTGATTTATGGGACCCCGTGACGAGTTCGCTTTGAATAAAACTCCTCCAAAGAAGGCCCAACCCTGGTTTTACCATTTGCCACCTACACCCTTTTTTCCTTGGGTTTTCGCGAGCCCGAGGGTCATCTTTATTTTAGCCCCGGGCGGTGCTCCTTCGAGTGTTGGTCCGAACCGGCAGATCAAGGGCCACCACGGGCAACTCGAGGGCTGGTTTTACTCGTAGGCTGACCTATCCGTTGTGCCCTGAGAACGAGATATGTGCAGCTCCTATCGGGATTTGTCGGCACAGTAGGGTGGTCTTGCTGGTCTAGTTTTACCATTGTCGAAATGTCATGCGAACCGGGATTCCGAGACTGATCGGGTCTTCCCGGGAGAAGGTTTATCCTTCGTTGACCGTGAGAGCTTGTGATGGGCTAAGTTTGGACACCCCTGTAGGGTATTATCTTCCGAAAGCCGTGCCCGCGTTATGAGGCGATGGGAATTTGTTAATGTCCGGTTGTAGAAAACCGAAGTTGACCTTAATTAAAATACATCAACGCGCGTGTAACGTGATGGTCCCTTCTCGGCGAGTCCGGAAGTGAACACGATGTTGGAGTTATGTTTGACGAGTTGCTCTAGGATCACTTCTTGATCACTACTAGCTTCACGACTGTGCCTTGCTTCCCTTCTCGCTCTCTTTTGCGATCGTAGCCACCATATATGCTAGTCGCTGTCAGCAGCTCCACCTCGTTACACCACCTTTCCTTAAGCTTAAATAGTCTTGATCTCGCGGGTGTGAGATTGTTGAGTCCCGTGACTCACAGATTCTACCAAAACAGATCACAGTACCGATGATACCAGCAGCAGAGGGCGAATCGAGCTGAAGTGGGAATTTGATGAGGCCCTTGGTCGTTACTATGTTTCATTTCCAGACGATCAGTAGTGGAGTCCAGTTGGGACGATCGGGGATCTGTGTTGCATTTGGGGTAGTCTTCTTCTATTTTGGTTCCGTAGTCGGACCTTGAGTGTAAACTGAATGATGGATGTTTATTTATGTATTGTGTGAAGTGGCGACTGTAAGCCAACTATGTATCTTTTCCCTTATGTATTACATGGGTTGTGCGAAGATTACCTCACTTGCGACATTGCTTTCAATGCGGTTATGCCTCTAAGTCGTGCTTCGACACGTGGGAGATATAGCCGCATCTAGGGCGTTACAGATATCTTCTCAACCACCATACCCATTAAGGTACGATGTGCCTCTGAGATAGTCGCTTGCTGCACAAGACCCGTCAATGTGTCCGGTTGTATATCGAACTATTCGGGGCTTTTCCTGTTGGTCTCTCTAGGAGCCGAAAACCCCGGACTTCAAACGGCCAAAGAGTTACCTTCTGGTCTTTGCAGATCGGGAGAGATCCTCCGGGAGGACACCTCAGGATCGTCCGCCTCATGAGGCGGAGAAGTATGAGGAGGCGTTTCATTCTCCATCATCTCCGGAAGAAGATCCCCCGATGACAAACGTTGTGGAGGGACGCTATGAGCCGAAGTACAAAACATATGTCTCGACCGTTATTCTCAGGAAAAGAACGGGGTACGCTTACTAAGCACCTTTGTTCACTTATGGCTCGGTTAACGGTTGGCCCCCCTGTGGGCGTTGTGCGGCAATGTTGCCCTCCGGGGCAGGGCCCCCTAATGAAGGTTTCTTCCCTCGTTTGGAGACCTCTGCTTCCAAGTCTCTAGGGGCGGTCCTTTTCTTCCCGTGGGGAGAGGGGATGCTAGATTCTCCTCCCTGTTCATCCTCCGACACGGGGGTACTAATTTCCCCGGTTAGGATGCGTAACGTACCTCCAGCATGAAGTCCGCTCTTGGCTTCCCCATTCCTCTCCTTGTCCTCCCCTGATGGCACTTGCTAAGGTGCGCGAGCCAGCATCCTGGTTAGTACAGGATCCGGCGAATCTTTGGGAAGGAGGGCCGAACACCTGATCCTCTCCGCCTTTCTTATCCAGTCCTGGCCGAGGGTGGTCTCTTAGATTAATGTTGTGACAAATATAATGATGGCATGTTCGGTCGCGGAATTACTTACCTGGGTATCTGGACGGTTGCAGTCGAGGCCCGCATCCTCTGTGGTAACCGGACACTTTATTCGTGATCCGAAGAATAATTGGTACATCCCTCCGAGCGTCTTGCCGAAGAAGTGCTGAACAGTTCGCGGTCCTTCTGGGTTGAACTCCCACATACGGAGAGGTCGACGTTGGCACGACAAGACCCGACGAACTAGCATTACTTGAATTACTTTGACAAGACGGATATCCTTCTTGAGGAGATCCCGAATGCGGCTTTGCAATATCCGCACGTCATCAACCGACCCCCAGTCCAGCCCCTTGTTGACCCATGATGCAAGCTATGCCAGAGGGGCAGAGCGGAAGGCCGGGGCGGCCGCCCACTTCCTCCCTCGAGGAGCCATGATGTAAAACCACTCCCATTGCCATAGGTCAGAAACTTCCGGGAAAGAACCCTTTGGCCATAAAGCATTGACACCTTTGCTTATTATAGCGCCTCCGCACTCCGCGTGTCGCCCGTCGATCGTCTTCGGCTTCATATTGAAGGTCTTGAGCCATAAGCTGAAGTGTGGAATAATACGGAGGAAGGCCTCACACACAATGATGAACGTTGAGATGTGAAGGAAAGAGTCTGGAGCTAGATCATGACAATCCAGCCCGTAATAGAACATGAGCCCTCTAACAAAGGGATGAAGACCGAAGCCTAGCCCTCGGAGGAAGTGGGAGATGAACACGACGCTCTTGTTGGGTTTGGGAGTAGGGATAACCTGCCCTTGAGCAGGAAGCCTGTGAAGGATTTCGGCAGTCAAATACCTAGCCTCCCTAAGCTTATTGATGTCCTCCTCTATCACGGAAGAGGCCATCCACCGGCCCTGAAGGTTGGATCCGGACATGGTTGAAGGTTCGGAGCGCTTGGAGTAAACCTCGGGTGCTGGAACTCGAGGTGGAAGAAGGGAAGGATCAGGCGTGGAAAGAAAAGGACAGGTCTTGACCTCTTTATAAAGAGGATGAATATCAAGCGTCCTCCGTGCGGCCGTTTGGAACTTGCCTAAACTGAGGATTCGTACTAATGGCACGGTTTGGTTACCCACGCCCGTATTGATGAGAATCCCGTGATAAGGGGGTGATGTCTACTACACAACCTTCTTCTTGTAGACGTTGTTGGGCCTACAAGTGCACAGGTTTGTAGGACAATAGCAAATTTCCCTCAAGTGGATGACCTAAGGTTTATCAATCCGTAGGAGGCGTAGGATGAAGATGTCTCTCTCAAACAACCCTGCAACGAAATAACAAAGAGTCTCTTGTGTCCCCAACAAACCCAATACAATGGTAAATTGTATAGGTGCACTAGTTCGACGAAGAGATGGTGATACAAGTACAATATGGATAGTAGATAAAGGTATTTGTAATCTGAAATTATAAAAACAACAAGGTAACTAATGATAAAAGTGAGCGCAAATGATATTGCAATGATAGGAAACAAGGCCTAGGGTTCATACTTTCACTAGTGCAAGTTCTCTCAACAATAATAACATAGATAGATCATATAACAAGCCCTCAACATGCAACAAAGAGTCACTCCAAAGCCACTAATAGCGGAGAACAAACGAAGAGATTATGGTAGGGTACGAAACCACCTCAAAGTTATTCTTTCGGATCAATCTATTCAAGAGTTTGTACTAGAATAACACCTTAAGACACAAATCAACCAAAACCCTAATGTCACCTAGATACTCCATTGTCACCTCGAGTATCCGTGGGCATGATTATACGATATGCAACACACAATCTCAGATTCATCCAACCAACACAAAGTACTTCAAAGAGTGCCCCAAGGTTTCTACCAGAGAGTCAAGAAAACGTGTGCCAACCCCTATGCATAGGTTCATGGGCGGAACCCGCAAGTTGGCCACCAAAACATACATCAAGTGGCATGTGATATCCCATTGTCACCATAGATAACACGGCAAGACATACATCAAGTGTTCTCAAATCAAAGACTCAATCCAATAAGATAACTTCAAGAGGGAAACTCAATTCATCACAAGAGAGTAGAGGGGGAGAAACATCATAAGATCCAACTATAATAGCAAAGCTCGCGATACATCAAGATCGTGCCATAGAGAGAACACGAGAGAGGGAGGGAGAGAGAGAGAGAGAGAGAGATCAAACACATAGCTACTGGTACATACCCTCAGCCCCGAGGGTGAACTACTCCCTCCTCGTCATGGATAGCGCCCGGATGATGAAGATGGCCACCGGTGAGGGATCCCCCCTCCGGCAGGGTGCCGGAACAGACTCCAGAGAGGTTTTTGGTGGCTACAGAGGCTTGCGGCTGCGGAACTCCCGATCTATCTTGATATTCGATGTTTTTAGGGTACGTAGGCTTATATAGGCAAAAGAAGTCGGTCGGGAGGTGCTCGAGGGGCCCATGAGATAGGGGGGCACGCCCTACAGGGGGAGGGTGCCCTCCTATCTCGTGGCTGCCTCGAGGATCTTCTGATGTGAACTCCATGTCTCCGGGATCATATTCTTCCAAAAAATCACGATGCCGAAGGTTTCATTCCGTTTGGACTCCGTTTGATATTCCTTTTCTTCGAAATACTGAAACAGGCAAGAAAACAGCAATATGGGTTGGGCCTCCGGTTAATAGGTTAGTCCCAAAAGTAATATAAAAGTGTATAATAAATCCCATAATCATTCAAAACAGATAATAAAATAGCATGAATGCTTCATAAATTATAGATACGTTGGAGACGTATCAGCATCCCCAAGCTTAATTCCTACTCGTCCTCGAGTAGGTAAATGATAAAAGAAAGAATTTATGAAGTGTGAATGCTAGAAGGTGCACAAGTTTGATCAATGATAATTTCAATCACCTTATCTAGCATGTTAATATGTCATAAAAACTTCTCACGGTAAAGTAACAAGCAATTCACATGTCAAAGCATAGACCATAAACTTTCTTGAAAACTAGCAAACTTCATTCTCAGTCATCAAACAATTGCAATTCATCTTATTTTCAGGAATAACAAACTCCACATACTCAACTATCATATAGTCTTCTATAATTGCTAACACTCACGCAATACTAATGGTTATGGAGTTTCAATCGAACACTGAGAAAGATAGGGGCTTATAGTGTTGCCTCCGAACGTATTCACCTTTGGGTGATGTCAACAATAATAGTTCATGCTAACTTACATTCAATTGGATATATATATATCAGGATCACTCCAACACAAAGTGCTTGCCAAAGGATAAAATGAAAAAGGGAAAGGTGAAGATCACCTTGACTCTTGCATAAAGTAAAATACATAAAGTAAAAGATAGGCCCTTCGCAGAGGGAAGCAGAGGTTGTCATGCACTTTTAGGGTTGGATGCACAAAATCTTAATGTGAATGAACGTCACTTTATATTGCCACTTGTATATGGACCTTTATTATGCAATCCGTCGCTTTTATTGCTTCCATAACAAGAGATCGTATAAAGCTATTTTCTTCACACCAAAAGATCATACATATTTAGAGAGCAATTTTTATTGCTTGCACCGATGACAACTTACTTGAAGGATCTTACTCAATCCATAGGTAGGTATGGTGGACTCTCATGGCAAAACTGGGTTTAATGATATTTGGAAGCACAAGTAGTATCTCTACTTGGTGCAAGGAATTTTGGCTAGCAAGAGGGGGAAAGGCAAGCTCAACATGTTTGAATGATCCATGACAATATACTTTAACTGAGATGTCGGAAAACATAAACCATTACATTGTCTTCCTTGTCCAACATCAACTCTTTAGCATGTCATACTTAATGAGTGCTCCCAATTATAAAAGATTTCTAGGATAGTATATTTATATGTGAAATCTCTTCCTTAGATATTCTTTCATGAATTGTTCAAATGACCAATACAATGCTTGCTAACCTTCAATAAATTTACAACCTCTACTTCTTAGATGTGAAGTCATTACTCCCATGGGATAAGCAAATGAAACATATATAATTTCAGATTTATGACAATCAACTCATTCAACAATTTACTCATAGGATATAAGTGAAGCACACGAGTAAATGACAAACTACTCCAAAAAGATATAAATGAAGATCAATGAGTAGCTAAATAATTATGTAACTATGTGAAGACTCTCTCTCATTTAAGAATTTCAGATCTTGGTATTATATTCAAACAGCAAGCAAAACAAAATAAAATGACATTGCAAGGATAGCACAACTCATGTGAAGAAGCAAAAACTTAGGCTCAACCGATACTAACCGATAGTTGTTGAAGAAGAAAGGTGGGATGCCTACCGGGGCATCCCCAAGCTTAGATGCTTGAGACTTCTTGAAATATTATCTTGGGGTTCCTTGGGCATCCCCAAGCTTGAACTTTCATGTCTCCTTAATTCCTCTCATATCATGGTTTCTCTTTTTATCAAAAGCTTCATCCACACCAAACTCAACAAGAACTCGTAAGATAGGCTAGTATAAACCAATGCAAAACCTTATCATTTTCTACTGTAACAAATCACTAAAATTATTATTCAACATTGCATACTAAATGCCTCCGCATATTTAATACTCATATCCTCAAATAGAATCATTAAACAAGCAAACATATGCAAACAATGCAAACATAACAGTAATCTGCCAAAACAGTACAGTCTGTAAAGAATGCAAGAGTATAAATACTTACCTAACCCCAAAAATTATGAAATAAAATTCCCACTGTATTAAATTTATCATAGCTTTATATGCAAAAAGTTTCAACATTATACCGTTCTCTTACTTTTCTAGGGAATTTTTGCAACAGCGGTAAACTTTCTGTTTTCAAACAGCAACATGTATACTAACAAAATAAGCATGGTAAAGGCTATCCTTGACATTTTTATTGAAACTAAAGATACAAAACATTATTCTAAATAACAGCAAGCAAATACTAACAAAATAAAATGACGCTCCAAGTCATGTGGCGAATAAAAATATAGCTCCAAGTAAAGTTACCGATGAACGAAGACGAAAGAGGGGATGCCATCCGGGGCATCCCCAAGCTTAGGCTCTTGGTTGTCCTTGAATATTACCTTGGGGTGCCTTGGGAATCCCCAAGCTTAGGCTCTTGCCACTCCTTATTCCATGGTCCATCGAATCTTTACCCAAAACTTGAAAACTCCACAACACAAAACTCAACAGAAAACTCGTAAGCTCCGTTAGTATAAGAAAATAAAACAACCACTTAGGTACTGTAATGAACTCATTCTAAATTCATATTGGTGTAATATCTACTGTATTCCAACTTATCTATGGTTCATACCCTCCGATACTACTCATAGATTCATCAAAATAAGCAAACAACACATAGAAAACAGAATCTGTCAAAAACAGAACAGTCTGTAGTAATCTGTATCAACGTATACTTCTGGAACTCCGAAAATCCTACCAAATTAGGAAGTCCTAAGGAATTAGTGTAAAAATCCAGATCAAAAAGAATCAGATCAATATCACGTTTCTGTGAATTAACAAAATTAATTTTCTTGGTGCAAAAGTTTCTGATTCTCAGCAGGATCAACACAACTATCACCGTAAGCTATCCTAAAGGTCTTACTTGGCACTTTATTGAAACAAAAGCTACAAAACATGATTACTACAGTACCATAATCATGTGGACACACAAAAACAGTAAGGGTAAATATTGGGTTGTCTCCCAACAAGCGCTTTTCTTTAATGCCTTTCTAGCTAGGCATGATGATGACAATGATGCTCACATAAAAGATAAGGATTGAAACATAACGGGAGCATCATGAAGCATATAACTAGCACATTTAAGTCTAACCCACTTCCTATGCATAGGGATTTTGTGAGCAAACAACTTATGGGAACAATAATCAACTAGCATAGGACGGCAAAACAAGCATAACTTCAAGATTTTAAGCACATAGAGAGGAAACTTGACATTATTGCAATTCCTACAAGCATATGTTCCTCCCTCATAATGATTTTCAGTAGCATCATGAATGAATTCAACAATATAACCAGCACCTAAAGCATTCTTTTCATGATCTACAAGCATAGAAAATTTACTACTCTCCACATAAGCAAAATTATTCTCATAAATAGTAGTGGGAGCAAACTCAACAAAATAATTATCATGTGAGGCATAATCCAATTGAAAACTAAAATCATGATGACAAGTTTCATGGTTATCATTATTCTTAATAGCATACAAGTCATCACAATAATCATCATAGATAGCAAATTTGTTCTCATAATCAATTGGAACCTCTTCCGAAATAGTGGAAGCATCACTAAATAAAGTTGACACTCTTCCAAATCCACTTTCATGTTCATCACAATAAGATTCAACATCCTCCAAAATAGTGGGATCACTACTTCCTAAAGTTGACACTCTTCTGAACCCACTTTCATCAATATAATCATCATAAATAGGAGGTGCTTTCATCATAATAAATATTCTCATCAAAACTTGGGGGACTAAAAATATCATATTCATCAAACATAGCATCCCCAAGCTTATGGCTTTGCATATCATTAGCATCATGGATATTCAAGGAATTCATACTAACAACATTGCAATCATGCTCATCATTCAAAGATTCAGTAGCAAGCATTTTAATGCATTCTTCTTCTAGCACTTGAGCACAATTTTCCTTCCCATCATACTCACGAAAGATATTAAAAAGACGAAGCGTATGAGACAAACTTAACTCCATTTTTTCTTGTAGTTTTCTTTTATAAACTAAACTAGTGACACAACAAGAAACAAAAAGATTCGATTGCAAGATCTAAAGATATACCTTCAAGCACTCACCTCCCCGGCAACGGCGCCAGAAAAGAGCTTAGTTGACGGTGTGTGAGTGAGTGCCGCTTACCTAGCCTCCCCGGCAACGGCGCCAGAAAAGAGCTTGATGTCTACTACACAACCTTCTTCTTGTAGACGTTGTTGGTCTTGCAAGTGCATAGGTTTGTAGGACAGTAGCAAATTTCCCTCAAGTGGATGACCTAAGGTTTATCAATCCGTAGGAGGCGTAGGATGAAGATGGTCTCTCTCAAACAACCCTGCGACCAAATAACAAAGAGTCTCTTGTGTCCCCAACACACCCAATACAATGGTAAATTGTATAGGTGCACTAGTTCGGCGAAGAGATGGTGATACAAGTGCAATATGGATAGTAGATAAAGGTATTTGTAATCTAAAATTATAAAAACAGCAAGGTAACTAATGATAAAAGTGAGCGTAAACGGTATTGCAATGATAGGAAACAAGGCCTAGGGTTCATACTTTCACTAGTGCAAGTTCTCTCAACAATAATAACATAGATAGATCATATAACAAGCCCT
Source organism: Aegilops speltoides (assembly GCA_021437245.1). NCBI lineage: Eukaryota > Viridiplantae > Streptophyta > Magnoliopsida > Poales > Poaceae > Aegilops > Aegilops speltoides. The sequence continues at coordinate 350,688,978 of CM038142.1, read as the reverse complement.
CAACATGCAACAAAGAGTCACTCCAAAGCCACTAATAGCGGAGAACAAACGAAGAGATTATGGTAGGGTACGAAACCACCTCAAAGTTATTCTTTCGGATCAATCTATTCAAGAGTTTGTACTAGAATAACACCATAAGACACAAATCAACCAAAACCCTAATGTCACCTAGATACTCCATTGTCACCTCGAGTATCCGTGGGCATGATTATACGATATGCATCACACAATCTCAGATTCATCCAACCAACACAAAGTACTTCAAAGAGTGCCCCAAGGTTTCTACCGGAGAGTCAAGAAAACGTGTGCCAACCCCTATGCATAGGTTCATGGGCGGAACCCGCAAGTTGGCCACCAAAACATACATCAAGTGGCACGTGATATCCCATTGTCACCATAGATAACACGGCAAGACATACATCAAGTGTTCTCAAATCAAAGACTCAATCCAATAAGATAACTTCAAGAGGGAAACTCAATTCATCACAAGAGAGTAGAGGGGGAGAAACATCATAAGATCCAACTATAATAGCAAAGCTCGCGATACATCAAGATCGTGCCATAGAGAGAACACGAGAGAGAGAGAGAGAGAGAGAGAGAGAGAGAGATCAAACACATAGCTACTGGTACATACCCTCAGCCCCGAGGGTGAACTACTCCCTCCTCGTCATGGATAGCGCCAGGATGATGAAGATGGCCACCGGTGAGGGATCCCCCCTCCGGCAGGGTGCCGGAACAGACTCCCGAGAGGTTTTTGGTGGCTACAGAGGCTTGTGGCTGCGGAACTCCCGATCTATCTTGATATTCGATGTTCTTAGGGTACGTAGGCTTATATAGGCAAAAGAAGTCAGTCGGGAGGTGCTCGAGGGTCCCACGAGACAGGGGGGCGCCCTCCTATCTCGTGGTTGCCTCGAGGATCTTCTGACGTGAACTCCAAGTCTCCAGGATCATATTCTTCCAAAAAATCACGATGCCGAATGTTTCATTCCGTTTGATATTCCTTTTCTTCGAAATACTAAAACAGGCAAGAAAACAACAATATGGATTGGGCCTCCGGTTAATAGGTTAGTCCCAAAAGTAATATAAAAGTGTATAATAAAGCCCATAATCATTCAAAACAGATAATAAAATAGCATGAATGCTTCATAAATTATAGATACGTTGGAGACGTATCAGGGGGACACGATCCCTGCTTCAACAAGACGTGCCAATAAAACTACCTCGCAAGACGTGCAGTGGCAGGTTGGGAAAACGGTTTGAATAATAACCGAGCCGCGGCATGATGTCACGTTGGGTAAAAGTTGTCAGCAGATTAGACTCATGGAATATTGTGCTCTCTACGGTGGTACGTGGAATTTGTTTTGCAGAGCCGGACACGATTCTTGCGTTCAAAATCTACTTTGGATTATTCAGAGAAGGAACCCGCCTTGAAATGCCGAAGACAATCTGCGCGCCGGACTCATCGTCATTGAAGCCTAGTTCAGGGGCTACTGAGGGAGTCCTGGATTAGGGGGTCCTCGGACGGCCGGACTGTTGGACTATGAAGATACAAGATTGAAGACTTCGTCCCGTGTCCGGGTGGGACTCTCCTTTGCGTGGAAGGCAAACTTGGCAATTCGGATATGTAGATTCCCTTCTCTGTAACCGACTCTGTGTAACCCTAGTCCCCTCCGGTGTCTATATAAACCGGAGGGTTTAGTCCATAGGACAACAACAATCATAACCATAGGCTAGCTTTTAGGGTTTAGCCTCTACGATCTCGTGGTAGATCAACTCTTGTAATACTCATATCATCAAGATCAATCAAGCAGGAAGTAGGGTATTACCTCCATAGAGAGGGCCCGAACCTAGGTAAACATCGTGTCTCCTGCCTCCTGTTACCATTATCCTTAAACGCACAGTTCAGGACCCCATACCCGAGATCCGCCGGTTTTGACACCGATAGAGGTGTATACCTCTCAACCCGGGAATGAGCCTGAAATACCAATTTCATCTCCTGGAACATCTCATATGCTCCGTGGTGCTCAAAATGTCTTTGGAGCCCCGGTTCTAAGCCGTAAAGCATGGCACACTGAACTTCGTGTAGTCATCACTTCTAGTCTACCAGGCGTTCACAACGTCCAGATTAGCGGGGGCAGGTGGCACACCTAGCGGTGCTTCGACGACATAAGCCTTCTGTGCAGCAGTGAGGATAATCCTCAAATTACAGACCTAGTCCGCATAGTGGCTTCCATAATCTTTCAACTTAGCTTTCTCTAGGAACACATTAAAATTCAGGGGAGCTACAGCGCGAGCCATTGATCTACAACATAATTTGCAAAGAAATTAAGACTATGTTCATGATAGTCGGTTCAGTTAGTCAAATTACTAGTGAACTCCCACTTAAATCAACATCCCTCAAGTTGTCTAAGTGTTTACATGATCCAAATCAACTACCCATGTCCGATCATCACGTGAGATGGGGTCGTCATCAATGGTGAACATCTCCATGTTGATCATATCTACTATATGACTCATGTTCGACCTTTTGGTCCTCCATGTTCCGAGGCCATGTTTGTACATGCTAGGCTCGTCAAGTTTAACTCAAGTATTCTACATGTGTAAAACTGGTTTACACTCGTTGTATGTGAACGTAGAGTCTATCACACCCGATCATCACAAGGTGCTTAAAAACGACGAACTTTTGCAACGGTGCATACTTAGGGAGAACACTTTTATCTTGAAATTTAGTGAAGGTATCATCTTATAATGCTACCACCGTCCTAAGCAAAATAAGATGCATAAAAGAATAAACATCACATGCAATCAGTATGTGACATGATATGGTCATTATCATCTTGTGCTTTTGATCTCCATCTCCAAAGCACCGGCATGATCTCCAACGTCACTGGCATGACACCATGATCTCCATCATCATGTCGTCACGTGGTTGTCTCGCCAACTATTGCTTCTACAACTATTGCTAACGCATAGCGATAAAGTAAAGCACTTGCATGGCGTTTAATAATTGACACGCAGGTCATACAATAAATTAAAGACAACCCTATGGCTCCTACTGGTTGCCGTACTCATTGACATGCAAGTCGTGAACTTATTACAAAACATGATCATCTCATACATCATCATATATCACATCATGTTTTGGCCATACCACATCACAACATGCCCCGCAAAAACAAGTTAGACGTCCTCTACTTTGTTGTTGCAATTTTTACGTGGCTGATAGGGAAAACTATAAGAACCGTTCTTATCTATGCAAAACCACGACGGTGATATAGAAGTTGCCTTTTAACCTTCTACAAGGACCGCCGTTGTCAAATCAGATTCAACTAAGATGGGAGAGACAGACACCCGCAAAGCCACTTTTATGCAATACAAGTTGCATGTTAGTCAGTGGAACCAGTCTCTTGTGCGTGGACAAGTAAGGTTGGTCCGAGCCGCTTAATCCAACAATACCACCAAATCCAAATAAGACAAAGGAAGTAAGAAATTTTAACATCAACGCCCACAACAACTTTGTGTTCTACTCGTGCATATACATCTACGCATAGACCTAGCTCATGATGGCACTGATGGGGAACGAAGCATGAAAATAAAAAAATTCCTACGAATACCCAAAATCTAATCTAGGAGATGTATAGCAATGAGAGGGGAGTGTGTCTACCTACCCTTGTAGACCAAAAGCTTAGCGTCGTAACGCGGTTGATGTAGTCATACTCTTCACGATCCAATCCGATCTAGTGTCGAACGGATGGCACCTCCGAGATTAGCACAAGTCCAGCTCGATGGCGTCCTCTCCTTCTTGATCCATCAAGCAAGAGAGAGGAGGTAGATGAGATCGAAACCAGCACGACGGTATGGTGGTGGTGGCGGCGGCAGCGGAATTCCGGCAGGGCTTCACCAAGCGCGTACCGGAGGAACGTGGAAGGAGTTGGGAGAGGCAATGGGCAAGGGTGAAGGGGTGGCTGCCCCCATGCGCCTCCCCCTCTATATATAAGCTAGGGGCAGGGGAGGGCGTCCAAAAACCTCCTAGGGCCGGCCACATGGGAGAAATCCCTTTAAAATTGGAGATAACATCTTATCTCTAGATTCAACCCTTTAAATTTAGAGATAAGACCTTATCTCTAGATTTAAACATGTGCCTTGGGAAATGGTGCAGCCAGACCATGTGGGTTGTAGCCCCACCCCTCGATCCATGTGGGCCCTCCCCGGATCATTGGGGCCCATGGTGGAACCCCTGGAAACTTTTAGAACCTTCCCGGTACAATACCGAAAAAAGCAAACTTTTTCCGGAACCCAAAATATGACTTCCCATATGTAAATCTTTACCTCATGACCATTCCGGAGATCCTCGTGATATACCGGATCCCATCCGGGACTCTGAACAACCTTCAGACTTTCCGCTATTAATATCTCATTACTACCCTGGCACTATCGAACGTTAAGCGTGCGGCCCTACGGGTTCGGAACATGCAGACATGACCGAGACTCCTCTTCGGTCAATAACCAATAGCGGGACCTGGATGCCCATATTGGTTCCTACATATTCAACGAAGATCTTTATCGGTTGAACCGATGTTGAGGATTCAGTTAATCCTATATGCAATTCCCATTGTCCGGCGATATGTTACTTGCCCGAGATTCGAGCGTCGGTATCTCCATACCTAGTTCAATCTCATTACCGGGAAGTCTCTTTACTCATTCCCTAATACAAGATCCCGTGACTAAACTCATTAGGCACATGAAGCTTCTTATGATGTTGTATTACCGAGAGGGCCCAGAGATATCTCTCCATCACACCTCACACGGAGTGACAAATCACAGTCTCGATCCATGCAACCCAACAGACACCTTCGAAGATCACCCAGTTACGAATGACGTTTTTTAGATCACAAGGCATTCCTCCGGTATCTGGGAGTGGCATGATCTCATGGTCTAAGGAACTGATACTTGACATGAAGAACGTTGTAGCAAATAACTAAATGATCTGATGCTAAGCTTACGGTTGGGTCTGTCCATCACATCATTCTCCTAATGATGTGATCCCGTTATCAAATGACAACTCATGTCCATGGTTAGGAAACCTTAACCACCTTTGATCAACGAGCTAACCTAGTAGATGCTTACTAGGGACACGGTGTAGTTTACGTATTCAGACATGAATTTAAGTTTCCAGTCAATACAATTCTAGCATGAATAATAACAATTTATCTTGAACGGGAAATATGATAATAACCAATTTGTTATTGCCTCTAGGGCATATTTCCCATAGTGGGGCCCACGAGGCTCCACTGACCCTAATCTCAAGCCTATAAATTCCTTTTCCCCAAGAAAAATAATAAGAGAAGAAGTTTCATCGCGTTTTACGATACAGAGCTGCCGCCGCCACCTCCTGTTCTTCATCGGGAGGGCTGATTTGGAATCCGCTCGGGGCTCCGGGGAGGGGGATTCTTCGCCATCATCATCACCAACACTTCTTCATCACCAATGTCATGATGCTCACCACCGGGAGTGAGTAATTCCTTCGTAGGCTTGTTGGACAGTGATGGAGTTGGATGAGATTTGTCATGTAATCGGGTCAATTTGATAGGGCTTGATCCCTAGTATCCACTATGTTCTGAGATTGATGTTGCTATGACTTTGCTATGCTTAATGCTTGTCACTAGGGCCCGAGTGCCATGATTTCATATCTGAACCCTCTATATTTTCATTAATATATTTGAGTTCTTGATCCTATCTTGCAATGGGAGAAAGCATTTCGGTCTTTTTCATAAAAAAAATACAAAGGCCATGGTAGAAGTAGTTGGTCTCGAGTATTTGAGATCACCCCATGCTTAGGACATGACAAGGCTTTTCTAGATGAACAAAGCCCGTGGGCTTCCAGGTATGCTTGGCTCCATTGACTGCATGCACTGAAAGTGGAAGAACTGCTCTGCAACATGGCATGGAGAGTTCAAAGGACACAAGAAGAATGCCACCATCATTCTTGAGGTCGTGGCCGATCAGAAGACATGGATTTGACATGCATATTTTGGGATGTCTGGATCTTGCAATAACATCAATGTGCTTCACCGATCACCTTTCTTTGCTAAGTTAGCCAATGGAGAACCACCACCGGTGAACTTCCAAGCAAATGGATGTACATATAACTCCAATACTTCCATAATGCTCAAGCAGCAGCTAGGACAGATGCGCACAGGGCTTTTGGGATTTTGAAATCCTAATTTGCTATTGTGTGAGGACCGGTTAGGTTTTGGAATCAAGGGAACCTTTGATACGTCATCACAGCTAGCATGACAACATGATCACTGAGAACAAGCATGGACAAAATTTGGATTACACCTTCTATCACCTCATTGGAAATGCGACCAACCAGAAGGCAAGACCGAATTCAATGCTTTATTCAGGTGTACCGTGACATTAGAGAGTCTGGTACATATCATGATCTTCAAAAAGATGTCATGGAGTTGTGGGCATGGCATGGGCAACAACGTCCTAGTTTCATCTCTATGTTTTTGTATTGTGGATGAACTTTATTGTATTGTGCACTAAACTTTATTGTATTTGTGTTGCATTTGATGTTGTAAATTTGATGAATTGTGTAATAATTTGTTGTCATTGATTGATGAAATTATTGTTATTTTTGTTTTGGGTTGATTCGAGACAAGCTTAATATTATTAGAATATTTGGTTGCAATATATATGCATTTATGATGCGGCTGGGGCAGCTGTTGGAGCACTAATGCACTATTTTAAGACATCTATTGGAGATTCGTTTTTTGGTGCCCTATTGCTCTAAGCCCCATTTTGGTGCCCTAAAACAGAGAACCTATTAGAGATGCTCTGAAAGGAGGCCCATTGAGCTTTCAGACCAGCTGCCGAACTTCGCAAGTACCAAAATTAACACAGTGGATCAACGAAACCATATCCAAAAATGCTGAGCTTTCTGCTCCACTGCTCGTAGCTACGGTACATGTCACAAAAGTTTAATTAATCCCCTTAAAACGTGGACTTAACCCATTGTGTGTATCTTATGAGTTCGTTGAATCAGTGACAGCAGCAGCAACATCGATTTCTTTATCCTTTTCATTCGTTGGATCAGTGGCAGCAGGAGCAACATCGTCTTCTTTATCCTTTTCATTCGCTGGATCAGTGGCAGCAGCAACAACATCATCTTCTTTAACCTTTCCATTAGCTGCATCAGTGGCAGCAGCAACATCATTTTCCTTATCCTTTTCATTCTTCTTTACCTTTACGGGGAAATCTTCCTCCTCCTGCCGGTGCCACCGGAAATTCGAGGCTTCAATCCAGCGGGGGTGGACCAGGATCTTGTTGTTCTTAACTGCCCAACGGGCCTTATCGGTTCCAACATCCACAGCGACAACATGGGTGATAGTGGAATCCACGTCCGCGGAGCAAATGGCTCCCAGCTGCTCGGCCATCTTCCAGATAAACTGATCCTGTGGGCGAGAACTGGACGGGAACACCCGACTGAAGACTAATTTGCAGCCTTGCAGTACTTCTTGCCGCACCCTCTTGATTACCTACAGAACAGGGTATTCAAGCACACATGAAACAGCAAGTGACTGCGGAAATGTATGAAGCACAATAGGCTACACTATAAAGGATTTAGTTAGTGACCTCTAGTTCATAGTGATTTCAGAACTTATCTGTAATTCTACATAACTGAATTTGCTTGTTTTTTTTCGTTATCGTTTTCATCACCACTGGATCATATATCCATCAAAAGTAGTTTTACAAGTAAGAATTGGGTAGGGTTGCCCACATTCCACAAAATGGTGATGGCAAAAGGTGCTGTGCTAAGCAACATGGATGACGGCCAAGCCACTCAAGCAAGGTGCATAAAATACAAATAACTTCTGTTGGCCGACGCATAAAATACATGTGACTTCCAGCTTAAGTCTGGAAACTTACCTGTCTTACATCCCGTGAAGAAAGAGCAGTTTCAACAGCCTACAGAAGTGCAGGACAATTGATTAGGTAAAAACATCAGTGCTTACTAGAGTCAAGTTTATGCACAGCAGCGGAAAGGCAGCAGGACAATAATTTGTGGTAAAAACATGTACTTAAGTAACCAACCGAGTCAAAGAAAATCGTGTGTATACGCTTCAGAACATCTAAGATAGTAGCCAAAGCACCATCACTCCCCTTTCATCTTGCATCAACTCTGACAGAGATTTGACGCTAAAACCAAACTGGCGACAGCTCAAGCAAAGTAATGATATCTCTCCATCAGAATTAGGTTTTCTTTATGCTTCTGCCAGACCTGAAACAAATATCACCATTCAGGCTAGACACATTGTGCTGATACAAAAGGGTGATGGGACAAATCTACTAAAACAGGAAACATCAAACCACAAGGGTTAAGAAAAAAAGCAGCGCCTTGGATATTGAAGCATTATCACTGCCCAGAAAGGCATAGTGACTAAAGTATAAAACCCAATAACATACCTTGAGCAATAAACTCATGTCCAATGATAAGTACTGAAAACAGTGTCATAAGTGTGTGCCAAACATGCTCACCAAAGAAAAGCACTTACATACTCAGTATCATCAAGAATCACGGCAACACTTTCAGCTCCAAGAACCATATCAAGACCTTTCTGGTGTCGCTGTGTGCAGTCAGAGTTTGAAATCACTTTGGAATTAAAATAGACATTACGAGGGTCAAGAAGCTTTGCTATTTCAATTGCATAAGCCTTGTCGCCCATGGTGTATATATACATCTCAAACATATTGCTTGCTTCTTTTAGAAATTTACGGACAAAGGGTCTCAACTTTGTAAGCATCTGCATTCCTTCTAATGTGAACAAGCTTCCATTTGGATCGTCTGCATAGGGCATGTTAGTGGTTAACTGTAGAAGTCTGGATACACTAGGTGGAAGAAAATAACTGTGTACAACAGAAGTCTGCATACAATAGAACCAGTATTACAAGACTGTTACTTCCATCATATAAAAGCTTTGGGGCAAGTTTGGCAAAAATAGTGTGGCAAACTATGGCAAAGTTAAATCTACCCTTTTGCAATGGCCTTCGAAACTGGGTTAGGAGAGTTACAAGACGATATCGGGAACATGTTTCGATTGCAAAGGGCAGAGGGGCAGCTGTAAAATCGCCATTCAAGTTTCTGTTTGGTTTGTCCCAGCCAAAGCTTACAGGCTCTGAAATTTGTTTGGGGTTTGAAGTTTTCTTATTGCACACCAAACAGATTACAGGGACTGGACTTATATAATAGCCACCCTTATGCAATCAGGATGGGCAGCAAACTGACTCTCCTAGTACAACTCGGTTACATATGACTTATTAAGGGACACAATGCCAAATCTGTTTAGGACTCTGCCTATGATACTAGGGACTCTAAATAGGATACTACGACACGGCTGCTGCTGGTATCTTGCCAAGCTTGACGCTGATATACCTTCCCTAATGCGTCCACAACGCTTTTTCTCACAAAATTATGCTAACTCCAGCTACAAAAAATAGCAATATATATATACTTCTTTTGGCCATTTTTCTGCAAATACTACAACTAGTTTGGAACATGGATGTTGGTTTTTGCAAACTTAAACTGTGGTGAAAGTAGTTAAAAGTCTATTATCATTTCCCTATGGAGTTTAAATAATTTCAAATATATTAAAGGTGAAGAGAGAAATTGACGGATGCAGTTACATATATTGTGGACCAAAGGTAGTGCCACACTGTGTACAGAAATAGCTAAAAGTTCTTAAAACTTAAACAAAAATAGATACAACTTACCTTTTGATGCAGCAGTCTGAATTCCCAGGTTATTTTCAGCAGCTGAAATATCATGGAGTTTTGTCGAGTTGATAAGTGTATGGTCCAAGTCTAAAATAAGTATCAGTTTTCTTTCACGCAGCAAATTCTTCAAATCAGATCCACGCAATCTGTCAATTTCTGATGTACCTAGCCTCAAACCCTGCATATAAATAGCCCAGTATTCAGAAAAACATATGGAAGGCACTGTGCAAGCACAACTGGAAACAGAAAAAACAATCAAATATCGGATGATGTGGTGGAGATACAATGCTAATATTAGAAAATGGGCCCTATGAGAAGGTAAATTCAGTAAGGGGACTCTGTTACACCTCTCATGTTAGTGAGAAGAGAAGGTCACACGTCTATGTACCTTGTGGACATAACCAAAAGCAACCCCTGGAACATCTTCCTCGTCTTGTCTTTTCCCACACCTAAAGCAAAGTCCACCAAAATATCCAGGATGTGGAGGACATATCTTGATTTGAGCATCTTCAGATGAACCTGCCACAACATATATCCAATAATTCACATATCTGACACACTTGTGAATGTCAATGATTCAATATTATGATCTATTGAACTGAAGCAAAGAAAACTTCGAAAAGACTGCTTTTAAACATACTGCACTTCTAGGCAACTGGATAAATTGGAAGTGGGTCAACATACATGACATGGATAATTGTTTGTGTTTCATACATATGATAGATCAATAGATGAACATACATCTACGAATAAGGATAGCCAGATTCCGCTATTAACCTGAATAGCAATGTGCATCTTTTATGATCCAAATGAAGGAAATAACTTAAGTCTTTAGAACTATCAAAAATTAGTGCACATTGCACAATAATGTCCCCTTGAAGTGCTAAATTATTTTGCAGAACCTTGAGCTGCTAATGATTAATGCTTTGAAAAATGAGACTAACAAACATACCAATGGAATCTTCGTCAGGCCTTATTGCCGTTTCTCGATCTTGGTATTGCACCTTCACTTTACGCCTTTTGGCACTGCATTTTTCATGGGGTCAGCAGTCAGATACTTCAGATCTGTAGTACAGAATCTACAAACAAATCTTGATCTTTCTCAACACAGCATTATCCCATATTCTTCCATCATGTTCCCTCTTTTAACCAAATAGTATTACGATGCTTCATCAACAACTACACTCTCTCACTGCCCCAAAAAAGTCACTGCACCTAAACTATTTCATGCAGTGGTTTCACGAAGGGATGATTTTTTATATTGCCAGTTATCTCCATATTATGTGCCTGGTCGATGATGTAACTATTCTGCTGTGAATCGATGATGTAACACATTCTGGATGGATATAGAAGAGAACAGCAAATGATGGCGACTAAACCAACCTTGCTTCCGCACCCCAACACGCAAATGGAGTGCCTGTAACTGATCGGCCAATCCTACACTTCAGCAATTCAGCAGCTTATATAAGCCACAAAACATTCTAACATGGCTTGTCCTAACTTAAGCTTAACGTGAGAATGAAGCTAGGCTTAACAGCTTATAAGAATATAAAAACAAATTGGCATACCACAGCAGAATAGGGTAACTTCCCATTTTCCATGTTTACTGTAAGGCACAGAGTAATCTAACTGAATATGTTGTAATGATCAAATTCACATTCTCAAATAAGCGGAATACTTTTAAACATAATCAAGTGAAGCACTCACTGCTAACTTGCTAAGTAAACAACCGGTTTTAACACCAACAAACCCTAGATAAGAAAAATCTCCTATCCCGTCAAATGTTGCAGGCATATACACGAATCCAGCTGTCACGACATTGCCAGCAGAACAGAAACCTCGACCCCCAAGCATCTATCTGCCGAATCTACCGCGCCACTCGGATAAAATAGGACCAAACCTGCTAATGACTACACTGAAGCTGCACATTCAACACTAGAACCGTGGAATACATGCTTGTGACCGCTCAGCCAAAGCAACCAAGCCCAACAATCATATTCGCGGTGGGGATTACAAATCACTTGCCTGCTCTGCTCCACGGTTTCTACATCGGCCACCGCGTCTTCGTCGTCGTCCTCTTCGTCGTCGCTGCTTGTGGGTGATGTGGAGGGGTCGCCCGCAGAGGCGGAGTCGACGGCAGAGGCGAGATCCAGCTCCGCGTCTAGGAGCGCGGCGAAATCGTCGCTGCCGCTCGACGACGACGGGGACGGCGACGGCGATTCGGCTGCTAGACTCATAGACGACGACGCGGAAACGGGAGCAAACAACTCACGGATGGACCAATCGGCAGCGGAAACACGGCCTAGGGCGAGCTAGGGTTCTGGATGAGGTCGGGGCAGCAGGACGGAGACGGCGGCGGTGGGAAGGATGGCGGCAGCGACCCCACCGATGGCAGGGAAGGAACGGGAGGAGGTGAGGAGAAAGGAGAAGAGACGGCAATGGTAACGACGCAGGCTGGGGAGGGAGGGACGGCGGGGAGAAGCGGGGCGGCGGCGCGTGACCGAGGCGACGGCAGCGTTGTGACTCCGGGTGTGGTTAATGTGCCAATGACACACCCACACACACATTTCTCTACTTTTTCGAAACTATTTTTTATAAGTACAAATTGTCTTCCAACACAGTCAACAACCGTACTCAACAAAAAACCAACTCGGTTCGGTCAATGAAAGTTCAACAAAAATGTCATTGTCAACAAGTCAACGAAGAAGGTAAAAATGGACCTAAGTCAACATAGAAGGCAAGAAGCAAATAGACACAAGTTTGAAAGAGGCCCAGCTAGCCAAAACCCCATTCATGGATTGATGGAAATGAATGTGCGCCATGTATCATGGATGCCCGACATTTGGCTGGTCTCTATTAACTGGTTGACCTATCTTTATCATCCTATCCCTCGTACTTATCATCAATACATGTAGTTTTGGTAATTTATGAAGGCATCATCTCTTATATAAGGCCCCAGGAGCATGTCACATATTCACTCACTCTTGAATGTCCAAGAGGTCCTAGGAAGAGTCTAGGGAGCTCTCGAGTCAAGACAAAGAAATCTAATACAACTCAAACTATGTAACGCCCTCGATGCGGCTATATCTCCCACGTGTCGAAGCACAACTTAGAGGCATAACCGCATTGAAAGCAATGTCGCAAGTGAGATAATCTTCACACATCCCATGTAATTCATAAGGGAAAGAGATACATAGTTGGCTTACAGTCGCCACTTCACACAATACATAAATAAACATCCATCATTCAGATTACACTCAAGGTCCGACTACGGAACCAAAATAAAAGAAGACTACCCCAAATGCAACACAGATCTCCAATCGTCCCAACTGGGCTCCACTACTGATCGTCTGGAAATGAAACATAGTAACGACCAAGGGCCTCATCAAACTCCCACTTCGATTCGCCTCTGCTATTTGGTGTCAACGGTACTGCATCTGCTTTTGGTAGAATCAGTGAGTCACGGGGACTCAAAGAATCTCACACCATGAGATCAAGACTATTTAAGCTTAAGGGAAGGGTGGTGTAATGAGGTGGAGCTGCAGACAGCGACTAGCATGTATGGTGGCTACATTCGCAAAAGAGAGCGAGAAGAGAAGCAAGGCACGGTCGTGAAGCTAGTAGCGATCAAGAAGTGATCCCAAACTACTTACGCCAAACATAACTCCAACACGTGTTCACTTCCGGACCACGAGAAGAGACCATCACGGCTACACACGCGGTTGATGTATTTTAATTAAGGTCAACTTTGGGTTTTCTACAACCGACATTAACAAATTCCCATCGCCTCATAACACTGCACGACTTTCAAAGATAATACCTGCAGGGTGTCCCAACTTAGCCCATCATAAAGCTCTCACGGTCAACGGAGGATAAACCTTCTCCGGAAGACCCGATCGATCTCGGAATCCCGTTCGCATGACATTTCGACAATGGTAAAACAAGACCAAAAAGCCGCCCGACAGCCGACAAATCCCGATAGGAGCTGCACATATCTCGTTCTCGTGGCACATCCGGATGAACACTACGTCGGCAACCAAGGATACCCCAAGTTGCCCTCGGTGCACCGCAAGTGGTTCTAGTTTGGACCAACACTCGAGGAGCATTGCCGGGGTTAAATAAAGATGACCCTTGGGCTCGCGAAAACCCAAGGGAAAAAGGCTTAGGTGGCAAATGGTAAAACAAAGGTTGGGCCTTCTTTGGAGGAGTTTTATTCAAAGCGAACCGTCACGGGGTCCCATAAATCACCCAACCGCGTAAGGAACGCAAAATCAAGGAACATAACACCGGTATGACGGAAACTAGGGTGGCAAGAGTGGAACAAAACACCAGGCATAAGGCCGAGCCTTCCACCCTTTACCAAGTATATAGATGCATTAATTAAAACAATAGATATTGTGATATCCCAAAATATCCATGTTCCGACCAGGAACAAACTTCATCTTCACCTGCAACTAGCAACGCTATAAGAGGGGCTGAGCAAAAGCGGTGACATAGCCAAACAACGGTTTGCTAGGAAAGGATGGTTAGAGGTTTGACATGGTAATATGGGTGGCATGATATAGCAAGTGGTAGGTATCGCAGCATAGGCATAGCAAAAGAGTGAGCATCTAGCAAGCAAAGATAGAAGTGATATCGAAGGTATGGTCATCTTGCCTGCAAGGTTCTCAGAGTTGTCGAAGGCTTGATCCTCGTAGGCGTTCTCAACAGGTTCCTCGTTCACGTACTCGTCTCCCGACTCTACTCAAAGCAAGAACACAAGCAATGGAACAACAATCAATCAAGGAGCAATGCACAAGCAATATGATGCAATACATGACATGCTATGCGAGATGTGATATGCAATGCATATGTGTGCTCCGGAAGGAAAATGGTGAACAAGGCATCACCTTGGCAAACCAAGTACGCCGCTGGAAAGATGGGATGATTTTGGTTGAAATCGATATAAAGATCACCAGAATAGGATGCACGGTTTGCAAATGGCAAGCAAAACAATAATGGCACAAATCTGCGTTTAACAGCATGATGCTACTTAGCATGCAACAAGAAACTATGCTACAGCACCCCAACATAAAAACAAAGCATATAACAGTGATCTACAGGAGATGCTTAACAAAAAAGGAACACTGAGCTACGGCTAAATCACATCATAACAGGCTCAAACAAGCATGGTGAAAGTGCAAAAATATCGGGTTCACAGACTTAGTGAAAATACTAGTATGCCAGAAATTAACATCAGGAAGGCATGTTTAGAGCAAGCAAACAACAAGCTACAGGAACTTATAATAGCAAAACAAGACATGGCAGGAATCTAATCAAAGCATAGATCAAAAGTCCCTTACTGACCATAAGCCAAAAAGGCCCATAGGATATGATGGCACCCATGTAAACATAGCAAGTTTCATTACAGATCTCAGACTTAGCAGAAAAACTGGACATGGCAAAAACAGATAACAAGTAGGCATGTTCGTGAGCTCGATGCACTCACTACAGAGCATCTCATGATAAACTAAGCATACACCCATCAAGAAGACATGGCCTAGAAGCTATACATGGCAAAAACAACATCATAGCATACACAGATCAACTACAACAACCTTGTGAAAATTGAATATCATGTTAACAATCTGCCAGGAAACATTTTGAAGCAAAAGTAGAGCACGAAAATGACATGTTAGACTACTCCATAATTGCCAACAAAGGCATGGATGGATAGAGCACATCCATATGTCCAAACATCCTTACTGATCATGCTCAAAATGGGCATAAATCTCTCTGTAACAACATGAACACATGGCATAAAAATAACAGCAGGACATGACTTAGTGAAATTACTAAGTTCCTGAAATCAGCAACATTATCATCCCTAGTTTGCATGCTTGTGCTAGTCACCACAGAGATCACAAAAATACATGGCATACACCCCTGGAAAGATAGCATGGCATAGATCAAAACATATGTAGGACTCAAGTTCATAGGGTGCACACATTAAACATGGCAAAAATGCCAAAAGTGCAAGTTCTGTTAAGAAACAGAAACTAACATCACATAGCCCTCTTCCAACAGCATTTCGGGCATCAAGATGAGCTCAAATGAAAATGGTGCAATGAGATGAAATGATGTACTCATAGAGACGAACAATTTGATATGCTACACGCCCAAAATGAGCCACAGGTGCAAAGTTACGATGCGATGAATATGCAACAAAATATTTGCAGAAAAGGACTTAGACGATTTCGGGGTCGGGGAAAGTCAACCTAGGGTTCCTGTGGCACGCGAACCGAGGCGTGGCCGGAGCTCCCGCCGGAGTGGAAGAAAAGGCGGCGGCCAGAGCAAATGGGGCGCGGATCCGGGCAGGTGGCGGATCTGGCGCGCGCGGGGCGGCGGAGGCGGAGCGCGGGCAGCACCGGCGGCAAAGTGAGGACGCCGGCGCGCTCGGCGCGCGACGGGCGGCGCAGGCTTCATGGCGGCGGGCGGCGCGTGCGGGCGGCGGAGGAGAGCCTGCTGGCTCGGGAAGCCGGGCGAGGCGCGAGGCGCGGCCGCGGGGTTTCGGCGGCGGGCAGCCGGCGATCGAGGGGCGGCGGCAGGGACATGGACAGGCGACGACGGCGGAGAGGTTTCGGCGGCGGGCGGCGCGGCTGGCGCGGCGCGCAGGACGGAGAGGCAGCGGCGACGGCGAACGGGCATGAGGGGCCGCGCACGGGCCTCATGGGCCCATGGATCGCGGCGATGTGGGCGCGGGCTGCCGACGTGGCGGCGCCTGATTCGTCCGGTGGCGCGGGCGGACGTGTCCGGCCCGATCCGGACGTGTCCGGCGGCGGAGGAGGAGCGGGCTAGGGTTTGGGGATCCGGAAATTCGGGGGAGTGCACATATTTATAGGTAGAGGGAGCTAGGAGACTCCAAATGGGGTGCGGTTTTCGCCCACACGATCATGATCTGACGACGGAGAGCATGGGAGTGACTTAGATGGGTTATTGGGCTGTTTTGGAGGGGTGTTGGGCTGCAACCCAAAAGAGGCCTTTGCGAGAGTGCGGTTAACCGTTGGAGTACCAAACGAGCCCCAAATGACCCGAAACTTGACAGGTGGTCTACAGGTGCTATACCAAGGCCACTTGGCAAGGCTCGGTCCATTCCGGGAATGTTCAACACCCACTCACTGTTGGGGAACGTAGTAATTTCAAAAAATTTCCTACGCACACGCTCATGGTGATGCATAGCAACGAGAGGGGAGAGTGTTGTCTACGTACCCTCGTAGACCGAAGCGGAAGCGATCACAATGTAGAGGAAGTAGTCGACGTTCTCCTCGCGATCCAACCGATCCCAGCGCCATTACTCGGCGCCTCCGAAGTTCTTGACACACGACAGCTCGGTGACGCCTCCTCGGGCTCCGATCCAAAGAAAGCTCCGGGAGAGAGAGTCCGTCGACGACGGCGTGGTGACGATCTTGATGTTCTACCGATGCAGGGCTTCGCCTAAGCACCGCTACAATATGACCGAGGTGGATTATGGTGGAGGGGTGCACCGCACACGGCTAAGGAACGATCTCAAGGATCAACTTGTGTGTTCTAGGGTGCCCCCCCCCTATATAAAGGAGCAAGGGGAGGGCCGGCCGGCCCTAGGAGGCGCGCCAGGAGGGGTCCTCCTCCTAGTGGGAGTAGGACTCCCTTTCCTAGTCCAACTAGGAAGGAGGAAGGGGAAGGAAGGAGAGGAGAGGAGAGGGGGGGCCGCCCTCCTTGTCCTATTGGGACTCCCCATGGGGCGCGCCACCTCCTAGCGCAGCCCTCTCTCTCCCTCTTGGCCCATTAAGGCCCATTACTTCCCGGGGTTCCGTAACCCTCCCAGACTCCGGTTTTCTCCGAAACTTCCGAACCTTTCCTGTCCGAATATAGCCGTCCAATATATCAATCTTTATGTCTCGACCATTTCGAGACTCCTCGTCATGTCCGTGATCACATCCGGGACTCCAAACTCCTTCGGTACATCAAAATACACAAACTCATAATATAACCGTCATCGAAACCTTAAGCGTGCGGACCCTACGGTTCGAGAACAATGTAGACATGACCGAGACACGTCTCCGGTCAATAACCAATAGCGGACCTGGATGCCCATATTGGCTCCTACATATTCTACGAAGATCTTTATCGGTCGAGACCGCATAACAACATACGTTGTTCCTTTGTCATCGGTATGTTACTTGCCCGAGATTCGATCGTCGGTATCCAATACCTAGTTCAATCTCGTTACTGGCAAGTCTCTTTACTCGTTCCGTAATACATCATCTCACAGCTAACTCATTAGTTGTAATGCTTGCAAGGCTTAAGTGATGTGTATTACCGAGAGGGCCCAGAGATACCTCTCCGACAATCGGAGTGACAAATCCTAATCTCGAAATACGCCAACCCAACATCTGCCTTTGGAGACACCTGTAGTACTCCTTTATAATCACCCAGTTACGTTGTGATGTTTGGTAGTACCCAAAGTGTTCCTCCGGTAAACGGGAGTTGCATAATCTCATAGTTATAGGAACATGTATAAGTCATGGATAAAAGCAATAGCAACACACTAAACGATCGGGTGCTAAGCTAATGGAATGGGTCATGTCAATCAGATCATTCAACTAATGATGTGACCTTGTTAATCAAATGACAACTCCTTTGTCTATGGTTAGGAAACTTAACCATCTTTGATTAACAAGCTAGTCTAGTAGAGGCATACTAGTGACACTCTGTTTGTCTATGTATTCACACATGTATTATGTTTCCGGTTAATACAATTCTAGCATGAATAATAAACATTTATCATGAAATAAGGAAATAAATAATAACTTTATTATTGCCTCTTGGGCATATTTCCTTCAGTCTCCCACTTGCACTAGAGTCAATAATCTAGTTCACATCGCCATGTGATTGAACACCAATAATCATATCTCAGATATGATTAACACCCATAGTTCACATCGTCATGTGACCAATACCCAAAGGGTTTACTAGAGTCAATAATCTAGTTCACATCGCTATGTGATTAACACCCAAAGAGTACAAAGGTATGATCATGTTTTGCTCGTGAGAGAAGTTTAGTCAACGGGTCTGTCACATTCAGAGCCGTATGTATTTTGCAAATATTCTGTGTCTACAATGCTCTGCACGGAGCTACTCTAGCTAATTGCTCCCACTTTCAATATGTATCTAGATCGAGACTTAGAGTCATCCAGATCGGTGTCAAAACTTGCATCGACGTAACCCTTTACGACGAACCTTTTGTCACTTCCATAATCAAGAAACATATCCTTATTCCACTAAGGATAATTTTGACCGCTGTCTAGTGATCTACTCCTAGATCACTATTGTACTCCCTTGCTAAACTCAGTGTAGGGTATACAATAGATCTGGTACACAGCATGGCATACTTTATAGAACCTATGGTCAAGGCATAGGGAATGACTTTCATTCTCTTTCTATCTTCTGCCGTGGTCGGGTTTTGAGTCTTACTCAATTTCACACCTTGTAACACAGGCAAGAACTCTTTCTTTGATTGTTCCATTTTGAACTACTTCAAAATCTTGTCAAGGTATGTATTCATTGAAAAAACTTATCAAGCGTCTTGATCTATCTCTATAGATCTTAATGCTCAATATGTAAGCAGCTTCACCGAGGTCTTTCTTTGAAAAACTCCTTTTAAACACTCCTTTATGCTTTGCAGAATAATTCTACATTATTTCCGATCTACAATATGTCATTCACATATACTTATCGAAATGTTGTAGTGCTCCCACTCACTTTCTAGTAAATACAGGCTTCACCGCAAGTCAGATAAACTATATGCTTTGATCAACTTATCAAAGCGTATATTCCAACTCCGAGATGCTTGCACCAAATTATAGATGCACATTTTGTTAACACCTTTAGGATCGACAAAACCTCTTGGTTGCATCACATACAACTCTTCTTTAATAACTCCATTAAGGAATGCAGTTTTGTTTATCCATTTGCCGATTTCATAAAATGCGCAATTGCTAACATGATTCGACAGACTTTTAAGCATCGACACGAGTGAGAAAATCTCATTGTATTCAACATCTTGAACTTTGTCAAAACCTTTTTCGACAAGTCTAGCTTTGTAGATAGTAACACTACTATCGTCGTCGTCTTCCTCTTGAAGATCCATTTATTTTCTATGGCTTGCCGATCATCGGGCAACTCCACCAAAGTCCACACTTTGTTCTCATACATGGATCTCATCTCAGATTTCATGGCCTCAAGCCATTTCGCGGAATCTGGGCTCATCATCGCTTCCTCATAGTTCGCAGGTTCATCATGGTCTAGTTACATGACTTCCAGAACAGGATTACCGTACCACTCTGGTGCGGATCTCACTCTGGTTTACCTACGAGATTCGGTAGTAACTTGATCTGAAGTTACATGATCATCATCATTAGCTTCCTTACTAATTGGTGTAGTAGTCACAGGAACAGATTTCTGTGATGAACTACTTTCCAATAAGGGATAAAGTACAATTACCTCATCAAGTTCTACTTTCCTCCCACTCACTTCTTTTCGAGAGAAACTCCTTCTCTAGAAAGGATCCATTTATTAGCAACGAATGTTTTGCCTTCGAATCTATGATAGAAGGTGTACCCAACAATTTCCTTTGGGTATTCTATGAAGACGCACTTCTCCGATTTGGGTTCGAGCTTATCAGGATGAAACTTTTTCACATAAGCATCGCAGCCCCAAACTTTAAGAAACGACAACTTGGGTTTCTTGCTAAACCACAGTTCATATGTTGTCGTCTCAACGGATTTAGATGGTGCCCTTTTAACGTGAATGCAGCTGTCTCTAATGCATAACCCCAAAACAATATTGGTAAATCAGTAAGAAACATCATAGATTGTACTATATCCAATAAAGTACGGTTATGACGTTCGGACACACCATTATGATGTGGTGTTCGGTGGCATGAATTTGTGAAACTATTCCACTTTGTTTTAATTGAAGACCAAACTCATAACTCAAATATTTGTCTCCGCGATCGATCGTAGAAACCTTATTTTCTTGTCACGATGATTTTTCCACTTCACTCTGAAATTCTTTGAACCTTTCAACTATTTCGCACTTATGTTTCATCAAGTAGATATACCCATATCTGCTCAAATCATCTGTGAAGGTCGAAAATAACGATAGCCGCCATGAGCCTTAACACTCATTGGATTGCATACATCGGTATGTATTATTTCCAATAAGTCGGTTGCTCGCTCCATTGCTCCAGAGAACGGAGTTTTAGTCATCTTGCCCATGAGGCATGGTTCGCAAGCATCAAGTGATTCATAATCAAGTGATTCCAAAATCCCATCAAGATGGAGTTTCTTCATGCGCTTTGCACCAATATGACCTAAACGGCGATGCCACAAATAAGTTGCACTATCATTATTGACTTTGCATCTTTTGGTTTCAATATTATGAATATGTGTATCACTACGATCGAGATCCAATGAACCATTTTCATTGGGTGTGTAACCATATAAGGTTTTATTCATGTAAATGAATAACAGTTTATTCTCTTACTTAAATGAATAACCGTATTGCAAAAAACATGATCAAATCATATTCATGCTCAACGCAAACACCAAATAACATTTATTCAGGTTCAACACTAATCCCGAAAGTATAGAGAGTGTGCGATGATGATCATATCAATCTTGAAACTACTTTCAACACACATCGTCACTTCACCCTTAACTAGTTTCATTTATTCGCAACTCCGCTTGAGTTACTACTCTTAGCAACTGAACCAGTACCAAATACCGAGGGGTTGCTATAAACACTAGTAAAGTACACATCAATAACATGTATATCAAATATACCTTTGTTCACTTTGCCATCCTTCTTATCCGCCAAATACTTGGGGTAGTTCTGCTTCTAGTGACCAGTCCCTTTGCATCAGAAGCACTTAGTCTCAGGCTTAGGTCCAGACTTGGGCTTCTTCACTTGAGCAGCAACTTGCTTGCCGTTCTTCTTGAAGTTCCCTTCTATCCCTTTGCCCTTTTCTTGAAACTAGTGGTCTTGTTAATCATCAACACTTGATGTTCTTTCTTGAATTCTACCTTCATCGATTTCATCATCATGAAAAACTCGGGAATCATTTTCATCATCCCTTGCATACTATAGTTCATCACGAAGTTCTACTAACTTGGTGATGGTGACTAGAGAATTCATCAATCGATATTTTATCCGGAAGATTAACTCCCACTTGATTCAAGCGATTGAAGTACCTGCATAATCGAGCACATGCTCACTAGTTGAGCGATTCTCCTCCATCTTTTAGCTATAGAACTTGTTGAAGACTTCATATCTCTCAACTCGGGTATTTGCTTGAAATATTAACTTCAATTCTGGAACATCTCATATGGTCCATGATGTTCAAAACATCTTTGAAGTCCCGATTCTAAGCCATAAAGCATGGTGCACAAAACTATCAAGTAGTCATCATATTGAGCTAGCCAAACGCTCATAACGCCCGCATCCGCTCCCTGCAATGGGTCCGCTACCTAGCGGTGCATTAAGGACATAATTATTCATGCGGCATTGAGGATAAACCTCGGATCGCGGATCCAATCCGCATCATTGCTACTAACATTTTTCAACACAATTTTCTAGGAACATACGAAAATAAACATATGAAAGCAACAACGCGAGCTATTGATCTACAACATAATTTGCAAAATACTACCAGGACTAAGTTCATGATAAATTTAAGTTCAATTAATCATATTACTTAAGAACTCCCACTTAGACAGACATCTCTCTAGTCATCTAAGTGATCACGTGATCCAAATCAACTAAACCATAACCGATCATCATGTGAGATGGAGTAGTTTTCAATGGTGAACATCTTATGTTGATCATATCTACTATATGATTCACGCTCGACCTTTCGGTCTCCGTGTTCCGAGGCCATATCTGCATATGCTAGGCTCGTCAAGTTTAACCTGAGTATTCGCGTGTGCAAAATCGGCTTGCGCCGCTTGTAGATGGACGAGAGCTTATCACACCCGATCATCACGTGGTGTCTGGGCACGATGAACTTTGGCAACGGTGCATACTCAGGGAGAACACTTCTTGATAATTTTAGTGATAGATCATCTTAAAATGCTACCATCAATCAAAGCAAGATAAGATGCATAAAGGATAAACATCACATGCAATCAATATAAGTGATATGATATGGCCATCATTATCTTGTGCTTGTGATCTCCATCTCCGAAGCACCATCATGATCACCATCGTCACCGGCGTGACACCTTGATCTCCATCGTAGCATCGTTGTCGTTTATGCCATCTATTGCTTCTACGACTATCGCTACCGCTTAGTGATAAAGTAAAGCAATTACAGGGCGTTTGCATTTCATACAATAAAGCGACAACCATATGGCTCCTGCCAGTTGCCGATAACTTAGGTTACAAAACATGATCATCTCATACAATAAAATATAGCATCACGTCTTGGCCATATCACATCACAACATGCCCTGCAAAAACAAGTTAGATGTCCTCTACTTTGTTGTTGCAAATTTTACGTGGCTGCTACGGGCTGAAGCAAGAACCAATCTCACCTACGCATCAAAACCACAATGATACTTCGTCAAATAGACTCCGTTTTAACCTTCTCAAGGACCGGGCGTAGCCACACTCGGTTCAACTAAAGTTGGAGAAACTGACACCCGCTAGCCACCTTTGTGCAAAGCACGGCGGTAGAACCAGCCTCGCGTAAGCGTACGCGTAATGTCGGTCCGGGCCGCTTCATCCAACAATACCGCTGAACCAAAGTATGACATGCTGGTAGGCAATATGACTTGTATCGTCCACAACTCACTTGTGTTCTACTCGTGCAAAACATCAAACCATAAAACCTAGGCTCGGATGCCACTGTTGGGGAACGTAGTAATTTCAAAAATTTCCTCGCACACGCAAGATCATGGTGATGCATAGCAACGAGAGGGGAGAGTGTTGTCTACGTACCCTCGTAGACCGAAGCGGAAGCGATCACAACGTAGAGGAAGTAGTCGTACGTTCTCCTCGCGATCCAACCGATCCCAGCGCCGTTACTCCGGCGCCTCCGAGTTCTTGACACACGTACAGCTCGGTGACGCTCCTCGGGCTCCGATCCAGCAAAGCTCCGGGGAGAGAGAGTTCCGTCAGCACGACGGCGTGGTGACAATCTTGATGTTCTACCGATGCAGGGCTCGCCTAAGCACCGCTACGATATGACCGAGGTGGATTATGGTGGAGGGGGGCACCGCACATGGCTAAGGAACGATCTCAAGGATCAACTTGTGTGTTCTAGGGTGCCCCCCTGCCCCGTATATAAAGGAGCAAGGGGAGGGCCGGCCGCCCCGGGAGGCGCGCCAGGGAGGGGGAGTCCTCCTCCTAGTGGGAGTAGGACTCCCCTTTCCTAGTCCAACTAGGAAGGAGGAAGGGGGAAGGAAGGAGAGGGAGAGGGAGAGGGAAAGGGGGGCCGCCCCTCCTTGTCCTATTGGGACTCCCCATGGGGGGGGCGCGCCACCTCCTGGCGCAGCCCTCTCTCTCCCTCTTGGCCCATTAAGGCCCATTACTTCCCGGGGGTTCGGTAACCCTCCCACTCCGTTTTCTCCGAAACTTCCGGAACCTTTCCGATGTCCGAATATAGCCGTCCAATATATCAATCTTTATGTCTCGACCATTTCGAGACTCCTCGTCATGTCCATGATCACATCCGGGACTCGAACTCCTTCGGTACATCAAAATACACAAACTCATAATATAACCGTCATCGAAACCTTAAGCGTGCGGACCCTACGGTTCGAGAACAATGTAGACATGACCGAGACACATCTCCGGTCAATAACCAATAGCGGGACCTGGATGCCCATATTGGCTCCTACATATTCTACGAAGATCTTTATCGGTCGATCCGCATAACAACATACGTTGTTCCCTTTGTCATCGGTATGTTACTTGCCCGAGATTCGATCGTCGGTATCCAATACCTAGTTCAATCTCGTTACCGGCAAGTCTCTTTACTCGTTCCGTAATACATCATCTCACAGCTAACTCATTAGTTGTAATGCTTGCAAGGCTTAAGTGATGTGTATTACCGAGAGGGCCCAGAGATACCTCTCCGACAATCGGAGTGACAAATCCTAATCTCAAATACGCCAACCCAACATCCGCCTTTGGAGACACCTGTAGTACTCCTTCATAATCACCCGATTACGTTGTGGCGTTTGGTAGTACCAAAGTGTTCCTCCGGTAAACGGGAGTTGCATAATCTCATAGTTATAGGAACATGTATAAGTCATGGATAAAAGCAATAGCAACACACTAAACGATCGGGTGCTAAGCTAATGGAATGGGTCATGTCAATCAGATCATTCAACTAATGATGTGACCTTGTTAATCAAATGACAACTCCTTTGTCTATGGTTAGGAAACTTAACCATCTTTGATTAACAAGCTAGTCTAGTAGAGGCATACTAGTGACACTCTGTTTGTCTATGTATTCACACATGTATTATGTTTCCGGTTAATACAATTCTAGCACGAATAATAAACATTTATCATGAAATAAGGAAATAAATAATAACTTTATTATTGCCTCTAGGGCATATTTCCTTCACTCACGACAAAGAGACAAGAGGGGTGCGCCGGGGCACATAGGAGTGCCGGATTGCAAAACGGACAACGGGGAAAATGCTCGAAATCATGAAACGAACACGTATGCAAATGCGATGCACATGATGACATGATATGAAATGCATGACATGGACAAAATGCAAAATGAAGAAAAACCCAACCACGGAGGGAATATCGTATCACAATGTCGAAAATGGCAAGAGTTAGCGTTACAAATATGGCAAGTTACATCCGGGGTGTTACAAACTAACATCAAGGAAGTGAAATCTGTGAAGGATGTCGAGTTAGTCGTGAACGTCTCGGGACTGTGAACCCCCCCCCCTCCCCCAAAAAAACAACAACAAATGTGTTTGACTGAAGCTGTGACTTAATTTTTGCTCAAATGTTGCCAACAAATGCATACTGTCTTCTATAGACCATGGGCATCTAAAAATCACAAGTATACACATGTCATTTGCGAGTTGTGAGATCAATGTGTGCAAGCCAAAGATAAATAAGGTGTCACATGGGCTAGTCAGAGTTGACGTAGGTTATGTTAGTGTTGAACATATCTCATTGATATTTTATTAGATAACTCGCTCCAACTTACTTTGCAATGAAGTATTTTTCATTATCCTACATGAATTGACAACTTTGTAATAGTACAAAATTCTAAACATCACAAAAGTAGGGACTTTGCATTAGGAACATGTTCTTATAGCGCGAGTTGGTTGAGGAATTTAAGTGACAATCTTTTAATTTGTTGGATTTCTGAGTTGAGCCAAGAAGTTTGTGGATTGAACTTGAAAATTTCAAAGTTGGGTTAGTTATTAAATGAGCTAAATATTTATAAAAATATGTATATTTTTTTGTTGAACGGAGACAAATATAAATGAAATGTTCTGTTGTGTTTGCAGGAACATGAACATCCCTTGGGTGGTCGTTTACAAATTCATGTTATGAAGAACTGTAACTCAAGGAAAATCCAATCATGTGTTTTTTTGCGACATGTTATGAAATCCCTTTTCGATGACTTTGTGCAACAATGCAGGAAAACATCTGCTTCCATGGATTATGTGCTACAATGCTCTCCTCTCACAAAACTCAAATTTTAAATTTTTAGTTTTCTAAATATTTGTAGATGTTTACAAGATATGTGCCTATCATCCTAAATTCAAATCCAAAAAAGACAGGCAGAGAAAGAAAAAGGCAAATCCATATATGAAAAGTGTCATTAGACTTTCGTTTTCTGGTAACACTATTTATGTTGGATTTGTCTTTTATTTTGAATATTATAGACACATTTCTTGTGAATGCCCACAAATTTTTTGAACGATTTTAAAACTTATAAATTTGAGCTTTATGAGAAGGGAGCATGGTGCCACCTAAGCTATGGACTATGGAAGCGCCAAAATATCCGATCCACCACCACCACCGCAAGCACCGCCCGAGCGGCAACACCTGCGCTCTCTCTCTCTCTTTCTCTCTCTCTCTAAAAACCCCAGGTACCGCGCCGCGGCGAACGCCGGCGAGATGGCAGGGCCCCTCTCGCGACCGCGCAACGCCATCGACGACCGCATCAACGAGCTACCGGAAGTACTCCTCTCAGACATCCTCTCCCGCCTCGGTACCGCAGAGGCGGCCCGCACCGTCGTCCTCTCCACGCGCCTCCGCGACGCGTGGCTCGCGACCCCCCTCCGCCTCGACGACCTCGAGCTCCCCGTCCCCGCACGCGGCAAGGTCCCCTCGATCGAGCCCTGGACGGCGCGCGCCGACGTCGTCACCCGCGCCCTGGCCTCCCACCCCGGCCCCGTCGCGCTCTTCCGCCTCTCCCGGACCTCCTTCCGCGGCCGCGTCCCCGCGGCCGAAGCCTGGTTCCGGCAGCTCGCCGCCAAGCGCGTCCGCGAGGTCTCCCTCTGCTTCTCGCCCGAGTGGTGCCACGACGCGCTCGCCGACCCCCTTCTCGGCTGCCCAACCCTCCAGGTCCTCGCCCTTGGCAAGTGCCACCTCTCCGACGCCGGGGCCTCAGCCGCCGCCGCCGCCGCCCTCACCGAGCTCACCTTGTCGGAAACCTGCATTTCCGAGGCTGCTCTTCAGAGCGTACTCTCCGGCTGCCCCGCGCTGCGCAGCCTCGTGCTCAAGCACGTCCACGGCCTTCAGCGCATCCGCGTCTCTTCTTGCCGCAGTCTCGTTCTGCTGGGCGTGTGGCACTACAAGCAGCTCGACGAGATCACCGTGGAGGATGCCCCCTGTCTGGAGCGCCTTCTCGGCAATATGCGTCTGAATGCAGCCATTACCGTCACTGGTGCGCCAAAGCTTACTGCTTTTGGCTATGCCGTGGTCAGCATCCCGCATTTGTTCCACGGCGAGCGTGCGCCGCAGGTATTTTGCGTATTTCTGTCACCGTCAGCAGGTATCTTGAGTAGAGCAAGTTCAGCAAAGTGACTAGATGGGATTTTTCGCTCATACACTGCAGGGCGTCAACAAGGGTCTGCGTGCCCCGATCCATAGCGTGAAGATCCTGGCTATCAGTGTCAAGTTCTCAAGCAAGAAGGACATGGAGAAGGTCATGAGCTTACTCGAGAGCTTTCCCTGCTTGGAGACTTTGCATTTCCAGGTAATTTCCAGAACTTGAGCTGTTCCATTGCTTTGTTTCTTGTTCACTATAGCTGTCAAATTTAGTTGATCAGACCTTCCACTGATTCACCACTTTGTGCAGTCCTCGGATTACAGGTCAGGTGCAGACAAGGATTACACCACTGTCTCTGACTACAACCAGAAGCGTTATCCCATCAGGTGTGTTGCGAGATATCTCAAGAGCGTTATACTGGAATGCGAACAACACAACCCTGGCATGCTTGAATTTGCATGTTTTCTCCTTGCTAGAGCACATGTGCTGCAGTTCATGAGGATTCAGTCCGAGATGTGCGACGTTCCAAAATGGGTTACGGAGCAGCAAAATCTGCTCAGCCAAAGCAACATGGCCTCCCTGGAAGCCGAGGTCGTGTTTGAGGGTATGAAACAACGCAAGGACTTCACCATAGAAGGTGTGAATGCTCTATCCGACCCCTTTGACGGTGGCATCAACATCTTGGGGCACTAAACAAACTCTGAATGTTTACTTGTTGAGGTTTCACTCAAGATAATCGCCATCCATGATGCGCCGGCTGGCCTTTTGGTTATGTTCAGTTGAGTGTTGACTCTAGATTCCAGACTCATTTTGGCCGGAATTTAAGGTTTCATGTTGAAAAAGTTTACTATTAATGAGGCGGCTAGTGTCTCTTGTCTTATACTCCCTCCGTCCGAATTACTTGTCGAAGAAATGGATAAAAAGGATGTATCTAAAACTAAAATATGTCTAGATACATCCATTTCTCCGCACAAGTATTTTCGGACGGAGGGAGTATTTAGTTAATTTTCTGCCTGTGGAGTTGTAGACTTTGATTTAGGTTGAGTTGAATGGTTTGATTGTGAAGATTGTTGCGTGTGACGCTGCTGGCAGGAGTTCTTGTGGTATGATAGTTCTGAAACTAATCGCCATCCCTGATGCGCTGGCTGGCCTTTTGGTTATGTTCAGTTGATTTCAGACTCTAGATTCTAGACTATGGTTTGGGCGGAATTTTGAGGTTTCATGTTGCAGAAGTTTACTACTCCCTCTGTCCCAAAATATAAGACGTTTTTTGACACCATCATAGTATCAAAATACGTCTTACATTTCGGGACGGAGGGAGTACTTATGACGTGACTAGTTTCGCTTGTCTTATCTTTAGTTAAAGTTAATTTTCTGAATGTGGAGTTGTATTCATTGATTTAGGCTGAGTGTAATGGTTTCACTGTGAAGATTGTTGCATGTGAAGCTGCTGGCAAGACTTATTTGTAGTCATTGATTTAGGCTGAGTGTAATGGTTTCACTGTGAAGATTGTTGCATGTGAATACCTGAAACTTATTTTGTACTACCTCTGTAACGAAATACAAATGTCTTATAGTATTTAGTTACGGCGGTAGTAGTTGAATTTATTTTTGTGCTTTCCTTGTCATTTTGCCTGATACTTTAACCTTATTAGTGTCAAGCTTGTAAGCTATAGGACAATATTACAATCTTTACCACTGAGATTTTGTAAAAGCATCTCCTTTTGGTTTAGTTCCTACCTGTGATAGGTACCTCGCATTATTTGTACTGTTATCATCCATCGATCCCTTTGATATTTTTGGCTCTACCATTTTTTGAGTTTCTCACACAAGAATGATTTTTATTCAAGGTTATGCATCTGCATGCTCCCAATCTAAGATGGACTTTGTGCATACATTGCTTATCACACTCTGGAATTTCCTTGAACACTGGTCATGCTTCTTGTGGTTTTCCTTGTGCTTCTTTCCTGATAATGCATGTTGATTGTTGAACTAGATTATTTTGACACTCTTCTGGCCCTGCTTGGAATTGGATTGAGTGATTTTTGTGTGCTCCCCAAATACCGGAAACACACAGAAAAGATACTCCCAAGTCCCAACCCAAGCAGAGCTTAAGTGTTCTTACAACAAACAAGTGCCTCAGCCTGTGCATAAGGCATCCAACCTCCCTGTGGCAGCTTTTCCTTAGGTTGATGTTCTTGCAATCATAGTGATTCTGTGGTGGTAATGCTAATGCAGAGAAGGTGTTGTTCTTGACTAATTTAGATGTGCCTAGCTATTTTTTTCTCAGCCTTAGGCATATATTTGGCGTGGCTTTTAAACATCGGAAAAGTTCATAATTCTGCAGAAGCTGAGAAATGTATCGCCATGCTCTGCCTATGACTTTTTTTTCCTGTGCACAATGACTGTTGATTGATCTTACACGGGATTCAAAATGCAGTCCCTATTCCTTAGTAAGGGCTCTTTGATTCGCATGATTCTAAAAACACGGGAAAAAGAAAAACATATAATTGCAATGTCATGGCTGTCAAACATGATATGTTGCGGGCTACATGACGTATACAAGGAGGAGTTCACCACCGAAGAGTTAGTTAGTTAGATGAATATTTTGTATCATTTATCTTCTTATCTCTAGCTTTTCTTCCTCTCCAAGATGTAAATCTCCTAACAACCTTGTACGCGTGATTGGGCTCGCAACCCCTCAATATAACACGCAACACGTCTACCAGGATCGGTAAGATGTTTACCGCATCGCACATGGTATACAGAGCCTTCTTCTTCCACCAGAAACCCTAGCTCATCCATCTCCATCAAGTGCGCAGCCATGTCTTCTTCCTCCGCCTCCTTCCAGTCGACCCTCGGCGGTGGAGCTCCGGAGAAGCTAACACGCGGCAACTATGTTCTGTGGCGGACGCAGATCACGCCACAGCTGCGCGGCGCCGGCCTCTTCCACTACGTTGATGGCACGGCAACCGAGCCGGCTGAAGTCCTCACCACCAAGGACGCCGCCGGCAAGGAGACCACCGGGCCGAATCCTCTTCATCCGCTCTGGGTGAGAGAGGATCAGCAAGTCCTCGGCTATCTCCTCCAACACCTCTCCAAGGAAGTACTCGTCACGGTGACTGCGATCACCACGGCACGCGCTCTCTGGGTGGCACTGGCGAACATGTTTTCGTCACAATCACTCAGCCGCGTCAACAACATCCGGACAGCGCTGATCAATGCGCAGAAGGGCAATCAATCGGTGGCCACCTTCTTCGCCGCCATGAGGGGTCTCGCCAATGAACTGGCCGCGGCGGGAAAACCCATCCAGGACGACGAGTTGATCTCCTACATCATCCATGGGCTGGACCAAGACTACCAGCCCCTTGTCTCCGCACTAGATGCCCGTGTCACTCCGGTAACTCTCGATGAACTTTTTGCCATGCTCAGTAACTTTGATCAACGCATGGCACAGTATCATGGTCCCGGTGGTGGCTTCAAGTCGTCAGCAAACGCTGCATCCAGAGGCCGTGGTGGTGGCTCTCGCTCGCGCTCATCTTCCCGTGGCAAGGGGAGGTTCGGCTCCAACGGCAGCGGCTACTCCAACGGCTACTCCAACAACTCACGTGGCGGCGGGCACTCCAGCAACTCCAAGGGGCGTCGTGGTGGTGGCAGTGGTGGTTCCAACCGCTCCCGCTTGGACTTGCCTCGCTGCCAAATTTGCGGCAAGCCTGACCATACGGCCAAGGACTGTTGGTACCGCTACGAAGAAGATGACGGTGACTCCTCACAAGATGAAGAGAAAGTTGTTGCGGCGGCTGATGGCTCCTATGGAATTGACACAAACTGGTATGTTGACAGCGGAGCAACCAACCACATCACCAATGAACTCGAGAAGGTCACCATGAAGGAGAAATATCGTGGCAAAGATTAAATTCATACGGCCAGTGGTGAAGGTATGGGTATATGTCACATTGGCCACTCAATTTTTAATACCACTAGTCGTAAAATTCATCTCAAAAGAATCCTGCATGTTCCTAGTGCTCATAAGAATCTTCTCTCCGTTCATAGAATTGCCATTGATAATCATGTTTTTCTTGAATTTCATCCTTTCTTCTTTTTGATCAAGGATCAGGCCACGAGGAAAGTTCTCTATCGAGGTAGATGTGTTCGAGGGCTCTACCCGTTGATTCCGGAGTTTAGAAGATTCAATAAACAAGCTTGTGGTGCTATCAAGCTGTCTTCCACACGATGGCATGATCGTTTAGGACATGCCTCTTTTTCTTTGGTTGAAAAATTGCTTAGGAAAAATAAGCTCCCGTTTGTTGGTGAGCGCAATATTGAAACTATTTGTGATTCATGTCAGTGTGCTAAATGTCATCAATTACCATATCCCATATCCACTAGTGTCTCCACTAAACCCTTGCAATTGATCTTTTCTGATGTGTGGGGACCTGCCCCCTCCTCTGTTGGTAGACACATGTACTATGTTAGTTTCATCGATGACTATAGCAAGTTTTCATGGATCTATCTTCTCAAAAAAAGATCTGATGTGTTTCAAGTTTTTCACAACTTTTAAGCACTTGTTGAAAGAAAGTTTGAGAGTAAGATCATTGCTGTCCAATCAGATTGGGGAGGGGAATACGAGAAACTCAATTCCTTCTTCCAAAACATAGGCATATCTCACCAAGTATCCTGTCCACATGCTCACCAACAAAACGGGTCAGCTGAACGCAAGCATAGGCACATTGTAGAGGTTGGCCTGGCCCTCCTCGCAGGAGCCTCCATGCCTCTCAAGTTTTGGGACGAGGCTTTCCTTACAACAGTTCACATCATCAATATGCTTCCTAGCCGTGTCATCAATAATGAAACACCTATGGAACGTCTCCTCCACACAAAACCTGATTACACATCTCTCTGTGTTTTTTGGTGCGCGTGTTGACCAAATCTTCGGCCTTACAATCAACGCAAGCTCATGTTCCGTTCAAAACAATGTGCTTTTCTTGGTTATAGTGCCCAACACAAAGGCGTCAAGTGCCTTGACATCTCTACTGGTAGGGTGTATATCTCACGTGACGTTGTTTTCGATGAGACAAAATTTCCCTTTGTGGATCTTCATCCCAACGCCGGTGCCCTCCTTCGCAAGGAAATCTTGCTCTTACCTTCTCATCTCTCCGGCTATGATCAAGGGGGTATTACAAATTGTGATGATCATATGACTAACCCTACTAATGGTCTCCATGAGCTTTGTGATGATGCAGGAAACAACGCAAAAATTGCAGGAAATAATGAAGAAAACGGCGAAGAAAACAACCCTTATTTCATGTGTCCGCCGCTAGGGAGCAAATCTCCTCGATCCGCCAGAGCTGCAGCAGAATAATCAGCCTCGGATCGGTGGCTGCGGCGGATCCCGACAGCCGCAGATGCTGCGCGCGACCGTGGCGGCCGCATGTGGGCGGGCCGACCCACCGCCACACGGCAGAACTCGACGCCATGGCGACTCTCCTCACGCAGCGTCAATCGCCGTCCGACAATCGGCAGGCCGCCGCGCTCGGCAGCAGCGCTTGAGGCCCAACCGCCGTCTACAAGCGGCGGCAGCGATTCGCTTACTGAGGCGGGGCGGAACTCGATGAAGCAGGCGAGCAATCACGAGGTAGTGATGATGCTGCTCGGCCCAGATCTTATGTGGCTGGTTTGCCGCTTGCGCCGCAGCAAACGACCGCAGAAGATCCCGACCAAACTGCTGCTGCTAACGCAGCTGCGGCAGGATCCTCCTTGGGATCGGGGAAGGATGATCCAGGCGTGGGATCCTCTGCGCCGGGGCTCTCTGTAGCGGCTCCGGTTACTACTCCACGTCGCACACGGCTACAACAAGGCAAAATTAAACCTATTGATTATAGACATATTACAAAATATGGGATGATTTGTTCAACAGGTGAACCAGGAGAACCCAACACTCTTGAAGAGGCGCTTGGTGATGCTAATTGGAGAAAGGCAATGCATGATGAAATTGTAGCACTAAGGAAAAATAAAACATGGCACTTGGTTCCCTCAAGGAAAGCTAAAAATCTTATTGACTGCAAGTGGGTTTTTAGGATAAAAAGAAAAGCTGATGGAACCATTGATCGTTACAAAGCTAGACTCGTTGCAAAGGGATTCAAACAAAGGTATGGTATTGACTATGAGGACACATTTAGTCCAGTTGTTAAAGCTACAACCATACGCCTTGTCTTGTCCATTGCTGTGTCTAGGGGATGGAGTCTACAACAGCTAGATGTTCAGAACGCGTTCCTCCATGGTGTTCTGGAAGAAGAGGTTTACATGAAACAACCTCCTGGGTTTGTAAGTGCATAGGCACCACTTAATGTGTGCAAACTTGACAAGGCCCTGTATGGACTTAAACAGGCCCCAAGAGCATGGTATTCTCGTCTTAGTAAAAAGATGCAAAACTTGGTTTTGTTCCCTCAAAGTCTGACACTTCGTTATTGAAAGCACATTTGCTCCCTGGGTGGTTTTGGTAATTAATGACAACATACTTTGTGGTTGGACTAATGCTTTTATCAAGTATGTTTCAGGAAGGTCAATCACATTGGCATGGCAAAAGGACTGAAGAGGTGGACCCCTCAAAGTGCTAAGGCAAGCATTGGCAAAAGCTCAAGACTCCATTTTTGGTTTAGTGATCCAAGATCACATTGAGTCCATAGGAAAGCCAATACTATTAAAAGGGGATGAGGTTATGTTAATGATCTTGTTGCTCAAAGTGCTTAGTGATACATCTCCTAAACTATCAGCAACTCTCACTGCAATATACACTCATAAGTAATCTCGGTCCCACCGATTACCTAAACTCAGTCACACCGAGATGAACCACCTCAGCCATATAGCCAAACCCTAGAAATTTCGGATTTTCCGATTCTGAACTTGGTCTCACCGAAACTTGAGTTGCCAAGCTTCTGTAACCTTCTGTCATCAAATCGGTGTCACCGAGATGATGAAGTCGGTCCCACCGAGATTGGCAAGCTCTAGTCTTTGGAAGAATCGGACTCACCGAGATTGTATTTTCGGTCCCACCGAAAATCCCAACGTTCACATGATTTGAACTTTCGGTCTCACCGAGTTGTCAACTTCGGTCTGACCGAGATTGGTCAAATGTGTGTAACGGTTGGATTTTGTGTGGAGGCTATAAATACCCTCCACCCCTCTTCACTCGTGGAGAGAGCCATCGAAAGAACTACCACTCCTACCTTACATTTCGAGAAGAAAACTACCTACCCTTGTGTTGAGATCAAGTTGCTCCACTCCCACCATATGAAGCTTGATCTCTAGCCTTCCCAAGTTGCTTTCCACTCAATCCTTTCTTCCACCACAGCCAAATCAGTGAGGAGAGTTGAGTGTTGGGGAGATTATCATTTGAAGCACAAGAGCAAGGAGTTCATCATCATCAACACCATCTATTACCTTTTGGAGGGTGGTGCCTCCTAGATTGGTTAGGTGTCGCTTGGGAGCCTCCGTCAAGATGTGGAGTTGAACCAAGAAGTTTGTAAGGGCAAGGAGATCGCCTACTTCGTGAAGATCTACCCCGAGTAAGGCTAGCCCTCCGTGGGCGTATGCCATGATGGCATAGACAAGGTTGCTTCTTCGTGGACCCTTCGTGGGTGGAGCCCTCCGTGGACTCTCGCAGCCGTTACCCTCCGTGGGTTGAAGTCTCCATCAACGTGGATTGACGATAGCACCACCTATCGGAACCACGAGAAAAATCTCCGTGTCTCCAAATTGCGTTTGATCTTCTCCACTTCTCTTTACTACTTGTGCAATTTACTTTCCGCTGCCCATACTCTAGAATTGCATGTGTAGTATGCTACTTGACTTGTGTGTTATGCAAAATCTGCCAAAAACTTGTCTTTGTCAAAAGGCATAATTTTTATCTTGTCGAGTAGTCTAATCACCCCCTCTAGACACTCTCACCTTCTTCGATCCTACAATTGGTATCAGAGCTTTGGTCTCCATTGCTTTGGTTTACACACCATTGGAGGAAGATGGACGTGTCTACGTTTGGGAGTGTTAGCCATAGAGTGCCTATTCTTGATGGAGTGTCCTATAACTCGTGGAGGATTGAAATGCTTATTATCTTTAAGATGTATAACTTGCGCAAATATGTTGAAACCCCATATGTGCCTCCATTTGACCCCTTGCACCCTACCATGGATGAAGAGCTTGATTTGCTTCGTAACCTTAGAACTGTAAATCTTATCATTAGAGGTTTGCCCGATAACTTGCTTAAGCTTGTCACAAATTTTGAGTGCGCCTATGCCATGTGGAAGTTCTTGGAAGAACTTTATCCGGACTACTCTTTGAGAGGTCTTGATGAAATTCTATACAAGACTATTGAATTTGATATGATGCGCCCAATGATCCCAACTTTGATAAATGCTTCTTTGAGCTTCGTGATCTTATGAAAAAGAAGGGTGATCCTTGTCTTATCAATGATCTAATTAGAAATGCTCTTGTATTGCATTCCGATGATTATTGTCACATTGACAAAACTAATGCAAGTCATTGTCAAATTGACCTAGGTATTGATGATGAACAATCTATGGGTCAATATGATGATGAGCATGAGCATGATGATTATTACTCCGATTCGGACAGCGAGCTAGACAAGATCATGAAGAGTCTCAATCTTATGGCGAATCTGAGAGACTACATATCCGGTGGAAAAGAGTGGATTCTTGATAGTGGATGCACCGATCACATGACCGGAGACGAAGACATGTTTGGAGAGCTTGCAAAGAACGATGATCCACGCAAGTATGTGACTTTTGGAGACAACTCCAAGGGTAAGGTACTTGGCCTTGGTAAGGTGGCCATATCTCATGATAGCTCTATTCAAAATGTCATGCTTGTTGAATCACTTGGATACAATTTACTTTCCGGGTCTAGATTAGCTGACTTTGGATTCAATGTGCTATTCACCAAAGTAGATTGCCAAGTCTTTCGTCGTGACAATCATAACATGGTATTTACCGGTATCCGTAGAGGTGATCTATATATTGTTGATTTCACTAAGAAAGCTCAACCTAGAACTTGCTTCATTGCTAAATCCGCTAAAGGTTGGTTATGGCATAGAAGGCTTGGACATGTTGGTATGCGTAATCTAGACAAGCTAATCAAAGGTGATCATATTCTTGGTGTTAAAGATGTTCTCTTTGACAAAGATAGACTTTGTAGTGCTTGTCGGCAGAAAACAAGTAGGAGGAAGTCATCCGTGAAGAACATCATGACCACAAGGAGACCGCTTGAGCTTCTTCATATGGATCTCTTCGGTCCCAATGCTTACAAAAGCCTTGGTGGTAACTCCTTTGGTCTAGTTATAGTTGATGATTACTCCAGATTTACGTGGGTATTTTTCCTTGATGACAAATCGCAGGTTCAGAGAATCTTCAAAACCTTTGCCAGAAAGGCCCAAAATCAATTTGAGGTGAAGATCAAGAAAGTTCGGAGTGACAATGGAACGGAGTTCAAGAACGCCCATGTAGACTCTTTTCTCGATGAGGAAGGGATTCTACATGAGTTCTCAGCTACGTACACACCTCAACAAAATGGAGTTGTTGAGAGGAAGAACCGAACGCTCATAGAGATGGCGAGAACGATGCTTGATGAATACAAGACACCGAAGCACTTTTGGGGAGAAGCCGTCGAGACAGCTTGTCATGCGATCAACAGGCTTTATCTTCATAAGCTCCTCGGCAAGACTTCATACGAGCTCCTCACCGGTAACAAACCCCAAGTGGGATACTTTCGTGTCTTTGGTTCAAAATGCTATATCCTTGATAAGAATCGTCGGTCTAAATTTGCTCCTAAAACTCATGAAGGCTTTTTCCTCGGTTATGGATCAAACTCCCACACCTACCGTGTTCACAATAATTTCACCGAAAGGTTGAAGAGACGGTAGATGTGAAGTTTGATGAATCTAATGGCTCATAAGTAGAGCAAATGCCTATTGATGTAGGAGACAAGGACCCATCGGAAGCCATTCAAGATTTATCTATTGGAAAGATCCGTCCCATGGAAGTGAAGGAGAGTACCTCATCTACATATGTGGAGCCCCTACCTCACGGCAAGATGAACCTCAAGGCAACATGGAGGCTTCCACAAGTGGAACTCACCAAGATGAGGAAGTGCAACAAGAAGATCCACCACAACCTCCTTCTCCACCGCCTCAAGACAACACCAACAACAATGAAGAAGAAGAGGAAGTTGAGGATGATGAGGAAGCTCAGCCACAACCACAACAAAAGCTATCCCGAGTCCGAGCAAGAGTCAAGAAAAATCATCCCGTGGAACAAATGATGAACGACATCGACTCCGGGAGAATTACTCGCTCTAAAACTCGCTTAGCTAACTTTTGTGAGCATTACTCATTTATCTCTAGTCTTGAACCTATGAAGGTAGAAGAAGCACTTGAAGACCCGGATTGGGTGAACGCTATGCACGAAGAGCTACACAACTTCGAGAGGAACAATGTATGGACTTTGGTAGAAAGCCCAAGGATGATCAAAACGTCATTGGAACCAAATGGGTGTTTGAACAAGCAAGATGAAGATGGACAAGTCATCCGCAACAAGGCTCGTCTCGTAGCTCAAGGTTACACACAAGTCGAAGGTATGGACTATGGTGAGACCTATGCCCCCATTGCTAGACTTGAGTCCATTCGCATTCTTCTTGCTTATGCCAATCACCATGATATTACTCTCTATCAAATGGATATCAAAAGTGCTTTCCTAAATGGTGAAATTGAGGAGGAAGTATTTGTGAAACAACCTCCGGGTTTGTGAATCCTAAAAGCCTAATCATGTTTACAAGTTGCACAAAGCTCTTTATGGTCTTAAACAAGCTCCTAGAGCTTGGTACAAATGCTTGACTAGCTTTCTTCTTGAAAAAGGATTTGAGATTGGAAAAATAGACTCAATGCTATTCACGAAAAGGGTTGATGGTGAACTATTTGTGTGCCAAATATATGTTGATGATATTATCTTTGGTTCAACTAACCCTCATTTTAGCGAGAAGTTTGGAAAGCTCATGTCGGAGAAGTATGAGATGTCCATGATGAGTGAACTCAAATTCTTCCTTGGGTTGCAAATCAAGCAATCTAAGGAGGGTACCTTTGTCTCACAAACAAAGTACACCAAGGATCTCTTCAAGAAGTTCAACATGCAAGAAAGCAAAGGTATGAGAACCCCCATGCCTACTAGTGGACATAATGACTTGACAAAAGATGGAGAACCTGTTGATCAAAAGGTTTACCGATCTATGATTGGTTCTCTACTATATCTCTGTGCTTCTCGTCCTGACATAATGTTGAGTGTATGCATGTGTGCTCGATATCAAGCAGCCCCTAAAGAATGTCATCTTAAAGCTGTTAAAAGAATTGTGAGATATTTGATACACACACCAAACTTTGGCATTTGGTATCCTAAGAGGGCCTCTTTCGATCTTGTTGGCTATTCCGACTCTGACTATGCCGGAGACAGGGTTGATATAAAGTCAACTTCGGGAACGTGTCAATTCCTTGGTCGATCCCTTGTATCTTGGTCCTCCAAGAAACAAAATTCGGTATCTTTATCCACTGCCGAAGCAGAATATATTGCTGCCGGTTCATGTTGTGCTCAGTTGCTATGGATGACACAAACGCTTAAGGATTATGGGATACATGTGAGACATGTTCCTTTGCTTTGTGACAATGAGAGTGCGATTAAGATTGGACACAATCCTGTTCAACACTCTCGAACGAAACATATTGAAGTTCGTCACCATTTTATTCGTGATCACATTGCCAAGGGTGACATCAATCTTAAGCATGT
Organism: Aegilops speltoides; assembly: GCA_021437245.1. NCBI lineage: Eukaryota > Viridiplantae > Streptophyta > Magnoliopsida > Poales > Poaceae > Aegilops > Aegilops speltoides. The sequence continues at coordinate 350,649,294 of CM038142.1, read as the reverse complement.
TCGAACTGACAAACAACTTGCTGATATCTTTACAAAACCTCTTGATGAGAAAGTGTTTTGTCGCTTAAGGAGTGAGTTGAACATCATTGATGCTTCAAACTTGGAGTGAAAACTCCATTGATGCATGCAAGGCATGAGCCTACTTGACTAATCCTTGATATTTCTCTTATGATGATGATCATATGTCTTGGACACATTTGCCTCCTTGTATTGCATCTAACTCCTTGCGTACTTGGATGATCTACATTCCACAAGATTACCACACACTCAAATCTTGAGTAATCTTGTCATTGACCAAGTATCTAGCCCTTTGGGATGTTGAGTTCAAGGAACAAAATTCCACATATCCTTTTTGACACCTTATACATCTAGTATTTCACTCTTGTCATCTTGGATATTCTTGAGTATTTCCTTGCTTGCCTAACCCATGTAGGAAGATGAACTACACAATTGGAAATGGTGCTCCAACTTCACATTCTATGAGCACCTACATCAAGTTCACCTACATGAGCAAAGCAACAACAAGCCCAAGGTATGTTCTTCACATCTTTAAGGAGCTTTTCTCAAAGTCATGAGTACAAGCAGCTTCATAAGATGTGATCACATCAAATACTTAATCGAAAAATGGCAACCCCATTTTGAGCTTAAACGATGAGTATGACCTATGATCAAATGTTCTCATTTGACTCCTAAGTCAAAATACTCAAACATAGGTGACCTAGTCGCCGACCCCTATCTAGATGAAGTACATATGTTTTGGAGTGTTTTGTTTTTGTTTTCTCTTATGTTCTTTCATTGAGTCTCCTTCAAAAAAAAACTTCATCTAGCAATCGTTTTCATTTCTATTCTTCTGTCTTTGTGATTATCCTTTTGGCTCTGATCAATTTCTTGAAAATCCTTTACAAATTCATTGCAAATCCTTTGAAACATTCCTTGCAAAGTGAGCTGACTTATTTCTGTATTTCCTTGGAATTAAACTCGGCGTCACCGACTTAAAAATTTCGGTCTGACGAAAAAGGATCTGCCCTAAGTCCCAGACTTTCGGACCCACCGATCCATCTAATTCGGTGTCACCGATTTTCCTTCAGGATATCATCTTCTGCAGCTCCACTCAATGATTCTCTATGCATGTTTCTTTTTGCCCAGTTGTGATTCTTAAGGATCCCACTTCCTTTCTTCCATCTTCCCTGACCTTCCTAGTCTGCTGTCCTTTTCGGCACTTGATGTCAAAGGGGGAGAAGATTTAGGGGGAGATAAGGGGAGAGGAGAAGATTTAGGGGGAGATAAGGGGAGAAGAGAAGATTTAGGGGGAGAAGAAGAGCAATCCTATCTCAAGGGGGAGAGAATCACATCAAAGCTTTGCCGTGTTCCACATTGGATACTACATTTGGCATCATTCTTTTGATTTTGCTTTCACAATTGATATCTTAAGCAAAATCTCTCAGAGTTCATTGAAAATCCTTTTAGTTTTGGGAGACATGTTTGCTGATTCAAGCTTGTGCTCAATATGAGACACTCTTTATACATGTCATCCCTGGCTTGGTACTCTTGATGTTCTTGCAGTTGGTTGAAGAAATACTCTTGTGTTATCTAACCTTGTTTTCCCAAGTTTATCTCTTCAGGTACAATGCCAAGGAACCTCATGGTAAGTATATGCATCTTGCAGAATGTGCATGATGGTGACTTGCTTGTGAATACTTGTTTGCAAGAAATCACCATGCACATATGCATTATCACTCACTTCTTTTCATCTGCTCTGATGCATATAGCCAAGCTGCATGTAGCACATCTTGCTTTTCTCTCTTGTGTGCTTGTGGTAGTCCAAAACCATAATCTATGAAAATCTTGCACACTTGTAGGGGGAGCCTGTGTACTACATGTTTGTCAAAGCTTTAGTGATAATTCTGTCTTTCTTTCAGTAAGCTTTGATGTCTTGTTTTGTGTGTTGCCATCAATTACCAAAAAGGGGGAGATTGAAAGCACATTTGCTCCCTGGGTGGTTTTGGTAATTAATGACAACATACTTTGTGGTTGGACTAATGCTTTTATCAAGTATGTTTCAGGAAGGTCAATCACATTGGCATGGCAAAAGGACTGAAGAGGTGGACCCCTCAAAGTGCTAAGGCAAGCATTGGCAAAAGCTCAAGACTCCATTTTTGGTTTAGTGATCCAAGATCACATTGAGTCCATAGGAAAGCCAATACTATTAAAAGGGGATGAGGTTATGTTAATGATCTTGTTGCTCAAAGTGCTTAGTGATACATCTCCTAAACTATCAGCAACTCTCACTGCAATATACACTCATAAGTAATCTCGGTCCCACCGATTACCTAAACTCAGTCACACCGAGATGAACCACCTCAGCCATATAGCCAAACCCTAGAAATTTCGGATTTTCCGATTCGAACTTGGTCTCACGAAACTTGAGTTGCCAAGATTACAGAACCTACGTCATCAAATCGGTGTCACCGAGATGATGAAGTCGGTCCCACCGAGATTGGCAAGCTCTAGTCTTTGGAAGAATCGGACTCACCGAGATTGTATTTTCGGTCCCACGAAAATCCCAACGCTCACATGATTTGAACTTTCGGTCTCACGGAGTTGTCAACTTCGGTCCGACCGAGATTGGTCAAATGTGTAACAGTTGGATTTTGTGTGGAGGCTATAAATACCCTCCACCCCTCTTCACTCGTGGAGAGAGCCATCGAAAGAACTACCACTCCTACCTTACATTTCGAGAAGAAAACTACCTACCCTTGTGTTGAGATCAAGTTGCTCCACTCCCACCATATGAAGCTTGATCTCTAGCCTTCCCAAGTTGCTTTCCACTCAATCCTTTCTTCCACCACAGCCAAATCGGTGAGGAGAGTTGAGTGTTGGGGAGATTATCATTTGAAGCACAAGAGCAAGGAGTTCATCATCATCAACACCATCTATTACCTTTTGGAGGGTGGTGCCTCCTAGATTGGTTAGGTGTCGCTTGGGAGCCTCCGTCAAGATGTGGAGTTGAACCAAGAAGTTTGTAAGGGCAAGGAGATCGCCTACTTCGTGAAGATCTACCCCGAGTAAGGCTAGCCCTCCGTGGGCGTATGCCATGATGGCATAGACAAGGTTGCTTCTTCGTGGACCCTTCGTGGGTGGAGCCCTCCGTGGACTCTCGCAGCCGTTACCCTCCGTGGGTTGAAGTCTCCATCAACGTGGATTGACGATAGCACCACCTATCGAAACCACGAGAAAAATCTCCGTGTCTCCAAATTGCGTTTGATCTTCTCCACTTCTCTTTACTACTTGTGCAATTTACTTTCCGCTGCCCATACTCTAGAATTGCATGTGTAGTATGCTACTTGACTTGTGTGTTATGCAAAATCTGCCAAAAACTTGTCTTTGTCAAAAGGCATAATTTTTTATCTTGTCAAGTAGTCTAATCACCCCCCCTCTAGACACTCTCACCTTCTTCGATCCTACAGTTATTTATCTATAACAAGTCAAAAGTATCCATATTTGTTCTCATTTATGTTGATGATATAATTGTAACAAGCTCATCTGATGAAGCAATAATAGCACTGTTGAAGGATTTATGTGCAGAATTTGCTCTAAAGGATCTAGGAGATTTACATTACTTTCTTGGTATTGAGGTCAAGCAACACAAGGATGGTCTTCACCTCTCTCAAGAAAAGTATGCAACAGACTTGGTAAAAAAGGTTGGTTTGCAAAGTTGTAAGTCTGCACCCACCCTTTGTCTAGCACGTAAAAATTGTCTCTTCTCAAGGAGAGCCTCTAAATTCGAAAATGGTACGAAATATAGGAGCTTGGTAGGTGCACTTCAATACTTAACATTGACTAGACCAGATATTTCTTTTCTTTGTCAATAAAGTATGCCGCTTTCTTCATGCACCTACCACTGCTCATATGATCTTTGCAAAACGTATAGTAAGATATGTGAAAAGCACTTTGAGTATTGGTCTAAACTTCAAAGAAGTCATCCTCCACACTTGTCGATTGCCTTTTCCGACTCGGACCGGGCTGGGTGTCTAGATGATAGACGCCAACTGGTGGTTTTATGGGTATTCTTTGGACCCAATCGATATCTTGGAGTGCCGAAAGCAAGCTACAGCTTTCAAGATCCAAGACATCTGAGGAGTACAAAGCATTGGCTAATGCAACAGCAGAGATCATATGGGTCCAGTTAATTTTAAAAGAACTTGGTATAAGAAGCACTAGAGCTCCATGTTTGTGGTGTGACAATCTAGGAGCTACCTATCTGTCAGCAAATCCAGTCTTTCATGCTAGGACCAAGCACATTGAAATAGATTTTCACTTTGTTTGAGAAAGAGTTGCAAATAAGCTCTTGGATATTCGTGTTGGGGAACGTAGTAATTTCAAAAAAATTCCTACGCACACGCAAGATCATGGTGATGATATAGCAATGAGAGGGGAGAGTGTTCGTCCACGTACCCTCGTAGACCGTAAGCGGAAGCGTTAGCACAACGCGGTTGATGTAGTCGTACGTCTTCACGATCCGACCGATCCAAGCACCGAACATACGGGGCCTCCGAGTTCAGCACACGTTCAGCTCGATGACGATCTCCGCCCTCCGATCCAAAGAAAGGCTCCGGAGATGAGTTTCACAAGACGACGGCGCGTGGTGACGATGATGATGTTCTACCGGCACAGGGTTTCGCCTAAACTCCGCGACGATATGACCGAGGTGGAATATGGTGGAAGGGGGCACCGCACACGGCTAAGGAGCGATCCGTAGATCAACTTGTGTGTCTATGGGGTGCCCCCGCCCCCGTATATAAAGGAGGGGGGGAGGTGCGGCCGGCCCCCTAGGGGTGCGCCTGGAGGAGTCCTACTCCCACCGGGAGTAGGACTCCCCCCTCTTGAAGGAAATATGCCCTAGAGGCAATAATAAAGTTATTATTTATTTCCTCATATCATGAAAAATGTTTATTATTCATGCTAGAATTGTATTAACCGGAAACATAATACATGTGTGAATATATAGACAAACAGAGTGTCACTAGTATGCCTCTACTTGACTAGCTTGTTAATCAAAGATGGTTATGTTTCCTAACAATGAACAAGGAGTTGTTATTTGATTAACAAGGTCACATCATTAGTTGAATGATCTGATTGACATGACCCATTCCGTTAGCTTAGCACACGATCGTTTAGTATGTTGCTATTGCTTCCTTCATGACTTATACATGTTCCTAAGACTATGAGATTATGCAACTCCGTTTACGGAGGAACACTTTGTGTGCTACCAAACGTCACAACGTGAATCGGGTGATTATAAAGGTGCTCTCACAGTGTCTCCGAAGGTACTTGTTGAGTTGGCATATTTGAGATTTGGATTTGTCACTCCGAATGTCGGAGAGGTATCTCTGGGCCCTCTCGGTAATACACATCACTTAAGCCTTGCAAGCATTTCAACTAATGAGTTAGTTGTGAGATGATGTATTACGGAACGATTAAAGAGACTTGCCGGTAACGAGATTGAACTAGGTATTGGATACCGACGATCGAATCTCGGGCAAGTAACATACCGATAACAAAGGGAACAACATATGTTGTTGTGCGGTTTGACCGATAAAGATCTTCATAGAATATGTAGGAACCAATATGGGCATCCAGGTCCCGCTATTGGTTATTGACCGGAGACATGTCTCGGTCATGTCTACATTGTTCTCGAACCGTAGGGTCCGCACGCTTAAGGTTTCGATGACAGTTTCATTATGAGTTTATGTATTTTGATGTACCGAAGGTTGTTCGGAGTCCCGGATATGATCACGGACATGACGAGGAGTCTCGAAATGGTCGAGACATAAAGATTGATATATTGGACGGATATATTTGGACACCGGAAAGGTTTCGGGTGAGATTGGAAATATACCGGAGCTCCGGGAGGTTACCGGAACCCCCCGGTAAGTATATGGGCCTTATTGGGCCTTAGTGGAAGGGAGGGAGAAGGAGCAAGGGAGGGGACGCCCCCCAAGCCCAATCCGAATTGGGAGGGGGGCCGCCCCCCTTTCCTTCTCTCCTCCCCCTCTTCCTTCCTTCTCCTACTCCGAATAGGAAAGGGGGTGCCAAACTTACTTGGAGTAGGTTTGCCCCCTAGGCGCCCTCCCCTTGGGCCGGCCTCCTCCTCCCTCCCTCCTTTATATACGGGGGTAGGGGGCACCCTAGACACACAAGTTGATCATTGAGATTGTTCCTTAGCCGTGTGCGGTGCCCCCCTCCACGATATTACACCTCGGTCATATTGTAGCGGTGCTTAGGCGAAGCCCTGCGACAGGAGAACATCAAGATCGTCACCACGCCGTCGTGCTGACGGAACTCCTCCCCGCCTCTCTTGGATTGGAGAACGGGTGCGTCATCGAGCTGTACGCGTGTCAAGAACTCGGAGGTGCCGGAGTAACGGTGCTTGGATCGGTTGGACCGGGAGGACGTACGACTACTTCCTCTACGTTGCGTCAACGCTTCCGCCTCGGTCTACGAGGGTACATAGACAACACTCTCTCCTCTCGTTGCTATGCATCACCATGATCTTGCGTGTGCGTAGGAATTTTTTTGAAATTACTACATTCCCCAACAGTGGCATCCGAGCCTAGGTTTTTATGGTTTGATGTAATATGCACGAGTAGAACACAAGTGAGTTGTGGGAGATATAAGTCATGCTGCTTACCAGCATGTCATACTTTGGTTCGGTGGTATTGTTGGATGAAGCGGCCCGGACCGAAATTACGCGTACGCTTATGCAAGACTGGTTTTACCGCCGTGCTTTGCACACAGGTGACTAGCGGGTGTCAGTTTCTCCAACTTTAGTTGAACCGAGTATGGCTACGCCCGGTCCTTGCGAAGGTTAAAACAGCATCAACTTGACAAACTATCGTTGTGGTTTTGATGCGTAGGTGAGATTGGTTCTTGCTTAAGCCCGTAGCAGCCACGTAAAACTTGCAACAACAAAGTAGAGGACGTCTAACTTGTTTTCGCAGGGCATGTTGTGATGTGATATGGCCAAGACATGATACTTTATTTTATTGTATGAGATGATCATGTTTTGTAACCGGTTATCGGCAATCGCAGGAGCCATATGGTTGTCGCTTTATTGTATGAAATGCAACGCATACGTAATTGCTTTACTTTATCACTAAGCGGTAGCGATAGTCGTAGAAGCAATAGATGGCGTAAACGACAAAGATGCTATGATGGAGATCAAGGTGTCGCGCCGGTGACGATGGTGATCATGATGGTGCTTCGGAGATGGAGATCACAAGCACAAGAAGATGATGGCCATATCATATCACCTATATTGATTGCATGTGATGTGTATCCTTTATGCATCTTATCTTGCTTTGATTGACGGTAGCATTTTAAGATGATCTCTCACTAAAAATTATCAAGAAGTGTTCTCCTTGAGTATGCACCGTTGCCAAAGTTCGTCGTGCCCAGACACCACGTGATGATCGGGTGTGATAAGCTCTCGTCCATCTACAACGGGTGCAAGCCAGTTTTGCACACGAGAATACTCGAGTTAAACTTGACGAGCCTAGCATATGCGAGATATGGCCTCGGAACACGGAGACCGAAAGGTCGAGCATGAATCATATAGTAGATATGATCAACATAAGATGTTCACCATTGAAAACTACTCCATCTCACGTGATGATCGGTTATGGTTTAGTTGATTTGGATCACGTGATCACTTAGATGACTAGAGAGATGTCTGCCTAAGTGGGAGTTCTTTAGTAATATGATTAATTGAACTTAAATTTATCATGAACTTAGTACCGATAGTATCTTGCTTGTCTATGTTGATTGTAGATAGATGGCCCGTCTTTGTTGTTCCGTTGAATTTTAATGCGTTCCTTGAGAAAGCTAAGTTGAAAGATGATGGTAGCAACTACGCGGACTGGTCTCAGAAACGAGGATTATCCTCATTGCTGCACGAGAAAAATTACGTCCGGAAGCACCGCTGGGTGCGAACTGCTTCTTGATGTGGCCGACGGCGTTAAGAACGTCTGGCGAGCAAAGTCGATGACTACTCGATAGTTCAATGTGCCATGCTTTACGGCTTAGAACCAGGACTTCAACGACGTTTTGAGCGTCATGGAGCATATGAGATGTTCCAGAGATGAAGTTAATATTCGAGAAGAATGCCCGATTGAGAGATATGAAGTCTCCAATAAGTTCTATAGCTGCAAGATGGAGGAGAATAGTTCGTCGGTGAGCACATACTCAAGATGTCCGGGTATTGTAATCACTTGATTCAACTGGGAGTTACACTTCGGATGATAGCGTCATTGATGAAATTCTCCAATCACTTCCACCAAGCTACAAGAGCTTCGTGATGAACTATAATATGCAAGGGATGGATAAGACGATTCGAGCTCTTCGCAATGCTGAAAGCTGCGGAGGTAGAAATCAAGGAGCATCAAGTGTTGATGGTTAACAAGACCACTAGTTTCAAGAAAAAGGGCAAAGGGAAGAAGAAGGGCAACTTCAAGAAGAACAACAAACAAGTTGCTTTGCTCAAGAGAATAAACCCAAGTCTGGACCTAAGCACTGGCGAGTGCTTCTCTGCAAGCGGTAGTCCTCATCGGAAGCGGAACTGCCCCAAGTATTTGGCGGATAAGAAGGATGGCAAGGTGAACAAAGGTATATGTGATATACATGTTATTGATGTGTACCTTACTAGAGCTCGCAGAGCACTGGGTATTTGATCTTGGTTACTGTGCTAATATTTGCAACTCAAAGCGGGACTACGGATTAGCGAACACCGGCAAAGGGCGAGGTGACGATGCGGCGTGGGAAAGCGGTTCCAAAGTCGATGTGATCGCGGTCGGCACGCTACCTCTACATCTACCTTCGGGATTAGTATTAGACCTAAATAATTGTTATTTGGTGCCAGCGTTGAGCATGAACATTATATCTGGATCTTGTTTGATGATGCGAGACGGTTATTCATTTAAACCAGAGAATAATGGTTGTTCTATTTATATGAGTAATATCTTTTATGGTCATGCACCCTTGAAGAGTGGTCTATTTTTGATGAATCTCGATAGTAGTGATACACATATTCATAGTGTTGAAACCAAAAGATGCAGAGTTGATAATGATAGTGCAACTTATTTGTGGCACTGCCGTTTGGGTCATATCGGTATAAAGCGCATGAAGAAACTCCATACTGATGGACTTTTGGAATCACTTGATTATGAATCACTTGGTACTTGTGAACCGTGCCTCATGGGCAAGATGACCAAAACGCCGTTCTCCGGTACTATGGAGAGAGCAACAGATTTGTTGGAAATCATACATACAGATGTATGTGGTCCGATGAATGTTGAGGCTCGTGGCGGATATCGTTATTTTCTCACCTTCACAGATGATTTAAGCAGATATGGGTATATCTACTTAATTAAGCATAAGTCTGAAACATTTGAAAAGTTCAAAGAATTTCAGAGTGAAGTTGAAAATCATCGTAACAAGAAAATAAAGTTTCTACGATCTGATCGTGGAGGAGAATATTTGAGTTCGAGTTTGGTCTACACTTAAAACAATGTGGAATAGTTTAAACTCACGCCACCCGAACACCACAGCGTAATGGTGTGTCGAGCGTCAGAATCGTACTTTACTTGATATGGTGCGATCTATGATGTCTCTTCTGATTTACCGCTATCGTTTTGGGGTTATGCTTTAGAGACGGCCACATTCACGTTAAATAGGGCACCGTCGAAATCCGTTGAGACGGCACCTTATGAACTATGGTTTGGCAAGAAACTAAAGTTGTCGTTTCTTAAAATTTGGGGATGCGATGCTTATGTGAAAAAGCTTCAACCTGATAAGCTCGAACCCAAATCGAAAATGTGTCTTCATAGGATACCCAAAGGAGACAGTTGGGTACACCTTCTATCGAGAGATCCGAAGGCAAGACATTCGTTGCTAAGAATGGATCCTTTCTAGAGAAGGAGTTTCTCTTGAAAGAAGTGAGTGGGAGGAAAGTAGAACTTGATGAGGTAATCTGTACCTACTCCTTGTTGGAAAATGGTACATCACAGAACGGTTTACGTGGACGTCAAAACCAACTAGTGAGGAAGTTGATGATGATGATCATAGAACTTGAGATCAAGTTATCTGAGAACCTCATAGGTCGAATAGAGTAAGATCCGCACTAGAGTGATGCGGTAATCCTATTACGGAAGTCATGCTACTAGATCGTGATGAACCTCGAACTATGAAGAAGCGATGGTGAGCCCAGATTCCAAAATGGCTTGAAGCCATGAAATCGAGATGGGATCCATGTATGATAACAAAGTATGGACTTTGGTTGACTTGCCCGATGGTCGGCAAGCAATTGAGAATAAATGGATCTTCAAGAAGAAGACCGACGCTAACGGTAATATTCTCGTCTACAAAGCTCGACTTGTTGCAAAAGTTTTTCGACAAGTTCAAGGGGTTGACTACGATGAGACCTTCTCACCCGTGGCGATGCTTAAGTCTGTCCGAATCATGTTAGCAATTGCCGCATTTTATGATTATGAAATTTGGCAAATGGATGTAAAACTGTATTCTGAATGGATTTACGGAAGAAGAGTTGTATATGATGCAACGAAAGGTTTTATCGATCCAAAGGGAGCTAACAAAGTGTGCAAGATCCAAATGATCCATTTATGGACTGGTGCAAACCTCTCGGAGTTGGAATAAGCGTTTTGATAGTGTGATCAAAGCATTTGGGTTTATCTGAGACTTTTGGAGAAGCTTTGTATTTACAAGAAAGTGAGTCGGAGCTCTTTAGCATTTCTAATATTATATGTGGATGACATATTATTGATTGGAAATGATATAGAATTCTGGATAGCATAAAGGGATACTTGAATAAAAGTTTTTCAATGAAAGACCTCGGTGAAGCTGCTTACATATTGGGCATTAAGATCTATAGAGATAGATCAAGGCGCTTAATTGGACTTTCACAAAGCACGTACACGGACAAAGTTTTGAAGAAGTTCAAAATGGATCAAGCAAAGAAGGGTTCTTGCACAGTTTGCAAGGTGTGAAGTTGAGTAAGACTCAAAGCCCGACCACTGCAGAAGATAGAGAGAAAATGAAAAGTGTTCCTATGCTTCACCATAGGCTCTATCATGTATGCAATCTTGTGTACCGCACTGATGTGTGCCTTGCTATAAGTCAAGCGAGGAGGTACCAAAGTAATCTAGGAGTGGATCCTTTGGACGGCGGTCAAGAACATCTGAAATACGAAAAGCACTAAGGATATGTTTCTCGTATATGGAGGTGACAAAGAGCTCATCGTAAATGGTTACGTTGATGCAAGCTTTGACACTGATCGAGACGATTCTAAATCGCAAACAGGATCGTGTTTATATTAAGCGGAGGAGCTGTCGGTTGGTGCGATTCAAAGCAAAGCATCTGGCGGGATCTACGTGTGAAGCGGAATACATAGCTGCTTGAAGCAGCCAATGAAGGAGTCGGATGAAGGAGTTCATATCCGATCTAGGTGTCATACCTAGTGCATCGGGTCAATGAAAATCTTTTGTGACAATCTTTGGGCGATTGCTTTAGCAAAGGAATCCAGATTTCACAAGAGAACCAAGCACATCAAGAGACGCTTCAATTCCATCCGGGATCTAGTCGGTGGGAGACATAGAGATTTGCAAGATACATACGGATCTGAATGTTGCGAGACCCGTTGACTAAGCCTCTTCCACGAGCAAAACATGATCAACACCAAGACTCCATGGGTGTTAGAATCATTCTTGTGTAATCTAGATTATTGACTCTAGTGCAAGTGGGAGATGAAGGAAATATGCCCTAGAGGCAATAATAAAGTTATTATTTATTTCCTCATATCATGATAAATGTTTATTATTCATGCTAGAATTGTATTAACAGGAAACATAATACATGTGTGAATATATAGACAAACAGTGTCACTAGTATGCCTCTACTTGACTAGCTTGTTAATCAAAGATGGTTATGTTTCCTAACCATGAACAAGGAGTTGTTATTTGATTAATAAGGTCACATCATTAGTTAAATGATCGATTGACATGACCCATTCCGTTAGCTTAGCACACGATCGTTTAGTATGTTGCTATTGCTTCCTTCATGACTTATACATGTTCCTATGACTATGAGATTATGCAACTCCCATTTACCGGAGGAACACTTTGTGTGCTACCAAGCGTCTAGCGTGGCGGGTGATTATAAAGGTGCTCTACATGTGTCTCCGAAGGTACTTGTTGAGTTGGCGTATTTCGAGATTAGGATTTGTCACTCCGAATGTCGGAGAGGTATCTCTGGGCCCTCTCGGTAATACACATCACTTAAGCCTTGCAAGCATTTCAACTAATGAGTTAGTTGTGAGATGATGTATTACGGAACGAGTAAAGAGACTTGCCGGTAACAAGATTGAACTAGGTATTGGATACCGACGATCGAATCTCGGGCAAGTAACATACCGATGACAAAGGGAACAACGTATGTTGTTGTGCGGTTTGACCGATAAAGATCTTCGTAGAATATGTAGGAACCAATATGGGCATCCAGGTCCCGCTATTGGTTATTGACCGGAGACATGTCTCGGTCATGTCTACATTGTTCTCGAACCGTAGGGTCCGCACGCTTAAGGTTTCGATGACAGTTTCATTATGAGTTTATGTATTTTGATGTACGAAGGTTGTTGAGTCCGGATATGATCACGGACATGACGAGGAGTCTCGAAATGGTCGAGACATAAAGATTGATATATTGGACGGATATATTTGGACACCGGAAAGGTTCGGGTGAGATTGAAATATACCGGAGTTCGGAGGTTACCGAACCCCCGGTAAGTATATGGGCCTTATTGGGCCTTAGTGGAAGGGAGGAGAAGGAGCAAGGGAGGCGCCCCCAAGCCCAATCCTAATTGGGAGGGTCGGCCCCTTTCCTTCTCTCCTCCCTCTTCCTTCCTTCTCCTACTCCAAATAGGAAGGGGGGCAAACCTACTTGGAGTAGGTTTGCCCCCCTAGGGCGCGCCTCCCCCTTGGGCCGGCCTCCTCCTCCCTCCCTCCTTTATATACGGGGGTAGGGGGCACCCTAGACACACAAGTTGATCATTGAGATCATTCCTTAGCCGTGTGCGGTGCCCCCCTCCACGATATTACACCTCGGTCATATTGTAGCGGTGCTTAGGCGAAGCCCTGCGACAGGAGAACATCAAGATCGTCACCACACCGTCGTGCTGACGGAACTCCTCCCCGCGCCTCTACTGGATTGGAGAACGGGGTGCGTCATCGAGTTGTACGCGTGTCAAGAACTCGGAGGTGCCGGAGTAACGGTGCTCGGGTCGGTTGGAGATGCATCACTCTTCCGCTTCGGTCTACGAGGGTACGTAGACAACACTCTCCCCTCTCGTTGCTATGCATCACCATGATCTTGCGTGTGCGTAGGAAATTTTTTGAAATTACTACGTTCCCCAACACCTCTTGCCTTGGTGGAGAAGGAAAGGGGGGAGGGGAAAGAGGAAAGGGGGGCGCCGCCCCCACCCCCTTCCTTGTCCTATTCGGACTAGGGGAGAGGGGCGCTGACCTACCTGGCCGCCCTCCTCTTCTCCCTCTTGGCCCACTAAGGCCCAATATCCCCTGGGAGGATTCCGGTAACCCCCCGGTGTTCCGGTAAAATCCCGATTTCACCCGGTACCATTCCGATGTCCAAACATAGGCTTCCAATATATCAATATTTATGTCTCGACCATTCCGAGACTCCTCGTCATGTCCGTGATCACATCCGGGACTCCAAACAAACTTCGGTACATCAAAACTTATAAACTCATAATAAAACTGTCATCGAAACATTAAGCGTGCGGACCCTACGGGTTCGAGAACTATGTAGACATGACCTAAAGCCATTCTCGGTCAATAAACAATAGCGGGACTTTGATGCCCATATTGGTTCCTACATATTCTACAAAGATCTTTATCGGTCAAACTGCATAACAACATACGTTGTTCCCTTTGTCATCGGTATGTTACTTGCCCGAGATTTGATCGTCGGTATCCAATACCTAGTTCAATCTCATTCATCGCAAGTCTTTTACTCATTCCGTGTACGTCATCTCATAACTAACTCATTAGTTATAATGCTTGCAAGGCTTAAGTGATGAGTATTACCGAGAGGGCCAGAGATACCTCTCCGACAATCGGAGTGACAAAACCTAATCTCGAATACGCCAACTCAACATGTACCTTCGAGACACCTGTAGTACTCCTTTATAATCACCCAGCTTCGTTGTGACGCTTGGTAGTACCCAAAGTGTTCCTCCAAGAACGGAGTTGCATAATTCTCATAGTTACAGAACATGTATAAGTCATGAAGAAAGCAATAGCGAGAATACTAAACGATCATGTGCTAAGCTAACGGATGGGTCATGTCAATCACATCATTCTCCTAATGATGTGATCCCATTAATCAAATGACAACACATGTCTATGGTTAGGAAACATAACCATCTTTGATTAATGAGCTAGTCAAGTAGAGGCATACTAGTGACTATATGTTTGTCTATGTATTCACACATGTATCATGTTTCCGTTAATAAAATTCTAGCATGAATAATAAAGATTTATCATGATATGAGGAAATAAATAATAACTTTATTATTGCCTCTAGGGCATATTTCCTTCGCCTCCCACTTGCACTAGAGTCAATAATCTAGATTACATAGTAATGATTCTAACACCCATGGAGTCTTGGTGCTGATCATGTTTTGCTCGTGAGAGAGGCTTAGTCAACGGTCTGCAACATTCAGATCCATATGTATCTTGCAAATCTCTATGTCTCCCACTTGGACTTGGTCCCAATGGAATTGAAGCGCCTCTTGATGTGCTTGGTCCTCTTGTGAAATATGGATTCCTTTGCCAAGGCAATTGCACTAGTATTGTCACGAAGATCTTCATTGGTCCCGATGCACTAGGTATGACACCTAGATCGAAATGAACTCCTTCATCCGCATCCTTCATTCGCGCTTTAGAAGCGTATATGTACTCCGCTTCACATGTAGATCCCGCCACGACGCTTTGTTTAGAACTGCACCAACTTACAGCTCCACCGCTTAATATAAACACATATCCGGTTTATGATTTTAGAATCGTCCGATCGTGTCAAAGCTTGCATCGACGTAACCTTTTACGACTAGCTCTTTGTCACCTCCATATACGAGAAACATATCCTTAGTCCTTTTCGTATTTCAGATGTTCTTGACCGCTGTCCAAAGGATCCACTCTGATTACTTTGGTACCTTCCCGCCAAGCTTATTGCTAAGCATACGCCAGTCCGGTACACAAGATTGCATACATGATAGAGCCTATGGCTGAAGCATAGGAACATCTTTCATTTTCTCTCTATCTTCTCGCGTGGTCGGGCATTGAGTTTGACTCAACTTCACACCTTGTAGCACGGCAAGAATCCTTTCTTTGCTCGATCCATTTTGAACTTTTTCAAAATTTTGTCAAGGTAAGTGCTTTGTGAAAGTCCTATTAAGCGCCTTGATCTATCTCTATAGATCTTGATGCCTAATATATAAGCAGCTTCACCGAGGTCTTTCATTGAAAAACTTTTATTCAAGTATCCCTTTATGCTATCCAGAATTCTATATCATTTCCAATTAACAATATGTCATCTACATATAAAATTAGAAATGCTACAGAGCTCCCACTCACTTTCTTGTAAATACAGCTTCTCAAAAGTCTCAGATAAAACCATATGCTTTGATCACACTATCAAAGCGTTTATTCCAACTCCGAGATGCTTGCACTAGTCCATAAATGGAACGCTGGAGCTTGCATACTTTGTTAGCACCTTTTGGATCAACAAAACCTTCTGGTTGCATCATATACAACTCTTCTTCTAGAAATCCATTCAAGAATGCAGCCTTGACATCCATTTGCCAAATTTCATAATCATGAAATGCAGCAATGGCTAACATGATTCGGACAGACTTAAGCATCACTACGGGTGAGAAAGTCTCATCGTAGTCAACCCCTTGAACTTGTCGAAAACCTTTCGCAACAAGTCGAGCTTTATAGACAGCTACATTACCATCAAATGCCTTTTCTTAAAATCCATTTATTCTCAATGGCTTGCCGATCATTGGGCAAGTCAACCAAAGTCCATACTTTGTTTTCATACATGGATCCCATCTCGATTTCATGGCCTCTAGCCATTTTATGAATCTGGCTCATCATTGCTTCCTCATAGTTCGTGAGGTTCATCATGGTCAAGTAACATGACTTCCGAATAGGATTACCGCATCACTGCAGTGCGGATCTTACTCGTAGACCCACGAGGTTCAGAGAAACTTGATCTCAAGTTTCATGATCAATATCATTAGCTTCCTCACTGATTGGTGTAGTTGTCACAGGAACCGGTTCTTGTGATGAACTATTTTCCAATAAGGGAGCAAATATAGTTATCTCATCAAGTTCTACTTTCCTCCCACTCACTTATTTCGAGAGAAACTCCTTCTCTAGAAAGGATCCGAATTTAGCAACGAAAATCTTGCCCTCAGATCTGTGATAGAAGGTGTACCCAATAGTCTCCTTTGGGTATCCTATGAAGACACATTTCTCCGATTTGGGTTCGAGCTTATATGGTTGAAGTTTCTTCACATAAGCATCGCAGCCCCAAACTTTAAGAAACGACAACTTTGGTTTCTTGCCAAACCACAGTTCATAAGGCGTCGTCTCAACGGATTTTGATGGTGCCCTATTTAACGTGAATGCGCCGCCTCTAAATCATAACCCCAAAACAATAGCGTAAATCAAGAAGAGACATCATAGATCGCACCATATCAAGTAAAGTACGACACGACGCTCGACAGACACTATTTCGTTGTTGCTGTTCCAGTGGCGTGTGTTGCAGACTATCCCGCATTGTTTCAAGTGTAGACCAAACTCAGAACTCAAATATTCTCCTCCACGATCGATTGTAGAAACTTTATTTTCTTGTTACGATGATTTTCCACTTCACTCTGAAATTCTTTGAACTTTTCAAATGTTTCAGACTTGTGTTTCATTAAGTAGATATACCCATATCTCGCTTAAATCATCTGTGAAGGTGAGAAAATAACGATATCCGCCACGAGCCTCAACATTCATTGGACCACATACATCCAGATGTATGATTTCCAACAAATCTGTTGCTCTCTCCATAGTACCGAGAACGGCGCTTTAGTCATCTTGCCCATAAGGCACGGTTCGCAAGTACCAAGTGATTCATAATCAAGTGATTCCATAAGCCCATCAAGATGGAGTTTCTTCATGCGCTTTACAATCGATATGACCTAAACGGCAAAGGCCACAATTAAGTTGCACTATCATTATCAACTCTGATCTTTTGGTTTCAACACTATGAATATGTGTATCACTACTATCGAGATTTAATAAAATAGACCACTCTTCAAGGGTGCATGACCATAAAAGATATTACTCATATAAATAGAACAACCATTATTCTCTCGATTTAAATGAATAACCGCTCGCATCAAACAAGATCCAGATATAATGTTCATGCTCAACGCTGGCACCAAATAACAATTATTTAGGTCTAAAACTAATCCCGATGGTAGATGTAGAGGTAGCGTGTCGACCGCGATCACATCGACTTTGGAACCATTTCCCACGCCGCATCATCACCTCGCCCTTAGCTAATCTTCGCTAATCCATAGTCCCTGCTTCGAGTTGCAAATATTAGCAATGTAACCAAGATCAAATACCCAGGTGCTATCATGCGAGCATTAGTAAGGTACACATCAATAACATGTATATCACATATACCTTTGTTCACTTTGCCATCCTTCTTATCCGCCAAATACTTGGGGCAGTTCCGCTTCCAAAGGTCCACCGCTTGCGGTGAGAGAAGCACTCGCCTGTGCTTAGGTCCGCACTTGGGTTTCTTCTCTTGAGCAAAGAACTTGCTTGACGCTCTTTTTGAAGTTTCCTTCTTCTTCCCTTTGCCCTTCTTCTTGAAACTAGTGGTCTTGTTAACCATCAACACTTGATGCTCTTTCTTGATTTCTACCTCCGCTGCTTTCAAAGATCGCTAAGAGCTCGAATAGTCTTGTTCATCCCTTGCATATTATAGTTCATCACGAAGCTCTTGTACCTTGGTGGAAGTGATTGGAGAATTCTGTCAATGACACTATCATCAGGAAGATTAACTCCCAGTTGAATCAAGTGATTATTATACCCAAACATTTTGAGTATGTGTTCACTGACAGAACTATTCTCCCCCATCTTGCAGCTATAGAACTTATTGGAGACTCCATATCTCTCAATCCGGGCATTTGCTTGAAATATTAACTTCAACTCCTGGAACATCTCATATGCTCCATGACGTTCAAAACGTCGTTGAAGGCCCGGTTCTAAGCCGTAAAGCATGGCACACTGAACTATAGAGTTGTCATCTGAAGGAAATATGCCCTAGAGGCAATAATAAAGTTATTATTTATTTCCTTATTTCATGATAAATGTTTATCATTCATGCTAGAATTGTATTAACCGGAAACATGATACATGTGTGAATGCATAGACAAAACAACATGTCACTAGTATGCCTCTACTAGACTAGCTTGTTAATCAAAGATGGTTATGTTTCCTGACCATGAACAAGGAGTTGTTATTTGATTAACAAGGTCACATCATTAGTAGAATGATCTGATTGACATGACCCATTCCCTTAGCTTAGCACACGATCGCTTAGTATGTTGCTATTGCTTTTATCCATGACTTATACATGTTCCTCGTAACTATGAGATTATGCAACTCCGTTTACGGAGGAACACTTTGGTGCTACCAAACGTCACAACGTAATCGGGTGATTATAAAGGAGTACTACAGTGTCTCCAAAGGCGTATGTTGGGTTGGCGTATTCGAGATTAGGTTTTGTCACTCCGATAGTCGGAGAGGTATCTCTGGGCCCTCTCGGTAATGCACATCATCAAGCCTTGCAAGCACTACAACTAATGAGTTAGTTGTGAGATGATGTATTACGGAACGAGTAAAGAGACTTGCCGTAACGAGATTGAACTAGGTATTGGATACCGACGATCGAATCTCGGGCAAGTAACATACCGATGACAAAGGGAACAACGATGTTGTTATGCGGTCCGACCGATAAAGATCTTCGTAGAATATGTAGGAACCAATATGGGCATCCAGGTCCCGCTGTTGGTTATTGACCGTGAATAGTTCTAGGTCATGTCTACATTGTTCTCGAACCGTAGGGTCCGCACGCTTAAGGTTTCGATGATGCTTATTATGAGTTTATGTATTTTGATGTACCGAAGGAGTTCGAGTCCCGGATGTGATCACGGACATGACGAGGAGTCTCGGAATGGTCGAGACATAAAGATTGATATATTGGAAGCTTATGTTTGGAGTTGGAATGGTTCCGGTAAAACGGAATTTATGCGAGTACCGGAGGTTACTGGAACCCCGGGAGGTAAATGGGCCTCGATGGGCCTTGGTGGAAAGGAGAAGGGCAGCCCAAAGGGCTGCTGCGCCTCCCCTTCCCTAGTCCTACTAGGACTAGGAGAAGGGCCGCCCCTCTCTCTCTTTCCCCCGGAATCCTAGTCCAACTAGGATTGGGGAATCCTACTCCCGGAGGGAGTAGGACTCCTTGGCGCCAAGCTTGCCCGGCCGCCCCTTCCCCGGCTCCTTTATATACGGGGGCAGGGGGCACCTGGAACACACAAGTTGATCGTGAGATCGCCTTAGCCGTGTCGGTGCCCCCTCCACCATATTCCACCTCGGTTATACTGTCATGAAGCTTAGGCGAAGCCTGCGCGGTGAAACATCAAGATCGTCCTGCACGCCGTCGTCTTGTGGAACTCTCCTCGACACTCGGCTGGATCGAGTACGAGGGACGCCATCGAGCTGTACGTGTCAAGAACTCGGGGCGTCGAGTAACGGCGCCGGATCGGTCGGATCGCGAGGAGAACGTCGACTACTTCCTCTACGCCAGATCGCTTCGCTTGGGTCTACAAGGGTATGTAGACAACACTCTCCCCTCTCGTTGCTATACATCACCATGATCTTGCGTGTGCGTGGGAAAATTTTTGAAATTACTCGTTCCCCAACAAAGGCATTCGAGCCTAGGTTTTTCTATGGTTTGATGTTTTGCACGAGTAGAACACAAGTGAGTTGTGGGCGATACAAGTCATACTACCTACCAAAGATGTCATACTTTGGTTCAGCGGTATTGTGAGATGAAGCGGCCCGGACCGACATTACGCCAGACGCTTACGCGAGACTGGTTTCACCGCCATGAGCACTCGTTGCTTAAAGGTGACCGTGGGTGCTGTCTCTCTCACTTTAGTTGAACTGAGTGTGGCTACGCCGGTCCTTGAGAAGGTTAAACGAGTCTATTTGACGAAATATCGTTGTGGTTTTGATGCGTGGGTGAGACTGGTTCTTGCTTAAGCCCGTAGCAGCCACGTAAAATTTGCAACAACAAAGTAGAGGACGCCTAACTTGTTTTTGCAGGGCATGTTGTGATGTGATATGGTCAAAACGTGATGCTATATTTTGTTGTATGAGATGATCATGTTTTGTAACCGGTTATCGGCAATCGGCAGGAGCCATATGGTTGTCGCTTTATTGTATGCAATGCAATCGCCTCATAATGCTTTACTTTATCACTAAGCGGTAGCGATAGTCGTAGTAGCATAAGTTTGGCGAGACGACAACGATGCTGCGATGGAGATCAAGGTGTCGCGCGGTGGCGATGATGATCATGGTGGTGCCGCAAGATGGAGATCGTGAAGCACAAGATGATGATGACCATATCATATCACTTATATTGATTTGCATGTGATGTTTATCCTTTTATGCATCTTATCTTGCTTTGATTGACGGTAGCATTATAAGATGATCTCTCACTAAATAATCAAGAAGTGTTCTCCCGAGTATGCACCGCTGCCAAAGTTCGTCGTGCCCGCACACCACGTGATGATCGGGTGTGATAAGCTCTCGTCCATCTACAACGGGTGCAAGCCAGTTTTGCACACGCAGAATACTCGGGTTATACTTGACGAGCCTAGCATATGCAGATATGGCCTCGGAACACGGAGACCGAAAGGTCGAGCGTGAATCATATAGTAGATATGATCAACATAAGATGTTCACCATTGAAAACTACTCCATTTCACGTGATGATCGGTTATGGTTTAGTTGATTTGGATCACGTGATCACTTAGATAACTAGAGAGATGTTTTTCTAAGTGGGAGTTCTTAAGTAATATGATTAATTGAACTTAAATATTCATGAACTTAGTACCTGATAGTATCTTGCTTGTTTATGTTTGATTGTAGATAGATGGCTCGTGCTGTTGTTCCGTTGAATTTTAATGCGTTCCTTGAGAAAGCAAAGTTGAAAGATGATGGTAGCAATTACACGGATCGGGTCCGTAATTTGAGGATCATCCTCATTGCTGCACGTAAGAGCTACGTCTGGATGCACCGCTAGGTGACGAACTTCTTCTTTGGAGCAACACCGGATGTTATGAACGTCTGGCGAGCAAAGCTGATGACTACTCTATAGTTCAATGTGCCATGCTTTACGGCTTAGAACCGGGACTTCAACGACGTTTTGAACGTCATGGAGCATATGAGATGTTCCAGAGTTGAAGTTAATATTCAACAGTAATGCCCGGATTGAGAGATATGAAGTCTCCAATAAGTTCTATAGCTGCAAGATGGAGGAGAACAGTTACATTAGTGAGCATATACTCAAAATGTCCGGGTACTACAATCACTTGACACAATTGGGAGTTAATCTTCCGGATGATTGTGTCATTGATGAAATTCTCCAATCACGCCACCAAGCTACAAAGGCTTCGTGATGAACTATAATATGCAAGGGTTAGTAAAGACTATACCGAGCTCTTCGCAATGCTAAAGGCTGCGAGGTAGAAATCAAAAAGGAGCATCAAGTGTTGATGGTCAACAAGACCACTAGTTTCAAGAAGAAAGGCAAAGGGAAGAAGAAGGAATCTCAAGAAGAACAGCAAGCAAGTTGCTGCTCAAGAGAAGAAACCCAAGTCCGCCCTAAACCTGAAACTCGAGTGCTTCTACCGCAAGCGATCGTCATTTGAAGCGGAACTGCCCCAAGTATTTGGCGGATAAGAAGGATGGCAAGGTGAACAAAGGTATATGTGATATACATGTTATTGATGTGTACCTTACTAGAGCTCGTAGTAGCACTGGTATTTGATATCGGTTCATTGCTAATATTTGCAACTCAAACAGGACTACTGATTGCTTAACTCGCAAAGGACGAGGTGACGATCTGCGTGGGAAATGGTTCCAAAGTCGATGTGATCGCGGTCGGCACGCTACCTCTACATCTACCTTCGGATTAGTTTTAGACCTAAATAATTGTTATTTGGTGCTGCGTTGAGCATGAACATTATATCTGGATCTTGTTTGATGCGAGACGGTTATTCATTTAAATCGAGAGAATAATGGTTGTTCTATTTATATGAGTAATATCTTTTATGGTCATGCACCCTTGAGGAATGGTCTATTTTGATGAATCTCGATAGTAGTGATACACATATTCATAATGTTGAAACCAAAAGATGCAGAGTTGATAATGAAAGTGCAACTTATTTGTGGCATTGCCGTTTAGGTCATATCGATGTAAAGCGCATGAAGAAACTCCATATTGATGGACTTTTGGAGTCACTTGATTATGAATCACTTGGCACTTATGAACCGTGCCTCATGGGCAAGATGACTAGAACACCGTTCTCCGTACTATGGAGAGAGCAACAGATTTGTTGGAAATCATACATACAGATGTATGTGGTCCGATGAATGTTGAGGCTCGTGGCGGATATCGTTATTTTCTCACCTTCACAGATGACTTAAGCAGATATGGGTATATCTACTTAATGAAACATAAGTCCAAACGTTTGAAAAGTTCAAAGAATTTCAGAGTGAAGTGGAAAATCATCGTAACAAGAAAATTAAGTTTCTACGATCCGATCGTGGAGGTGAATATTTGAGTTACGAGTTTGGTCTACATTTGAAACAATGCGGAATAGTTTCAAGCAACTCACGCCACCCGAACACCACAACAGAATGGTGTGTCCGAACGTCGAATCGTACTTTACTAGATATGGTACGATCTATGATGTCTCTTACAGATTTACCGCTATCGTTTTGGGGTTATGCTCTAGAGACAGCCGCATTCACACCGAATAGAACACCGTCGAAATCCGTTGAGACGACACCTTATGAACTATGGTTTGGCAAGAAACCAAAGTTGTCGTTTCTTAAAGTTTGGGGATGCGATGCTTATGTGAAAAACTTCAACCCGATAAGCTCGAACCCAAATCGAGAAATGTGTCTTCATAGGATACCCAAAGGAGACAGTTGGGTACACCTTCTATCACAGATCCGAAGGCAAGACATTCGTTGCTAAGAATGGATCCTTTCTAGAGAAGGAGTTTCTCTCGAAAGAAGTGAGTGGGAGGAAAGTGGAACTTGATGAGGTAATAGTACCTTCTCCTTACTTGAAAGTAGTTCGTCGCAGAAACCGGTTTACGAGACACCTACACCAAGTAGTGAGGAAGTTGATGATGTTGATCATGAAACTCGAGATCAAGTTACCGCAGAACCTCGTAGATCAACCAGAGTAAGATCCGCACCGAGTGGTACGGTAATCCTGTTCGGAAGTCATGCTACTAGATCATGATGAACCTACGAACTATGAAGAAGCGATGGTGAGCCCAGATTCCGCAAAATGGCTTGAGGCCATGAAATCGAGATGGGATCCATGTATGAAAACAAAGTGTGGACTTTGGTTGACTTGCCCGAGGGTAGGCAAGCAATAGAAAACAAATGGATCTTCAAGAAGAAGACCGACGCCGACGGTAATGTTATCGTTTATAAAGCTCGACTTGTCGCAAAAGGTTTTCGACAAGTTCAAGGGATTGACTACGATGAGACCTTCTCACCCGTGGCGATGCTTAAGTCCGTCCGAATCATGTTAGCGATTGCGCATTTTATGATTATGAAATTTGGCAAATGGATGTAAAGACGCATTCTGAATGGATTTCGGAAGAAGAGTTGTATATGATGCAACGAGAAGGTTTTATCGATCCAAAGGAGCTAACAAAGTATGCAAACTCCAGCGATCCATATATGGACTGGTGCAAGCATCTCGAGTTGGAATAAACGCTTTGATAGTGTGATCAAAGCATTTGGGTTTGTACAGACTTTTGGAGAAGCTTTGTATTTACAAGAAAGTGAGTGGGAGCTCTGTAGCATTTCGATCTTATATGTGGATGACATATTGCTGATCGGAAATGATATAGAATTTCTGGATAGCATAAAGGGATACTTGAATAAGAGTTTTCAATGAAAGACCTCGGTGAAGCTGCTTACATATTGGGCATTAAGATCTATAGAGATAGATCAAGACGCTTAATTGGACTTTCACAAAGCACATACCTTGACAAAGTTTTGAAGAAGTTCAAAATGGATCAAGCAAAGAAAGGGTTCTTGCCTGTGTTACAAGGTGTGAAGTTGAGTCGACTCAATGCCCGACCAACGCAGAAGATAGAGAGAAATGAAAGATGTTCCTATGCTTCAGCCATAGGCTCTATCATGTATGCAATGCTGTGTACCAGACTGATGTGTGCCTTGCTATAAGCCTAGCAGGAGGTACCAAAGTAATCCAGAGTGGATCATCGGGCAGCGGTCAAGAACATCTGAAATACCGAAAAGGACTAAGGATATGTTTCTCGATATGGAGGTGACAAAGAACTCATCGTGGCGGTTACGTTGATGCAAGCTTTGACACCGATCCGACGATTCTAAATCGCAGACCGGATCGTATTTACACTAAACGGAGGAGTCGGTTAGGTGCGCTTCTAAACAAAGCGTCGTGGCGGGATCTACATGTGAAGCGGAATACATAGCAGCTTCGGAAGCAGCTAATGAAGGAGTCTCGATGAAGGAGTTCATATCCGATCTAGGTGTCATACCTAGTGCATCGGGTCCAATGAAAATCTTCGTGACAATCTCGAGCAATTGCCTTAGCAAAGGAATCCAGATTTCACAAGAGGACCAAGCACATCAAGAGACGCTTCAATTCCATCCGGGACTTAGTCGGACGGAGACATAGAGATTTGCAAGATACATACGGATCTGAATGTTGCAGACCCGTTGACTAAGCCTCTTCCACGAGCAAAACATGATCAGCACCAAGACTCCATGGGTGTTAGAATCATTACTATGTAAACTAGATTATTGACTCTAGTGCAAGTGGGAGACTGAAGGAAATATGCCCTAGAGGCAATAATAAAGTTATTATTTATTTCCTTATTTCATGATAAATGTTTATCATTCATGCTAGAATTGTATTAACCGGAAACATGATACATGTGTGAATGCATAGACAAAACAACATGTCACTAGTATGCCTCTACTAGACTAGCTTGTTAATCAAAGATGGTTATGTTTCCTGACCATGAACAAGGAGTTGTTATTTGATTAACAAGGTCACATCATTAGTAGAATGATCGATTGACATGACCCATTCCTTAGCTTAGCACACGATCGTTTAGTATGTTGCTATTGCTTTTATCCATGACTTATACATGTTCCTGTAACTATGAGATTATGCAACTCCGTTTACGGAGGAACACTTTGGGTGCTACCAAACGTCACAACGTGAATCGGGTGATTATAAAGGAGTACTACAGGTGTCTCCAAAGGCGATGTTGGGTTGGCGTATTTGAGATTAGGTTTTGTCACTCCGATAGTCGGAGAGGTATCTCTGGCCCTCTCGGTAATGCACATCATCAAGCCTTGCAAGCACTACAACTAATGAGTTAGTTGTGAGATGATGTATTACGGAACGAGTAAAGAGACTTGCGGTAGCGAGATTGAACTAGGTATTGGATACCGACGATCGAATCTCGGGCAAGTAACATACCGATGACAAAGGGAACAACGTATGTTGTTATGCGGTCGACCGATAAAGATCTTCGTAGAATATGTAGGAACCAATATGGGCATCCAGGTCCCGCTGTTGGTTATTGACCGTGAATAGTTCTAGGTCATGTCTACATTGTTCTCGAACCGTAGGGTCCGCACGCTTAAGGTTTCGATGGCGCTTATTATGAGTTTATGTATTTTGATGTACCGAAGGAGTTCGAGTCCGGATGTGATCACGGACATGACGAGGAGTCTCGGAATGGTCGAGACATAAAGATTGATATATTGGAAGCTTATGTTTGGAGTTGGAATGGTTCGGGCGGCGGAATTCTGGGAGTACCGGAGGTTACGGAACCCCGGGAGGTAAATGGGCCTCGATGGGCCTTGGTGGAAAGGAGAAGGGCAGCCCAAAGGGGCTGCGCCCCCCCTCCCTAGTCCTACTAGGACTAGGAGAAGAAGGCCGCCCTCTCTCTCTTTCCCCCAGGAATCCTAGTCCAACTAGGATTGGGGGAATCCTACTCCCAGAGGAGTAGGACTCCTTAGCGCGCCAAGCTTGGCCGGCCGCCCCTTCCCCTGGCTCCTTTATATCACGGGGCAGGGGGCACCTGGAACACACAAGTTGATCGTGAGATCGTTCCTTAGCCGTGTCGGTGCCCCTCCACCATATTCCACCTCGGTTATACCGTCATGAAGCTTAAGCGAAGCCTGCCACCGTGAAACATCAAGATCGTCCTGCACGCCGTCGTCTTGTGGAACTCTCCCTCGACACTCGGCTGGATCGAGTCTGAGGGCGTCATCGAGCTGTCGTGTGTCAAGAACTCGGGGCGTCGAGTAACGGCGCCGGGATCGGTCGGATCGCGAGGAGAACGTCGACTACTTCCTCTACGTTGTGATCGCTTCCGCCGGGTCTACAAGGGTATGTAGACAACACTCTCCCCTCTCGTTGCTATACATCACCATGATCTTGCGTGTGCGTAGGAAAATTTTGAAATTACTCGTTCCCCAACATCATCGGCTTTGCTCGTGAGACGTTCTTAACGTCGTCGGTTACATCGGCAGCAGGCTGGCACCAGCGGTCCTTCCAGACGTAACTTTTCATGCAGCAATGAGGATAATCCTCGAGTTACGGACCCGATCCGTGTAATTGCTACCATCATCTTTCAACTTTGCTTTCTCAAGGAACGCATTAAATTCAACGGAACAACAGCACGAGCCATCTATCTACAAACAAACATAGACAAGCAAGATACCATCAGGTACTAAGTTCATGATAAATTTAAGTTCAATTAATCATATTACTTAAGAACTCCCACTTAGACAGACATCTCTCTAGTCATCTAAGTGATCACGTGATCCAAATCAACCAAATCATGTCCGATCATCACGTGAGATGGAGTAGTTTCAATGGTGAACATCGCTATGTTGATCATATCTACTATATGATTCACGCTCGACCTTCGGTCTCCGTGTTCGAGGCCATATCTGTATATGCTAGGCTCGTCAAGTATAACTGAGTATTCGCGTGTGCAACTGTTTTTGCACCGTTGTATTTGAGCGTAGAGCCTATCACACCCGATCATCACGTGGTGTCTCAAAGACGAAGAACTTTCGCAGCGGTGCATACTCGGGAGAACACTTCTTGATAATTAGTGAGAGATCATCTTAAAATGCTACCGTCAATCAAAGCAAGATAAGATGCATAAAGGATAAACATCACATGCAATCAATATAAGTGATATGATATGGCCATCATCATCTTGTGCTTGTGATCTCTATCTTCAAGCACCGTCATGATCACCATCGTCACCGGCGCGACACCTTGATCTCCATCGTAGCATCGTTGTCGTTCGCCATCTATTACTTCTCGACTATCGCTACCGCTTAGTGATAAAGTAAAGCAATTACTGATGCGTTTGCATTTCATACAATAAGCGACAACCATATGGCTCCTGCCATTGCCGATAACCGGTTACAAAACATGCTCATCTCATACAATAAAATATAGCATCACGTCTTGACCATATCACATCACAACATGCCTGCAAAAACAAGTTAGACGTCCTCTACTTTGTTGTTGCAAATTTTACGTGGCTGCTACGGGCTTAGCAAGAACCGTTCTTACCTACGCATCAAAAACCACAGCGATAGTTCGTCAAGTTGGTGCTGTTTCAACCTTCGCAAGGACCGGGCGTATACCACACTCGATTCAGCTAAAGTGAGAGAGACAGACACCCGCCGATCACCTTTAAGCACGAGTGCTCGTAGCGGTGAAACCAGGTCTCGCGTAAGCGTCTGGCGTAATGTCGGTCCGGGCGCTTCATCTCACAATACCGCCCGAACCAAAGTATGACATCTTTGGTAAGCGGTATGACTTGTATCGCCCACAACTCACTTGTGTTCTACTCGTGCATATAACATCAACGCATAAAACCTAGGCTCGGATGCCATTTGTTGGGGAACGTAGTAATTTCAAAAATTTCCTACGCACACGCAAGATCATGGTGATGATATAGCAACGAGAGGGAGAGTGTTAGCCCACGTACCCTCGTGACCGTGGCGAAGCGTTAACTGTAGCGGTTGATGTAGTCGTGCGTCTTCACGATCCGACCGATCCAAGCACCGAACGTACGGGGCCTCCGAGTTCAGCACACGTTCAGCTCGATGACGATCTCCGGCCCTCCGATCCAGCAAAGGCTCCGGAGATGAGTTCCGTCAACACGACGGCGTGGTGATGATGATGATGTTCTACCGGCACGTGGTTTCGCCTAAACTCATGACGATATGACCGAGGTGGTATATGGTGGAAGGGGCACGCGACACGGCTAAGGAATGATCCGTAGATCAACTTGTGTGTCTATGGGGTGCCCCGCCCGTATATAAAGGAGGGAGGGGGAGGTGCGGCCGCCCCTAGGGGTGCGCTGGAGGAGTCCTACTCCTCTGGGAGTAGGACTCCCCTCTTGCCTTGGTGGAGAAGGAAAGGGGGAGGAAAGAGAGAAGAGGCGCCCCTTCCTTGTCCTATTCGGACTAGGGGAGGCGCGCGCCTACCTACTGGCGGCCCTCCTCTTCTCCCTCTTGGCCCACTAAGGCCCAATATCCCCGAGAGGGTTCCAGGTAACCCCGGTGTTCCTAAGAAAATCGATTTCACCCGAACCATTCCGATGTCCAAACATAGGCTTCAATATATCAATCTTTATGTCTCGACCATTCCGAGACTCCTCGTCATGTCCGTGATCACATCCGAGACTCCGAACAAACTTCGGTACATCAAAACTTATAAACTCATAATAAAACTGTCATCGAAACGTTAAGCGTGCGGACCCTACGGGTTCGAGAACTATGTAGACATGACCTAAAACCATTCTCGGTCAATAACCAATAGCGGGACCTGGATGTCCATATTGGTTCCTACATATTCTACGAAGATCTTTATCGGTCAAACCGCATAACAACATACGTTGTTCCCTTTGTCATCGGTATGTTACTTGCCCGAGATTTGATCGTCGGTATCCAATACCTAGTTCAATCTCGTTACCAGCAAGTCTCTTTACTCGTTCTGTAATATGTCATCTCATAACTAACTCATTAGTTATAATTCTTGCAAGGCTTAAGTGATGAGTATTACCGAGAGGGCCCAGAGATACCTCTCCGACAATCGGAGTGACAAAACCTAATCTCGAAATACGCCAACTCAACATGTACCTTCGGAGACACCTGTAGTAATCCTTTATAATCACCCAGTTACGTTGTGACGTTTGGTAGTACCCAAAGTGTTCCTCCGGTAAACGGGAGTTGCATAATTCTCATAGTTACAGGAACATGTATAAGTCATAAAGAAAGCAATAGCAGAATACTAATCGATCATGTGCTAAGCTAACGGGATGGGTCATGTCAATCACATTATTCTCCTAATGATGTGATCCCATTAATCAAATGACAACACATGTCTATGGTTAGGAAACATAACCATCTTTGATTAATGAGCTAGTCTAGTAGAGGCATACTAGTGACTATATGTTTGTCTATGTATTCACACATGTATCATGTTTCCGGTTATTACAATTCTAGCATGAATAATAAACATTAATCATGATATGAGGAAATAAATAATAACTTTATTATTGCCTCTAGGGCATATTTCCTTCAATTCAGTTCATTCATTCTCAAGACCAAGTTGCTGATGGCTTTACCAAAGCATTGCCTACAAGAAATTTTGAAGACTTCAAGCATAATCTCAACCTAATGAGGTTGTGATTAAGGGAGGGTGTCAAACATGATATGTTGCGGGCTACATGACGTATACAAGGAGGAGTTCACCACCGAAGAGTTAGTTAGTTAGATGAATATTTTGTATCCTTTATCTTCTTATCTCTAGCTTTTCTTTCTCTCCAAGATGTAAATCTCCTAACAACCTTGTACGCGTGATTGGGCTCGCAACCCCTCAATATAACACGCAACATGTCTACAAGGGTCGGTAAGACGTTTACCGCATCGCACAATGGCCATGTCAATCCTACATGATTCTGGATTGTTTAATTGCATCACAGGAAAAAACAGATGATTTTTTCAAAGAGGTTTGAGAAGAAGCTAGAAATCGTATGGGAATTAGTACAAAGAAATCCTTAGAAAGAAATTATATAGGATTTAATCCTATGAATCAAACAACCAACATGGAAGAAAAATCCGAAGGATTCTAATCCTCTAAGGGCTCCTTAGGATTTAATCATAAGGTATCCCGACAGGTCGAGCTCAGACATCACGAATTCATGATCGACCACCGCCCAAAGACAAGGCTCCTTGGACGATTTATCAAGCTACAAGACCTAAACTTTTTGGGCCCCCCGAAGATAATTTTCTGTCGCTCAATGAGGGTGCAATAGGGGATATTCCTCAACTCAACACAGACGAAAACGAGATTGTGTCTGCTCTGTTTACTGAGAAAGAGGTGTTTGACGAGGTAACACAAATGAAACAGAATAAGGCTCCTGGACCTGATAGATTTCCAATAGAGTTTCATAAGAGATGTTGAGGAGGTGTGGGATAAACCGGTTGCCGGGCTTACCCCAATACACATATGGAACAACAAAATGCGTGCATTATGTAAGTTCCTTGGTGGATGGGCTAGGCACACTGCGGGTATCCTCAAAAAGAAGAAGCTTCGTCTTTCATCTATTATTGATGATTTAGAAGCTCTGGCAGAGATTCGACCTCTCTATGACCTCAAAATAGAGATCAAGAGTCATTCGAATGCCCAGTTAGCTCGCATGCTGTGCGAGAAGGAACTCAAGTGGTACCAACATTCAAACTCTCAGTTTATCTTGCAAGGTGATTCAAATACGAGATTTTTCCATGGTGTCGCGTCGAGATATTCGAAATTAGATCTCATGTTCATAGACGTTGATGGATATTCTTTTCATGGAAAAAAGGAAAAACCTAAAATAAAAAACCTGTGTCAAAAACATGTTGTTTGCCTTTTTGAGAGGCACAACTATGCTTTTCACACAAGCAAATGTGTGCCTTCGCGATGCAAAACAAGACGCATTTTTTCTTTCCCAGAGGCACAACTGTGCTTCATGCGAAAGCAAATCTGTGTTTCACGTGGAAGCAAAAAACCGCAAATCCACGCCTCTCATGGAAGACAAAAGAACATATATATTTTTGCTTTTGCGAGAGGCACAACTGTGCTTCTCGTGAAAGAAAAAAAAACTCAAGAGACACAACTATGCTTCTCGCGGTAGTAAAGATGTGCCCCCACAAGAAGCAAATCTGTAATTTTCACAGAAGAAAAAAAAAGAAATGACATAAAAAACAAGGAGAAAGTGAAAAAACAAAAAAACCCAAAAAAAACCCATCTAAAACCCCAAAATATGAAAAACAAATAAATAAACAAAATTCGAAGGGAGCGTCCAACATGCGTCACATGACGGTAGCTGGACACCCCTCAACTCACGAAAGTGGCTCTTGAGAGGCTCCGGCAAAATGTACCCCTTAGTAATTTTATTTTTCTGGTACCCCTTAACTAGTTGCTCTACTAAAAAATGGACCTGAAGTTTTTTTTTGCCGACACGTGGAAGCCTGGCCTGAATTTTTTTTCGGGCTGCAAAATGAAGCTTGAACCCGACCCAGTTTTTTTCTGGGCCAGGTCACCGGGCCGGGCTGCTCACGATCAGGTTTAGCACGGTGGCAACAAACCTAACAGCATAATTTTGTCACGGTCCAAACAAGATAAGAAAGGAGAACCAATTGACGTGGCGTAGAAACTTCCAAACAAAACAACCCATGCGACCCACGCGAGGAGGACGTCAATACGGGCAAACAAAAGGGGGCAGATCGTAAGAAGGCCGCAGAAAGAAAGGTCGCAGCTGCTCGCAAAGGTGAGTTTTTTCTGGAACCCACAGATCTTACGAGCCATCCTCCTCGAACAACTCCAGTGCTTATCTTCTACTACTCGCCCCTGGCCTAATCCATCCAGTCTTTCGGTTCAGAAGGCGAGGAGGGTGCGGTGCCTGGTCCAGATCTCGTGGCCGCCATGGCGGAGCAGTTCGCGGAGTCGGCGGTAAGGAATTTTCCGCCACTTCTTTCTTCTTCACTGCGTTGTTTCAAGATCGCTCTTCTTTGTGCGCAGCTTATAGATGTGAGAGAGCGAGATGAGTTGTTTGCAGATCTGCCTTGCCCCTAGCCACCCAGATCTGCCATTTACCTCCCCGCGCCGGCGGGTGAAACGACGGTGCTTACTTAGTAACCGTGGGGCTTGCGTAGCGAGTAGAAACGCGCGGTGGCCGGCATCGTCATCGACCATTGCGCATCATACATATTTCTGTGGGTGGATAGTTAGATCTGCATAATAATAACTAATGCAATCATCTTATGTCTTCTCGGTGGTAATTGTAACAACATATCATGGGTTCTTCACAATAGAAAAACGATTGCAAAATGCTGAATTGTTTCAAAAGATGTGTTTTTTCACTTGCCAAGTTCGGCAACTGTTTACTGCTCTGAGTAGTGAATTTTAATCTGTTCAAGTATTGTATAGTTGATCCAATTTGTTTCCATTGTTTAATTTGTGGCGCACCCCCTTACCTGGCTTATGTCACGAGTACCTGAGGATAGTTTAGTGTAACTATTTATACCATGTGTTTTACAAGTTTTCGACATGACGGCGAGTTTTACACTTATCTGCCTGTGAAAGGTAAATCATGTAGTGACTGTAGTTGTTGTTCTGTGATTAATTCGACATCCTAAACTCACTGTTTTTGAGTATTTTTCTATCTAATGAATCCTCTGAAATTGACTGTTGGCATGAATTGCTTTGTTGTTTTAAATGAATGTGTAGTTTCAGACACTGCAAGATAGATGTTCTGGATGACCCCGTGCATCCTTGTGCCAGCGAACCTGCATCTCTCACTTTGACCACTTAGCTTTACCAATCCTGTTTCACTTCACTTTAGCTGTGACTTCTTGTATTCCTAAAATAGTCTCTGCTGTGAGTGTAGAAACATGTAAATATATGAAACTTCAGGGTTACTAATCTACTCGTATTAATTAAGCTTCAGTTTGTGCTGTTGTCAAACTCGTAACTGCATGCAACAGCTCTGTATTAGAAGTGTTTATTATTATATATTGGGAACGATCGTTGATAATCTGAGCATGCGAAACTGTGAAGTATGTGACTTTTTCTTGCTAACCTAGTAAGGTATAATCCGCGCAAGCTCTATGCACTTACGTTTGTTTTGTTTTCACAAAAGTATATATCTTATAGCTTCTGATAGATCATCTCTTTTATCTTCAGAACAATGTAATCATCGAAGAGGTGAACAAGGGCCTGAACCCTGGAATGATAGTCCTGCTTGTGGTTGCGACCACCCTGCTGCTTTTCTTTGTTGGGAACTATGCGCTGTACCTGTATGCGCAGAAGACGCTCCCTCCGAAGAAGAAGAAGCCAGTCTCCAAGAAGAAGCTCAAGAGGGAAAAGCTGAAGCAAGGGGTTTCTGCACCAGGGGAGTGAAGAGATCCATCGATTTCTCATGTCGATTGCTTTATGCCGGGCTCCTCTTTACCTGATAAAAAATATATACCAGCTGGAGCTGCAGTGTTGAGCGACTGTTTATGTAGAAGCCTTGTCTTGAGTGGTACATCGTCGGTATTGGACACCTTATTTAAGCGAACTGATAAACCTTAGCCTAAATTGAGCTGCTCCTGGTTATAGTTTTTTTAATTAAAAACTTTGCTGGAGATCATCTGTGGCAAACTTGTTAAACTTGTGTAGCCGTTTGCAGTTTGGTATGTTGTGTTGCATTGGTGGTTTGGCGTCTCTCGGTCTTCTAAGAAGTTTTTCAAAATTTCATGCTGCAAAAAGTTGTTCATCAGAGTCCTCTGCCAGAGCATGTTGATCACTTTTATGGCCTGTGCAAAATTGACCGTGCTGCGATTATTGGACTTGTCTGCAAGGCTTCGGGTTTTGCTCTGCTATATGGGGAATGAAGAGGTAGGTATTTCTTATGCTGAATGCAAAACAGGTAATCCCTTGTACTTACCCCTCGAGTCCTCACTCCATTGTGCCTCAAACTCGAAGCAGGAGCTTTACGAACTGTTCGGTCCACACGGCCTGTTTTGGTGACAATCATGTTGATATGTCGACCCCGTCGTCTTTGCTGAAGTGGACCTACTACTCCCTCCGTTCCGATTTACTCGTCGTAGTTTTAGTTCAAATTTGAACTAAAACCACGACGAGTAAATCGGAACGGAGGGAGTAGATGACACGGAGGTGCCAAAGAGATGATTTGCTCTGATTAGCTTTGTAGTACATGGACTAAAGGCAATGATGTCAACTCATACCGTATACAGTTTGACTCTTCAACCGAGCCAGCTCATACAACGGTTCCGTATATCAGGTCTCCTTTGGTCTGAGAAATTTCATAGGAATTCTATTAGATAGAATCTTTGGTTAATAGAAATGGATTGGTTTCTATCTTCCACATTTGAAAGAAAAATAAACATTAGCCTAGGCTCAATGCAAAAATTCCTACCAAATGTCCGATGGTACATGGAAATGGTACTATAGACCGGCGGGATTTATCTTTTTTTTTTCAAACAAGGCAAAAGACTTGCCATTTCATTGATTAAGGTATAAAGTTATAGACAGAAATCGCAAAACAGCGAATAAAAGGACTACTCTCGCAGCATTACAACACCCAAATGTTTCGCTTCAGCCAAAGCCTAAAGCGATACCTCCTGCTTGATTTTGCTATGATGGTCATGGAAGGGGCCGCTGAGTTGCGGAAGACTCTAGCATTGCGCTCCGATCAAACCTCCCAAGAGATGAGCATCATGAAGGAGGCGAGCGCCTTGGGCGAGCCGAGACAGATCTGCAGGTTAGCATTCCACCATTCTCTGACCGAAGCCCTTGCCACCCAAGTAGACGTGGTGATGTAATGAATGCCGAGCCATGGGAGGGCGTCATTCCAAATGTGCATGGAGTAGCGGCACTGAAAGAGCAGATGAGCCGCGGTTTCTTGGGTTTGCTTGCAAAGAGGGCATAGACCGCAATTAGGCCAACCACGGCGGCTCAAGCGGTCCGAAGTCCAAATTCTATCTTGAAGAACGAGCCAAGCAAAAAACTTGCACCGAGGGGGCGCCCACATCGTCCACACTAAATGGACAAGGTCTGAGGTGGTGAGGCCTTCAAACTGAGCCCTGTAAGCTGAGGATGCAGAATATATCCCACCTTTGGTGAACTTCCATATAATTGAATAGTCAACGTCGTTATCGAGGGCCACCGGTAGGATTTATCATGCTCATGGTTAACTACATATGCATTCACCAGAGATGCGGAGCGTGCTGGTCACGCCCGTGCTCGCGGCGCTCGCAGGGCGGCCCTTGCCGCGCGCGCCGTCATGGAGCACCATGGCCACGGCCACGCTTGCGGCGGTGCCCCGTGGTGGCTTCCCAGACCGATGCGTGTCGACGACCTTTGGACCCAGATAAGTGCTCGGCATTGAGACGCCTCCCACTTTGAATCTGACGCCGGTGAAGCCCTCCGTGTGGCGGCACGGCCCTGGAGCTAGCCACAGCGGAGCTATGGTGCCCGATTCACCGCAGCCATGCCTTTAACACTGACTTCGGTGAAGCCCTCGGCGCGGCGGCGCGGCCCTGGACGGCTAGCCACAGCGGCTTGGCAGTGGTCTGGGTGGCGGAGCGGACAAGAGCTGGAGGTGTGGCTGGGGTTGGATCCCGCCCGGGGCAGTGGCTTGTGGCGGCGGGTTGTAGGTGGCTAGGGCGGCGGATGGTAGGTGGCTGGGGCGGCGGGGAGGCTCTCTGGTGGTGGGGTGGCTCGCCGGGGTAAGGCTCCGGCGGCGGCGCTGGATATGGCTGGGTTGGTGGGGAAGAAGGTGCTTGGGGAGAGAGAGAGGCCGACAGGTGGGCCTTCGTCTGACTCAGCAAATTATCCATGTAGGCATGCCACATCGGCCCGACAGATGGGTCCCACCTGTAGGTTTCGCTGTTTTCGCGGCCAAATCAGCCCGTCAATGCTCCGCATTACGTATTAGGATCAGAACTGGTGGTTTTTTGTGACCTGGCTCAAATTTGATACTGACCTGTTACCCTAACCCCAAATGCGGTGGTTTTGGGTAAATAACTCTCCTTCCTTCCCCGTCCGTCTCACGCTCACACGCATGGATCAGCTGCAGGAGCGCAACCAACTGAACAAGAAAAACCGACCTTCTTGTCCCAAAGCATCTGCTAGCTAGCATGTTGCCTTCCACTCCAGCCCAGTGACCACTGTAGTGGCTGACGGACGACAACACGCATCCACCACAGTATTTGTGTGTCTTCCAATCCAAGCCTCGCGTTGCAGACGGCTTGTCCCCCTCGATCGTCTTCCTAGTTCCTACTCCCCAGCTGCCGCAACGCAAAGCAACCTATCTACGTATGTAGTATAGCTTAGCCACTCAAAAGCTATGCCAAAGTTCAAGTGGTACCACCTAAGAAAGAAAGACATACACAAGGAGAAATGCATGCGCCGGCTCACCAGAATCACTTCCCCCGCACTGCACTGCGCTGCACAGTCCGATCCCTGTCGAGAGACAGCGAGAGGAAGAGTTACTTGCACTCGACCCCAGCCAGCCAGCCAGCCAGCCAAGACGGCATGGCAGCTCACCTAACGCCAACTACAGGCGCAGGGCAGATAGTAGCAATACAATACGATCGACATGGTTCCTGTCTAAAAGCGATCGTTGGTTGGTTCGGCGCACGTACGATCACCCGGCCACATGCATGCAAACCACTGAAATGATGCTTCCGTCCTTTGATTTGAACTGCCTCACCTCCGCTTTTG
Source organism: Aegilops speltoides (assembly GCA_021437245.1). Lineage (NCBI taxonomy): Eukaryota > Viridiplantae > Streptophyta > Magnoliopsida > Poales > Poaceae > Aegilops > Aegilops speltoides. The sequence goes on along the minus strand of CM038142.1, from coordinate 350,611,953 downwards.
TTTTGTTTCCTACCCGGTCCCCTTGCATTGTGCGACGCAGCCGTTTCACCTCCCTTTCCCTTTTATACTGTACGTACAGCAGGATCGATCGATCGCATTACCAGTTCCGCGGCCATGTTGCAGCCATGTTGCGTAGACGATAAGCATGCGACGGCTAAAAGCGACAAGGACTCGCCGCCGGTTGGTGATATAAGTGGCGGGGAGCCAAGCGGAAGAGAGAATACTACGCCAACTAGTAGCACCTGAGGAGTCGATTGATTACGTTACGTGCGTCGAGCGAGGGGTGTCGATTCATCCATCCATCCATCCATCCCTAGGAAGGAAGGATGCAGGGGGAGGTGGAGCAACAGCAGCAGGCGCCGATGCAGATGGTGCTGCGGGTGAAGCACCCGTCGTCGCTGTCCAGCGGCAGCGAGGAGGCGTCGGAGGGGGAGGGGTCGTCCAGGTCGGCGCTCTCCGTCTTCAAGGCCAAGGAGGAGCAGATCGAGAGGAAGAAGATGGAGGTCAGGGACAAGGTCTTCGCGCAGCTCGGCCGCGTCGAGGAGGAGTCCAAGCGCCTAGCATTCATACGACAGGTAAACTAGCTACTCTTCGGTTAGTAGTACGTACTCCCTCCGTCCCAAAATAAGTGACTCAAAAGTGACTCAACTACTGTTGAGTCACTTTTGAGTCACTTATTTTGGGACGGAGGGAGTACTAGCCAAGTGTAAGTAGCAGTAACGGCCGATCGGTTGACGGCATTAATTAGGAGACCCAAAATGACGCACTTTAGTACAGTACCAACATGCATGATCAGTTTGTTCAGCTCAGTCAGGGAACTAGTATAACTCTGTAACAAGAAAAATGATATCGAGCCAAGTCCAACATATAGGTTTGTTTTGTGTTTGTTTTCTAGGAGCTGGAAGGGATGGCCGATCCTACGAGGAAGGAGGTGGAATCAATACAGCGGCGGATCGACACCGTCAACCGCCAGCTCAAGCCTCTCAGCAAGAGCTGCGTCAAGAAGGTGACAAGGACTTCCTGAACGTGATAGGAATTCTATTTACTTGCTTTCACTGCATTCATTATATATATATTGACATGTGGATTTAATTGTTCTTGAATTGGGAAAACGAACAAAACAGGAGAAAGAATACAAGGAGATTCTCGAGGCGTACAACGAGAAGAGCAAGGAGAAGGCCATACTTGTCAACAGGCTAATAGAGGTGCATCACCTAGTCTTCTTCTTATCTTAGTTAGGCTAAACATCTGTCAGATTATTATTAGTACTGATCACTTTACTCGGCTCTTCACCTGCAGCTGGTGAGCGAAAGCGAGAGGATGAGGATGAAGAAGCTTGAAGAGCTCAACAAGACAGTCGATTCACTCTATTAGACGTAGTAATAATGTTAATTACCACCCCCGAGAGCTTAATTTCGCTGTGCAATCTCTGTCCGTCCCATGGATTTGAATGTATGTGATCTGTACGTGTCAGCTTGTAACCGTCTCACACCATGTCGTGAGCGATTCTTCTTTAATTTTCGCCTTTCTTCTTGGTTGCTTCCTTGTGATTGACGGGTTTGTTGAGTCCATCTTGTTGCACTGTCGTTGTCGAGTAAAACTGACGTATTTAAACGAAAGGGACCAAGGAACAAGACTGACCAAAAAAAGGGTGAACATCGCTGGAATTGGTGTCGTGTGTGTTGATTCATTCTTGGCCAATGTTGATCGTTCATCCATTGTTATCGTTGTTAGCTAGCTGCAGCTAATATGGTAGAGAGGTCGAGGGGAGGTGCCCATTGATTCTTCCGTTAGTACGTACTTAAGTAGGCCACCTAGTACTGTCCCAAAAAGGGTGCTCTTGCAGTTTCCGATTTGAAAGGTCAGCAGCTCAGCACTGTCGATCTTGCAACACCATCAGCACCGATCATCCTGCTGGTGAGCAACCATCTGACTGACACCCATAACGAACTGGTGGGTGGCTAGCGGCTACTCCCTCCGTCCGGAAATACTTGTCATCAAAATGAATAAAAGGGGATGTATCTAGATGTATTTTAGTTCTAGATACACCCCTTTTTGTACATTTTGATGACAAGTTTTTCCGGACGGAGGGAGTACTAACCAAGAGGTTAAAACGTCACGTTTAGCTGCAAAACTTCGTCGGATCGACCTAGGTAACATTTAATTAAGCTCCAGGAAGGGAAATGATGAGCGCTTGCTTCTTGGTACTACTCCCTCCGTTCGGAATTACTCGTCCAAGAAATGAATGTATCTAGATGTATTTTAGTTGTAGATACATTTATTTTTGTGACAAGTAATTCGGAACGGAGGGAGTAGAAGACTGGCTCATGATGCAGGTGGCTAGCTGGTCCCTGAGTTAGCTAGTGAGTGAGATGGAGGGGTAGCCATGACTCATGATGCTGATACATATAGATATGCGATCGACGAGACAGGCCACATGAACCCCAGGTGATTAGCGCACGCAAATTAAAGGCCCAAGACACGAAGAAGCTAGCTATCTTTTGGCTCCATGCCGGAGCAAGGACTGATGAGTATGGACCAGCTGGTATGGTGTGGTGCCATTGCATCACCGAATAGGCGAATAATGTCAGTACTTGTGGCGCCAGCCATCACGCCATTAAGCTGTTCAATTATGGTACGTGCTGTGCATGCTTAGGTGAGTACGTACGTACTTACTGGTACGTCCACCGGATCGTCGGTCCTTGTCATGTCACACATCTCTTCACTCCACTCTCTGCAAGATGGTGCTGGTTACAATGCAAAGTCGTAGATGTGATTGCTGCCTATTGCACTTGAAACAGTACGCCGAGAAGTAGATGAGGGCAGTAATGGCGATCTGGCACTGGCATCAGTTTAATAAGCCAGTTAATAGTTGGCGCGCCGTACTGCTGGACCCGAAACAAAACTGTAGCAAAAGGCATTGGCTGGAGTCGGGGTCCGTTTACGTTTATGCATTGCATCAACGTATGCATGTCCTTCCCCATTTCGATGAGGAGGAGGCGGATTAAAGCTCGAAATATAATGTTGTCAGGCTGTCAGCTCTATCTAGTGCTCCTAATTTTAGGTGACACCACGAAAAGTACGTGGATTGTTCAGCCATCACAGGCAATGTAGGTACTATGACTTCTTAATTAGGGAAAAGGCCCTGTATTTGTATTTATGTTAAAAGGACTTCCGATGATACTAGACATCTAAAAAACTAGATGATGACACACCCATGTTGCAGCGGATATTTGTAAAAGGCACATAGATTATGGGGTATCATGCCATTTGTTATTTTCAGGTAGACCAGACAAGTGTGACGCACCTAAATACAAACGAGATTGCTACATCTTAGTCGACTGAGACTTAACAACAAAATCTTAGTCGATGCTATATTCGTCAGATCTTACGTGGAGATCCGTGTAAAAAAGTTATTTCTTCCTTTGTTAGAATAAATCCGAGGCATATACCGTTGATCATCCGAGGACCAAGCAATCACACGAGGCACGACACCGAGATTTGTTAACGAGGTTCACCGATATGGCTACATCCCCGGGGCCTGACTATGGGCGCTCCTCCCCATGATACCCTACAATATCGCACCCGGTCGCCCTGGACACTGGCACATGCCGCTGGCTTCCCCTGCGTTCCGGTGTTATTATGTTGGCATAGGTTACATCGTGTGTCTACCCCCGCTATATATGAGAGGCCTAGGATACAAGTGTCCTACTAGGACACGACTCCATATCCTATCTAAACACAATACAGCTACAAGTCCAACTGTAACCTACCTCGTACACTATATTCGACACAACTCCAACAAACTCCACCTTGGCGAATATACTCCACCATCTTGAATTTGTCCATGCGTCAACTTCCATGTACATTGGACTTGAGTTTATCCCATGAGCACCGTGCTACTCCAAAGACTCCATATGACTCCACCTGCAACTTGTAGTCCCTTCTTTTCTTGACCACAGTCAACACTCGAGCAAAATTAAGTTCTTTGTTAGTCTAGCTTGTGCTCCCAACTTCCAGAGTATCCGTCCAACGCCATCACACACTGATCACTGATCTGCGTGAAAGTGAACAACTCACATATTGGGTGTCACACATAAGAGTTACCTGAACTCAACATCACCGCTCTTTTCTTGACCGCATGTCTAAAACATGAAGGGATTTCACCGTTGCTTGTAGTCATTCCGAGTCAAATTCACAGTTGTCTCACCACATGTATGACCACCAGAGCCCTGGCCCGTCTCCATGTCCCGTGCATACCGCACGCCTCGCCGCTATTACCGCGTCGAGCCTCTGCTGTCCTTGTCGAGTCTCAAGGGTCGCGAAACCACACCACTCAACCCCCACTGCAGAGTACCACCGATTATTACCGACCGATGACGAGTTTCACACTTCCATCAGACCACTGGGCTCCAGTCCGAACTGCATGTCACTCGCTTTTTCCCTCCTGCTGAATAGGCTTCGACCTCGTCGACTTACGCCGTAGCCCCTCAATCCAGCTCCACCTTCAACATGACTCCATGGTAGATGATCAATCCACCCCTGCGCCTCATCGACTTCAAGCTCCGTGTATACACCACCTTGAAGCAATCCCGCGTCATAGTCTTGTCAAAGCCGCACAAGCCCTAGGGCCTGCGCCACGTGTTTCCACGCCCAGAAGTCGGTCACCATCAGCATCACGCTCCTGTCTTCGCCGATCCCACCACCGTCTTCTGTATCAACCGACTTACGTCGATCCGTCAGACTGTCTAGTCCGACCCAACGAACTTGTTAAATGCGAACCATGCTCCACCCTGCACCATGACCGCTCGCACATCAGTGCATGTCTTGGACGCCATGTGTATGCATGGTCTTCGCGATGCACTTCCAGGCTCCTGTGAACCATAGATGCACGTTGCCAATATGCTAAACTCCTGGTAAAACACCGTACACAATTAGCAATGCATCAGAAAACTGCTTCCATGAAAGCTCTCATGACTGCACCAAGTGTGCCGCCACACCTCCCAATGCTTCTTTTCTGAATCCAATTGCTGTCCATGCTAACGTCAATTACCATCTTGTGTTCTGATGCCCTTTTTGTCACAAACAAATCTCGTAGCTGTCCAAACATCATAATGCCCGCCTGCCCAAATTGGCGTGAGCACACTTTCCTGGTTGGAACCACGCACACGCCTATGGGCCTCAAGGCCTTCTTCGTCCACGCGAGACGGCAGCCCCACATGGGCCACAACCGAGCTCCAGCCCTTCCCACGCGCTTGTACGCGCCTAACCTAGCGCCTCTGGATGCCCACCGCTGTACGCCCAGCTAGCTTGTACGCTCGCCCGATCGGGAGATCGATCGCCGCACGTCTCCCTACTGGTTGCACACGCCCACGCACCTCAAGTCAACTCGCCGAGATCAATCTGCTGGATTCACCGCCTGCGTACCGATTCGATCTGCCAACCTGTGCTCCTGCCTCTCAATTGCACCACAAAGATTTCAAGGACCAACATACGCTGATCTGCAACACCGGCGACAAAACTCACCCAATTGCTTTGGTAGAATATTGTCGCTATCTTTTCCAATCTCGTCAAGAACCACGCCGTTGCCGGCTGCAATCTCAGACTCGATACTTCCTCTAGATCAACAATCCACAAGCTCGGAACAACCTAGCTCTGATACCACTTCTTAGAATAAATCCGAGGCATATACCGTTGATCATCCGAGGACCAAGCAATCACACGAGGCACGACACCGAGATTTTTTAACGAGGTTCACCGATATGGCTACATCCCCAGGGCCTGACTATGGGCACTCCTCCCCATGATACCGCTACAATACTGCACTCGGTCGCCCTGGACACTGGCACATGCCGTCGGCTTCCCCTGCGTTCCGGTGCTATTATGTTGGCATAGGTTACATCGTGTGTCTACCCCCGCTATATATGAGAGGCCTAGGATACAAGTGTCCTACTAGGACACGACTCCATATCCTATCTAAACACAATACAACTACAAGTCCAACTATAACCTACCTCGTACACTATATTCGACACAACTCCAACATCCTTTTTATATGTTTCATCACTTGAATAAGACCTCGTTAAGTCTCCTTCGACTGAGATTTGGGGCTAGTTTGGTTGGTGACCTGGATAACATGCCTGGAGAAATTTGATGCCTGGCCTGGGTCTGAGTATTTGGAATTTTTTGCCTGGCCAGGCAAGTAGCGTTTGGTCCATGACCCGGCCTGGTGGTGTATTTCCTCTTTTAATATTCTTTGATTGCCTAGTTTTTTGTGCCTTGCATGTGATAAGTTCGAGTTAGCACGTCCAGGCACATCCAGGCCAGGTCCAGGCGACCTTTTCTTGATGCCTGGTTCAGGCTAACTACGTTGGCAGGCTAATCAGATTCTTCAGGCCAGGCTCACCACTCCTCATGAGGACACCAACCGAACAGGAGACAGGCAGCTCCCAGGGAGGGCCCAGGCCAGGCGTCTCAAGCCGTGGAAGGAAACCAAACTGACCCTTGGTCACACCCTAATACAAACTATCTAAATTTATTTTAATATAATATATATGGAGCTTCCATCTAGAGCAATGGTGCATCTGGGAAAAAGAGCAATGGTACAAAAATAGAACAACAAAAAGGATACAAGAGAATATGTTGTCCATGTACTACTTGTCCTCGGGGTGGATCCGTCACTAAACCAAGCATGGGTAGCCCAGCCCGGCGTTCCGGCCGGGCTCGAGCCTCGCTTTCCCACCCACAGCCCATCCCGAAGCCTAGAAAAGCTGGAGATCACGTGATTTTTGGGATATTAAAGGCAAAATTTATATAATATAACATCATCTAATCCCAAATATGTTATTATTATTATTATTATTATTATTATTATTATTAAATATAGAAAATCAGACACCGGGCCTCGGGCTTCGGGCCGGGTTGGGCCCAGACTTGGGATTTAGAGGGCTTTGTAAACCCAGCCCAACCCGGTCAATGCCCAAGTTTACCTGCCACCACTCGTTTATGTGGCCGTGAGGTGGATCCATTCCGTTTTCAGTAGAAAGACATGGTCACAATCCTTCTCGCGTGTTTTTTTTTTCTGGAAGACACCTCTTTCTCTCATGTTGAACTCTAGTTGCGACACATACTTCGAGTAGCCCGGAACCTTTCATTAGGATCCACTGGGGTGATACTACTGTTTAGCTGCCCTTGAAGCCTATTCATGATGTTCCTAGCTTCCTCGTCTCATGCTGGTATCCTGGCTCACAACTCTTCTATCTCCAAGGTCACAGTTTCTAGCAGGAATTCGGCCGAGCTGTGCGATGTGTATCTGCTCCTGGCTCGATGACAAAGACGTTCAGTGCTGGCGTAGGTCCTACATTACCCATCTCTTTACTTGGGCTTGGGACCACGCGAGGCGATCTTCCACCGACCATATCATCTGCCATAGCACACATTGGCAGGATCTTGTTACTTCTTTACATGATTGAATTCGAATTGTGGGCTAGAGAGCCCTCGAAGTATGCCTCAGCTACGAACCCAGTTGGCCAGGGTTAGTAGCCGCTCTTGGGGTATCTATAGCTTTGCGATTAGGACATGAATGGTACCGTCGAGCTGTCTGCTAACCCATACCATGTCACTTAGTATGGGTAATACAATGGCTGATAGTATGCTGCCCCACCCTTGCAATGTAGTTGGAGTATGTTGTAGGATATCCATAGTAGATCCCAATGCAATACGTTGAGTAGTCGGGGTCGTAGCGCGTGTTACCGGTGTAACCCTTGGTCCGACCGGCTTGGGCCTATGAAGACGTTGATGGGGTTAGAAGTGTCGATGTAGATCCACCCAAAAAGGAATAGTGAGGCGAAGTTGCTCTCCATGCCGAAGGAGCCAACGGTGTTGATGAAGTTGATGTTGCTTTGTGGATCTGATCCAATATTAATTGTGAAAAGGCCGGGGTTGTGGTGTGGGGTGTGTGTCGTTGTGGATCACTTTTCGACCATTTTTTCTTATATACTGGTTAAATCTCTTCTTCTCAATGAAAAGGTAGAGCGCCTGCCGATTGCTAAAAAAAGTCAAACTCTGAAAGTCAAAGTTAAGCACAATCCTCTCTTGGTCTTAACGTAACGCGGGAGCTTCCGACCCTTTGACAAGGTTCCGTTAAAAAATATTAAGCCTAACACAACATCCTCTAAGATCATGGTAGTCCCTGTAAGATACTACCTCTCTAACATAATATAAGACGGTTTTGCAGTTTAAATTGAACTGCAAAAATGTCTTGTGTTATGGTACTGAGGGAGTAAAAGAAAACAATCGCAGTAGCTGTCCACATCTAGCTTACCCTCAGGGCCTAAACGTGGGCTGCATTTTCATACATGTGAACCTTTTTTTTTCAATGAGCCTTTTATGTTTATAAGTACTTCCTCGTTCGAATATGTCTAGATACATCCTCTTTTATTTATTTTGATGACAAATATTTTCGGACGGAGGGAGTAGCAGCAGTGTGCTAACAAGTGCTGAAGAAGCAAGGACAGCACGATCCGTGTTGAGCTCATCGTGCTCCGGGAAAACGGAGGTACCATGTAGCCCCATCGGTCGACCGTGCGCTTGAAAATGTTGTTGGCACAGGATGGAGATGATTAAATGGTCCTGCCACGTAGTACTGTACTACATAAGTTAGCAAGCCCCATCTGGCTTCGTAATTATCCAGTTAATTTTTGTTGAGCGGTACGTCACGATACGTACATAGCTTAAACCGGGAGGGCGTTTTAGGGTGCATTTGCTCTCGTACAAACAGTAAAATTTAAAAGATTTTTTTAAAAAATTGATTTATTTGTAGATATTTGTGTTAGGGTCGCAAACATGCTTGATAGCTTTCATGCAAAACTGAGTAGCAGTGTTTTGTCGGTGAAAAAATAAGTTTGGGTGTAATCTTTGGTGTTCAATTTGTTCCTGTGCAAGTCAAAATGCATAACCTTTTTACCTCAAAAATTGCAGGTAGCATTTGAATGTGATTATGAACACATCGAATTACTTGAGATTTTTTTGATATTTTAAAAATCATTTTCCACCCGCAGGAGCACATGCACCGGAAGCCGAATTGAAGTTCCGTACACCTTACATGTTACTCCCTCCGTTCCCAAATAATTGTTTTTCTAGCCATCTCAAATGGACTACAACATACGAATGTATGTAGACATATTTTAGAGTGTAGATTCACTCATTTTGCTCCATATGTAGTCACTTGTTGAAATCTCTTAAAAGACAATTATTTAGAAACGGAGGGAGTAGAAGACCCACCGTGAGTACCACCCGACGTGGTTTTCTTTTTGATTTGCTATTCAGTTGCCAGGGAAGTAATATCGCTGTTCTAAAAAAAAAAAGGGAAGCAATATCGCTGGCGCATTCGGTACATGATGACGCCTAGGAAGAAGATGGAAAGGTTTATGCCGTACATCTATCAGTTTTATTTGCATGTACCTATCTACTCCCTAAGTCTATATAGAGATTTCACTATGAACTATATACGGATGTATATAGATGCACTTTAGAATGTAGATTCACTTATTTTGCTTCGTATGTAGTCTATAATGAATCTTTACAAAAACTTATATTTAGAAACGGAGGGAGTACTACTTTGTTAAAATTGCTTCTTGTGTAATTTTGTGCGTTCTGACAGCCAAGTAGAGAGAGTGTGAAAGGTGTGTGTGATCACTAACCGTTCTTATTCTAAAACAGCAAGGGCATCTCCTACGCCGATGCTTAAAGGGACGCCGCTTCGGTGCCCTAACTGCACATGCAGTTGGGTCATTGACATGTGGGCCAGCTGTCTGTTAGGCCCACATGTCAGTGACCAAACTGTAGGTGCAGTTACGGCATTGAAGCATTGTCCCGCTTAAATGTATGTGTGAAAGATACATATCTATGGACTGGTTGGGACTCAATCAGGAACACGGATATGGAAGCCGACCATTCAACCATGTCCCTTAAGTATTTGTTTCTTTTTTCTTAAGTCTGCAACACTCAAAATAACTATATAAAATAACATAACCCATCCATAAATAACATACAAATACCCCTAGTATATAACAATAGTTTAAACGTAAGTATAATATAACTATATTATACTGGCTAAGCTAGAACTTTCCATAGAATTTTGATTTTTCTTGTATGCTTAGAGAAATTGACGCGTGTCAAGTAGTGAGCAGTAGCCAAATGAAAAGCAATCATGGGTGTAACAGGTCACATATATTTTTACCTGGTGAATGGCAATTCGAAAAAATGCAACGGTTTTAAACGCTAGTGAATAGTACTTAAAAAATACCAACGAAGTTCAAAAAACTGAGACTTTTACATGCCACACATACAGTTTGAACCAATTTGAATTGACTAAGCCAGAGATTTCCTTTTTTTTTTACCTTTTTGTAGTTGCTTACGAGATGTCGTTTATAAATAGATTTGTGAATGGGTTTGGGTAGATTTGGTGCATGCACTATTGGAAATACAACAATTTTTATTCTGATTTATTTCCCACAAACCATGTCTTTCAACATGGGGCCCACCTATACCGCTTTGACTTGCTAGATATTTCTCTTTCTCTGCCACTTCTCGATCTCCATCGCTCACCACAATTGCTTCTCCCCTTCCGGGCGCTCACCACTCCGGTACATGCCATGGCCCCCACCACCTCCATGTTCTCCTCTATCTCGCTCTAGCGTCACCGTCTTCCCAGAATCCGTTACTCTATGACTCCCAGCCCCGTGATGGGAGGTTGCCACCTTGTGTTCATGTCGGGCCAGTTACAACTGCAGGTCATCGCTGGCTGCTCGACCCGCTCCGAGGGAAGACGATGCATGAATAGACCAACGCTCGGGACCCTGTTACCTGGCAAATGGAGAGAGATGATGCGGGATGGGCTGACGCATACGAGAGGCTATGGCGGAGAGCAGACAGGAGGGGAGCTGACAACACTGTTGTTTGGCGACGGCCTAGTTTGGTCCACACGCCTCGCGGTTCTCTACCCTGCTTTTAGTCGCCTCGTCGATCTTCATCTATCTCGCGAACGTTTAAATTCCTGGCTATGTTAGCTCCGTCAGGCCTTCCTCTTCTTCGTCGCCGCCTCGACCTCAATCTCCCCACCTTCTTTTAGGCAAACAATTTGAATTGACTATGTATATATATATTAGTTTTCAGTTTTGTAGACACATGAAGACTCAATATGTAAAAGTAAGAAGTTTCGGTCGGACGCAACGTCTGCACCCGAGGTGAACAATAAATTCATTTAAAATGGTAAAAAAGATTTTTTTTATGCTAGATGCTCATGTGGGTGAAGTCCATGCCAAACTTTGTGGAGTTTGAACATTTCAATAGTATCAGAAAAAAGACAAATTTTGGAGTTGTAAGAAAGTTCGCTACTCACGTATTGTTTTGATCGATTTTGTCATTTTTGCCATCAGCTCCTCGGATGTCCGAACAAGCTGAAATTTGGCACGAACATCACACATTGGAACATATTCCACCTAAATAAAATTCAGAATTGGTTGAGTTTCTTTAGTATTGTTTTGAATTTACTGTTCACTAGGTTCAGATGAACCCGGACACCAAATTGAATATCCGGTTTCGGTAGGCTTAGTTTTGTAGTAACATAGTTGATCTTGCCTTCATATCATAAGAGTTTGTGAGCATAACCGAGGAAAGGTATTGGCGATCTCCATGTATTTTTTCTAGATCTTAATTATATTTTATTTCACTCTGGAGTTGAACCTATTACTCTCTTTTTTTGTGGGTGAACCTGTTACTCTCTACTTGATATACAAACCGAAGCTGAAACTTTAGGCAATAATTAAATCAGTTATGTTATTTGATTGTTATTTCTTGGCATATTTATTGTTAATTGCAATTTTAAAAATCGGATATTACCTATGCCAACGTGTCCATTAGTTCACCCATGTAGGAAACCTGGATATGTTGAATGAGTGAGGTTTTGGCATGCAAGCTACCATTTATATTTGTTCATACATATTATTCAAATGAAGATCATTTTGTTGTGGAATATGCTTTTCGATTAAAACATTTCAATCTCAAAGAAAAAGGCTTTAAAAGGTGCATTTAGCATAGCCACAATTTATGATAAATCTCCCAACCTACGGTATAACCTTATTGGTATATGTAACTGATACTAGGAGTTATTTATCACATATGTGCTTGCATTATTCAGCTTACCACATATATGTTGTCATTATTCATCTTCTAGCATTTCATTCCAAGTTTAATGTGCAGATATACTTTTGGTTACGGTTTTACTTGGTGAACCAAATTTGCAATGAGATAAAATAGAGGCATGCCACACTGTCCATGTTTGATAAAGTAATAATCAGGATCACTTACATTTTTCGTACTTGAACACAAGGCCTGCGTTATATTGGTCATATGTGGAAACAAGTCAGTTTGCCCATATGTGTACCATCAGGTTACTTTTCAAGGTGTACCGTCAACTTGTTTTCAGGGTGTAGCTGTCATCCTTACATGGTCTGATGAGAGAAAAATAAAGACGTAGTGGAATCCTTCTGTCATGAATATATAGCCTTAGTGAACCCTTAGCAGTTTCTAATTGCATATCGCACAATTGATGTTAATTCGTGTTGTCTCTATTGGTCCTCATGTACAAATATTTTATAATATACATACTTCTTAAAAAAAATGCAAGAGCACGAGAATTTTGAATTGTACCTTAAAAAAGATCGGGTTTGTAGAGGCCAACTATTTTAATAATTGATTGTTTTAGCGACTGTTTCTTAATGTTTTCTTTGTGGACATGGATGCCAATTATATATATAATTGCAAGTACATATAAAAAATCATGATTTTTTACAGGTTTCTCGAGGTATATCGGTACTTGCCGACACATGTTTCATTGGTCTCACAGGCCAGTGAGCTTCTGTACTTGCTTTTATGCACTCCTCTAACCTATGTAGCTGTGTGTAATAACTAAATGCCCTGTTTAACTAAACTCAAAGAGCAAGGTTGCTATACAACAAGACTGCAAAATCCAGTCTAGAAAACACTAACGCTCCTTCCCTTTACTTAACGACAAAGACGCAGACATGGACTTCTCGACGGGCGAGCCCGCTAGTTACAACTAATATTACATGATGTTCAACAAGTATTTTAAATTCATCTACTCTAAATTCGACTATACTCGACTCAGAAACCGCACATGCCACCCCACGCGATGTGCCCCTTCAGCTTCATCCAACAATGTATGGACGTAAATGGCATGCCCCCGGTCTTGTGGTATAGCAAGGCAACAAGTCCGTGCTATACAACATGATGATTATCAAGTTGCAACATTGAGTGAAACAATGCATTGACTAACATGTAGAGCAACAAGAAGCAAAAATTACGACCTCAATGGTTTGTGGGACTGGCAGTCACCTTCATTCCACTTGTGTAATCGCACCGCAAAATTTTATGATGAAGATGAAGATGGTGTATCACCGATGGGCTAGCGTTTTCACATTATTGCGTCCATGGATCACGTGCGAGTCGTAGGGTGCAAAGTGCTTTTGCTCGTGAAATGAAGCATGCCTACAAAGTACGTATATGCGACCTTCCATGCATTGCACAACAACTCATCCTGCATCACAGGGTACCCCGCCATTGTGCTTACTCTAGAAAACATACTCTAGAAGACAACAAGAAGATCAACAAAAATGCTCAATGGCATTTGATTGAACACCTTCCGGGACTAGTGTCCGCCATGGATGGCGTCAGCCGGGGCGGAGGGTACCCGACAGCGGACAGATCCTGGGTGGATGGCGGCATAGTCCAAGGCGGTAGACACGTGGGTGCGTGATGCGGACGTTTGACAATGCCTGGACGACGACTGAGAGGTACAACTGCCGCGTCGATGAGTAGGGTGCGGATGGAGAGTAAGGGGTGGGGGGCTGGGGCGGACTGGTAGTAAGTGGCCCGGGTGAGCTCGGAGTCTTATGTGACAGAGCTCCGAACGTCCACGACCTCCCCCATTTTGCATCCGGTTTGTGTGAATTCAAATAGACGCGTTTAGGGATAAATACATGATAGTGTTGGATCACAAACTATGTCTAGACAGTTTGGTCCATATGTTGGAAATATGCCCTAGAGGCAATAATATTGTATTATTATATTTCCGTTATTCATAATTAAGAGTTTATATTTCATGCTATAACTGTTATGATCCTGCAATATGCGATCCAGTGGAAAACTCATATGCACGTGTGAAATGACAAACGGTTAAACAATAGGTTCCCGGTCTCGCCCCTAAGACCGGCTCAAGTGTTGTTAGTGATCATGTTTTCCGGATCTTAGGATATCATTAAGTGTAACAATAGTCCTAAAACAACATTGAGGGTATGACATTAGAAGAACAATCATATTGCATCGACCCAATACTTGTCTGTTAAACTATGTGATCATATCGTCTTAAATCATCTGTTATAACACGAAGAGTTAGCATGTGTTTTAGTTCATCATACCATGAGAGTGTCTCAGTCACTTCCTACCGGATGGTGGGTTTGGGGCTTCTCAAACGTCATTTGTAACAAGGTTATCATAATGACAACTTTTAGGCTCACCGAAAAGTTTGACAAGTGACCGGACAGCTCAAGAGCGGGATTTCCTCTGACGATGATGGAGAGATATTCTTAGGGCCCTCTCGGTGTGAAGGTATCCATCATCATCTAGCCAGACACAGGTGACAACATCACAAGGATGCCGGAACACATGAACGAGAAAGAAGAACAAAACCGGTAACAGGAGCAACGGTATAGTGAGCATGGTGATGACTCAAGAGGATACCGATGCACACCGGGTTTTGTAAAGTATCACGAAGCAAAGGGAACATCACATGATAACCAAAGATTCACTCGAATATCATTCCTGTAATCATAGGGACCAATATGGATGTCCACGGTTCCGCTACTGGTCATTGAACGAAGGGGTTTCGTTCATGTCTATGGTTACCAAACCTACGAGATCACAAGCTTAAGGTAATCATGATCTGCTGAGTGTTAGTAGGACATGAGTGATTAGAATATATTTGTGGAATTGTTTCATTAATATCTGGAATAGTTTCAAGAGGTTCCGGAAGCATTTCAGGGTCACCGGAAGGGTTCTGGGAAGTACCAAGATGTATCTAGACATCCGCAGAAGTACCGGTGGTCTAAAATGAAGCAAGACATTGCTCGATATATCAAAGAATGCGACGTTTGTCGTCGCGTCAAAGCAGAACATCAGAAACTGGCTGGACTTCTGCAACCTCTCCCTATTCCTGAATGGAAATGGGATAAGATTCAGATGGACTTCGTCACTGGCCTTCCCAAGTCTCAGAAAGGTAATGACGCTATCTTTGTCGTCATCGACTAATTCTCGAAAGTTGCTCACTTTCTGCCAGTCAAGGAGACAATCACTGCTAGTCAATTAGCAAACTTTTATACCTCCAGAATTGTGTGACTCCATGGCATTCCGAAGGAGATCAGTTCAGACCGTGGCAGCATATTCACCTCAAAGTTCTGGGATAGTTTCCAAGAGGCAATGGGGACTCATATTACCTGGAGCACTGCTTATCATACTCAATCCCAAGGCCATATGTTTTGGAAGACATGCTTCGGTCTTGTGTTATTTCTTTCGGCAAGAAATGGGAAGAATCCCTCCCTTATGCGGAGTTCTCTTATAACAACAGCTATCAAGTTAGCTTGAAGATGGCACCCTTCGAAGTGCTTTATGGACGTAAGTGTCGAACCCCTCTGAATTGGTCAGTAACTGGGGAACGAACACTCATTGGTCCGGACATTATTCAACAAGTTGAAGTGCAGGTTCGCATTGTCCGGGATAATCTTAAGGCGGCCCAGTCCCGCCAGAAGAGCAACTATGATCGGAAACAATGGGGTTCAACTTATCAACCTGGTGATCAAGCTTATCTGCATGTCACTCCTTTCAGAGGCACTCATCGGTTCGGAGTCAAGGGCAAGCTAGCTCCGCGCTACATTGGTCCCTTCCGCATTCTTGCCCATTGTGTACTGGTGGCTTATCAACTGGAGTTGCCACCTTAGTTCTCTCACGTCCACGACGTCTTCCATGTGTCGCAACTTCGTCGATGCTTCAAGGATCCGGAACGTGAAGTGGACTGATTGAAGTGCAAGGTGATCTCACTTATAAAGAGCATCCGATCCGCATTCTTGAAGAAGCTGAACGTCGAACCCGCCAGAAGGTTACCATGTTCCTCAAGGTGCAATGGTCAAATCATACTAAAGATGAAGCCACTTGGGAAAGCGAGGATAACCTCCATGCTGAATACCCCGATCTTTTCCTTCTACCTCTTAATTCCCGGGACGAGAATTTCTTTTAGAGGAGGAGAGTTGTAACACCCCTGTGTAGTAACCTCTGGGGTTAAGTTAATCATTTTGCTAAACAAGTGTTTGATCATCCTTGGTTATCTCTCATTTCAAAATTCCAGTTGAATTCCATTTCAAATTCTGAGTGAATTTTAAAATTGCTCAAACATGAAAACTAAAATGTTCATCATGTGCCAAATAATCCATAACTAATACTGGTGGTGAACCAACATTTTTGCAAGGTGTCTAAATGACCTAAAGTAGCTAAAACAGTGCTTAAAACATTTGTTTAAATCCTTATAAATTTGTAAAATTGCTAAACTATTTTATTTAAATACTAAACTAAATGTGGCTGTGGCCTATGCTATTATTCTATTTTAGGAGCAAGTGTTGTATTTTTGTAAAGCCAAAATGTTTTGAGTAGAAATACAAAACAGAAAGTAATAAAAGAAAAAAAAGAAAAAGGAAAAGGAAACGCAGGGGAGAGAGAGAGAGAGAGAGAGAGAACAGCCCACTGCCCCTGGGCTTCGGCCCACCCGAGCCAGCCGGCCTCCCCGGCCGCCTTCCCTGTGCAACCGACCGGGGCACGGCCGAGCGCGCCCAGCCGCACCACCTCGCTGGCAACGACAATGAGGGGATAAGGCTCCGTGCCTCCTCGGGCCTCCTCCCCCCACCTACCACTCCCACTCCTCCACCCGCTCTGCCTCTCCTTCTCGCTACCAGATCTCCCCTCTCTCCCTTGTTCCTCACCTCTTCGAAGGTCGCCGCTGCCACCGCCTTTGATCGCATGCCCACCGTCCCCGTCCGGCCTTGCCAGGATGTCGTAGCGCACCGCCGTCGAGCTCCACTGCATCTGGTGCAAGCCGTTGGAGGAGAGGAGCGCTGCACCGAGCCCCTCGACGCCTTCTTCCTCCTTGGTCCCGACGAGCTCCGGTGACGATTCCAGGGCCACTAAGAGGAACTACTAAACTCAATCACTTGCTGCCGTTACTCAACAGTTTTCTGTTAAGGTCTATCCTGTAGAGGTAGTCAAATTGGATCAGTGATCGATTTCTAGGTTTCGTCCTAAACCTAATTGGTTACTTCCAATTACATTCTAAGCTCAACTATAGGCTCACTATAAGCCCGCGCTTCTTTCCCCTCTCTCTCCCGAGCATTTTCGATGTCGTAGCCCTCCTCCCTGTCGGACCCGAATGCTGATCCGCCCGAGCTCGTCGCCGGCGAGTCTCCGATGACCATATGGTCACGGGCATATGTCCGTTAGCTTCACCGCGCCACGTAGAGCACGCCCACCCTTTCCTTTCCCCCGTTAGTCAATCATGTTGTTGTTGCCGTAGCTCGCCCGAGCTTCTCGCCGTCGGCGACGTCGTAGCGCCCGTCTCCGGCCATCCCAGCTCGCGTGGCCACCCACGTTGGATGCGGCGTTGCTCACTCGTTCGAACACGCCAACGCACGGGCCAGATGGCCCCCTATACGTGGATTCCAGCGAGGTCCCGAGCGCCTCCACCGTGTTTTCGGCCACCGGCGTTCAGCCACCGGCCACCACCAACATGGCACACCTGGGGCTACCCCTGGGTCACTGCCAGCGGGCCCCGCAGGCCCCGTTGACTGTGTTGACCCAGTCAACATGCTGAGTGGGCAGCCTAGTGCGAGTGACATGTGGGCCCAGCGCTAACTAACAGGTTTTATAAATAAATAAAATGTTAATTAATCTGTTAATTAGATTTAATCACTAATTAGTCACTTACTAATGGGTCTCACACCCCTAATTAGTTCTGTTAGTCAAGTTAACCCACTGTTAGCCCCACAGAGGCTGACAGGTGGGTCCCACCTGTCAGTTTGACTGGTCAGTTGGTCAGTCGGCCGCTGACGCAAGCATGACCTCAGCATGACGTCATACTCTTTCTGCTAATTTAGCTAAACTCAGAAAATACTGAAATCTTTAAATTTTTATAGAAAAATAACCGTAGCTCGGATTGAAAAACTTTGTACATGAAAGTTGCTCAGAACGACGAGACAAATCTAAGCATATCGTTTGTTTCTATGTCAGAACCCTTTATGGAGGTGAACCCGTAACATTTAGCCCATTTCCGGTAGATGAATAGTGCCTATACACCAGTTATTAAATTCAACTTTAATCCTAAAGTTACTAAATGACTTAGACATATCTTTAGGCAACCCTGCACTGCACGTTAGCATAGCATACTCTGTGTTGCATATGATTACTGTGTATTTATTTGTTTCTTCCTCCTCTTCTCTCCGGTAGACCCCGAGACTGATGTTGTCCATGTGATCGGCTACGTCGCCAACGACACCATCGACGACCCTGCCTTTGCCGTTGAGCAACCAGACAAGAACCCCCCTTTTGAGAATACCGATATCGCCTACTCTATCTCTCTTAAGCTTGCATTAGAATCTGCTGCTACTACTATTATCCTATTTCTGCTGCATAGCCTGTTTATTGTAACCTGCTGCTGTTACCTACCTGCCTATCCTAAACTGTTTAGTATAGGCTGGGTAGAGACCCATCAGAGACCCACACTTTATCCCGACTGCCCCGCCTGGGTTATCAGAAGACCCGATCAACGGGATAGAAGACCAGGCCCTGGCACCGCACTTCACTTTCCCCTTAGTTGCTCGACATTACTGGGTTACTATCGAGTGTCGAGGGTGATACCTCATCAGCACTTCTGATGTTAACCTTGTAGGCTAGTTCATCGGTTATGGTCATCGAGGGTGGTTCCTCCTTCTCCACTCCCGATAATGACATTGTCGTGCAACTCTACAAGAGTGGACCTCGAGGGTGATTCCTCCTTCGTTCATCTTGACGATAACATCAGGTGGAATTCCATCGAGGGTGATTCCTCAGGGTTCCCCTTGGTGTTAGACACACGGTTACTATGGCTACTATGAATTTACATTGAACCATGTTACTAAAGACGGGTCGGCCCTGAGGGGTACCCGCGCGAGCATAATTGCAAGGGATGTGGAGTCGGGTTGACCTGGAAAGTGCCCGTGAGATAATTACGAGGCGTCGTCGGGCATTCTTAGCCCTTGCCGCAAGTCCTCGAGACGGGGTGACGGGGTCACATCGATCGTGGGTCTCTGCTCGTTAACCGCGCGCTCCTAATCCACTACGATTTGGATATTTGATCCGAGGGGCCTCTGGCCTGATAGCACTAACAATCACGTGGTCATAGTATGGGCGTTCTGCATCATATGCATCAGCCGAAGCTTAATAGACGTCAACGACTAAGCGGCACACGCCGGGTTGGACTGCGTAAGCACCTGCCTTTTAAGGAGGTAGCTAGGTCTGCTCACCGGCTGCTTTCGCAACATGCAGGAGTTCCCGGGGCGATGGCCCAAGACCCCTGGGGGCATAGGTTTAGTCCGGCGTGCTGGCCTCTCTATTAAGCCTAGGTCGGGTTGCGGCGTATCGTTTGACCGAGGCCGGGCATGACCCTGAAAAGTGTGTCTGGCCGGAATTAATCGAGCATGGTGGGTAAGTTGGTGCACCCCTGCAGGGAAGAAAACATCTATCGATAGCCTGTCCTATAGTAACGGACACTTGGAGTTGTATCCCAGTCGATACAACTAGAACTGGATACTTGAGATGAGAAATGGATAGTATGGCTCTGGGATTGCTTTCTCGCAGGGAGTCGAGGGAGGATCTCTAGCGAGGTTGATGACACTACTACTACTTTACTTTATGCTAGTCTGCACTCTTCTAATGCTGCAAGACCGGTGAAGATGCTAGTCTTTGATAGGATTAGGCTCTCCCTTCTATTTTGGCATTTCTGCATCCCAGTCCACATATACAGCCTTCCTTTGATAATGTTGCATATGTAGTGTAGATCCTTGCTTGCTAAGTACTTCGGATGAGTACTCACGTTTGCTTTGCTTTCTTTTTCCCCCATATCTGTTTGATGCAACCAGATGATGGAGCCCCTAAGACCGCTGCCACCTTCGATGACTACTACTACCATGAGGGTGCCTGCTACCACATGACGGATGCCGACGACCAGGAGTAGTTAGGAGGCTCCCAGGCAGGAGGCCTTACCTTTTCGATCAATGTTGCTTTTGTGCTAGCCTTCTTAAGACAAACTTGTTTAACTCATGGTTGTACTCAGATAATGTTGCTTCCGCTGACTCGTTTGTATTCGAGCTTATGTATTCGAGCCCTCGAAGCCCCTGGCTTGTAATATAAATCTTGCATTATTTTAATTTGTGTCTAGAGTTGTGTTGTGATATCTTCCCGTGAGTCCCTGATCTTGATCGTACACATTTGCGTGTATGATTAGTGTACGATTGAATCGGGGGCGTCACATATATGATGCAACCAGAAGGTTTTGTTGATCCTAAAGGTGCTAAACAAGGTGTGCAAGATCCAACGATCCATCTATGGACTGGTGGAAGCATCTCGGAGTTGGAATATATGCTTTGATGAGGTGATCAAAGCATATGGTTTTATACATACTTACGGTGAAGCCTGTATTTACAAGAAAGTGAGTGGGAGCTCTGTAGCATTTATGATATTATATGTGGATAACATATTGTTGATTGGAAATGATATAGAATTTCTGGATAGCATAAAAAGATACTTGAATAAGAATTTTTTTCGGTAAAGCTACTTATGTATTGAGCATCAAGATCTATAGAGATAGATCGAGACGCTTAATAGGACTTCCACGAAGCACATACCTTGACAAAGTTTTGACTAATTTCAAAATGGATCAGTCAAAGAAAGGGTTCTTGCCTGCATTGCAAGGTATGAAGTTGAGTAAGACTCAAAACCCGACCACGGCAGAAGGTAGAGAGAGAATAAAAGTCATTCCCTATGTCTCAGCCATAGGTTCTATAAAGTATGCCATGCTGTGTACCAGACCTATTGCATACCTTACCATGAGTTTGGCAAGGGGGTACAATAGTGATCCAGGAGTAGATCACTGGACAGCGATCAAAATTTATCCTTAGTTACCTAAGAGGACTAAGGAAATATTTCTCGGTTATGGAGGTGATAAAGAGTTCGTCGTAAAGAGTTATGTCGATGCAAGCTTTGACACTGATCTAGATAACTCTAAGTCTCAATCTAGATACATATTGAACGTGGGAGCAATTAGCTAGAGTAGCTCCATGCAGAGAATTGTAGACATAGAAATTTGCAAAATACATACGGATCTGAATGTGGCAGACCTGTTGACTAAACTTCTCTCACAAGCAAAACATGATCACACCTTAGTACTCTTTGGGTATTAATCACATGGCGATGTGAACTAGATTATTGACTCTAGTATACATTTTGGGTGTTGGTCACATGGCGATGTGAACTATGGGTGTTAATCACATGACGATGTAAACTATTGGTGTTAAATCACATGGCGATGTGAACTAGACTATTGACTCTAGTGCAAGTGGGAGACTGAAGGAAATATGCCCTAGAGGCAATAATAAAGTTGTTATTTTATATTTCCTTATTCATTATAAAGGTTTATTATTCATGCTAGAATTGTATTGATCGGAAACCTTAATACATGTGTGAATACATAAACAAACAACATGTCCCTATTGAGCCTCTACTAGACTAGCTCGTTGATCAAAGATGGTTAAGGTTTCCTAACCATGGACATGAGTTGTCATTTTATAACAGGATCACATCATTAGGAGAATTATGTGATGGACAAGACCCATCTGTTAGCTTAGCATAATGATCTTTCAGTTTTATTGCTATTGCTCTCTTTATGTCAAATACATATTCCTTCGACTATGAGATTATGCAACTCCCGGATACCGGATGAATACCTTGTGTGCTATCAAATGTCACAACATCACTGGGTGATTATAAAGATGTTCTACAGGTATCTTTGATGGTGATTGTTGGATTGGCATAGATCGAGATTAGGATTTGTAACTCCGAGTACCGGAGAGGTATCTCTGGGCCCTCTCGGTAATACACATCATAATCTCGCAAGCAAACGACTAAGGAGTTAGTCAAGAGGTGATGTATTACGGAACGAGTAAAGAGACTTGCCGGTAACGAGATTGAACTAGGTATGAAGATACCGACGGTCGAATCTCGGGCAAGTAACATACCAATGGACAAAGAGAATAACGTATGTTGTCATAATGGTTCGACCAATAAAGATCTTCATACAATATGTGGGTGCCAATATGAGCATCCAGGTTCCGCTATTGGTTATTGACTGGAGAGGTGTCTCGGTCATGTCTACATAGTTCTTGAACCCATATGGTCCGCACGCTTAATGTTCGCTGACGTTATAGTATTATATGAGTTATGTGATTTGGTGACCGATTGTTGTTAGGAGTCCTTAATGAGATCACGGACATGACGAGGAGTCTCGAAATGGTCGAGGGGTAAAGATTTATATATATGACAATGGTATTCGGGCACCGAAAGTGTTCTGGAGGGTACCGGGTAAATATCGGATCACGGGAAGGGGTTTCGGGCACCCCCGGCAAAAGATATGGGTCTTATGGGCCAAGAGGGGAAACGCATCAGCCACAAGGCGCTGGTGCGCCCCCCATATGGGTCGTCCAAGGTGGAGAAGGAATGGGGAAGGTGGAAAGGAAAGAAAGGGAATAGGATTTCCCTTCCCCCTCTTTCCTTCCCCCTCCGATAAATATGGTTGGAGGGCCAAATTGGGGAGGAACCCCAAGTAGGATTCGGCCTACTTGGTGCACCCTCCTGGCTGCTCCCTCCTCCCCCACCTATATATATGTGGGAGGGGGGGGGGGCGCCTAGCACAACCAGATCAATTGTTAGCCGTGTGCCGCGTCCCCCTCCATCGTTTACACCCTCGGTTATATCTTCGTAGTGCTTAGGCAAAGCCCTGCGAGGATCACTTCACCATCACCGTCCCAACGCCGTCGTGCTCTCTGAACTCATCTACTACCTCGATAACTTGCTGGATCAAGAAAGCAAGGGACGTCACCGAATTGAACGTGTGCAGAACTCAGAGGTGTCGTACATTCGGTACTCGATCGGTGGATCGTGAAGAAAGTTCGACTACATCAACCGCGTTGTGAAACACTTCCGCTTACGGTCTACGAGGGTACGTAGACACACTATCCCCTTGTTGCTATACATCTCCTAGATAGATCTTGCGTGAGCGTAGGATTTTTTTTAAATTGCATGCTACGTTTCCCAACACTTTGTATTCTATGTCAAAATTTAACTAGAGATTTAACTAATATAATATTAAGGGACAATTACATTTGAACCCTAAGTTGTGTCACACCCGTGTGTTTTGCCCCTAAATTCAAAAAACCCTCATTTCTGTCCAAGCTTGTTTGCTTCTCTTATGCTTTTGCCCTTTGACCATTTGATCGCAACTTTGAAAACTTCATAACAAATTCATATCTAACTCAGAAAATGCAAATAAGATATCAGAATATTCGGAAAAACATCACCTATAGTGCATGTCATTTGCATTGATGACAAAAGTGCTGAGAAGTGCCTATCTGAGTTTGAGCTCATATGATGTCAGCATGAATAGTAAATGATGAAAAAGATTGAAAACAAATTCAAAAAATTCTGAATTTTTTCTGTGGCAAACATTGACAAATGTTTTGAGAGATTGCAAAGTTTCACGAGGAAATGACATTAATGGAAGTCGTGGAAAAAAAGGAAAATTGATGCTCCAAAACAAAAGCATTTTGGAGTGCTGATTTTGTTTTTTTACCACGACTTCCATGAATGTCATTCCCTGGTGAAAATTTATAAGTGCTGAAAACATTTGTCAGTGTTTGCCACAAAAATAATTTAGAATTTTTTAATTTTTCAGTTTTACTATTCATGCTGACATCATATGAGCTCAAACTGAGATGAGGACTTTTCACCAATTCTGTCATGAATGCAAATGACATGCACATATAGGTGATGTTTTTCCAAACATTTTTATATTTTATATGCATTTTTCTGAGTTAGTATGAATTCGTTATGAAGTTTTCAAAGTTACGATCAAACAATTAAAGGGCAAAAGTATAAGAAGAGCAACCGAGCTTGGGCAGAAACGAGGGTTTTTTGAATTTAGGGGCAAAACACACGGGTGTGACACAACTAGGGGCTCAAATGTAATTGTCCCAAATATTAATACATGCCACCAAAAATTATATCGTTGGATTCGTATTTTAACATAGTTCTAATTATATTATTTTTATGACATGCAATAACATTCTGTTAGTTAAATTTAAGATTAAAGTTTGGCACGGAATAAAAAAGGACTAATAAACCAGGATGAAGATACTAAAACTTAATGTGCACTAGTGCGGGATCCAACAACTTTATGGATCATGAGGCAAACAAGCGGCCATGCACGGCTGAACAGGTGCGTCACCTTGCGTGTTTCCCTATACGCCATGGCAACTTGGCAACCTATAAATTTTGTACTAGCAAGCAACCGTGCAATCATAATAGAAAGGTCATTCTTGGTACGCACGACCTTCTTAACAGACCGACGCGTGCAAACAATACCTTTCTAGAGAAGAGATAGAATGGGTGTATGGCATCTCGAAAAAGAAGTAGAATGGGTGTAGGAAGTTGATCTAGAGAAGAAATGAAGGTCTTGCTCAGAAAGGAAAAAGAAAAAGCATCCCATCGCTATGTTAAAAAAAGAGCATAACATCAAATTTTTGCACTCCTGAGAAAAGATGTTTGCTAATCTTTTCTTAATGGTCTGGTAGTGCTCTTACCCGGTTCCTCGATTTTTTTTAGGAAGAACAAATCTTGGTAGGAGCAATCCATGCACATAGAAATAAGTTCTTCAATTCAAAATCATACAAACTCGCTTGATGCATATGTGACTGTGCTACTTCGCACACATATTACAAGTGTGTACACCGTGCACATAGATAAACGACTAGAGAAGCTATCTATAGCACACTAGGGTACTTTCCTTCTCATAATGCTTTTTTTTTGAAGTCTCCTTCTCATAATGCTGGAATCGGTAACAGTAGGTATGGTACTGGCACATGCGGCTTACGTGCTGACCTAACGAGCGGAGTGGTTGCGATGCATGCATTCGACGTAGGTACGATCGAGTACGTACGACTGCCGGCCACCCCGATCCACATGCATGCACATGGATCAGAGCGACATCTTCCGCGGCTTCACCGTGGCCAGCAGCGGCTGGTTCATCACCACCGTGAACTCCACCTTGTCCTTGAAGTCCACCGCCGGCTGCGACGGGTGCGCGCGCCACTCGAACTCCTGCAGCATCCGCGCCACCATCAGCGCGATGTGGGTCGTCCCCATGGCCAAGCCCGGGCAGATCCGCCGCCCCGCCCCGAACGGTATCATCCGGATGCCCGCGGAACCTGTCATGTCCGCGGTCTCGCCGCCGGTTAGGAACCTGTCCGGGTCGAACTCCGTCGGCCGGTCCCACAGCTTGGGGTCCTCCGAGATGGTCGGGAGGAAGATGTCCAGGTTCGCGTCCGTGGGCACGTCGTAGCCGGCGAGCTTGCTCCCAGGCTTGACGGCGGCGTGGGTGAGCGAAAAGTACGTGGGCGGGTGCTTCCGGAGGAGCTCCTTGACGAAAGCCTGGAGGTACGGCATGCTTTCGATGTCCTTGTCGTCGATAGGCCGGGCATCGCCGACTTGCTGCATGATCTCCTCGTGGAGCCGGGCCTGGATGGACGGCTTGTCCACGATGCGCGCCATGGCCCACTCAATGGCAGTGGCCGTGGTGTCGGTGCCGCCGTTGATCAGCTCCGCGCACAGCGTGACCAGCTCGTCGTCTGCGCCTTCGCGGCCCTCGATATGGAGGTCGAGCAGCGAGTCGAGGTACGAGAAGGGCGCGGCGACGTTGGGATCTGGTGGCGAGCTCTGCATGTCGCGGAGGATGGCACGGCGGCGGTTGATGAGCGGGAGGAGCGTGTCGACCTGCTCGCGGCGAACGGCGAGCGCCCGGCGTTGCTTCCGCCAGAAGAAGGGGCGGAGGAACGGGAGGTAGTCATCCATGCGCACGCCGACGGCGAGCAGCACGCGCTTCAAGACGGCGTCGATGTGCACGATGTGCTCCTCGTCCAGGTCGAGCAGCCCGAAGGTCATATCGAGCAGGATGCAGAACACCGCGAAGCGCGCGTTGCGGAGCACCCACACGGAGGCCCCGTCGGCAGACGCAGCGGCCTCGGCACGCATCCGCGCCGCGAACCGGTCCATGGCTCGAAGCCTCGCCGGGCGGAACTCCCGGAGACGCGACGTGCTCAGCATCCCGGACACCATGTTCCGACGCAACGACCGCCACTCGGCGCCGTACACCGCGGAGTTGACGGTGAACTTGTTGGAGGAGAAGATGTTGCGCGTGGTGTTCTCGGCGGGGCGGCTGGCGAACTCCGTGCCCTTCTCGACGAGCGCCTCGTGCACGAGCTCGGCGCTGCTGATGACGACGAGCGTGCGCACCCCCATCCGCAGCGTCAGGATGGGCCCGTACTCACGCCGCAGGTCGCGGATGTAGTGGATGAAGAGCTTCCCCGAGAAGGCGACCTGGAAGAGGTTGCCGACGATGGGCCACCCAGGCGGGCCGGGTGGGAGCCTCAGCCCCCGGTACTTCCGGTTGTACCTCGCCACAGCGACGGCCACCAATAAGGCCGCGGTAGCCACGGCGGCCGTGAAGGCGAGGCTGATCATGGAGGCCGCAGGCATTGCGCCGAGAAGGTTGGCACGCGCCAGTTGTTGCTGTTGTTGTTGCATGGACATGGGCGCGATTAATGAAGTGCTCGACGAGATGGAGAGGCCTAGTGCGTGGCTATTTGAGTAGGATTTGAGTTTGTAGCAGATATTATAGGAAGGCCGGAGAGAGGACCGGAGTAAATGCGGGGTGGCAAATATCGTTGGAGAATTCAATGACCTCATGAGGCGATTGGGCGCCTAGCTAGCCGACCGACCATGCTTGACTCGAGGAGCCTGAGTTGCTCGATGCCGCGTCGCGATGCTGCAATGCTCAGTTGCTCACACATACACTTGGATACGTATACTTGGACTACATACGGAATGAAACAAGTGAACAAACATTAATAAACATATCTATATACGTCCGATTTAGAAGAAAAAAAACTAGACATGTTATATCTGTGAACGGAGGGAGTGGCCTTTTCTGTAATCCTACGCCTACGTGCACCTATGAAAGATTTGTAGTAATAATTTAGCAGCATGTTAGTTGTCTGAAATTTTATTGGGTCGCACTAAGGCTGGTCACAATGGGGAGGAACTTAGGAGTAACATCACACACTCCAATACAACTTTGCTTATGTGGCACATATTTAATGAAGAGAGAGGTGCTTGTGGTAACTAGCTAAGTTACCGGAACATCACACACTCCAAGATATAATGAGTCTATAACCTAATAAATACATCATTGCATGACACTACATAGATGTTCCTACCCACTATGGAGGTAGTAACATAGTTTAGGGAAGTGTGTAAGTTAATAGCTTATGTTCTTGCCCATTGTGACCAGCCTAACTACCACAAGTGTGGCAGGAAGGGAGAGACACCACACGTCTCTAATGTAAATAGATTACAATGCATGCATGTAGGATTTTTTTTGGATTTCCAGTTTTTAAAATGTTTTATCTCTTAAACGAAAAATCCGATTGAAAATCCGTTTTTATCATTAAATCCCTCGCGATGAGATCTTCGAAACTAGATCCCATGTTGACATGTTTTGATGAAAAAAAATTGGATTAAAAGTTGCCATGTCTATTGCATATGAATTGCCATGATGTTTACACTGAAGTTGCCCTGATATGTTTCAGCTATTTTCTTCTACATTTAAAAGTAAATTTTGACATTTATAAAACGGGGAATTAAGAAACTAGACTTGTCATGAACCATAAACTAAAATTGCCATGATACATGCACGTAAAATTGCCCTGGTTCATACAAAAAATAATTTTCATGGTCAAAGTACTGGAGTTGCCATCATCAAAATACTAAAATTGCCATGATCTACAAACTAAAATTGCCACATGGCAACTTTAGTTTAAGCCCTATGGCAACTGCAGTGTAAACATCATGGCAACTTCTGGCAAAAAAATAATTCGTCGAAACATATCAACATGGGGTCTAGTTTTGAAGATCTCGTTGAGACGGATTTAATGGTGAAAACGGATTTTTAGTTCGTTTTTTTATTAAGGAGATACAACATTTTTAAGCCGAAAACCAAAAAAAATCTGCTGATGTCATCTATTCATACGTGGCAAAATGAGTGGTGGTGGAGGCGTGTGTGCGATGTGCAAACGCCCACACGTGTGGGCGTTAACATTTCCGGTTTTATTTTGGGCCAGTCGATTTGTGCGATTGATCTTCTTTTACGATTCATGCCAAAAAAAAAATTCTGGTTTGTTCAAAGAGGTGTTTAGGTTGTGTTAAATCTACTAACCATAGATTTGGGCTAGTAAATTTTTAACGGGCTGAAGCACACTATTAGGTGCGACCCAACTTTCCCTTTTCTTCCTTTGTTTTTTTTCCTTCTGTTTTTCTCTTTTTATCCTTTTCCGCCTTTATTTTTTCTTTTTTTTATTAGTTGGTTTTTTTTTTTGCATTTCTTTTTTATCTGCTTTAGTTTTCTTTATTATTTTATTTTAAGTTTTCTTTCATGTGTATTTTTGGATGTTGGGTGAGTGTAAATATATGCACACAAATACTATACAATATGTGCCAAAATTGCACTATTATATTATTAGTCTTTGCATATTAAAAAATCATTATTTAGTGCAAATTGGTGAGCAAGTTTTTTTATTTTCTTTCTTCTTAAATGGTAATACCAGTGCTATTAATTCATTCTTCCTTTTAAAAATATATTATTTAAATTTGTTTAGTTTTTTTCTTTCTTCTTTAAAGGTAATACAAATGCCACTAAACCATTCCTTCAGAGGAAACTTACTTTCATGGAAATTCCACAATCATATGTTTATTCCTGCATATTTTCAAAAGTGCACCTTATGTGTATATCTAGTGCAAATTATTTATATATATATATTTTTCATATTTTCTTAAAGGGTAATAACAGCGTCATTAATTCATTTTTTATTAGAAACTTAATTATTTTAATTTTGTAAATTGTGTGCACATTTTCATTGTTTTTTCTTTGTTCTTAAAGGATAATACCAATGCCACTAATTCATTTTTCGTTAGAAACTTCATTATTGTGTTTTTATATTTTTTGTTATTTAAGAATAATATCAATTCCACTAATTAATTCATTCTTAGGAAACTTACTTTTTCCAAAACTCCACTATTATATTCTTATTTTTGCATATTATAAAGAACGCATTTTTGTGTAAATTATGTGGAATCTTTTTCATTATTTGTTTTTTATTTTCTTTCTTTTTAAAGGGCAATATCAATGCCACTAATTTAGTCTTCCTTAGAAACTTCATTTTTTTGTTCATGTTTCAGTTTTTGTCTCATTTTCTTTCTTCTCTAAGGGTAATACTAATATCACTAACTTATTCCTTTTAGGAAACTTATTTTTTTTCCAAAATGCCACCATTATATGCTTATAATTTTATATTACATAAAAGCACAATTTCTATGTAAACTGTGTGCAAAGTTTGTCTTGTTTGTCTTTTTTTCATTTTCTTTCTTCTTAAAGGGTAATATCAATGCCATTAATTCATTATTCTTTTGGAAACTTTATTAATTTTTTTATTTCATATCACTAAGGGTAATACCAATACTACTAATCTATTCCTTCTTGGGAAACTTACTTTTTCTGAAACTCCGCTATTATATTCTTATTCTTGCATATTGTAAAGAATTGCAATTTTTATATAAACTGCGTGCAAATTTTGTCATTATTTTTATTTTTATTTTCTAATAGGGTAATACAAATGCCACTAATTCATTTTTCCTTAAAAAACTTCATGTTTTGTTTTGTTTTATTTTCTTTCTTCTTTAAGGGTAATACAAGTGCCGCTAATTCATTCCTTCTTAGGAAACTTTCTTTTCCCTGAAATTCCACTATTACATGTTGACTCTTAAAGGGTAATATCAATGTCACTAATTCATTCTTCCTTAGAAACCTTTTTTCTTTCTTTCTTTTTTGTCTTGTGTCTTACTATGAATTGGGCTAGTTTCAGTTATGTTCCATAGCAATCCTAAGTATCTCGTGGGTTTCTATTTTATGGTTGCAAAGGGCCGATTTTCTATTTTATTTAGTTTATGTCTTTGTTCATTGATGCTTACTTATTTTTTATCGCCGAATTTTCTTCAATATTTTTATGTGCCGCTCCATCATTAGTCGTCTTCTTGCTAAGCGGCTTGAGAAATTGCTGGTCCTGCAGCATTGTGGCCAACGTCTCATGTGTGCCCTCTACTTCAGCCTCCTCGCCATGTTCGGCCTCGTCATCATGGCTGACCTCTCCATCCTATTCGGCCTGATCATGATCCATCCCTTCTTGCTCATTTCCTACTTCATCATAATTTACGTCGCCAACATCCTCCTCTCTGCGACGTGTCCATTGTGTTTAATTCTTCATGAAACCATACATTTGCAGATGAGTCTCCTCTTCACAAGAACTGGTCGTATATTGATACATGTTTTCACATTTATGACATGGACAACATAACTCTGAGACCCCTTTGCTTCATGTGTTTCAAAGGAAACACTAAGAACCCTTTTATACTTCAGTCCATTATGTCTCTTGTGAAGGAAATATGCCCTAGAGGCAATAATAAAGTTGTTATTTATATTTCCTTATATCATGATAAATGTTTATTATTCATGCTAGAATTGTATTAACCGGAAACTTAGTACATGTGTGAATACATAGACAAATAGAGTGTCACTAGTATGTCTCTACTTGACTAGCTCGTTGAATCAAAGATGGTTAAGTTTCCTAGCCATAGACATGAGTTGTCATTTGATTAACGAGATCACATCATTAGAGAATGATGTGATTGACTTGACCCATTCCGTTAGCTTAGCACTTGATCGTTTAGTATGTTGCTATTGCTTTCTTCATGACTTATACATGTTCCTATGACTACGAGATTATGCAACTCCTAAATACCGGAGGAACACTTTTTGTGCTACCAAACGTCACAACGTAACTGAGTGATTATAAAGGTGCTCTACAGGTGTCTCCGATGGTACTTGTTGAGTTGGCATAGATCAAGATTAGGATTTGTCACTCCGATTGTCGGAGAGGTATCTTTGGGCCCTCTCGGTAATGCACATCACTATAAGCCTTGCAAGCAATGTGACTAATGAGTTAGTTGCGGGATGATGCATTACGGAACGAGTAAAGAGACTTGCCGGTAACGAGATTGAACTAGGTATTGAGATACCGACGATCGATTCTCGGGCAAGTAACATACCGATGACAAAGGGAACAACGTATGTTGTTATGCGGTTTGACCGATAAAGATCTTCATACAATATGTAGGAACCAATATGAGCATCTAGGTTCCGCTATTGGTTATTGACCGGAGATGAGTCTTGGTCATGTCTACATAGCTCTCGAACCCGTAGGGTCCACACGCTTAACGTTCGGTGACGATCGGTATTATGAGTTCATGTGTTTTGATGTACCGAAGGTAGTTCAGAGTCTCGGTTATGATCACGGACATGACGAGAAGTCTCGAAATGGTCGAGACATAAAGATTGATATATTGGATGACTATATTTGGACGTCGGAATGGTTCTGGGTGAGTTCGGGCATATACCGGAGCACCGGGAGGTTACCGGAACCTCCCCGGGAGGTATATGGGCCTTATTGGGCCATAGTGGGAGAGAAGATAGGGAGTCCTAGGAGGCCCCCCCCCCAAGCCCAATCTGAATTGGGTGGGGGGGCGGTCCCCCTTTTCTTTCCCCCTCTCTCCCCTTCCTTCCACTCCTAGTTCAACTAGGGAAGGGGGGAATCCTACTCCCGGTGGGAGGACTCCCCATGGGGTGCGCCATAGGAGGGCCGACCCTCCCCCTCCACTCCTTTATATACGGGGAAGGGGGAACCCTATAGACACACAAGTTGATCATTGATCTCTTAGCCGTGTGCGGTGCCCCCCTCCACCATAATCCACCTCGGTCATATTGTTGCAGTGCTTAGGCAAAGCCCTGCGCCGGTAGCTTCATCATCACCGTCATCACGCCATCGTGCTGACGAAGCTCTCCCTCGACACTCTGCTGGATCGTGAGTTTGTGGGACGTCACCGAGCCGAACGTGTGCAGATCACGGAGGTGTCGTACCTTCGGTGCTAGGATCGGTCGATCGTGAAGACGTATGACTACATCAACCGCGTTGTCATAACGCTTTCGCTTACGGTCTACGAGGGTACATAGACAACCTCTCCCCTCTCGTTGCTATGCATCACCATGATCTTGCGTGTGCGTAGGATTTTTTTTTTGAAATTACTACATTCCCCAACAGTGGCATCTGAGCCAGGTTTATGCGTAGATGTTATATGCACGAGTAGAACACAAGTGAGTTGTGGGCGATAATAGTCATACTGCTTACCAGCATGTCATACTTTGATTCGGCGGTATTGCTGGATAAAGTGGCCCGTGAGGGAGTCCTGGACTAAGGGGTCCTCGGGCGTCCAGCCTGTTGGACATGGGTGGGACTGATGGGCTGTGAAGATACAAAGGCCGAAGACTCTACCCTTGTTCGGATGGGACTCTCCTTGGAGTGGAAGGCAAGCTTGGTGACCAAATATGAAGACTCCTTTCTGTGCAGCCGACTTTATGTAACCCTGGATCCCTCCGGCGTCTATATAAACCGGAGGGTTAGGCCCCTAGAGCCGAAGATTCATAGTCATAATCATACAGGCTAGACTTCTAGGGTTTTAGCCATTACGATCTCGTGGTAGATCAACTCTTGTAACACTCATATTCATCAAGATCAATCAAGTAGGATGTAGGGTATTACCTCCATAGAGAGGGCCCGAACAGTACCCTGGAGGCCGCACCAGAGCCCGCTCCGACCCTTAGCTCGGAGCCGACTTCGCTGATCGAGGATGGGTGGCTGGACACCGCCTCAGGGGCTACGATCTCTACGGCGATCGAGCCGAACACCATCCCTGTCCTTTGTGAAGCTTGTGACTCCAAGGAGCCGGACTCCTCTCCGGACTCTGAACCTTCCGCGCCCCTACCAATCGAATCCGGTTGGGCGCCTGTTATGGAGTTCACTGCCGCGGACATCTTTCAGCACCCGCCCTTTGGCGACATCCTGAATTCACTAAAGTCTCTCTCTTTATCAGGAGAGCCCTGGCCGGACTATGGTCAGGAAGGTTGGGACACGGAAGACGAAGAAATTCAATGCCCACCCACCACCCATTTTGTAGCCACTGTTGATGATTTAACCGACATGCTCGACTTCGACTCCAAAGACATCGATGGCATGGACGACGATGCCGGAGACGACCAAGAACCAGCGCCTACAGGGCACTGGAAGGCAACCGCAACTCACGATGTATATATGGTGGATACACCTAAAGGAAGCAATAACGAGGAACAACGGGACGCTGCGAAGGATAATTCCCTCGAAAAGCAGTCAAAACGGCAACGTAAGCGCCGCTCAAAGTCCCGCCTCGACAAAGACAGCACCCATACAGACCCAGCCGTAGAGCAGGGTGAACCGGTGGACGACGAACATGCCCTCGAGCAACCATCCGAACAGGATAACTTGGATAAACAATCCGTCCCCGGCGAAGATAACAGTCCGGACGATCTCACGCCGGACACATCGTTGGAGCAGAAGAACCTCCACAAAAGGCTCGTCGCCACTGCACATAGTCTGAAGAAGCAGAAGCGGAAGCTCAAAACAGCGGAAGATGCACTCAGAATGAGACGGAGCAAAGTATTCAACACCGCCAACAAATACGGCGATAGTCGCCAAACAAAGAGCTACCCGAAGCGCAAACTACTGCCCGAATTTGACGAGGAGGCCGTAGAGCCCCCACAATCAAAGAACAAAGAGGCCACCCGATCGGATAGACGACCACATGGCAAACATAGAGCGGCAAGCGGTGCCGCACACAAGCCGACACGCGATTCGCATAAGGATCCGCACCAAAAGGATGGCCCAGTCAGGTCTATCTATGGGCCAAGAAAGCAAGCTCTAGAAAGCAATGCAACACGTCGAGCATTCAACATCACGGCACACCCAATATATGGGCGCGCACACCCCTATGTTTCACCGATGAGGTGCTGGATCATGAATTTCCAGCGGGATTCAAGCCCGTGAACATAGAGGCATACGACGGAACAACAGACCGTGGAGTCTGGATTGCGGATTACATCCTGCACATACACATGGCTAGAGGAGATGACCTCCACCCATAAAATACTTACCCCTCAAGCTCAAAGGGCCAGCCTGGCATTGGCTTAAAAGCCTCCCTGAAAATACAATTGGAAGTTGGGAAGAGCTTGAGGATGCTTTTCGGGCAAATTTTCAAGGGACTTATGTCCGCCCTCCGGATGCAGACGATTTAAGTCACATAACTCAACAACCCGGAGAGTCAGCCTGCAAATTCTGGAACAGGTTCCTCACCAAAAAGAACCAAATAGTCGACTGTCCGGACGCCGAAGCCTTAGCAGCTTTCAAACACAATGTCCAGATTTAATGGCTCGCCAGCACCTCGCCAGAAAAGCCAAGAACAATGGCCGCACTAACAAGCCTCATGACCCGCTTTTGCGCGGGAGAGGATAGCTGGCTGGCAAGATGCAGCACCAGTGACCCAAGTACATCCGAGGTCAGGGATGGAAATGAGAAACCACGACGCAACAAGGACCAGCGCCGGACCAAGGGAAACAGCCCGAAGAGCACGGCAGTCAACGTCGGATTCAAAAGCTCTCGGCAGAACAATAAAAAACTGCCCCTTAAGGACAACAGCGACGAGCTATCCAACCTAAACAAAATCTTGGACAAGATATGCCAAATCCATAGGACCCCCGGGAAGCTTGCAAACCATACCCACAGATATTGTTGGGTCTTCAAGTAGTTCGGCCGACTTAACGCCGAACACAAGGGGCTCGACACACCAAGTGAGGACAATGATGAACCCCACAAGCAGAGCACCGGAAAACAAAAGAATTTCCCACAAGAGGTCAAAACTGTAAACTCACTTCAAGTGACAACAGGGAAAAATAGAGCGGCGCCCATTGAAATACGCCACCGACGGTCTACCCAATGAGTCCCAACACTGGTTGTCAAAACGAATCACCTTCGACCATCAGGACTACTCCGGAAGTATCCAGAACACAGGATGGACTGCCTTGATATTAGATCCTATAATCGACGGACTCCAATTTACACAAGTCCTAATGGATGGCGGCAGTGATCTAAACCTACTATATCAGGACACAATCCGCAGAATGTGGATAGACCTAACCAAAATTCTTCATAGCAACACTTCCTTTCAAGGAGTAATGCCAGGCCCATATGCCAATTGTACGGGCTTTCTACCGCTAGAAGTTGTGTTCGGCTCATTCGACAACTTCCGTCGCGAAAAGTTAGTCTTCCACATCGCCCCATTTAAAAGTAGCTATCAAGCACTATTGGGACGCAAAGCTTTCGCCCGCTTTAACGCAATACCGCATTATGCATCTCTTACACTTAAAATGCCCGGTCCACGCGGCATCATCTCATTAAAGGGAAACTTTGAGTGTTCCTCGAATTCGGAAGAATGTGAGACTGCCTTGACAGCCACACACTAATCCGGCTTTGCTGATCAAAGCACCTAAACAGGTCATTCAGACCCCGACACGGCTAGGCGAGTCTGGTATAAATAAACAAAGGGCTTGCTAGCTGCACACCCCTGTACAAGGGGCTGCATGCATGTACAACAAGAGACAATAAAGCTCAATTTTATTCTCTTTTCGAATCGTACCCTGTTTATTTAATATAAAGTACATTTTTCGCACAACCTTTCTTCAACTAAGTTCTTCTCTTTTACAGATGAACATCGTGCTACACCCGTCCAGGATACGGCACAACGGAGACACACGCATAAGCGTGCGAGAGGGACCCGTTGCAAGGATTCTTTCAGATTAAGACCCTTCGTAAACCTTTTTCTCGCTCTTGTTGATACACATCCCCGGTTTCTTGCTATAACCGAGGAGGAGGCTGGCGTTTTGGCATCGGCCGTCGAAAATTTTTGCGCGTACCTGGACACTAGGGGCTTAGGGCATTGTTCTGCCCATTTTCATAAAGACCGAATACCTTAGGGAGTGTTCGGCGTCTCGAGTTAGGCCTTATATGCATCAGCTCCGAATCATGTCTTTGGTAAAATGTTGGGTTTGCCCGGCTCCTTTGTTTTGCTGCCTTACGTTCCGCTCTATCGGCTAATGCGGCACCAGGAGAACTACTACGATTGTGCCCCGGTTTGGCCTGGTGAGCACCTCAGTAGAGAAAGCCGAAAACTGATTGTCATGATATAGCGCGAGACTGGTCAACCACTTGATGACCCACCGGAATGTTTAGAATTCCTCCGCATTAACGAAGGACCGTTTCCCGGTCAGGCACATACGCGCCGAATTGGAGCGCGGTGCCCCTAGGGGCTATATAGTAGCCCCACCATCGAACTTCTATGGCTAAGTGAAAGTGATAAAGCATTATAGTCCGGTTGCCTAGTTTGCTACGCTATCACCTCCTTCACAGGACCAAGACGTTGGATTAAGTGTGAAATGCACTTTTTTTGCAAACACCCCCGCACTATGTGCGTGGGGGCTGAAGCCGAAGACTGCCATCTTTCAGGTTATATACACATATACATTAACGGCCGCACATGAGGTATTTCAATACTTGAATGCAAAAGTATAAAAAGCCCTTATATTATATTGAAACATCATTTCACAAATCATACATGTCATTAGAACATAATATCCTTGAAGCCTCAAGTCTCTATTAAACGAGCGCCTGGGACTTCCTCAAAATAGTGCTCGGCGGTACTAAACTTCGTCCAATCACGATGAAACGTCGGTGGCCTTCATCTCCGCCCAAAGATGTCTTGACACGGGCAAGAGCCATCCGCGCACCCTCTATGCATCTTGACCGCTTCATTGCACCAATATGCGGCACCGCACCAAGGAACTCCCGCACCAAGCCAAAATAACTCTTCGGCTTGGGCCTGCTCGGCCACAAATGAGTCACGACATCCTTCATGGCAAGTCCGGATAACCTATTCAGCTCAGCCCATTCGGCCAAACGATCGGTCAATGGAAGCGGACACTCTGGACTACGGAACTGCGACCAAAAAAGCTCTTCCATTCCGTGATCCTTTTGGCCTCGGAAGTGTGCGACCGCGTATGCGGCACTCGCCGCCAAGTCTAGATAAGCATCCTCCGCACCCCACAGCTGGCCCAACTGAGCATACTTAGGATCCGTAAATTTCCTTCGCAGCCGAAAAGGCTTTCCAGCCGTAATATCTTCGGCCTGACGCAACTCCTCTTTTATAGCTCCCATCGCAGAGTGAGCATACTTGGCCTCAGTAGTGGCCTTTCTCAGGTCCTCTTGTTCCCCTCGCCCTTCTTTTTCAAGAAGCTCGCAACGGTCGGTAGCATTCTTCAACTTCCTGGCCATCTCGGCCATTTCCTCCCTGCTTCGGCAGTGAGCAGCCTATTCGGCTTTTAGCTCTTCGGCCGCCCTCAAGGCAGCCGCATCACTTTTTCTGGCTTGCTCCTTGACTCGGGCTAGCTCCGCCCGAAGGTTCTCCATAGCAGCGGCACCATCTGCATAAAGCATACATGTTGTAAGGCATGGGCGTCAAGCTCCCTTACCAGGTGTCCGCGGAGAAGTTGCATACCTTGTGACTCGTCAAGCCGCTTATTGACAAGCGCGATGTCCGCATCCGCCACGTCAACTTGCCGCTTCAGTTCGGCAAATTGATCAGTCCGGCTGGCCACTGGACGCTCCGCCACCTACATAGGACAGGCAACATCTTACAACTGAGATTATGATCCTCGGCGCGCTGTCACTTTCGACAATGTACCGAGTCTCAGGGGTTACTATCTATACAAGGCGCATTCTATATGCAAAACTGTCAAAAGGTATATCATTTTCGCGTACCTCAAACCCTGTCAGTAAACTTCTGACGGCTTCATGCAATCCGCTTTCAGCGGATGAAATCCTTTCAATCACCGTACCCATTAACGCACGGTGATCTTCTGAGATAGACGCTCGCCCGAGCAGATCCTTCAGCTCCTCCGACCGTACACCAGTTGGTGCCGGACCTCCCGGCCCCGCCGGGCTCGGGGAAACCCTCCGTAATGACACCTCAGGATCGTCCGCCCCGCATGATGGTGCGGCAGATGGAGGCATTTCGCTCTCCATCATCTCCGGACGAAGATCCCCCGAAGATGAGCTCTGCTGAGAAGGGCTGAGATCCGAACTACAAGGTAAAACTTCGGTTATCTTCAGAAAAAATAGGGATGTCCCTTATTACAAAACTCCCCTTTCTACTTACGGCTCGCTGGAGGGCTGATTCCATTGGGGAAATAGTGCGCGGGGCTTCTCTGGCGCAGACCCTCCGGTGAAGATTTCATCCCCGCTTTGAGGCCTTGGCCTTGGATCTTGAAGCGGTCCTCTTCTCCCCCGAGCGAGGATTCTCGATCCCCCTTCCTTGAAAGCCTCCTTGGCGGAGGCGGTAGCTTCCTGTTCCCCCTTTGCCCTCTTCCAAAGGCGCAGCCTCGGATCTTAGTTAACACAGATCCGGCGTGGTCTCGGGGAGGGGGCCGGACACCTTATTAGTTTTGCTTCGCTATCCACTCTGTTCAAGGGACAGCTCTTTAAAGTGCAAGTTTATGATAAATGTACGGATAGCGTGTCCGGGCACAGGACTACTTACTTGAGTATCCGGGCGATTGCAGCTCAGACCTGCGTCCTCGGTCAAGTCCGGACACATCTCTTGTGATCCGAAGAATAGTTTATACATCTCCACGGGCGTCGCGCCCATTAAGTGTTGGAGAGCTCATGGTCCCTCCGGATTAAATTCCCACAGGCGGAGGGGCGACGTTTGCAGGGCAGAAGGTGCCGAATCAGCATGACCTGTGCCACTACGACCAGATTGATCTCTCTCTCTCTTGGAGGTCTCGAATACGGCCCTGCAGCAGAGGAACGTCCTTGGACGGCCCCCAGTCGAGCCCTTTGTTGACCCATGACGCCAGCCGCTGTGGAGGACCCGGGCGGAAGGCAGGTGGCGCCACCCATTTGGTGCCCCTGGGAGCGGTAATGTAAAACCACTCCTGTTGCCATAAACCGAGCACCTCTTGAAAAGAGCCCTCGGGCCATGGAGCGTCAACATTTTTGCTTATAACAGCCCCTCCGCACTCTGTCTGCTGCCCCTTGATCATCTTCGGCTCCACTTTGAAGGTCTTGAGCCACAATCCGAAGTGAGGGGTAATGCGGAGGAAGGCTTCGCATACGACAATGAACGATGAGATGTGGAGGATGGACTCCGGATCCAAGTCGTGGAATTCCAGCCCATAATAAAACATGAGCCCCCTCATGAAGGGGTCCGTCGGGAAGCCTAAACCCCGAAGGAAGTGAGACACGAACACCACGCTCTCACCAGGCTCGGGAGTAGGAATAACCTGCCCTTGGGCAGGCAGCCTATGCGAAATTTCACCGGTTAGATACCTGGCGTCTCTCAGCTTTAGCACGTCTACTTCCGTGACGGAAGAAG
Organism: Aegilops speltoides; assembly: GCA_021437245.1. Classification (NCBI taxonomy): domain Eukaryota; kingdom Viridiplantae; phylum Streptophyta; class Magnoliopsida; order Poales; family Poaceae; genus Aegilops; species Aegilops speltoides. Next base: position 350,571,957 of record CM038142.1, on the reverse strand, counting down.
GCATCCACCGGCCTTGCAGGTCGGAGCCGGACATCGTCGAAGGTCCGAAGCGCCTGAATCTGGAGCTTTGGGTGTTGGAACTTGAGGCGAGGGGCGGATTCGATTGAGATTGAAATAAAGGAGCAGGCCTTGGTCTCGTTATAAAGAGGTTGAATACCAAGAGACCTCCCCGTGGCCATCTGGGACTCGCCTTCGATAGAGGGGGCGTGCCAATGGGTGCAGTTGGGTTACCCACGCTCGTATTGATGAGGATCCCGGAATAAGGGGGGCACGATCCTCGCTTTGATAAGACGTGCCAAGGAAACTGCCTCGCTAAACGCGCTGAGGTGGGACAGCAAAAAACGATTCGAATAAAGGCCTGGCCGTGGTGTGATGTCACGCTGCGGAATACGTCAGCAGATCTGTGTAAAGATTATTCTCTCTACGGTGGTATGTGGAACTTGTTTTGCAGAGCCGGACACTATCCTTGTGTTCAAAATCTTCTATGAAGTATTCGGAGGAGGAACCTGCCTTGCAATGCCGAAGACAATATGCGCGCCAGACTCGTCGTCATTGAAGCCTGGTTCAGGGGCTACTGAGGGAGTCCTGGATTAGGGGGTGTCCAAATGGCCGGACTATCACCATTGGCCGGACTCCTAGACTATGAAGATACAAGATTGAAGACTCCGTCCCGTGTCCGGATGGGACTTTCCTTGGCGTGGAAGGTAAGCTTGGCAATACGAATATGTAGATCTCCTACCATTGTAACCGACTCTGTGTAACCCTAACCCTCTTCGGTGTCTATATAAACCGGAGGGTTTTAGTCCGTAGGACGAACAACAATCATACCATAGGCTAGCTTCTAGGGTTTAGCCTCTTTGATCTCGTGGTAGATCTACTCTTGTACTACCCATATCATCAATATTAATCAAGCAGGAGTAGGGTTTTACCTCCACCGAGAGGGCCCGAACCTGGGTAAAAACATCGTGTCCATTGTCTCCTGTTACCATCCGCCTAGACGCACAGTTCGGGACTCCCTACCCGAGATCCGCCAGTTTTGACACCGACATGCTCCCTTGAATAGCTGCATAAGCTTCTCCATCCTTCCTGGAGGGGAGGCAGATGGCCATAAAGCCTTCGCAATACTTCGCATCGCCTGCCGAGCTTGTTCGTGCATTTGCGACAGCTCTTGTAGCAGATCGCCCGAGATTCCGGACATCTCCTCTTCGGGACGGCCGGTCAGCATACCTACAGATATAATTCTGTCAGTCCCTTTCATCTCCGAACTACACGGAGGTAAGTGTGACCACATACCAAATATGCCGCCACAGAGCCTCTTATTTTCCTTCACGGAATCAGCCAACTGGCCCCGTACATCTTTCAGTTCTTTGCCCAGCTAGGTGTGGGCATCCTGCAGCTTGTTTTTCTCGTCTCTGACTCGCCTTAGCACACGTTTGCCCGCGGCCAGCAGTCTTTTGGCTTCTTGTTCTTCCGCTTGGGCGGCTTTCAGTTGATCTGACGATCCTGCCATAAGATGAGCAACAGTGTTAGCATTGCCGGTATATAATTATGTTTTCTCGATGGAGGGGAACATTACCAGGTGATGCCTTCTTGGATTTCTCCAGTTCGGCGGTAGCAGTAGTTAGCTAGGTCCAACACTCTTCTAGTTCCTGAGACCACAGGTTGTTTTTCTCCGACAACACCTGGTTATACAATGATCCTTAAATCAGTTGTATCAACTGCTTCAAGTCTCAGGGGTACTGGTATATAATTATCAGTTTTGTACAACAAACTTACCCGTATATCTTATACATATTGGTTTGTGGCTCTGGCAAGCCCGTCTTGAGCAGCTTGGATATATGCATCAGCCGAGCTGAAGGCATTGAATGCCTCATTCGTGAAGCCGGGGTCGCGTAGAACGGCTCTGCAGCGCCGATGATTCATGGCACTCTCCACTTCCGAGTTTGTGACGGATACATCATCCGACTCCTCTGCCGAAGGACAATCCGGCATCACTCCCGTATTAGCCCTTGCCTTTAAAGCAGGGTTGGGAACCTGACTTGTGGAGCGCGGCCGGTAAGATTCCCGAACATAGTCCGGCGAACGCTTTTCCTGATAAGACACAACGAATAATGTCACAGTTGGATGTGACTGCCAGAGGGCATATTTACAAAGTCATACCTCTTCGATGAAGGCTTGGTCGTATCTTCGTTTGCCTTCCTCTTCGAAGGCTTGCCCGCCGTGGGTGCCGCTCTCTTTGGAGTTGCCTCTGGGGTAGCATGACGCGCCGAGCATCTCCCCTTTGGAGCACAAGACAGTGCGGTGGGTGAGGCAGAATGAGGAGGCTCTTTCAGAGGATATATCTCCTGATTACTTACGTGCGAGGCAGGGAGAAGACCGGGATAGTCGGTGGTGATGCCCACTTCCGTGTTGTCATAGCTCGCCTGGTAGAACACCCCACCCTCGATCTCCACATATATGTCCGGATCCTCTTCGAATCCGGGGTCAAGGTCCCGGTTATGGTTCTCTGGCTGTGGGGTAGGGCAGTGTAGCGCCTTGGTGATTTTTTGCCATTCCTGTTACAAATGGACGGAGTAATGTTCACTAAAAGTGACTCAGGGGGTAGATTGAATAGAATAATGGGATTGGAACTCACCCAGCTAGGAGGGTTGTACATGGAAAATCCATCCCGGCGCTTAATGCGAAGGAATTCCTCTTCGTCCCCTTTGAATAGTTCGGCCAACATCTTGGCCAAAGCGGCGGGGGTGTCCGGACCTTTTCGACCGCAACGGGAGGTGTCAGTGTCAAAACCGGCGGATCTCGGGTAGGGGGTCCCGAACTGTGCGTCTAGGCGGATGGTAACAGGAGACAAGGGACACGATGTTTTTATCCAGGTTCGGGCCCTCTCGATGGAGGTAAAACCCTACTCCTGCTTGATTGATATTGATGATATGGGTAGTACAAGAGTGGATCTACCACGAGATCAAGGAGACTAAACCCTAGAAGCTAGCCTATGGTATGATTGTTGTTGTGTCCTACGGACTAAAACCCTCCGGTTTATATAGACACTGGAGAGGGCTAGGGTTACACAGAGTCGGTTACAATGGTAGGAGATCTACATATCCGTATCGCCAATCTTGCCCTCCACGCCAAGGAAAGTCCCATCCGGACACGGGACGAAGTCTTCAATCTTGTATCTTCATAGTCTTGGAGTCCGGCCGATGATGATAGTTCGGCTATCCGGACACCCCCTAGTCCGGGACTCCTTCAGGAGGTGTCATCTTCCCCATTGTAGTGCCACATAGGAAGCCCTCTGTATTGGAGTGGATGAACCCCTCGCACTATGGAAGTCGCCATTACCTCGACTATTGATAATCCGGACTGGGCAAGCATCTTTATCTTGCTCATCAGTTGACGGACTTCTGCGCTATCTTCCTCCTTGAGGCTCTGAGGGCGCCAACTGTGGCGTTTCTTCAACAGAACCCTTGTAAATTCGGGAAGACCCATTCGAACTGGGTCAGGAAGGGCGACGTCCTCGATATAGAACCATTCGGAAGGCCACTCTTCAGATGCCTTCTTGGGCGTGCCGGACAGGTATCCAGTCCCGGTGATGCGCCATACTTCGGCTCCGCCCACTTCAAATATTGATCCATCTTGGTTGCGAGGGACGAGGCAGAATAGCTTCCTCCATAAATCACAATGGGCCTCGCAGCCCAGGAATAGGTCACAAAGAGCGACGTAACCCGCGATGTGCAGGATGGAGGCCGGAGTGAAGTTGTGCAATTGGAGGCCATAATACTCCAGAAGCCCTCAGATGAACGGATGAATTGGAAATCCGATGCCTCTTAGCAGGTAGGGAACGAAACACACTCGTTCCCCCCAGATGGATTGGGGAATTCTTCACATGGGCCCCACCATTGAAGGAGTTCAACCCTGCCCTAACAGGGACCAGATCCGCAGGAGGAAGAAATCCCTGTATTTGCAGCTTCACAAGCTGACTATGGGGTACGGAGCACCTCTCCCACTCGCCTTTTTCTGGGCCGCAGGGACGGGAGGAGGAGCTGGGAGCACTAGCCATGTTGGAGTGGTCTTTCCTGGCAATCTCTAAGGATTTTTTCCACGTGGTGCTGAATGGATCTGAGATCTAATCTCTTTAAATAGACACTCTTTCTTACATGGCCGGGGTGTTATGTGCAAAAATACCCTGACCTCTCGCATTCGCTTGACACGTGGAAGCTGAAGTTGTTGATACACAGAAGCCAAGGGGTACGACATTAAATGGAAGGCCGAATACATCACTTTGAAGTCATCGAAGGAGGAACCCGCCTTGCAATGCCGAAGACAATCTGCGCGCCGGACACCTCGTCATTGAAGCCTGGTTCAGGGGCTACTGAGGAAGTCCTAGACTAAGGGGTCCTCGGGTGTCCGGCTTGTTGGACATGGGCCGGACTGATGGGCTGTGAAGATACAAAGACCGAAGACTCTACCTGTGTCCAGATGAGACTCTCCTTGGCATGGAAGGCAAGCTTGGCAACCAAATATGAAGATTCCTTTCTCTGTAACCGACTTTATGTAACCCTAGATCCCTCTGGTGTCTAGATAAACTAGAGGGTTAGGCCCATAGAGCCGAAGGCTCATAGTCATAATCATAAAGGCTAGACTTCTATGGTTTTAGCCATTACAATCTCATGGTAGATCAAATCTTGTAACACTCATATTCATCAAGATCAATCAAGCAGGAAGTACGGTATTACCTCCACAGAGAGGGCCCAAACCTGGGTAAACATTGTGTCCCCTGTTTGTTGTTACCATCGACCTTAGACGCACAGTTCAGGCCCCCCTACCCGAGATCCGCCGGTTTTGACACCGACAGCCCGAACCGACATTACGTGTACGCTTACGCGAGACTGGTTCTACCGACGTGCTTCACACACAGGTGGCTGGCGGGTGTCAGTTTCTCCAACTTTTGTTGAATCGAGTGTGGCTACGCCCGGTCCTTGTTGATTGTTAAAACATCACATACTTGACGAAAAATCGTTGTGGTTTTGATGCGTAGGTAAGAACGGTTCTTGCTTAGCCGGTAGCAGCCATGTAAAACTTGCAACAACAAAGTAGAGGACGTCTAACTTGTTTTTGCAGGGCATGTTGTGATGTGATATGGTCAAGACATGATGCTAAATTTTATTGTATGAGATGATCATGTTTTGTAACAGAGTTATCGGCAACTGGCAGGAGCCATATGGTTGTCGCTTTGTTGTATGAAATGCAATCGCCATGTAATTGCTTTACTTTATCACTAAGCGGTAGCAATAGTCGTAGAAGCAATAGTTAGCGAGACAACAACGATGCTACGATGGAGATCAAGGTGTCGCGCCGGTGACGATGGTGATCTTGACGGTGCTTTGGAGATGGAGATTAAAGGCACAAGATGATGATGGCCATATCATATCACTTATATTGATTGCATGTGATGTTTATCCTTTATGCATCTTATTTTGCTTAGTTCGACAGTAGCATTATAAGATGATCTCTCACTAATTTCAAGGTATAAGTGTTCTCCCTGAGTATGCACCGTTGCGAAAGTTCGTCGTGCCGAGACACCACGTGATGATTGGGTGTGATAAGCTCTACATTCACATACAACGGGTACAAGCCAGTTCTACACACGCAGAATACTCGGGTTAAACTTGACGAGCCTAGCATATGCAGATATGGCCTCGCAACACTGAGACCGAAAGGTCGACCATGAATCATATAGTAGATATGATCAACATAGTGATGTTCACCATTGAAAACTACAACATCTCACGTGATGATCGGACATGGTTTAGTTGATTTGGGTCACATGATCACTTAGATGATTAGAGGGATGTCTATCTAAGTGGGAGTTCTTAAGTAATTTGATTAATTGAACTTTAATTTATCATGAACTTAGTACCTAATAGTATTTTGCATGTCTATGTTGTTGTAGATAGATGGCCTGTGCTGTTGTTTCGTTAAATTTTAAAGCTTTCCTAGAGAAAGCTAAGTTGAAAGATGATGGTAGCAACTACACGGACTGGGTCCGTAACTTGAGGATTATCCTCATTGCTGCACAGAAGAATTACATCCTGGAAGCACCGCTAGGTGCCAAACCCACTGCAGGAGCAATGCCAGATGTTATGAACGTCTGGCAGAGCAAAGCTGATGACTACTCAATAGTTCAGTGTGCCATGATTTATGGCTTAGAACCGAGACTTCAATGACATTTTGAACGTCATGGAGCATATGAGATAAATGCCAGATGTTATGAACGTCTGGCAGAGCAAAGCTGATGACTACTCGATAGTTCACTGTGCCATGATTTACGGCTTAGAACCGAGACTTCAATGACATTTTGAACGTTTTGGAGCATATGAGATGTTCCAGGAGTTGAAGTTAATATTTCAAGCAAATGCCCGGATTGAGAGATATGAAGTCTCCAATAAGTTCTACAGCTACAAGATGGAGGAGAATAGTTCTTTCAGTGAGCATATACTGAAAATGTCTGGGTATAACAATCACTTGATTCAACTGGGAGTTAGTCTTCCTGATGATAGTGTCATTGACAGAATTCTTCAATCACTGCCACCAAGCTACAAGAGCTTCGTGATGAACTATAACATGCAAGGGATGGATAAGACAATTCCCGAGCTCTTCGCAATGCTAAAGGCTATGGAGGTAGAAATCAAGAAGGAGCATCAAGTGTTGATGGTCAACAAGACCACCAATTTCAAGAAAAAGGGTAAAGGGAAGAAGGGGAACTTCAAGAAAAACGGCAAGCAAGTTGCTGCTCAAGTGAAGAAGCCAAAGTCTAGACCTAAGCCTGAGACTGAGTGCTTCTACTGCAAAGGGACTGGTCACTGGAAGCGGAACTGCCCCAAGTATTTGGCGGATAAGAAGGATGGCAAGGTGAACAAAGGTATATGTGATATACATGTTATTGATGTGTACCTTACTAATGCTCGCAGATAGTGCACAGGTATTTGATCTTCGTTACATTGCTAATATTTGCAACTCAAAACAGGGACTACGGATTAAGCGAAGATTGGCTGAGGATGAGGTGACGATGCGCGTAGGAAATGGTTCCAAAGTCGATGTGATCGCGGTCGGCACGCTACCTCTACATCTACCTTCGGGGTTAGTTTTAGACCTAAATAATTGTTATTTGGTGCCAGCGTTGAACATGAACAATATATCTAGATCTTGTTTGATGCGAGACGGTTATACATTTAAATCAGAGAATAATGATTGTTCTATTTATATGAGTAATATCTTTTATGGTCATGTACCCTTGAAGAATGGTCTATTCTTGTTGAATCTTGATAGTGGTGACACACATATTCATAATACTGAAGCCAACATATGCATAGTTGATAATGATAGTGCAACATATTTGTGGCACTGCCGTTTAGGTCATATTGGTGTAAAGCGCGTGAAGAAACTCCATTCTGATGGACTTTTGGAATCACTTGATTATGAATCACTTGGTACTTGTGAACCATGCCTCATGGGCAAGATGACTAAACTCCGTTCTCCGGAACAATGGAGCGAGCAACAGAATTGTTGGAAATCATACATACTGATGTATGTGGTCCGATGAATGTTGAGGCTCGCGGCGGGTATCGTTATTTTCTCACCTTCACAGATGATTTGAGCAGATATGGATATATCTACTTGATGAAACATAAGTCTGAAACATTTCAAAAGTTCAAAGAATTTCAGAGTGAGCTAGAAAATCATCATAACAAGAAAATAAAGCTTCTACGATCTGATCGTGGAGGAGAATATTTGAGTTACGAGTTTAGTCTTCATTTGAAACAATGCGGAATAGTTTCGCAACTCACGCCACCCGAAGCACCACAGCGTAATGGCGTGTTCGAATGTCATAATCGTACTTTACTAGATATGGTGCGATCTATGATGTCTCTTACTGATTTATCGCTATCGTTTTTGGGTTATGCTTTAGAGACGGTTGCGTTCACGTTAAATAGGGCACCATCTAAATCCGTTGAGACGACACCTTATGAACTGTGGTTTGGCAAGAAACCAAAGTTGTCGTTTCTTAAAGTTTGGGGCTGCGATGCTTATGTGAAAAAACTTCAACCTGATAAGCTCGAACCCAAATCGGAGAAATGAGTCTTCATAGGATACCCAAAGGAGACTATTGGGTACACCTTCTATCACAGATCCGAAGGCAAGATATTCGTTGCTAAGAATGGATCCTTTCTACAGAAGGAGTTTCTCTCAAAAGAATTGAGTGGGAGGAAAGTAGAACTTGATGAGGTAACTGTACCTGCTCCCTTATTGGAAAGTAGTCCATCACAGAAATTTGTTCCTGTGACTCCTACACCAATTAGTGAGGAAGCTAATGATGATGATCATGTAACTTCAGATCAAGTTACTACTAAACCTCGTAGGTCAACCAGAGTAAGATCCGCACCAGAGTGGTACGGTAATCCTGTTCTGGAGGTCATGTTACTTGACCATGATGAACCTACAAACTTCAAGAAGAATACTGACGCCGACGGTAATGTTACGGTCTAGAAAGCTCGACTTGTTGCAAAAGGTTTTCGACAAGTTCAAGGAGTTGACTACGATGAGACTTTCTCACCCATAGTGATCCTTAAGTCCGTCCGAATCATGTTAGCAATTGTTGCATTTTATGATTATGAAATTTGGCAAATGGATGTAAAGACTGCATTCCTGAATGGATTACTGGAAGAAGAGTTGTATATGATGCAATCTGAAGGTTTTATCGAAACAAAGGATGCTAACAAAGTGTGCAAGCTCCAGCAATCCATTTATGGACTAGTGCAAGCATCTCGGAGTTGGAATAAAATTTTTGATAGTGTGATCGAAGCATATAGTTTTATAAAGACTTTTGGAGAAGCCTGTATTTACAAGAAAGTGAGTGGGAGTGTCGGTGTCAAAACTGGCATATCTCGGGTAGGGGGTCCCGAGCTGTGTGTCATGGATCGATGGGTAACAGGAGACAGGGGACATGATGTTTACCCAGGTTCGCACCCTCTTAATGGAGGCAATACCCTACTTCCTGCTTGATTGATCTTGATGAATATAGAGACTACAAGAGTTGATCTACCCCGAGATCATATGTTGTGGTCTAAACCCTAGGGGTATGATGATTAATGTCATAATGATCTATTGACTAGCCTGTCCTTGGCTTAAATAATGTACCAGAGGCCTAGAATAACAAGAGTCCTAGTCGAATACGCCGGTGGAGAGGAGTCCTTGTCTTCGTCACCAAGTCTTGTGGAATCCTCCTCGTGTATACTTCGGCTGTCCGAACTATCCCATGAGTAAACGACCATGGGGGTCCTCGGCCCAATCCAACTGATCGGGAGACGACGTGGTGAGTACCCCCTAGTCCAGGACACCGTCAGTAGCCCCCTGAACCGGTCTTCAAGTTGGGGATTCTCCTCGATTCTTCTGAACTGTTCTTCATCTTCAGTCATCGGTCTTGAAAACTGGTTCAACAACTCTTCTCATCTTCGATCTTGAGGATCGCCGAGGTGAATCCGAAGAGTTTACACGTGGGTATCCGAGGAGCCCCTTTAAGTTCTCGGCCTTTGTCGATGCCTTGTTATTTTTTACTCCACACCTCGGGTTTGAAGTTGTTCCCATGTGGCGGTGTCCTCTTGCATCCAAGCCCCAACGCTGGACTGCATTCGAGGTATCTTTTGCAGCCAAGCACCAACGCCGGACTGCTGCTGAGCTCCAACGCAGGAATGTATCCGAGCTCCAACGCCGGACTGTGTCCAAGTTCCAATGCCGGACTGTAACAGAGCTCCAACGCCAGACTATATCCGAGGTGTCATAGATCACCTTGGTTCAAAAAAGTTTAAGGAGTTTAGCCGAGCTTAATGCTGGAAATGCCCTCTATGGAGCTAGCCACTAGTGCACGAGCTTTATGCCGGACTGCTTCCAAGGTGGTGCACCACCCCGACCGCGGGCTGATTTTTTGTGAATATTTTTGACTGGTGCAATTTATTCTCTACCGAGATATATAACCAGTATATGTATATCCAGTAGCCCTCAAGGTGTGTGTCAGTCTAAAACCCAAGATGCACCTGAAGGAAAACATGAAACCGCTGATCCTAGTAGCCCCTGAGACTCAGGTCGATGCGGGAAATCGGCCTGAGGATCAACTCCTAGCTCGGCAGCATACGTAGGAATAGAAACGCGGTGTAATATATTAGAGATAATAGTGATCGGCGAACGGGCCCTTGAGAGAGGGTCTTGAGAAGTTGCTGCAATATATTAGCTTGACGCCAGATAGGTCCAGATGGTACCTATTGTTGTCCGAAGACGCGTTTTCCCATAGTTCGGTCAAGCCAAACACTAAGCACTTTGAATTTTCTGCATTGAACAGGCAACACAGTAGCCCCCGAGACACTAGTCGGGTGGCAACACTAGATCAGGGGATCGATGTGCCCCTTTAATATTTGTAAATAATAAGCCCGAAGCCCAGTAGCCCCCCCGAGCCTTGATGCAGGCACGGGTGGCCGAATTAAGGATCTATATCCATAGTAAAAATCACAAATTATGTGTAATGATTCTATGTATCCAAGTACTCTACATCATTAATGCTCGAATCCATATTGTACAAAACTTTGTTGATCGACCATCAACTTCAACCTCTTCGACCAGTAGCCGAGGAGTGTTTTCCTACTTTATAAAGCCATTATAAGGGCAAAGATTTATGGAAAACAAGGCAATCCGGCCATACGGTTTTATAAACAAAGGTACACGGAGAGATATGGTATATTATGTTTTGACGTAAGAAACACCTTCCAAAGAAAATAGTCCCGCTAACGGTTCCTTTCTTTGGGTCGTCATGCTTATCATGATCATGAAACCTCACCTTCGATCCGATCAATGTGGGAGGAAAATACTGAGGATTTAGTTCGGGGAAAGTTCCCGAACTCTATGGTATTAATGAACCAAAATTTCACTTTCGTCATTGCCGACCAATGTGCCTTTAAGATTGCTAGCTTTCAGCTTCACCCAGTCTGAGGTACTAACATGGATGACCCGGTAGTAATAATCACAGAGGTGCTCCCTTTACCGCCTAGCCGAAAATCAGGAACGTAGGGGTAAGCATAGGAGCCAGGCAACCCAGCTTGGCCAAAATCTTAAGTCAAATTGATGCATATTTATGGCTTTATATAACGATAATTATGGAAGGCAACGCTTGTATATACAAACGCTGATGATATATACTTATTTTGACTCCATTGCGACCGTTTATCAATTGAAAGTGGCCCATCGTCGACTTCTACCCCTTTGTAGATACTACGCAAGGTGTTTCCGCAATAACAAGACAACCCTTAGCTGACGTCTCGGTGCCCGAAGGCGGTTGTGTTAGCAGAAACGAGGCAATCAGATATGCGGACTTTGTAACTTTCACTTAGTCATAGGAGTTTTAAACTGGGGAAGCTAGCTACGAGCCCCCGGTTAGTGTTCGACAACAGCCGAGGTCAAGCCGTAAACACTTCGGCCAATGTTATGGACGGCCCATCATTTAACATAGTCATCGGATCGCTGACCAGTTTATGCTTATTGTGACAGTCAGTTTTTGGCTTTCTCCACTGAGGTGCTTATCCATGCGAGGTTGGAAGCACAATCATAGTGGTTCTCCTTTTGCGCACCTAGCCAAACAACGCGGAACATAGGAGGCAAGCACAGGAGCCGGGCAACCCAACTATTGACCAAAGACACAATTCAAAACTGATGCATATATAGCAATATCCGAGAGTGGTTTTGCCGAATCTCTAAAGGTGTCCGGCATTGCACTGCGAGACTTATGTTGGAAACACACCAATGGTTTAAAAGTGCCATAGGCTTGGAAAACCAAAAACTTCAGTAAAAACTTGACGCCCGAACTAGATCAAGTGTTCGGTGCCAATCCGAAAATTAGTCTTAGAAAAAAATTGTGCTTCTATCGTGCTTTAACATGACACATCCTATCTCAAGACTTCAAGCGGGTCAGCCTACGGCTTCAACTTCCTATCCCGAAGGCGGAGTACTTCTTGTTAGGCCAGTTTAGCAAGCTAAAGTCTAGCGGCTTTAAGAGAGAAATTAGGCTCCTCGACTATTGACCACACACTCACGTCGAAAAAAGGAGTGATAGAAAAAGACTTTGCAATGACCAAGAAGAAAACACATTTACTATAAAACGGCTCATACTAATTTAAGAGCCCCCAAGTGACTTGGGTAAAATAATTTTATGTATAATGATTTTATGTACCGAAGTACTTATATTATATCTCTGTTCACCCGAACTTTAAACGCGTCTTAACCGACCGTCGGCTTCTTCCTCTTCGGTCAAGGGCCGAAAAGTGTTATGTAATCCACCTGTCGAGAATATCGACGGTGTTTCCGATAACTGAGCAATCATGCCATAAGGTCAGTAACGCACAAAGCGCTCGGGGAACTTATGCTATATTACTGACAAAGCGTAAGAAGCATCTTCGAAGAAAATAGTACCCCCACCGATACCTTTCTTCGGTTGCTCATTGTTACTATGAGACTTGTGCAATAGATTTTTTGTATTCATGAGTTCCGTTGTATGCCGACCATGATTGAAAACAATAAGAGCGCTAGCTTTCGGCTTCACCCAGTCTGAGGTCCGAGCTCGGATGACCCGATCGTGACAATCGCAGAGGTGCTCCCTTTACTCCCTAGCCGAACAATCGGGAACGTAGGGGTAAACACAGGAGCAAGGCAACCCAGCTTGCAGAACACTTATGTCAACATGGTGCATATTGTGGCGTAATACACGAACAAGGAATGAAGCCATACAAGTATAATCATATGCAAGAGGAAAGGCTTCATAAAGGAAGCCTCCAAGTAGACGGGGTATTTGAATTCGTGTGTCACAAACAAAGTTTTGACAAGTAAGTTTTTCATAAACAACTTTTTGCCAAAAAAAGTACAATGCTTGGTCGAACCGAACAAAATTTAAAACTGAAAGTTTTTGAGCATGAAAGCGACTTAGCTCGTTAATGTGTTCAGCATTGATGATGCGGCCCGAGCTTGATGTGGGATAAGGTTCCATTCCCCAAGCCGGTACCAAGGTGGCGGAGCGAAGAGCTCGGCACTCCGAAGTGGTGACATAGCACGGCCAATGCAGGCCAGCAGAGTGACGCCGAAGTCCCCGGCGTGGGTCAATGGAGTGTTGACGAAGCCCCCCGTCCAGCCGAGGTGACAACACTGCCCGACCCGGATCATTTACTTGTGCACAAAAAATAGTGTAAACCAGAGATAATAGTAATAAAAATAAATTAAAAAAGAAATGTTACATAATAAATAATTTATGCAAAGTGAGTAATAAAGGAAATATGGCCTATGCGCCGAACACTAGATGAGGTAGAGCTCTCTCGGCGATGTCGAAGTCCCCGAGGCAACCGAACATGTCGGTATGGCAACACGACCAGCAAGGTGATAATGCGAGCCGATTTACACCGATTGGGACGACGGCGTCGGCTTGCCGAAGAGGTCACCTGACGCAGTTGAAGTCCATTACCTGCACAAGTAAAATAGTGCAGGCCAACAATAATAATATAATTATATAAAAATCCTCGCGTAATTAATTTATGCAAGATAATTTATTTTAAAATATGTGGCCTGGCGCCGAAGTCAATGTCGATGCAGGGCATCGGTGTGATATGGTAAAGGCGTGGCAAAGCCTGAATTCACAGGTCAGTCCGAGTTCCGGATGCGGCGTTCACCGAACTATGCACAAAAACTGACCAAACCACCACGTGGTCGTCGTTAATGCGGCCGCCATTTGATTGACCTGTGTACAGATGATGGAACAAACCAGAGTAATAATTCATTGGGAAAAATAAACCCAAACAAAAAATTGCCAGGATTAATAGCACCTGGTTTATTTGTCGTAGCAGTCCGAAGAAAAGTGACTCCCAAAATTGGGACTCAATTCGCACACCCATTGCTTGATGGGCGGTGAAACGCGCGGCATGGCGATGCTGGTAAAGGTTGGCTCGCCGAGGCAAAGCCCCCGGTCCAGCTAATGTGACGAAGCTGGTCGGCTGACGATGCCGAAGTCTCCGGACTAGGTTGATGAAGAGATGGTGAAGCCCCCGGTCTAGCCGACGTGACGGAGCGGGTCGGTAAGGAGATGTTGCAGCTGCCATGTCAGCCGAGGTGTTGAAGCAGTTCGGCGTGATGGACATCAGCTCGAAGACGCAACGGTGCGGCCATGCCGATGCAGGTCATAACTCGTGACGTGGTCAATGCCGGCTTGATGAAGTGACCGTGCGGCGATGCCGATGTGCCTGCTCCGTGTAATCCGTGGGGCGGCGAGGTTTGTGATGATTTATCCTTCACGATGCCAAACTCATGTTCGGCTTGCCGAGATGATGATCCGAAGAAGTTGAGTTAGGCTCAACAAAGTGACGACGTGTCTAGCACAGGTCGGCAGCCGTGGAGCAACGTTGTTGGACTGGTTTGACACCAGCGTGAGGGTGAAGAGTACCTCAGAGAAGGCTTAAACTTTTATGGGCACATGTTTAAGAACAATGCACAATACCCTATAAGAAGATTCCTTTAAAAAGGTTGTCCAATATCACGTTCATAAAGTAACATGAATTCGGGTCGGATTCGTATTCGCGTAGAAAACAGATCCGAAAACTGGTCCACACATCGGGAGGTTCCCGGAGTTTGGACGGTCGGATCAAGCTGAAATTTTGAGCGTGGTAGATATAGAATTCCGCAGCAGATGAACGGTTGGATCTTCCAAAGGACTTCCGAGCTTGGCTCTGGATATGACGCCCTAAACTCGTCTAGATTCCCGTCCAGATTTGACAGGGCTCCGGTATATCGTAGATTGCCGGAGATTTCTCCATCGGAACTCAACAAAATTTTGCATGATTGTTGTAGACTTAATTCCGCACAATTCCACTGAAGGAATCATCAAAGATATGCTTGAGGAGGTGGTAGCAGCGGATGCAAGTTCGCTATCCGGAAAAACAGCACGGTCGCCCACGGGCAATGTTGACGTTGAGCCCCCGAGCTCCGAGGATAATTCCTCCATGATCATGATAGAGATCGGAGTTGATGTTGATGAAGGCCCTCATCCGAACATGGCGATGGGAGGTAGGGTGCAGTCCTTGGTCAAGCCAAGGTGACCAGTCGAGCCGGCGATGAAGATACTGACATCGCAGTTGATCTGCAGTCGAGCCATTGATCCTTTGGCGATCACACAGTGGAACTCTCAATGAAAGCACCATTGTAGTGTCAAAACCGTCAGATCTCAGGTAGGGGGTCCTGAGCTGTGTGTCATGGATCGATGAGTAACAGGAGACAGGGGACACGATTTTTACCCAGGTTTGGGCCCTCTTAATGGAGGTAATACCCTACTTCCTGCTTGCTTGATCTTGATGAATATAGAGATTACAAGAGTTGATCTACCTCGAGATCATATGTTGTGGTCTAAACCCTAGGGGTATGATGATTAATGTCATAATGATCTATCGACTAGCCTGGCCTTGGCTTATATAATGTACCAGAGGCCTAGGATAACAAGAGTCCTAGTCGAATACGCCGGTGGAGAGGAGTCCTTGTCTTGATCACCAAGTCTTCTGGAATCCTCCTCGTGTATACTTTGGTTGTCCGAACTGGCCCATGAGTAAACGGCCATGGGTGTCCTCGGCCCAATCCAACTGATCGGGAGACGACGTGGTGAGTACCCCCGGGTCCAGGACACCGTCAGGGAGCTTTGTAGCATTTCTAATATTATATGTGGATGACATATTGTTGATTGGAAATGATATAGAATTTCTGGATTGCATAAAAGGATACTTGAACAAGAGTTTTTCAATGAAAGACCTCGGTGAAGCTGCTTATATATTGGGCATCAAGATCTATAAAGATAGATCAAGACGCTTAATTGGACTTTCACAAAGCACATACCTTGATAAAGTTTTGAAGAAGTTCAAAATGGATCAAGCAAAGAAAGGGTTCTTGCCTGTATTGTAAGGTGTGAAGTTGAGTCGGACTCAATGCCCGACCACTACAGAAGATAGAGAGAAAATGAAAGGTGTTCCCTATGCTTCAGTCATAGGGTCTATCATGTATGCAATGCTGTGTACCAGACCTGATGCGTGCCTTGCTATTAGTTTAGCAAGGAGGTACCAAAATAATCCAGGAGTGGATCACTGGACAGCGGTCAAGAACATCCTGAAATACCTGAAAAAGACTAAGGATATGTTTCTCATTTGTGGAGGTGGCAAAGAGCTCGTCATAAATGGTTACGTCGATGCAAGCTTTGACACTGATCCGGATGACTCTAAGTCACAAACCGGATACGTACTTATATTGAACGGTGGAGCTGTCAGTTGGTGCAGTTCTAAGCAAAGCGTTGTGGTGGGATCTATGTGTGAAGCGGAGTACATAGCTGCTTCAGAAGCAGCAAATGAAGAAGTCTGGATGAAGGAGTTCATATCCGATCTAGGTGTCATACCTAGTGCATCGGGTCCAATGAAAATCTTTTGTGACAATACTGGTGCAATTGTCTTGGCAAAGGAATCCAGATTTCACAAGAGAACCAAGCACATCAAGACGCTTCAATTCCATCCGCGATCAAGTCAAGGAGGGAGACATAGAGATTTGCAAGATACATACGGATCTGAATGTTGCAAACCCGTTGACTAAGCCTCTCTCACGAGCAAAACATGATCAGCACCAAGACTCCATGGGTGTTAGAATCATTACTGTGTAAACTAGATTATTGACTCTAGTTCAAGTGGGAGGCTGAAGGAAATATGCCCTAGAGGCAATAATAAAGTTGTTATTTATATTTCCTTATATCATGATAAATGTTTATTATTCATGCTAGAATTGTGTTATGTAATCCACTGCCGAGAATATCGACGGTGTTTCCGATAACCTGTGCAATCATGCCATAAGGTCAGAATACATAAAGCGCCAGGAACTTATGCTATATTATCGACAAAGCGTAAAGAAGCATCTTCAAGAAAATAGT
This sequence comes from Aegilops speltoides, assembly GCA_021437245.1. Lineage (NCBI taxonomy): Eukaryota > Viridiplantae > Streptophyta > Magnoliopsida > Poales > Poaceae > Aegilops > Aegilops speltoides. The sequence continues at coordinate 350,554,931 of CM038142.1, read as the reverse complement.
ACCCCACCGATACCTTTCTTCGGTTGCTCATTGTTACTATGAGACTTGTGCAATAGATTTTTGTATTCATGAGTTCCGCTAGATGCCGCACCATGATTGAAAACAATAAGAGCGCTTAGCTTTCGCTTCACCCACCGAGGTCCGAGCTCGGATGACCCGATCGTGATATCGCAGAGGTGCTCCTTTACTCCCTAGCCGAACAATCGGAACGAGGGGTAAACACAGAGCAAGGCAACCCAACTTGCGTAACACTTATGTCAACATGGTGCATATTGTATGAATACACTACAACAAGGAATGAAGCCATACAAGTATAATCATAAGAGGAAAGGCTTCATAAAGGAAGCCTCCAAGTAGACGGGTATTTGAATTCAGTGTGTCACAAACAAAGTTTTGACAAGTAAGTTTTTCATAAACAACTTTTGCCAAAAAAGTACAATGCTTGGTCGAACCGAACAAAATTTAAAACTGAAAGTTTTGAGCATGAAAGCGACTTAGCTCGTTAATGTGTTCAGATTGATGATGCGTCCCGAGCTTGATGTGGGATAAGGTTCCATTCCCAAGCCGGTACTCAGGTGGCGGAGCGAAGAGCTCGGCACCAAGTGGTGATATAGCACGCCAATGCAAAGCCACAGAGTGACGCTGAAGTCCTCAAGGTGGGTCAATGGAGTGTTGACGAAGCCCCGTCCAGCCGAGGTGACAACACCGCCTCGACCTTGATCATTTACTTGTGCAAAAAAAATAGTGTAAACCAGAGATAATAGTAATAAAAATAAATTAAAAAAGAAATGTTACATAATAAATAATTTATGCAAAGTGAGTAATAAAGGAAATATGGCCTATGTACCCAACACTAGATGAGGTAGAGCTTTCTCGCGATGTCGGGTCCCCGAGGCAACCAACATGTCGGTATGGCAACACGACCAGCAAGGTGATAATGCGAGCCGATTTACACCGATTGGGACGACGGCGCGGGCTTGTCAAGAGGTCACCCGACGCAGCTTGAAGTCCATTACCCGCACAAGTAAAATAGTGCAGCCAACAATAATAATATAATTATATAAAAATCCTCGCGAATTAATTTATGCAAGATAATTTATTTTAAAATATGTGCCTCTGCGCCGAAAGTCAATGTCGGCGCAGGCATCGTGTGATATGGTAAAGGCGCGGCAAAGCCTCGAATTCACTGTGTCACCGAGTTCGATGCGGCGTTTCACCGAACTATGCACAAAACTGACCAAACCACCACGTGGTCGCTGCAAGCGCGCGCCGCCATTTGATTGACCTCTGTACAGATGATGGAACAAACCAGAGTAATAATTCATTGGGAAAAATAAACCCAAACAAAAATTGCCGTGATTAATAGCACCCGGTTTATTTGTCGAAAGAGTCCGAAGAAAAGTGACTCCCAAAATTGGGACTCACCGCACACCCATTGCTTGATGGGCGTGAACGCGCTGCATGGCGATGCGGTAAAGGTTGGCTCGCCGAGGCAAAGCCCCGTCCAACTAATGACGGTTGGTCGGGTCGACGATGCCGAAGTCTCCGGACTAGGTTGATGAAGAGATGGTGAAGCTTCAGCCAGCCGACGGACGGAGCGGGTCGGTAAGGAGATGTTGCAGCCGCCATGTCACCGAGGTGTTGAAGCAGCTCGCGTGATGGACATCAGCTCAAGACGCGAACGGTGCGGCCATGCCGATGCAGGTCATAACTCGTGACGGGTCAATGCCGCTTGATGAAGTGACCGCGGCGGCGATGCCGATGTGCCCGCCCGTAATCCGGGGCGGCGAGGTTTGTGATGATTTATCCTTCACGATGCCAAACTCATGTTCGGCTTGCCGAGATGATGATCCGAAGAAGTTGAGTTAGGCTCAACAAAGTGACGACGTGTCTAGCACAGGTCGGCAGCCGTGGAGCAACGTTGTTGGACTGGTTTGACACCAGCGTGAGGGTGAAGAGTACCTCAGAGAAGGCTTAAACTTTTATGGGCACATGTTTAAGAACAATGCACAATACCCTATAAGAAGATTCCTTTAAAAAGGTTGTCCAATATCACGTTCATAAAGTAACATGAATTCGGGTCGGATTCGTATTCGCGTAGAAAACAGATCCGAAAACTGGTCCACACATCGGGAGGTTCCCGGAGTTTGGACGGTCGGATCAAGCTGAAATTTTGAAGCGTGGTAGATATGGGAATTCCGCAGCAGATGAACGGTTGGATCTTCCAAAGGACTTCCGAGCTTGGCTCTGGATATGACGCCCTAAACTCGTCTAGATTCCCGTCCAGATTTGACAGGGCTCCGGTATATCGTAGATTGCCGGAGATTTCTCCATCGGAACTCAACAAAATTTTGCATGATTGTTGTAGACTTAATTCCGCACAATTCCACTGAAGGAATCATCAAAGATATGCTTGAGGAGGTGGTAGCAGCGGATGCAAGTTCGCTATCCGAAAAACAGCACGGCCGCCCACGGGCAATGTTGACGCGGAGCCCCGAGCCCGAGGATAATTCCTCCATGATCATGATAGAGATCGGAGTTGATGTTGATGAAGGCCTCATCCAACATGGCGATGGGAGGTAGGGTGCAGTCCTTGGTCAAGCCAAGGTGACCAATGAGCCAGGGCGAAGATATCGACATCGCAGCTTGATCTCGCAATGAGCCATTGATCCTTTGGCATCACACGCTGGAACTCTCAATGAAAGCACCATTGTAGTGTCAAACCACGATCTCGTAGGGGTCCTGAGCTGTGTGTCATGGATCGATGAGTAACAGGAGACAGGGGACACGATTTTACCTGTGTTTGGGCCCTCTTAATGGAGGTAATACCCTACTTCCTCGCTTGCTTGATCTTGATGAATATAGAGGTTACAAGAGTTGATCTACCTCGAGATCGTATGTTGTGGTCTAAACCTGAGGGTATGATGAATAATGTCATGATCATCTATCGACTAGCCTGGCCTTGGCTTATATAATGTACCAGAGGCCTAGGATAACAAGAGTCCTAGTCGAATACGCCAATGTAGAGGAGTCCTTGTCTTGATCACCAAGTCTTCTGGAATCCTCCTCGTGTATACTTTGGTTGTCCGAACTGGCCCATGAGTAAACGGCCATGGTGTCCTCGCCCAATCCAACTGATCGGGAGACGACGCAGTGAGTACCCCCGGTCCGTGACACCGTCAGGAGCTTTGTAGCATTTCTAATATTATATGTGGATGACATATTGTTGATTGGAAATGATATAGAATTTCGGATTGCATAAAAGGATACTTGAACAAGAGTTTTCAATGAAAGACCTCGTGAAGTTGCTTATATATTGGGCATCAAGATCTATAAAGATAGATCAAGACGCTTAATTGACTTTCACAAAGCACATACCTTGATAAAGTTTTGAAGAAGTTCAAATGGATCAAGCAAAGAAAGGGTTCTTGCCTCAGATTGTAAGGTGTGAAGTTGAGTCTGACTCAATGCCCCACCACCATGTAAGATAGAGAGAAAATGAAAGGTGTTCCCTATGCTTCAAATATAGGGTCTATCATGTATGCAATGTCTGTGTACTGCACCTGATGCGTGCTTTGCTATTAGTTTAGCAAGGAGGTACCAAAATAATCCAGAGTGGATCATCGACAGGGTCAAGAACATCCTCAAATACCGAAAAAGACTAAGGATATGTTTCTATTTGTGGAGGTGGCAAAGAGCTCTGCCATAAATGGTTACGCCGATGCAGTTGACACTCGATCCGGATGACTCTAAGTCACAAACCGGATACGCATTTATATTGAACGGTGGAGCCGCTGGCTTGGTGCAGTTCTAAGCAAAGCGTGGGTGGGATCTATGTGAAGCGGAGTACATAGCTGTTTCGTAAAGCAAATGAAGAAGTCTGGATGAAGGAGTTCATATCCGATCTAGGTGTCATACCTAGTGCATCGGGTCCAATGAAAATCTTTTGTGACAATACTGGTGCAATTGTCTTGGCAAAGGAATCCAGATTTCACAAGAGAACCAAGCACATCAAGACGCTTCAATTCCATCCGCGATCAAGTCAAGGAGGGAGACATAGAGATTTGCAAGATACATACGGATCTCAATGTTGCAAACCCGCTGACTAAGCCTCTCTCACGAGCAAAACATGATCAGCACCAAGACTCCATGGGTGTTAGAATCACATGTAAACTAGATTATTGACTCTAGTTCAAGTGGGAGGCTGAAGGAAATATGCCCTAGAGGCAATAATAAAGTTGTTATTTATATTTCCTTATATCATGATAAATGTTTATTATTCATGCTAGAATTGTGTTAACCCAAAACTTAGTACATGTGTGAATACATACGCAAACAGAGTGTCACTAGTATGCCTCTACTTGACTAGCTCGTTGAATCAAAGATGGTTAAGTTTCCTAGCCATAGACATGAGTTGTCATTTGATTAACAGGATCACATCATTAGAGAATGATGTGATTGACTTGAACCACTCCGTTAGCTTAGCACTTGATCGTTTAGTATGTTGCTATTGCTTTCTTCATGACTTATACATGTTCCTATGACTATGAGATTATGCAACTCCCGAATACCGGAGGAACACTTTGTGTGCTACCAAACATCACAACGAATCGGGTGATTATAAAGGTGCTATACAGTGTCTCTCGATGGTACTTGTTGAGTTGGCATAGATCAAGATTAGGATTTGTCACTCCGATTGTCGGAGAGGTATCTCCGCCCTCTCAGTAATGCAAATCACTATAAGCCTTGCAAGCGCGTGACTAATGAGTTAGTTGCAGGATGATGCATTACGGAATGAGTAAAGAGACTTGCCGTAACTAGATTGAACTAGGTATTGAGATACCGACGATCGAATCTCCGCAAGTAACATACCGATGACAAAGGGAACAACGATGTTGTTATGCGGTTTGACCGATAAAGATCTTCAGAGAATATGTGGGAACCAATATGAGCATCCGGTTCCGCTATTGGTTATTCACCGGAGATGAGTCTTGGTCATGTCTACATAGTTCTCGAACTCGTGAGGGTCCGTGACGCTAACGCTCGGTGATGATCGATATTATGAGTTTATGTGTTTTGATGTACTGAAGGTAGTTCGGAGTCCCGGATATGACCACAGACATGATGAGGAGTCTCGAAATGGTCGAGACATAAAGATCGATATATTGGATGACTATATTTGGATGTCGCAATGGTTCTGGGTGAGTTCGGGCATATACCGGAGCACCGGGAGGTATATGGGCCTTACTAGGGCATAGTGGGAGAGAAGAGAGGGAGGCCTAGGAGGGGGCGCGCTCCCCCAAAGCCCAATCAGAATTGGGTGGGGGGGCCCTTTTCCTTCCCCCCCTCTCCCCTTCCTTCCACTCCTAGTCCAACTAGGGAAGGGGGGGAATCCTACTCCCGGTGGGAGTAGGACTCCCCATGGGCGCCAGAATAGAGGGCCGATGTCGGTGTCAAACCGCGGATCTCGGTAGGGGGTCCCAACTGCAAGGCTAGGCGGATGGTAACAGGAGACAAGGGACACGATGTTTTTACCTGTGTTCGCCCTCTCGATGGAGGTAAAACCACTCGCTGATTCATATTGATGATATGGGTAGTACAAGAGTGATCTACCATGAGATCAAGGAGGCTAAACCCTAGAAGCTAGCCTATGGTATGATTGTTGTTGTGTCCTACGGACTAAAAACGCCCGGTTTATATAGACACCGAGAGGGCTAGGGTTACACAGTAGTCGGTTACAATGGTAGGAGATCTACATATCCAGACGCCAAGCGTGCCTTCCATGCCAAGGAAAGTCCCATCCGACACGGGACGAAGTCTTCAATCTTGTATTTTCATAGTCTTGGAGTCCGCCGATGATGATAGTTCGCTATTCAGACACCCCTAGTCCAGACTCCTCAAGAGTCTCTAACCAGATTCAATGACGACGAAGTCTGGTGCGATATTGTCTTCGCATTGCAAGGCGAGTTCCTCCTCCGAATAATTCATAGAAGATTGTGAACACCAGGATAGTGTCCGGCTCTGCAAAATAAAATCCACATACCACCGTAGAGACAATAATATTTACACAAGTTCAATGCGCTGACGTATTTCGTGGTGTGACATCACCCACGGCCAAGCCTTCACTCGAATCGTTTTTATTATCCCACCTTAGCGCGTTTAGTGAAGCGGTTTCCTTGGCACATCTTGTCGAAGCAGAGATCGTGTCCCCCTTATTCCGGATTCTCATCAATACGACGTAGAACCCAACCGCGCTTCGCTACACGCCTCCATCGAGGGCGAGTTCCAAACGGTCACGGGGACGGCTCTTGGCATTCTACCCCTTTATAATGAGACCAAGGCATGTTCCTTTTATTCGATCCTCAATCGAATCCGCCCCTCGCCCCGAGTTCTAACACCCAAGGCCCTTAGATTCGGGCGCTTCGGACCTTCGACAATGTCCGGCTCCGGCCTTCGGGGCCGGTGGATGCCCTCTTTGATCACGGAAGAGGACGTGCTGAAGCTGAGAGAAGCTAGGTACTTAACCTACGAGATTTCGCATAGGTTGCCTGCCCAAGGGCAAGTCATTCCTACTCCCGAGCCTGGCGAGAGTGTCGTGTTCGTGTCTCACCTCCGTCGGGGGTTAGGCTTCCCGATGGATCCTTCGTGAGGGGGCCATGTTTTACTATGCGCTGAAATTCCACGACTTGGCTCGAGTCCATCCTCCACATCTCATCATTTATTGTCATCAGCTTTCCTCCGTGACTACCCTCACTTCGGCTTCAGGCTCAAAACCTTCAACATGGAGCCGGTTGATCGAGGGGCGCCAGCGGAGGCGGGGGTGGTTATTAGCAAGAGGGCCGATGCTCCATGGCCCGAGGGCTCTTTTCAGGAGGAGCTCGGCCAGGAAACAGGAGGGTTCTATATCATCGCTCCCTGGGCAGCAGCAAAGGCCGCCGCCGCCGCCGGGCCCTCCACAACGGCCGACGCCATGGGTCAGCAGAGGGCTTGATTGGGGGCCGTCCAAGGACGTTCCCCTATTGGAGGGCCGGATTCGAGACCTCCAAGAGAGGGAGATCAATCTGGTCGTGGTGACGCAGTGTTATGCCGATTCGGCCTTTTTGCCTCGCAATGTCGCCTCCGCCTGTGGGAATTAACCGAGGGGCCACGAGCCTCCAACACTTCATGGGTACAACACCCGTGGAGATGTACAAACTGTTCTTCGGATCATAAGAGATGTGTCCGGACTTGACCGAGGACGCCGGCCTAAGATGCAATCGTCCGGATACTCAAGTAAGTAGTCCTGTGTCCGGACATATCGCCCTGCTTACTTATCATAGATTTGTTTTTAACCGCTATCCTCTAACAGAGTGGATAGCGAAAGAAAACTGACACGGTGTCCGCCCTCCCGAGACCACGCCGGATCCCGTGTTAGTTAAGATGCTGGAGGTTGCGCCTTCAGAAGAGGGCGAAGGGGAAAACAGGAAAACTACCGCCTCTACTGAGGAGGCTCTTAAGAAAGGGGGGATCGAGAATCCCTCCTTCCAGGGGGAGAAGAGGACCGCTTCCGAAGATCCCAGAGGTCAAGGCCTCAAAGCGGGGGAAGAAATCTTCGCCAGAGGGTCCTGCGCCAGGAGAAGCCCCGACCGCACCATCTCCCCAAGGGAATTAGCCCTCCAGCGAGCCGTGAGTAAAAAGAGGAGTTTTGTAATAAGGGACATCCCTATTTTTATTTCTAAGGATAACCGAAGTTTTTTACCTTGTAGTTCGGATCTCCGCCCTTCTCAGCTGAGCTCATCTTCGGGGGATCTTCATCCGGAGATGATGGAGAGCGAGACACCTCCATCTCGCCGCCAGTCAGCGGGCGGATGACCCCGAGGTGTCGCCGCGAGGTCTCTCGAACCGGGCGGGCCGAGAGTTCGCACCAAGTGTTGTACGGCCGGGGAGCTGAAGGATCTGCCGAGAGGGTGTCTATTCGTAAGATCACCGCACATTATCGAGTACGGTGATTGAAAGGATCTTATCCACCGAGAGCGGTTGTATGAGGCCGCCGAAGCTTATCGACGGGTTTGAGGTACGAAAATGACATACCTTTTGACAGCTTTTGCACATAGAGTGCGCCTCAGATAGATAGTAGCCCTCGAGACTCGGTATGTTGTCGAAAGCAACAGCGCGCCGAGGATCATAATCTCGCTTATAAATGTTGCCTTTCCTATGCAGGTGGAGGATCGCTCGTGGCCACCGATCGATAGAGTTGCCGAGCTAAGCGCAACTCGACGCTATGGATGCGACATCGCTACTGGTCAATAAACGATTTGACGAGTCACAAGGTAGGTTGTTTCTCCGTGGTCACCTAGTAAGGAGCTGATACCCACCTCACAACATGTATGCTTAATGCAGATGGTGCCGCTGTGTGGAAGACCTTCGCGAGCTTGCTCGAGCCAAGGAGCAAGCCAGAGGAGTGATGCGCTGCTCAAGGCAACCAAGAGCTAAAAGTCGGAAAAGGCTCACCGCCAAAGCAGGAGGAGATGGCCAAATGTCCGTGAAGTCAAGGATGCTACCGACCACTATGAGGTTCTTGAAAGAGAACGCCGAAGCGGGCAAGAGGACTCAAGAAGGCCACCGCCGGCCAAGGATGCCTGCTCGCAATGAGGGCTATAAAGGAGGAGCGCAGCCGAGACATTGCGGCCGAGTTTCTTCGCTACGCAGAAGTTCACGGATCGAAGTATGCGTGGCTTGGGCCAACAGCCGTGGGGTGCGGAGGATCCTTATTCGATTTGGCGGCGAAGCGCATGACGCAGCCGCACTTCCGGCCAAAAGGATCACGAGATGGAAGAGCTTTTTGGTCTCAATTCCATAGTCCGGAGCGCCCCTTCCGCTAACCAATCGGGTTGGTTGAGTGGGCTGAGCTGAATAGGCTGTCCGGACTTGCCATGAAGGACGCGTGGCTCATCTCAGGCCGGAAAGGCCCAAGCCAAAGAGTTATTTTGGTTTAGCGCAGCAATTCTTGATGCGGTGCCGCATATCAAGGCGATGAAGCGGCCGGCATGCATAGAGGGTGCATGGATGGCTCGCCGTGTCAAAACATATCAAGTGAGATGGATGCCACCGCTGTTGCATCCCGGATTCGGATAGAGGCCGATTACCCGCCGAGCACTATTTTGAGAAAGTCATGGGCGCTGTTTAGTAGAGTCGCAGTTTCGAAAAATGTTATGTTCAAATGACATGTATGATTTGTAAAACCATATTTATAATATAAGTGCTTTTATACTTGTGTGTTCAAGTATTGAAATATCTCCCCGGCGTCCGTAATGTATATGTGTATATAACCCGAAGATGGCAGTTTCGCCAGAAATTTCACGCACATGGTGCGGGGTGTTTGCAAAAGGGCGATTTTCACACTTAATCCAACGCCTTGGTCCTATGAAGGAGCTGGTAGCGAGCAAACTAGGCAACCGGACTATAATGCTTTATCACTTTCACTTAGCCATAGGAGTTCAAGGTGGGCTACGATATAGCCCCTAGGGGCACCGCGCTTTCGAAGTTCGCGCGCGATGCAGCCCGATCGGGAAACGGTCCTTCGTCAAAGCGGAGGAATTCTAGACATTCCAAGAGTCGATCGAGTGGTCGATCAGTCTCGCTATATCATGACACGGGCTGCTTTCATCGAGGTGCTCGCCAGTTTAACCGGGCACAATCGCAGAGTTCTCCGGTGCCGCTTAGCCGATGATACGTAAACGAAGGTAGCAAAACACAGGAGCCGGGCAAACCCAACATTTGACCAAAGACATGGTTCAGAGCTGATGCATATAAGGCCTAACTCGATACGCCGAACACTCCCTGAGGTATTCGGTCTTTATGATAACGGACAGAAGAATGCCCTAAGCCCCTAGTGTCCAGGTACGGGCGAGAACTTCTGACGCGGCCGATGCCAAAACGCCAGCCTCCTCGGTTATGGTAGGAAACCGGGGGATGTATGTCAACAAGAGACAATAAGAAAGGTTTACGCAGGGTCTTAATCTGAAAAGAATCCTTGCAACGGGTCCCTGCTGCACATCTGCGCCTGCTCCTCTCCAGCAGGCTATATCCTCGACGGTGTAGCACGTTGTTCATCTGTAAAAGAGAAGAACTTAGTTTGAAAAAAGATCGTGCAAAAAATGCATGTAAAAAAGAGTATGATTTTAAAAATGAATAAAATTGAGCTTTATTGGCTCTCATTCTTCATTCGCAGCCCCTTGTAAGGGGTATGCGGCCGGAAGCCCTTGTTTGTTCATGCCGACTCGCTTAGCCGTGTCCGGGTCTAAATGACCTGTTTTAGGGCTTCGATCAGCAGCCGATTAGTTTGTGGCTGTCAAGGCAGTCTCACATTTTTCCGCTGTCGAGAACACTCTAAGTTACCTTTAATGAGATGATGCCGCGTGGACCCGCATTTTAAGTGTAAGAGACGCAGAATGCGGTATTGAATTAAAGCGGCGAAAGCTTCGTCCCAATAGTGCTTGATGGCTACTTTAAATGGGGCGATATGGAAGATTAGCTTCGCGACGGAAGTTGTCCGATGAACCAACACAACTTCTAGTAGTAAGGAGCCCGCATTATTGGTATAAGGGCCTGCATCGCTTTTTCAAGGAAGTGTCGCTACGGCTTAATTTTGAAGGAAATATGCCCTAGAGGCAATAATAAAGTTATTATTTATTTCTTATATCATGATAAATGTTTATTATTCATGCTAGAATTGTATTAACCGAAACATAATACATGTGTGAATATATAGACAAACAGAGTGTCACTAGTATGCCTCTACTTGACTAGCTTGTTAATCAAAGATGGTTATGTTTCCAACCATGGACAAAGAGTTGTTATTTGATTAACGGATCACATCATTAGTTGAATGATCTGATTGACATGACCCATTCCGCTAGCTTAGCACCCGATCATTTAGTATGTTGCTATTGCTTTCTTCATGACTTATACATGTTCCTATGACTATGAGATTATGCAACTCCTGCTTACACGGAGGAACACTTTGTGTGCTACCAAACGTCACAACGAATCGGGTGATTATAAAGGTGCTCTACGTGTGTCTCCAAAGGTACTTGTTGGGTTGGCGATTTTGAGATTAGGATTTGTCACTCCTAATGCCTGAGAGGTATCTCCCGGCCCTCTCAAGAATGCACATCACTTAAGCCTTAGAAGCATTGCAACTAATGAGTTAGTTATGAGATGATGTATTACTTAACGAGTAAAGAGACTTGCCGTAACAAGATTGAACTAGGTATTGATACCGACGATCGAATCTCTCGCAAGTAACATACCGATGACAAAGGAACAACGATGTTGTTATGCGGTCCGACCGATAAAGATCTTCAGAATATGTAGGAACCAATATGGGCATCTAGGTTCCGCTTATTGGTTATTGACCGAGACGTGTCTCGTCATGTTCACATTGTTCTCGAACCGTAGGGTCCGTGACGCTTAAGGTTTCGGCGATGCTTATATTATGAGTTTATGAGTTTTGATGTACCGAAGGAGTTCGGAGTCCCATATGAGATCGGGGACATGACGAGGAGTCTCAAATGGTCGAGACGAAAGATCGATATATTGGACGACTATATTCGAGTTCGGAAAGGTTCCGAGTGATACGGGTATTTTCGGAGTACCGAGAGTTACGGAATTCGCCGGGAGAAGTATTGGGCCTTATTGGGCCTCAAGGGAAAGAGAGGGGCTGCCTAGGGTAGGCCGCGCTTCTCATGGCCTAGTCCGAATTGACTAGGGAGGGGCCGCACCCTCCTTCCTTCCCTTCTCTCTTCCTTCCTTGTCTCCTACTCCTAATACATGGAAGGACTCTAGTTGACTAGGAAAGGGGAATCTTACTCCGTGGGAGTAGGACTCCTGTGCGCCGCCATAGTAGAGGCCAGCCCTCCCTCCTCCTCTCCTTTATATACGGGGTAGGGGCACCCATGGACACACAAGTTGATCATCGTGATTGTTCCTTAGCCGCAGCGGTGCCCTCCACGATATTACACCTCGGTCATATTGTAGCGGTGCTAGGTGAAGCCTCAAGGCAGCTTGAACATCAAGATCGCTACTACGCCTGCCGTGGCCGACGGAACTCCTCCCTAACCTCCGCTGATCGGAGTTCGCGCGCCATCGAGCTGACGGTGTCAACAACTCGGAGGTGCCGGAGTAACGTGCTTGGATCGGTTGGACCGGAAGACGACGACTACTTCTCTATGTTGCGCTAACGCTTCTCTTCGGGTCTACGAGGGTATGAGACAACACTCTCTCTCTCTGCTATGCATCACCATGATCTTGCGGTGCGAGGGAAATTTTTGAAATTACTACGCTCCCCAACAAAGGGCATCCGAGCCTAGGTTTTATGGTTTGATGTTATATGCACGAGTAGAACACAAGTGAGTTGTGGGCGATATAAGTCATACCGCTTACAAAGATGTCATACTTTGTGTTCGCGGTATTGTTGGATGAAGCGCCCGACCGACATTACGCAGACGCTTACGCGAGACTAGTTTTACCGCTGCTTTTGCACAGGTGACTAGCGGTGTCGGCCCAACTTTAGTTGAACCGAGGTGGCTACGCCGGTCCTTGCAAGGTTAAAACAGCATCAACTTGACAAACTATCATTGTGGTTTTGATGCGAGGTGAGATTGGTTCTTGCTTAAGCCCGTAGCAGCCACGTAAAACTTGCAACAACAAAGTAGAGGACGCCTAACTTGGTTTTGCAGGCATGTTGTGATGTGATATGGCCAAGACATGATGCTATATTTTATTGTATGAGATGATCATGTTTTGTAACCGGTTATCGGCAATCGGCAGGAGCCATATGGTTGTCGCTTATTGTATGAAATGCAACGCTCAGAATTGCTTTTACTTTATCACTAAGCGGTAGCGATAGTCGAGAAGCAATAGATGGCGAAACGACAACGATGCTACGATGGAGATCAAGGTGTCGCTACCGTGACGACATGGTGATCATGATGGTTTTTACCGAGGGGCCGCCCCCATTTTTAAAAATTCGGAATTACCACCGGAGGCAGCCAATTACGGAAGCCTATAATTCGCGACCGCAAGATATCAGACCGTGTTGCTTTGGGTTCCTGCCGACCGCCGGCCCATACGGAAGTGAACTGACCGACCCAACATTCCGGGAGCAATGGAACATACCTTAACTCTACCAAGCCACTCCTAGCCTCCTTAAACCGAGGTTATCGAGCCTTTAATATTCAACAAGCAGGTTTCCCATCGGGGTCCTGTACATTTTCCCAGAACCCGTATCCGCAATCGACGGACCCAAGGTGCGGTTGAGCCGCAAAACACCCCCCAACGAAGGCCGGGCAACCAGAACGCTGACCCGAATTGGTTGAGTTTCCGAAACGATCCAACCCGCCCGGCCATTTTCCCAAAAGAAATCGGCGCCCAATTTGGAACAACACGGCCTAGCCCGCTATCTGCACAACCAAGGAATGCCACCGACCAATAAAAGATTTGCTGACGCAGTGGCGTCTTAAGCCGCCGAGGTCTTAGGTCAATGTGACCCGGAACCTTCCCAAGGGGTTGGAACGGGATTCCACTCGGACCCGGTGACCATGAATCACCTCAGAAGCCAGGTAACCAGATACCGACCATGTCGTTGGATTTTAGCATCATGGCCCTTTGATCAGGAATTCCTCCGAACCTACCAGAATTCCGAAGGAGGAACCACCCCACTAGACGAGTTCCGAGGTTTCGACGACCGAGATCGGCCAGACCGCAAAACCATCCGGAACCGCTACCACCAAGGACGTACAGAGGGATGACCCACCCGGGACAAAGCAACCATAACTTTAAGGAACCCGGCCAAAGGCCAAACCCCAGAAATAAACACCAAACCCGACGAAATTCCCGCAAGATAAACCGCGACAACGCACTCAGCTGATTGGCTCAGAAAGGCAAGAGCAATGCTCCTCCAACGTGGTAAGTTAAGTAATCGATAGGACCTCCGGATCGGCAGCCATACGTAACCCAACGCCGAGGAACTTCCGCCGAGAGCCTAGGCCAGCCCCAAATGGCTAAAAAAGCCAAACCTAAGCCACATTAAAGAACCAATAACCGAGTACCAACTCGCGAGACTCCCCCAGGTAAGGCCTGACCTAAAAAGATAATACCCTAACCGTGAAGGCAACGAGCACCCTCCAAGGCATCAACCAGGCCTTAAAATCGTACGCCGCCAAATAACTCGCGCTAAATTCCCTGACCCGAATTTCACCAACATTCCATCACGGTTACACGATAAAGGTAAACCCCGGACACGAGACCGACCGCGAATAAGAACCAAACCCCATCCCGCACGGTGGTAAATATCCCGGCAAGGACATGGTCCATGGCCTTAACAACACTGAATGTGTGTTACTGGCAGTTATTTCCCACAAGCCAAAACCCTGTAAGATTGACCCAAATGCCCGCAACGTGAAAATTTCCCCCCAATAGCCCACTTAAAATACCCGGAAGAAGCCACCGACAAACCAACTGACCACAAATCAAACCTGGCCTAAGGACCCAAACCAAATCTGGACACATCCCAGGCCACCCTCAGGATTAACCAAACGCCCAAGGCGCGCACAAATAAGGCATATTGCAGCCAGGCAAACCCCAAAATCAGCCAAAAGACAATCCGCCAGTCTGGTAAACCCCTCATGGCAAAGTACACAAGGAAGGGTAGCGGATTCCCGGTTCCAAAGCCCTAACGAGAATTCCAATCCTTGAAGGACCAGACGATGAGAACGAGACCGATGGCCACTCAATTCGGCTCCCCAAATTTGATGCCGTCGGAATCCAAGCAAGGTGGACGCGAGGCCTAGACCGCCGCGGTTACAAAAAAGTTCAAGGGCGGAAATTTCAAGAAAGTCAAGGCAGGATGACCACCCGTCCTCAGCCTTAAGACCTGACCGGCCAATCGCACTCCCAAGATGGGCCCAACCCAATTTCCTCAAAAAACCGCAAATATTCCGCTTTGGGGCAAGCATACCCTTGCATCACCCGTTGAAATTAAGGTGCCCCAAGGTACAGCTATTTATCTGCACCCGTGTTTTCGGGATCAACCCCAACGCACACGTTGGAATTCATCATGTTCACATAGAGTCCTAATTGGAGCTCATAACCGGTCAAATCAGCTAATCGATTGCATATAGCTCAATTGTCACCCCCTCCGGGCACAGAAATGCGAATCTGTTGCAGCTGAGCGAGTTAACAGAACCTTCAGCATAGCAGCTCACCTAGGTCACTCAGCCAATTCAATCCTCAGTTCAGTCCCACCCAGCGACCGATAAGCAAGCACGAGGGTTGCCACGCAAATGTGATAAGTACCTACATTACCTGGACCTGCGATAGCGATTACCAATGAACCAAGCAGCTCACCCTCCAGGCGATGTGGTTGTCCCACTGTTTGGATTTCAGTCCTGCTGTCTCCTCATTCATAGAAATCCCTCGTTCCAGACTTTCTGAGCAATTCTCTAGAGCTCATTAACGTGAAGTCCCTAGCACCGTTACAGTTTCGGACAATCCACAATTCCTAGGGTGTGGTTATCAATTCCACTATTCAATTAACCCAGACTTATCATAAGCTACGTTATTTTTTGTTTCATGCCTTAGGCGGTCATCTTTACCCGCTTGGTTGCCATGGCATGGAACACCGAGTCTCGAGCTTTCCCACGACAATCGGTTGCATGAGCCATCCGATACTGCGTCGAGACGGTCAACTTTCACCAGCCGCGTTCGGTTGCTTCATGCGATAGCAATTCAGGGGCACAGTTGGGTCCCAATTTACCATGTTAGGCAGATGCATTATATACCGCGCGATCCTTCTGAGACCAGT
The DNA here is from genome assembly GCA_021437245.1 of Aegilops speltoides. NCBI lineage: Eukaryota > Viridiplantae > Streptophyta > Magnoliopsida > Poales > Poaceae > Aegilops > Aegilops speltoides. The sequence goes on along the minus strand of CM038142.1, from coordinate 350,539,087 downwards.
GGAACACCGACGCTCAGATATCGAACCAGCTGTTCGACTTGGTCCTGAAGCCACCGCCATCCAATCGCCAGCGTATGCGCAATTGGCCCAACCTGGCCCCGAATAAACGCTGAGACACAGCAGTGAGAACAGCATAACCCAGACTTAGGACCCAGATGACTGGCTCCAAGTGAAAAGCGCCGTTTTACACGCCCACGCTCCCCCATGACCCACGCTTTACCGGATACTAGCACTGACTTTCAACAACAAGTTGCTCCTCCTAGAAGTTGCAGAAATCGCCACGCACCAAGTCAGGCTCAGCGGCAATCCTTGAACACATCGCAGCCCATCAGGCCTGCCTTTCGTCCGACCCCATTCTCGGCCTCGAGAGGGCCTTCGCCCCCGGCTCCTCCCCTGTGCATGAGCGCAGGCCCAGACCAATGCTGGACGTTCGGGAAGACGCTACGTTCATAATGGAGCGAAAGCCTCCCAAGTCCCCCGTTTCATCGCTACCGCCCGTGGCACCCCCCTTCAGACGCCACTGCTTTGGTCGCTCGACCCGGTCCGATCGAGTTTGAACCAAACCCCGTGCAAACCTCATCCAAGTGCCCAGCATCGCACGCACATTGAGCGCCCGGTTAGGCCGACGATTGAAGACTTCCGTTACTCTTCCCACTTTGCACAACCTTATTCGAAGGCTCACGGCTTGCATCCTTAGCGGGCCCGGGTTACTTTCACCCCAACTTCATTGTTTGACTCCGCAGTTAACCCGACCTAGACATCGGGTCGCCACGTTTTTTACATCTCTATTTCCTTCACACGGCAAGTTCCCTTCCAGCTGCATCGGAGGCTACGGACCTTCTATCCCCTAAGTTAATCGTTCGCAACCTTTGAGCCGGTACTCTAGCCCTGGTCTGCCTTCTCCACCACAGGTCGTGTTCGAGCCGAGCTTTGCCCGAGCATGCCCCACGTCCGCAGGAGAGGTCCGAGAAGCACGGCGCTGCCACTCGACCATTCCGAGAAGTCGGCATCCAACGTCTGCGCCCGGCTAGTCCGGCATTATATACCAGACCGCCATGGGTCTATGAGGCGCCCCGGAATATACGCAGCTACGCTGGCTTTCGAGGAGCCTGAATAGTCGCCTGAGCCGGACTTCTACGCAGTGCTATCGACCGCTTGAGTACAATGGCCGTCGCGGATTTGCGAACCGCGCGCGTTGGTTTTTTCCTATGACCTTGACCGGCGACGACCCCTCCTCGCAATCGCCCCCGGAGGCATTCACATTCTTCCCCCAAGTTCCGCCCTCTCAGGGTCAGTCCTGCAGCTGATTGGACTTTCGATCCTTGCCCTTCTAGTTTTCTCCAGCACACTGTAAATGTCTTAACCCACCGTCTTCGGGGCAGTGCTGTCTCTCCGTCCTCTGCAGGAGAACACTCGGGTCATCGCCCTCTTATGCCGGAAGTGACCGCATTCCTCGGCACCCGAAGTAAAACGCTGCTAGGGCACTCCAGGCCCGGCTGATCCGCCTTCGACCTTCTGCCTTGTATCGAGAGCTTACAAATCGGTCTGCATAGGTCAGAATTACCAGTCGCCTGATGGCGCAGATAACAGCTCAGCACCCCGCGGGGTCAGAGTCAACCCCAAGGATTCCCATCAAGATGATGTGGATCCCAAGAAGAAGAACTAGAAAGTTCTTGAGGGTGACTCCGCCAACATACTTCACTCACATTCATTTTGGCAAAACTTGTGCAATCAACTTCCACATCGTGCACTAGTTCATGGAGTCACAAACCCTCTTGTTGGTAAGTCAAGGGACAAGGTAATCATTGCTTTCATGGACATCATCTATTGTGAACTTCAATCTATGTCCATGGATATCCTTGTTTGTTCCTTGTGGGACTAACCCATGTAGGTATTGAAAGTGCCCAATCCAAAGGATAGCTCCCAACTCTTGATGATCTCCATCAACATTGAGCATCCACATCTTCAACATCTACATGAAGTCTTCTACGACAACCCAAGGTTAGTTTGACGCTTTAAAAGGGTTCTCACATCTAGGGGAGCTTTGTTTAAAAATTGAGCTAAAGCATCTTCAAATGATGTGAACACATCAATGCTTTATGTAAAAGTGGTAACCCCACTTGTGCTTAAACGATGAGTATGACCTATGATCAAATGTTCTCATTTGGCTCCTAAGTCAATATACTCATATAAAGATGACCTAGTCATCGACAAATTGTGTGTTAGTTGCTAGAGTTTTGGTTGTGCATGTTTGACACATATTTCATTTGCTATCTTATTGTGTGAGCATGTTGGATGCATGATTTTATCCATTCGAGGACATCCATTTGTTGTTTTGGTCGTTTTGATTTTTCTCGACCAAATGGATGGACAAGAATGCCTAAGTACCTCCCCTAGCTATCTATGCTTTCTTGTCTCAAATTCTATTCATGCTTACATCACAAATTTTGAACAAGTCATTTTTTGACCCTCCGAGTGAGGAGCACTCGAGCCACCGATCCGTCAAGGGCTAATTTCCAAAACCTTCTAATTGATTTCGGTCGACTAACTCACTCAAACTCGGTCGAACCGAAAGCATTTAGACTGATCTAGGTTTTCATCTCGTGAAACCGAGTAGTGATTTTCGGCGTGATCAAGTGCATAATCGCTTAGCAAGTATCCATCTCGTGCCACCGAAGTTTTACAACTCGGTCCCACCGATAGTGAAGGGGTATATATTCGAGGGCCGCTGCTGATTCCTCCTTCAAACGCTTTCGCCCCACACCCCTTTGCCGCCGCGCCTTGGTCTCCGGATCGTCGCCGTTGCCGCTCGGCGCCTCGCCGCAGTCTCCGCCGCCGCCAACGGCCATCTCCTCCGCCGTTGCGTTGCCGCCAGAGAAAAACTCCACCAAGTTAGGGTGAGTTTTGATCCCACTCGTGCTCCCATCTCCGATTCAATGCACGCTTGGATTGCCTAGTATCTTGCCACGATTGAAATCCTCCCAGACACCGATTGGTTCGCTTTGAACTAGATTCGAGTAAAAGTTTTAGAGTTAGGTTTCATGAACACATCTTGGTGAGACCGATTTTATATTTTCGTATGACCGATTTTGCCTATGGCTATTGCATCGCACCCTTCGGTCCAACCGAAGTTGTGCAAAATCGGTGTGACCGAAATGAAGATTCTGTGAAACCCTAGTGTTTTCGGCAGACTAAAACCCACTTCGTCAAACCGAAAGTGGTGTGCCAAGCTCTGCTTAACACTTCGGATTCACCGAACCTTAAACTCGGTCTCGACCGAAATGTCTTCTGTGAAAACTTAATACTAGAATTTGAACTCATTTTTTGCAAAAACTTCGCAGCTTTGTGATGACTCTTCTTCTCTGCCTACACCTTATCTATTCACAAAGTTGTCGCCCATGTCGATGCCGATGGAAAGGAGAACAGGTCAAAGGTTTTCTTCTTCGTTGAAGAATGGGCAGAAATTCTGAATGCTCCAAAGGCAACGAGAAGATGATATTGATGTATATGGGATTCCAAAGAAGAATCATGAATCCATGAAAACATGTACAAAGAGGTTCCAAAGAGAGGATTTGGTAACTGAAGCTCGCCTCGCCTACCATCTCCAGCAGGCTTACCTACCACTAATACCATTTTGAGGCATACCTTGATGCCCAAATCGAGATGATCGCATGATCGAGGATACTCTATCAACATGCTGCACATACTTGATGAGAGAGCACCTTTCAAGGTGATGGACTTGATGGTAGAGACCATTAAGAGGACCGCAATTGACCGTAAAAGGTCATGTGGATTTGCCCCGCAGATTCAGATGCTTATCAATGCCAAGTTTGGCACGGGCACATTCTTGTTGGATAGAGAACATTTACCGCTGCAGCCAGAGCATGAAGACAACGTTGTTGTGATGGATGAGGAGGATCCGACATCCGCTGAAGGTCAAGCCAAGATCGCAATCGCTAAGAAAGCCAAAGTCGACAAAGCAGCAGCAGCAGCAGCTAAACCAAAGAGTTTCAAGAGCAAATTCTTGAAGCTACTCAAAGGATTGAACAACGCCTCGCCAGCATTGAACAGTCTCGTGGAGAGATTAGAGAGGATTGTTGACGAGAAGATCCACGCCTCGGACGTGAAGTCGATCAAGTACAAGTGATCGCCAACAAGCTCGAGGCGTACATTGAGGAAGCAAAGTAGGACAAGGCGAGCTTATGCGTGAGTTGCAGATGACTTAGTCCAGATTCTCATCGACAGATCGCTCCGGTTCCCAAAGGATCCCGATCACCGCTATTCCAAAGGATCGACACCAGACTATAGCTTCAAAGACTCTCCCACAGTTCAAAGTAGCTTGCTCCTACTCCAGCTCCAGCTCCAAAGGTCCACTCCTCCAAAGACAGACATCACCAAGTCTTCGCCAATGTTGTCATATCCACTCCGACATCAACCTGCACGGGAGCCGCCAAAGAGAGTCCACAAAGTGACGCTTAGCTCTATGCTTTTTCGAACTTTTTGGTAACTTGTTGCCAAAGGGGGAGAAATTGTATAGATCATAGGGCTTCAAGAGAGAGAGAGTGTTGTTGTCTTTGCGCTTTTGCTCTTTCGTTCTTTTGCGGTTTCTTTGAGATACTTTTGGTTTTCAAGACATTCAGTGTGTTTGATACTCCGCTTGATTCTACCTTAATGAGTGCTTGGTCGCATTATGCTTTAATGTGTGCTTAATGCTTATCATATGCCATTCCTATCTCGTATGACCATTTACTCATGTCTTGGTGATTGGGTGCATGCTGTTCATTCTTATCATTTTGTGCGCTCCACCAAGATGTATGTGACATGGAAGAGTGACCCATGATCCTAATCGATTGTGCATTTGCATTCAAACGCAAATCTTAAATAATGCACAAATTTAGGGGGAGCTCTTACTTATCACATACTTCTCAAAGCGATTTATATTATTCATTGATTATATCCTTTGTCGAAGCTTTTGATCTATATGTTGTCATCAATTACCAAAAGGGGAGATTGAAAGTGCAACTAATCCCGGGTGGTTTTGGTAATTAATAACAACATATATATCATTGAACTAATAGTTACTTGAGAATCATTTCAGAGAGTTCAAGGATATGGGTATGGCAAGGACTCAAGAAGTGGACCCCCAAAATGCTAAGGCAAGCATTGGCAAAAGCTCAAGACTCCATTTTGGTTTAGTGATCCAAGATCACATTGAGTCCATAGGAAAAGCCAATACTATTAAAAGGGATGAGGTTATGATGATGATCCGTTGCTCAAGTGCTTAGTGATACATCTCCTAAACTATCAAGAACTTTCACCGCCATAGACACTCATAAGTAGTCTCGGTCCCACCGATATTCCAAACTCACCACACCGAGATGAACCACCTCAGCCATAAGCCAAACCCTAGTAAACTCGGATTTTCCGATTCAACTCGGTCTCAACGAAACATGAGTTGCCAAGTTTCAGAACCTTCACATCAAATCGGTGTCACCGAGATGATGAAGTCGGTCCCACCGAACCGGCATGCTCTTGTCATTGCACGAATCGGACTAACCGAGATTGTATATTTGGTCCCACCGAAAATCCCAACATTCACATTATTTGAACTATCGGTCTCACCGAGTTGTCCACTTCGGTCCCACCGAGATTGCTCAAATATGTGTAACGGTTGGATTTTGTGTGGAGGCTATTTATACCCCTCCACCCCCTCTTCATTCGTGGAGAGAGCCATCAGAAAGAACTACCACTCCTACCTTACATTTCTGAGAAGAGAACTACCTACCCTTGTGTTGAGATCAAGTTGCTCCACTCCCACCATATGAAGCTTGATCTCTAGCCTTCCCAAGTTGCTTTCCACTCAATCCTTTCTTCCACCACAGCCAAATCAGTGAGGAGAGTTGAGTGTTGGGAGATTATCATTTGAAGCACAAGAGCAAGGAGTTCATCATCATCTACAACATCTATTACCTTTTGAGGGTGGTGCCTCCTAGATTGGTTAGGTGTCACTTGGGAGCCTCGTCGTCAAGATGTGGAGTTGAACCAAGAAGTTTGTAAGGGCAAGGAGATCGCCTACTTCGTGAAGATCTACCCCGAGTAAGGCTAGCCTCCGTGCGTGAGGCCATGATGGAATAGACAAGGTTGCTTCTTCGTGGACCCTTCGTGGGTGGAGCCTCCGTGGACTCAAGCAGCCGCTACCCTCCGTGGGTTGAAGTCTCCATCAACGTGGATGTACGATAGCACCACCTATCGGAACCACGGAAAAATCACCGCCTCTCAAAATTGCGCTTGCTCTTCTCCACCTCTCTTTACTACATGTGCAATTTACTTCCGCTGCCTATACTCTAGAATTGCATGTGTAGGGTGATGCTTGACTTGATCATAATTGTGAATCTGCCAAAAACTGTTCTTTGTCAAAAGGCAGAATTTTTATATTGACAAGTAGTCTCATCACCCCCCCTCTAGACATACTTTCGATCCTACAAACTCCCGTTTACCGGAGGAACACTTTGTGTGCTACCAAACATCACAACGTAACTGGGTGATTATAAAGGTGCTCTACAGGTGTCTCCAAAGGTACTTGTTGGGTTGGCGTATTTCGAGATTAGGATTTGGCACTCCGAATGTCGGATAGGTATCTCTGGGCCCTCTCGGTAATGGATATCACTTAAGCCTTGCAAGCATTGCAACTAATGAGTTAGTTGCGAGATGATGTATTACGGAACGAGTAAAGAGACTTGCCGGGTAAAGAGATTGAACTAGGTATTGGATACCGACGATCAATCTCGCAAGTAACATACCGATGACAAAGGAACAACGTATGTTGTTATGCGGTCTCGACCGATAAAGATCTTCGTAGAATATGTAGGAACTAATATGGGCATCTAGGTCCCGCTAATGGTTATTGACCGGAGACGTGTCTCGGTCATGTCTACATTGTTCTCGAACCGTAGGGTCCGCACGCTTAAGGTTTTGATGATGCTTATATTATGAGTTTATGAGTTTTGATGTACCGAAGGAGTTCGAGTCCCGGATGAGATCGGGACATGACGAGGAGTCTCGAAATGGTCGAGACGAAAGATCGATATATTGGACGACTATATTCGGAGTTCGGAAAGGTTCCGAGTGATTCGTATTTTTCGAGTACCGGAGAGTTACGGGAATTCGCCGGGAGAAGTATTGGGCCTTATTGGGCCCTCAAGGGAAAGAGAGAGGGGCTGCCTAGGGTAGGTCAAGGCTTCTTCATGGCCTAGTCCGAATTGACTAGGGGAGGCCGCACCCCTCCTTCCTTCCCTTCTCTCTTCCCCTTCCTTGTCTCCTACTCCTAATACATGGAAGGACTCCTAGTTGGACTAGAAAGGGGAATCCTACTCCCGGTGGGAGTAGGACTCCCAGTATGCCGCCATAGTAGAGGGCCGCCCTCCCTCCTCCTCTCCTTTATATACGGGGTAGGGGCACCCCATGGACACACAAGTTGATCATCGTGATCGCCTTAGCCGTGTGCGGTGCCCCCTCCACGATATTACACCTCGGTCATATTGTAGCGGTGCTTAGGCGAAGCCCTGCGACAGTTGAACATCAAGATCGCCACTACGCCGTCGGCCGACGGAACTCCTCCCGAACCTCTCGCTGGATCGGAGTTCGGTGCGCCATCGAGCTGTATGTGTGTCAAGAACTCGGAGGTGCCGAGTAACGGTGCTTGGATCGGTTGGACCGGAAGACGACGACTACTTCCTCTACGCTAGGCCAACGCTCGGCTTCGGTCTCACGAGGGTACGTAGACAACACTCTCCCCTCTCGTTGCTATGCATCACCATGATCTTGCGTGTGCGTAGGAAATTTTTTGAAATTACTACGTTCCCCAACAAATTTTGGTAGGGTCTATCCCCATTCTGCGGATGGTGTCCTGGTATAGCAGGTTTATATCACTGCCGCCGTCCATTAGGACTTGTGTAAATTGTAGTCCGTCGATTATAGGATCCAATATCAAAGCAGCCCATCCTACGTTTCGAATACTTCTGGAGTAATCCAGGTGGTCGAAAGTAATTGGTTTTGACATCCAATCTCGGGATTCCGCTGGGGTGGACCGTGCGGCACGTGCTTTGGTAGATGTCGCCCTATTTTTCCTTGTTATCACTTGAAGTGAATTCACTGTTTTGACTTCTTGTGGGAAGTTCTTTTGTTTTCCGTGCTCGCTTGTGGGGTTCGCCATCGCCCTTGCTTGGTGTGTTGAGCCCTTGTGTTCGGGCGTTATGTCGGCCGAATCGCTTGAAGACCCAACAATCTCTGTGGGTATGGTTTGCGTGCTTCCCGGCATCGTGAATTTGACATATCCTATCCAAGATTTTGTTTAGGTTGATAGCTCGTCACCGTTGTCCTTAAGAGGTAGTGTTTTGTTGTTTGGCGAGAGTTTTGAACCCGGCGCCGACCGCCGTGTTCTTTGGGCCATTTTCCTTATTCCAATACGATCTTTTCTCGCATCTTGATTTCCCATTTCCATCCCTAACCTCGATGTACTCGGTCATTGGTGCTGATCTTGCCACCAGCTATCTTCCCCGCAGCAAGCGGGTCATGAGGCTTGTTAGCGCGCCATTGTTCTTGGTTTTTCCTGGCCGAGGTGTCTGGCGAGCCATTCGTCTCGGACGTTATGTTTAAAGGCTGCCAAGGCTTCGGCGTCCGGACAATCGACTATTTGGTTCTTTTTTGTGAGGAACCTGTTCCAAAATTTGCATGCTGACTCTCCGGGCTGTTGAGTTATGTGACTTAAATCGTCCGCATCTGGAGGGCGGACATAAGTTCCCTGAAAATTTGCTCGAAACGCATCCTCGAGCTCTTCCCAACTTCCGATGGTATTTTCTGGGAAGCTTTTGAGCCAATGCCGAGCTGGCCCTTTGAGCTAGAGGGGTAGGTATTTTATGGCGTGGAGATCGTCTCCTCCAGCCATATGTATGTGTAGGATATAATCCTCAATCCGCACTCCGGTCTGTTGTTCCACAAATGCCTCTATGTTTACGGGTTTGAATCCCGCTGGAAATTCATGATCCAGTACCTCATCGGTGAAACATAGTGGGTGTGCGGCGCCCCTGATTTAGGTGTGCCGTTATCTTCGAACACTCGGCGTGTTGTGTTGCTTCCTGGAGCCCTCTTTTTTGGCCCGTAGATGGACCTGATCGGGCCATCCTTTTTGCGAGGATCCTTATGTGGATAGTGTGTCGGCTTGTGTGCGGCGCCGCTTGCCGCTCTTAGCCTGTCATCTGGTCGTCTATCCGGCCAGGCGGCCTCTTTGCTTTTTGACTGTGGGGGCTCTACGGCCTCCTCGTCGAATTCGGGCAACAACTTGCGCTTCGGGTAGCTCTTTGCTTGGTGACTATTGCCATATTTATCTGCGGTCTTGAGTACTTTGCTCCATCTCATTCTGAGTACGTCTTCCGCTGTTTTGAGCCTCCGCTTCTGCTTCTTCAAACTTCTTGCAGTGGCGACGAGCCTTTTGTGAAGGTTTTTATGCTCCGGTGGTGTGTCCGGCGTGAGATCGTCTAGACTATTGTTTTCGCCGGGGATGGGTTGCTCGTCCAATTCATCCTGTTCGGATGGTTTGCTTGGTGGCATGTTCGCCGTCCATCGGTTCGCCTCGCTCTCGGCCGGGTCGATGTGGGTGCTGTTGTTATCGAGGCGGGACTTCGGGCGGCGCTTGGGTCGCCGTTTTGGTTGTTTTTCGGGGGAATTATCCTTCCCCGCGTCCCGTTGTTCCTCGTTATCGCTTCCTTTTGGTGTATCCACCATGTATACGTCGTGAGTTGAGGTGGCTTTCTAGTGCCCGGTAGGCGCTGGTTCTTGGTCGTCTACGGCATCGTCGTCCATACCGTCGATGTCTTCGGAGTCGAAGTCTAGCATGTCAGTTAGATTGTCGACAGTGGCTACTAAGTGGGTGGTGGGCGGGCTTTGAATTTCTTTGTCATCCGCATCCCAACCGTCCTGACCGCAGTCCGGCCAGGGCTCTCCTGATAACGAGAGATATTTTAGCGAATTCAGGATGCCGCCAAAAGGTGAGTGCCGAAGATGTCCGCGTGGTGAACTCCATGATCGGCGCCCAACCGGATTCGATTGGTAGGGGCGAGGGGTTCGGAGTCCGCGAGGAGTCCGAACCTCGAGTCACGAGCTTCACAAGGGACAAGGTCATGATTCGCCCATCGCCAGAGAGGTTGCAGCCCCGAGGCGTGTCTAGCCACCGTCCTCGATCTGCGCAGCCGCCCGGAAGTTAAGGGTCGAGCGGACTTCTGCAGCGGCTTCCGTGGTACTGTCCGCAGCAGAGCTAAATCATGCCCATCGTGACAGCGTGGCGCGCTTGGTCGTGGCTCGAATCCACCAAGATCGTCTCTCCGCGGATGTCGCCATGAAGTTCAGATTTCCAAATCGACCGACGGCCAGGGCGAGCTTCGATCTGCTCCAGATGGCCAAGTGAATTGGCCCAGAGGCAAAGCCGCCCGAATACGAAGATATATTCGGGAGAAAGTCTCACCGACTGCCGAGGAGTCTCGACTAGGGGTGTCCGGATAGCCGACTATCAATATCCGCCGACTCCTGCATCACGAAGATAGAAGATTGAAGACTCGCTCGTGTCCCAAGGTACTTTCCTTGGCGTGGAAGGCAAGCTTGGCAATACGGATATGTAGATCTCCTACCATTGTAACCGATCTGTAACCCTAGCCTCTCCGGTGTCTATATAAACCGGAGGGCTTTAGTCCGTAGGACACAACATTACATCTCAACAATCATACCATAGGCTAGCTTCTAGGGTTTAGCCTCCTTGATCTCGTGGTAGATCTACTCTTGTACTACCCATATCATCAATATTAATCAAGAAGGACGAGGGTATTACCTCCATCGAGAGGGCCCGAACCGGGTAAAAACATTGTGTCCTCGCCTCCTGTTACCATCCGCCTAGACGCACAGCCGGGACCCCTACCCGAGATCCGCCGGTTTTGACACCGACATTGGTGCTTTCATTGAGAGTTCCTCCGTGTCGTCACCGATAGGCTCGATGGCATCTTCGACCATCAACGCTGTCCGTGGTGAGACTTTTCTCCCGGACAGATCTTCATATTCGGCGGCTTTGCAATCGGGCCAATTCTCTTGGCCATCCGAGCAGATCGAAGCTACGCCCGCCGTCAGTCGATTCGAAGTTTAAACTTCACGGCCAATGACCGCGGAGACTTGATCTTCGACGGACTCGAGCCACAGCCAAGCGCCACAAGACCGCGACGATGGCATGATCTAGCTCGCCACCGACAAGTGCTTTGGTGGTCAGATTCGATCCGCCTGCCATTTTGCCCGAGCCGATTGCCCATTACGAGGGCCGGTGGATAGACGCCACCGGGACTTCAACATCTACGGCGATGGAGCCGAATACCGATCTTATCCCTTGCGAAACTCGTGATCCCGAGGTGCCGGACTCGCGCGGACTCCGAGCCTCCCGCTACCGCCAATTAAGCGAGATTGGGCGCCGTTATGGAATTCACCGCCATGACATCTTTCAACACTCGCTTTTGGCGATATTCTGAATTCTCTCAAGCACCTCTCGCTATCAGAGAATCTGGCCGGACTATGGCTGGGACGGTTGGAGTTCGGACGACGAAGAAATTCGAGCCCACCCACCACCCACTTTGTAGCCACCGCCGAGGATCTAACCGACATGCTAGACTACGACCCGAGGACATCGACGTTATGGACGATGATGCCGAGACGATCAGACCCAAATACCACGGACACCGGAAGGCCACCTCGCCATACGACGATACATGGTGGATACCCCAAAAGAAGGGATGGCGAAAAGCAGCGGAGGAAGATTCTTTGAAGAAGCAGCCTAAACGCCGGCGCCAGCGGCGCGCCGCCTAAATCCCGCCACAACAAGAATGGAGAATCCGCACGGAGACAATAACACCGGAGAGTGCCGAAGACGATACCTCCCGCAAGACTCAGCGCAGAGGACGCAGAAGCAAGCCCTCACGACAGGCGGCGCATTTAAGGGGTTGAGGACAATAACTATATGCCTCCTCCGAAGACGGCGAGCCTCAACGATGATGAATTCGCCATACCCGAGGATCCCGTCGAACAAGAGCGCTTCAGCGCAGCTCATAGCCACGCAAATAGCCTAAAGAAAAGCAGCAACAGCTTCAAGCTGATCAAGATCTACTAGCCGATCGATGGACCTAGGTCCTCGCGTCAAGAGTATAAACTCGAACTCCCTCCCAAAGTTACCTAAGACGCAAGCTGCTCCCCGATTAGAGGAGGAAGCATACATACCTTTATCACCAGCGATGACATGGTCGACCGACCGCCCGTGGTCGCGACAGAGAGGCATTCAAGGCCCCAGCCAAGACCGCACTCGACATCGATCCGGAGTACGGCCAAAAGGAACGCTACTGGACTTGCGTAGACATCTTGGAGGACAAAGCAAGACAATCCAGATCCATCTATGGATCACGTATGCCCCTATGACCCACGACGAATACCGCCGCTACGACATAACACCGCCGAGCCGAACACAGCAGAGACAGTGCTCCTCGAGCTGCGCCGCGATATTGCTCAATACAGGGCGCCAGACACCCGCTATGCTTCATCGATGAAGTAATGGATCATCGATCCCGAAGGGTTCAAACCCGTGAACATCGAATCTACGATGGTACAACAGACCCATGTGTGGATCAAGATTATCTTCTCCACATCCATATGGCCCGCGGCGACGATCTGCACGCCATCAAATATCTCCCACTGCTTAAAGGACCAGCTCGGCATTGGCTTAACAGCCTGCCCGCAGAGTCGATTGGGTGTTGGGAAGACTCGAGGCCGCTGCCTTGATAACTTCCAAGGTACATACGCATACCACCGACGCCGATGACCTAAGCCACATTATTCAGCAGCCGATGAATCGCCGATAGCTTCGACACGGTTCTTGACGAAGAAAAATCAAATCGCCGACCGTCCGGATGCGGAGGCCCTTGCAGCCTTCAAACACAACATCCGGACGAATGGCTAGCCCGCACTGGGGGAGAAGCCAAATCCATGGCAGCCCTCACATCGTTAATGACCCGCTTATGCTGGAGAGGATAGCTGGCTAGCCCGCAGCAATAATCTCCGCAAAAATTCGCAGTCCGACACCAAGGACAATCACGGCAGTCACGCCGAATCAAAAACAAACGCCGATTAATGGCGATTTACAAAGAGGATACGGCAGTCAATGCCGGATTCCGAGGCTCAAAACCCGTCAACGGAAGAAGCCATTTAAAAGAACAACTCGGGCCCGCCCAATCTGGATGAATACTCGACCGCCATGCCGATACATGGCACCCCAAAAGCCAGCTAATCACACCAATAGAGATTGTTGGGTGTTCAGGCAGGCTGGCAAGTTAATTTCCGAACACAATGACAAGGGGCTAAATAGCGACGATGAGGAAGAGACCCGGCCGTCGAACAACAGAGGACAGAAGGGTTTCCCACCGCAAGTGCGGACGGTGAATATGATATACCCAAGAAGGAGAGGAAGCGCGCACTACGGGACGTCTATGCGATGGAGCCAGTCGCCCCTAAGTTCAATCCATGGTCCTCCTGTCCAATCACTTTTGATCGACGAGACCATCCGACTAGCATACGCCATGGCGGATTCGCCGCATTGGTCCTAGACCCAATCGTCGATGGATTTCACCTCACAAGAGTCCTGATGGACGGCGGCAGCAAATTAACCTGCTTTATCGTGACACAAGGCGCAAAATGGGCATAGACCCATCCAGATCAAACCTACTAAGACAACCTTTAAAGGTGTCATCCCAGAGTGAGAAGCCAACCAGACAGCTCACACCGAAGTGGTCTTCGATCCCGGATAATTTCCAAAGCAAAGAGTTAATCTTCGATATAGTCCCATTCCGAAGCGGCTATCATGCCCTGCTTTGGACGAACCGCTGTCAGAAATTCAACGCGTGCCGCATTATGCATACCTAAAGCTCAAGATGCCCGCCTCGTGGAGTCATTACGGTCAATGGGAATACGGAACGCCCTCCGAACGGAGGAACATACAATGCTCGCGCGTAAGTACAGCAGCCTTCTACGGCAATTTCTAGTCCGCAATTAAAAAGCCGGACACATTAAAACGCTACCGAGCAACAACAACCAAGACCACCGGGCGCGATCGAGCATCGCCAGAGTAATGCGGCCCCAACCCCGCCAAGATGATCACTAGAATAACACTCCGCGTACATCATTACGCTTTGGAGATACCATGGGCGCAGGGAAGGGGCTTAACCACAAGGATTAAAGAGTGCGGCTCGACCACACCAGGGGCTGATGCTAGCGCCCCCCTTGATTTTCCTTTTTATCTTTTCTTCCTTTTTTTATATACCGGATTCCACTAAACAGAAGCCCTGTCCGACGGCGAACTTGCCGAACTCACGACACAATAGTCAGGGATCAAAGAAGGCTGCGATTTAACTCTCGTGGTCTCCATTACGAGCACTTAATTCGATTACATACACCAAGTCTCGCAGCTCATCCTCAAGGGGGACATGTCAAATTAGTCCAAATGCCTTGCTTATCGTGACTATTTGTATCACCGCTTTATTAGCGCATCTTACTTCATAAATAACGATCACTTCCTTTTTGTAAGTTCATTACCTTTTCATGGCAATTATGCTACCCTTTACAAATGTTCATTATATGACATCTTGCACCAGATACTTTGGTACGACCAATACACCAGGGCTTCGCTCCCCAGATTATGGTGTGATTAAGTCCGAACACTTTCACAAGTGCGGCACCCGAACTTATAGCATTATATGAATCAGCTCAATCATGTCTTGGGTCAATAGTTGGGTTTGCCCGGCCCTATGTTTTGGTACCTTACGCCCGCTCCGGGCTAAGGTAGCACTAGGAGAACCATCGCGATTGCCCCGGTTGAGCCGGGTTAACGCCTGGAGAAAGCTAAAACCGACCGGCATGATAAGGCGAGAGACTGGTCGCTGCTCGAGAGGTCTTTCGGTCCCTAATGACTCATGCCGCTCGAGCGAAGTTCGGATGATGTCCGACGAAGGCGTGGATAGCGCCCGGATTCGGTCTTCGAATACCAGGGCTTCACCAAATTTAAAATTATAGAATTCTATGGCTAAGTGAGAGTGTTCAAGCATTATAAGTCCGTCGCTTTGTTCGTCGTGGTTGAGCGCCCTCCTAGATGGACCCAAAGATGGGAACAAGAGTGCTCAAGTTTATCACCAACACCCCAAAGACTGTGGGCTTGGGGGTGAAGCCAACGACTTGCCATCTCTCGATTTAACAAATGGCCGCATGTAAGGTAATATTTTAAATTCAACAAAGCGTTGCTCATGGCGCATATAAACGAAATTCTCAGCGCACAGTGAAAAATATACAGCAAGTTCACTCAAGGATTACATTAAGGGGCATTCATCCGCAATATCGCGGGCTCCCTTCAGACAACTTTATAATATCGCCCGGCGGCGATGCTCCTTGCTCGGTGGCGGCGGATCCGTGAGAAGCTTCTCGCCCCAGCTTGCCCCATTGCACCTTTATGCGGGCAAGGGCCCGACAAGCGCCTTCAATGCAAAGTGAGCGCTTGATCACATCCAGCCTGGGCATGCATCCACTAGGCGCCAACTAGGCCAAAGTAGCTGCTGTGCATGGCCTGCCCAGCCATAGCCGGACCGTGAGGCCCTTCATGGCCTCCTCGGCTACCTTGTGGAGTTCGACCACCGCTTCACTGGTCGCTTGGGGCACTGGATGGCCGCCTCAGCAGATCGAGACCGTAAGACCTTCTCCGCTGAGCTCCCTCCTCGCCATGATAGAATGCAGCGGCATCGACGCACTACGTGGCAGATCCGCAAATGCCCCGGAGAGCTCCGACCGGGTAAGTATCCGTAATTTACATTAACATGCTTGCTCGCATGAAAAACGCCTTACCCGCCGCTATCTTCTTCATGTCCTCTATTTCGTATGGGCCTTCGGGCCTCGGCCTTGGCGAACTCGCCCTATCAAGAGCCGAGGCGAACTCGACTCGAAGTCTTGAGTCACGCCCAAACTCTCATGTTTTTTCATGAGAGCCTGAGCTCTTGCCGAACTTCCGCCACCAGCCGCTTGCTTTTCTCGCCAATCCGTTCTCCGCCGCATTGCATTCGCCACGGACACGGCATCCTTCAGGGCCGCCACCTCGTTAGTGGCCCCTGCATTACATATATTATCCTTGTTAATCTTGTTTGCAACCAAAACCCTTTTCTGTAAGGTACATATTTAAGGTGGTGTTCTTCACCTTCTTTTTCCTTGAGTTGCCTCTTGGCTTGGCCGAGCTCTTGCTCCGACCGCCAAGATCTTTCTTCAGCGACTCGACCTCCGCCAAGCACGCGGCAGAGGTCAACAATGCAGCCTGCAAACCCATATCGACATATTTTTTAACAACCTCACAGATATCTCGTTAGATCCTTAGTCCGGCTTTTCTTTCCAACACCGACTAAGCATCAGGCTACCGCCTATGCGGTATTATATTACTTAATTTTAACCTTCTTACCTCGAAGCTCGTTAGAAGGTTGTTGCAGGCTTCGGTCAGCCCGCCTTCGCGAGCTGGACCTTCTCAATCACCGCACTCATGAGAGTGCGGTGTTCTTCGATGGAGGCGCTTTGAGCGCCTCCAGAGAGGTTGTCCGTGCCTCCGTTGACGGAGGCCGCCGGGCGGCGGTCCTCTGCCCTCTTCGAGGGGGTTGCTTGCGGACTCGAACCGCCACGGGTTCCAGAGTAGAGTCCGCACAAAGTCCGGGGCTGCCTGACGGCGCCCGGGGCCTCCTCCGGCGCGTCCCCTTTAGATTCCGCCGCCCCCTCGGCGCGGGGTAGAGGCAATGATGGAATTTACATCCGACGGCGCCAACGACCCGCCATCAAGTCGGGAAAGTCGCCACCGCCGGACTAAAGGAACAATGCGGCGTTAGAAGGACACTACGTGACATACAATATACGGCATATGAATGATCCGGATACTTACGATCTTGTCGGACGCCGCCCTTGAGGTTATTTTCCTCGCCAACATTGATGTTGGCGAACTGTCCGGGGATAGTTCTCCCCTCTTGACCCTTCGCCGCCCGATTGGGGAGGCCTTCCTCTTCTTCTCTCCCACCTCCGGAGAGAGTCCTCCTCCTCCTCCTCGCCTTCGGGAGGAGTCCTCGTAGTCGCCGCCGACGCTTGATTGCGGGAACTCTTTCGAGTCCCCGCGGCCACCTTCTTGGCCTTCTTCTCCGGCACCACGTACGGTGCCGGAACCAGCAGCCTTGCTAAATGGGCATCCACTGGTTCTTTTGGCATGGGAGCCGGGCTGATGAGCAGCTCGGCCTTCTCCATCCATTCCTGTCAAAGGAAGAGGCAGATTAAAAACCTCGCTAGAGTCAATCTAATCACTACAAGTGTCCCGTAATGGGGTCGAATCACTTACCCCGTCAGTCGGAGACTGCAAGCTGAATCCGCGGTCTTCGGTCGTGGATGCGGGCACGTCAGCGCTCTTGAACAGCACCCTCCAGGCGCCTTTGTACGTTGTATCAAAGAGCCCGCTCAACGTTTGATGTTGTTCCGGATTAAACTCCCACAGATTAAATGCCCTTTCTTGGCATGGGAGAATCCGCCGGAGGAGCATGACCTGGACCACGTCGACGAGCCGGAGCCCATTGCTCACCAGCTTCTTGATGCAGCTCAAGTCCCGCCACCTCCACCGGATCACCCCACCGCAAGCCCTTCTCTTTCCGTGAGGTGAGCTGCGAGGATTCCAGATCTAAATTGGGGCCGCCACCATGTGGGCTTGCGCGGCTCGGTGATATAGAACCACCCCGATTGCCACCCCTTGACGGAGTCCACGAAGGTCCTTTCTAGTTAAGGGACGCTGGGCAACTTGCCCAACATGGCGCCCAAGATTCCGCTTATGCCCCTTCACAACCTTCGCTTGACGTTGAAGGTCTTGAGCCACAGCCGAAGTGGGGCCGGATGCAGAGAAAGGTTTCACACACGACGATAAACGCCGAGATGTTGAGGACGGTTCGCGCCAGATCGTGGAAATCTAGGCCGTAATAAAACATGATCCCCTGGACGAATGGATGGAGCAGAAAGCCCAGTCCATGGAGGAAGTGGGGAAGGAAAACAACCTCTCATGAGGTCCTCAGGAACGAGCTGCCTGCTGTCGGGCAGCCGATGCGCGATGTCTCCGGAAAGGTATCCGCGTCACAGAAGCTTGGTGATGTCCTCCTCCTTGGCGGTGGAGGCCATCCATTTGCCTCCCTCCGGACATGTTCGGAGAAGGGTCGAGGCGAAAACGCGAGCTTGGGCGCTGGAGCTTGGGTTCGCAGGATAGATGAGCAAAGGATGAAGAAGGCGAGGTGAGAAGGTAAACTTATCCCTTATATATAGGCGACAAAACTATGCGCCCTCACCGCCCGGTAAAACTTGCTTATCTCCCAAGCGCCCCCATCAATGGCGCGGTTGGGTTACCCACGCACGTATTGATGAGAATCCCGGAATAAGGGGAACACGATCTCTGCTTCGACAGGACGTGCCAAGGAAGCCGCTTCGCTAAACGTGCTGAGGCGGAATAATGAAAACGATCCAAACAAGGGCTTGGCTGCGGTGTGATGTCACGCCGTATAATACGTCAGCAGATTGAGTTAAGTGTATATTTTATTCTCTCTACGTTGGAATGTGGAATTTATTTTGCAGAGCCGGACACTATCCTGGTGTTCATTATTTTCTCCGATTATTCAAGGGAGGAACTCGCCTTGCAATGCCAAACATTGTGCACGCCGGACTTATCGTCATTGAAGACTGGTTCAGGGGCTACTGAGGGAGTTCTGGACTAGGGGGTGTCCGGATAGCCGGACTATCAATATCCGCCGGACTCCCAGACTACGAAGATAGAAGATTGAAGACTCCGGCTCGTGTCCGGAAGGTACTTTCCTTGGCGTGGAAGGCAAGCTTGGCAATACGGATATGTAGATCTCCTACCATTGTAACCGACTCTGTGTAACCCTAGCCTCTCCGGTGTCTATATAAACCGGAGGGCTTTAGTCCGTAGGACACAACATTACATCTCAACAATCATACCATAGGCTAGCTTCTAGGTTTAGCCTCCTTGATCTCGTGGTAGATCTACTCTTGTACTACCCATATCATCAATATTAATCAAGCGGGGCGTAGGGTATTACCTCCATCGAGAGGGCCTGAACACAGGTAAAAACATTGTGTCCCTCGTCTCCTGTTACCATCCGCCTAGGCGCATAGTTCAGGACCCCCTACCGAGATCCGCCATTTGACACCGACAACCGCGTTGTTGTTGTTGATGATCGAGGAGCCATCGAGCCTATTGGTGACAAATACGAGGAACTCTCAATGAAAGCACCAATGTCGGTGTCAAACCGCGGATCTCGGTAGGGGTCCCGAACTGCAAGCGCCTAGGCGGATGGTAACAGGAGACAAGGGACACGATGTTTTTACCTGGTTCGGCCTCTCGATGGAGGTAAAACCCTACTCCTGCTTGATTGATATTGATGATATGGGTAGTACAAGAGTGGATCTACCACGAGATCAAGGAGGCTAAACCCTAGAAGCTAGCCTATGGTATGATTGTTGTTGTGTCCTACGGACTAAAACCCTCCGGTTTATATAGACACCGGAGAGGGCTATGGTTACGTAGAGTCGGTTACAATGGTAGGAGATCTACATATCCGTATCGCCAAGCTTGCCTTCCACGCCATGGAAAGTCCCATCCGGACACGGGACGAAGTCTTCAATCTTGTATTTTCATAGTCTTGGAGTCCGACCGATGATGATAGTTCGGCTATCCGGACACCCCCTAGTCCAGGACTCCCTCAGCCGGGGCTCCCCCTCCTCCACTCCTTTATATACGGTGGAGGGGGCACCCCATAGACACACAAGTTGATCATTGATCTCTTAGCCGTGCGCGGTGCCCCCCTCCACCATAATCCACCTCGGTCATATCATTGCAGTGCTTAGGCAAAGCCCTGCGCCGGTAGCTTCATCATCACCGTCATCACGCCGTCGTGCCGACGAAGCTCTCCCTCAACACTCTGCTGGATCGTGAGTTCATGGAACGTCACAGAGCCAAACGTGTGCAGATCGCGGAGGTGCCGTACCTTTGGTGCTAGGATCGGTCGATCGTGAAGACGTACGACTATATCAACCGCGTTGTCATAACGCTTCCGCTTATGGTGTACGAGGGTACGTAGACAACACTCTCCCCTCTTGTTGCTATGCATCACCATAATCTTGCGTGTGCGTAGGATTTTTTTGAAATTACTATGCTCCCCAACATCTTGATCACTAACATGCATTATGTAAGGAAGAAAGTTAAAACCAACATACATTAATGCATATGACCCAGAGAAAAATTTGGCATGATCTTTTAAATGACACATTGTGTTTTCCACAAATTTGGCAAGATGATGAAGAGTCGACATTTTGTCAAAACATTGGCCACTTATGCATATATAACTAAAAATGCATTCAACCACACTAGATGTATAGTATGTTGTTGCTCGAATGTATGGCATTCATTTTCACAATAATTGCCATATGTTTCATTACATTCAAAAGTGAGGGTACTCACCAAAAGAGAGACCGTTCAAGCTAGATATGTATAGCTCGATCAAGACTGGGGCGCCCCAGCCCTATGCATTCATGTAGTGTGACATTTACTAGTGAAGAAGGAGATCTCTCAAAAGGGCATGGGGGAGGGTAGGTAATTATGCACTAATATACAGTAGAGGGAGAGAGAGACTTATGTTATTTCATGGAAAGGATGGGAGAGACATTAAGTAATCTTATATGTCTAATAAGGTGTGTGGAGTGAGAGAGAGAGAATAACTAGCTAGCTACAAAGAAGTGAGAGAGGAAGAATTGAGGGAGAGGAGAGGGGGGAGGAGAAAGTGGGGGAGACCCCTTTGATCTAAGTGGAAAGGGGCTGCCCCTATTGTATATATTAGAGGCATGCCAGAAAATCACACGCACTACAAGTGATTAGACTACCGGTGTGTGCCCGTCCCGCACACTGCTAATGTGCAGGCTCCATAGGTGTGCTAGGAACTAAAATTTGAGCGACCCGATCAACATAGCGGAACGCTGCTAGTACTTCACACACCTGCGACGTACCTTATTTTGTGCAAGGCTACTAGTTTCAGCCATGAAAGCTTCTGGGCAGCCTACACTCGTAGCGTGCAATATTTCCGCACGCCGCAAGTACTCCCACATTAGCAACATTCGTCCTGCCGGCACATGCAGCTAGTACTTAGTCTTATTAGGCGCGACATTCAGTTTTACTCACATGCTACTAATAGGAAAATCCTATAAGTGGTTTTCGCACTAGTGACAATATTTATAGATTTTCAGACAGTTTCTTCACACAAGACCGGTGACAACTTATGTGCTACAGAAATGCTTCACATAATACCCTCCTCTGCTCTTTGTTCTGACGATAACTATTGGGATACTTACACAAAGGTACTACGCTACCTTGTGTGTCTTGTAGGCCATCAGCCAACCAAAAGTTTTGGTGGCGCATGCAAACCTTTGGCTTAGTTGTTTATTTCTTCTACTACCCTTCTTCTTCACTTTTGTAACACTTGTTACAATAGAAGCACACACATCATTTTGGTTTTGAGCGCTCATCTTGGTAGCCCATGCAATGTTCTTATTTTTATGTTCTTTTGCACTAAGCATTCGTAATCTCTTCTTTTGTCAAATTGATAAGCCCATTGGGCACCTCGGCTGCGATTCCGTTTCAAGCAATGTCCATTCTTTTTTGACCTTGTGCACTCTCACTTTCTTTTCTTCAGATTTGGCACTTTGACTTTCAACAATTTATTACTTCATCTCATTGTCATTAGTATCCAATATTAAATCCTTGATTGACTTTTTAGCATTTGAAATAAAATATGAAGTGGCACACTTATGACCATCTCTTTTTACATGATAGACTTGCTTGACCACCTCTTTCTCCATCCTTGAGCTCCAGACCGATTCTTTTTATTATTAAAATGGTCTTTTGAAATGTGATTTTGAATCAAATGTTGATCTTCTTGGAGCTGCATAATTTTGATGAGATGGCCTAAAATAATATGGAGAATGTGCCCTTGAATCATACCTATCCCATGATGAATATGGGTTAAAATTAGCATAGGGAAGTATCCATAACATTGGCATTGGCTCCACATAAAAGGATATGAATATGCCACATTAAAATTCTTCATTTGCCAATATCAATCATCAAACTGGCTCCTAGGGGATGATCTTGAATTCTTTACATTATTTTCCCGATAAGAATTTTTCTCTTCACTCTTCTTGGCATTTATCTAATAACTGTGCGAAAGTGACTTTGATTTTTTTGCGCTTCTGCTTACTGAGGCCTTCGTCTTGTTTGGCTTTGCCTGCATTGATCTTTGGGTTTTCCTATTTCCCCCAATGCTTTGTGTCTTCATTACAACTTCTATGGAATTCTCGCTCTCAAGAATATCTTCATTGTGCTCTTGCTTAAGCTCTTTGATCCCATCACTTGATGCTTTTACCTTCTCGTGTTTAAATGGATTGGTTTAAAGTAGTCGATGAAAAAACCTTTTGCCATCAAGACCAATCATAATAGACTGGTCATCCATTGTTATTTCAACAAGTTTCAATTGTCCTTCATCAATGGCTGATTTAACTATTTGATGAAACATGTCGCAAGCCTCAAAATTATGATCAAATGTATCATTCAGTTTACAATACATTCTTCCTTGGATTTATGGCTTGACATGGTGATCAAGAATTCTAATATAATGATTCTTCATCAACCAATCAAATATTTGATCACACATGCCATAATTGAAGGCATAAGTATTATTTTTTTAGCATCTTGGTATGAGAACATCTTTGGAGCTAAGAAAACGAATGGTTCGGATTTGACATCTTCCCATTCGGCTATGAATTGTCTTTTGCACTTTTTCTCTGATGTCCTTGGATAAGATATTATACTAGAATTAGTTTCCTCAAAAGATTCAAGCCTTGGCTTTATGTTTCTGCGACAAAAATAGTTAGAACAGATATGTCTCATTTGAGACCAAATAATCCAAGTATGAAACAAACAAAGTTACCCATTTAGATATAGCTTTAATTGAAATAATGGGAAAAGTTGCGGTCGTAATAAATTGTAGGGATAATGTGTTGACCGAGATGCTCTATAAAATTTTTATTGCTAACAAATAAACTATCCTTCTTCACTAGTCTCTCAAGATTGCTTATAAGGATTTTTTTTTCTTCTAACAGATGCATCAACAACAAAGTTATTACCAAACCAGAATATAGGTAAATTACCTGCTAGATATATCTCTTCAAATACGTTGGGAGAGCATGATAGTTGTATCACTTGAACAATACCTTGCTCCGCTTTTGGATGGATCTTCAACGCCTTGTCGCCCTACTTTTCTAGATTTCATGTCGCATCACTTCAAAGATGTTTGTTAATCGAACTTTTTCCGTCTACTTGTTATTGTCATTGATACTCTTCAATTTATATGGCACGGAGGTCATAGGGCCGGAAGTAGGTTCCATTAACTTCAGAAGAATCAAGCACAGTTGTTTTTCTATGCTTTCCATGCCCTTCAATAATGGTGCTTGGCTGTTTGGATTGATGGATTTAGAAAGTACACTATTTGATTTGGCGCTTTCAACCGAATCACTTTCACTCTGTGAATCATTCTTCTTTTCATCAACTCTACCAATTGGCAAGGCGCTCTAGTCTTTAGTAGATTTGGCACATATAGTATTTGATTTGTATTTTTCAATAACCGAATTATTTTTATTATCCAAATCATTCTTCTTATTGCCAATTCCATTATTTGGCAAATATTCTTTTCGACCTAGTATTCTTTCAATTTGCTCCCAGCGAAGAACTTGCACCGTATCCTGTAAAGCTTTAACTGTTCTCTCAATTTAAGCCCGCTCTAGATAGAATCACCCTCGAGGCTTTTAGACACTTCTATTAATGAAGCATGGTTGTTGCTAAAACTTTGTAGTTGTGTAGGGGGTGGATAATATGTTGTGGTGCTAGGTGAAGACACATGCACTATTGTAGAGCCATATCTTTTCTTGCCAATTCTATCAACCGACAAGATTTCCCCTTCTTACAAAACTATAGATGTCATTGCAGCATAATAAAGAACCACCATGTTATCACGTTGTTCAAAGCAAAGAACACTAATCTTGTTATCTCGGGTTAGATCCATTCTTAATGCATCCACTTCCCATTTTGTAAGGGATTGCTCCACAACACTTTTTGAATCTTTGGCAATAATTTGTGGGTGTTGCCGAATTTTTAAATTGCATAGAGGCTGCATGATATGCTCTAATATTATGTGAAGGCATGTGCGCTCTTGCAAAATTTTCACTTATTCGACCATGGACAAGGTGCGGATCTAAATTATGAACATCTAAAATTGTATATGGTGCCGAAAAATTACTAGCATAAGGCATAACAAATTGTTGGAAATATGCCCTAGAGGCAATAATAAAATGGTTTTTATTATATTTCCTTGTTCATGATAATTGTCTATTGTTCATGCTATAATTGTATTAACCGGAAACCGTAATACATGTGTGAATACATAGACCACAACATGTCCCTAGTGAGCCTCTAGTTGACTAGCTCATTAATCAATAGATGGTTATGGTTTCCTGACCATGGACATTGGATGTCATTGATAATGGGATCACATCATTAGGAGAATGATGTGATGGACAAGACCCAATCCTAAGCATAGCACAAGATCGTGTAGTTCGTTTGCTAGAGCTTTTCTAATGTTAAGTATCATTTCCTTAGACCATGAGATTGTGCAACTCCCGGATACCGTAGGAGTGCTTTGGGTGTATCAAACGTCACAACGTAACTGGGTAGCTATAAAAGTTCATTACAGGTATCTCCGAAAGTGTCTGTTGGGTTGGCACGAATCGAGACTGGGATTTGTCACTCCGTATGACGGAGAGGTATCTCTGGGCCCACTCGGTAATGCATCATCATAATGAGCTCAATGTGACTAAGGAGTTAGCCACGGGATCATGCGTTACGGAACGAGTAAAGAGACTTGCCGGTAACAAGATTGAACGAGGTATGGGGATACCGAGGATCGAATCTCGGGCAAGTAACATACCGATAGACAAAGGGAATTGAATACGGGATTGATTGAATCCCCGACATCGTGGTTCATCCGATGAGATCATCGTGGAACATGTGGGAGCCAACATGGGTATCCAAATCCCACTGTTGGTTATTGGCCGGAGAACGTCTCGGTCATGTTTGCATGGTTCCCGAACCCGTAGGGTCTACACACTTATGGTTCGGTGACGCTAGAGTTGTTATGGGAAATAGTATGTAGTTACCGAAGGTTGTTCAGAGTCCCGGATGAGATCCCAGACGTGATGAGGAACTCCGGAATGGTCCCGAGGTGAAGATTGATATATTGGACGAAGGGTATTGGAGTCCGGAATTGTTCCGGGGGTACCGGGTGACGACCAGCGTGTCCGAAAGGGGTTTCGGAGGCCCCGACAAGCGTTGGGGGGGCTTATGGGCCAATGGGAGGGAGCACATCAGCCCACTAAGGGGCTGTGCGCCCCTCCCACCCCATCTCACGTAACGTGGAGAGGTGGGGGCGCCTCCCCTAGGGCAGCCACCCCTCCCGGCTTGGGGGCAAGTTTCCTAGGGGTGGGGGCACCCAAACCCATCTAGGGTTTCCCCTGTGGCTGCAACCCCTCCTCTAGGAAAACCCTAGGGCGCCTCCTCCTCCCCCCTTCCCCCTATATATAGTGAGGGAGACAGAGAGGGCAGCCGCACCCCTTCCCTGGCGCAGCCCTCTCCTCCTCCAGCTCCTCCTCCTCCTCCGTAGTGTTTAGCGAAGCTCTGCCGGAGAACCACGAGCTCCATTGCCACCACGCCGTCGTGCTGCTGGAGTTCTCCCTCAACTTCTCCTCTCCCCTTGCTGGATCAAGAAGGATGAGACGTCCCCGGTCTGTACGTGTGTTGAACGCGGAGGCGCCGTCCATTCGGCGCTAGATCGGATCTTCCACGATTTGAATCGCCACGAGTAAGGCTCCATCAACCGCGTTCTTGTAACGCTTCCACTTAGCGATCTTCAAGGGTATGAAGATGCACTCCCTCTCTCTCCTTGCTAGCATCTCCTAGATTGATCTTGGTGAAACGTAGGAAGATTTTGAATTATTACTACGTTCCCCAACAGTGGCATGATGAGCTAGGTCTATGTATATTCTTTGCACGAGTAGAACACAAAGTAGTTGTGGGCGATGATTTCTTCTATTTGCTTACCGTTAGTAGTCTTATATTTATTTGGCGGCATTGTTGGATGAAGCGGCCCGGCCCGACCTTACACGTACGCTTACGTGAGACAGGTTCCACTGACTAACATGCACTTGATGCATAAGGTAGCTAGCGGGTGTCTGTCTCTCCCACTTTAGTCGGATCAGATTCGATGAAAAGGGTCCTTATGAAGGGTAAATAGCAATTGTCATATCACCGTTGTGGCTTTTGCGTAGGTAAGAAAAGTTCTTGCTAGAAACCCATAGCAGCCACGTAAAACATGCAACAACAATTAGAGGACGTCTAACTTGTTTTTGCAACATATGCTATGTGATGTGATATGGCCAAAAGGATGTGATGAATTATATATATGTGATGTATGAGATTGATCATGTTCTTGTAATAGGAATCACGACTTGCATGTCGATGAGTATGACAACCGGCAAGAGCCATAGGAGTTGTCTTAATTTATTGTATGACTTGCGTGTCAATGAAAAACGCCATGTGATTACTTTACTTTATTGCTAACTGTTAGCCATAGTAGCAGAAGTAATAGTTGGCGAGACAACTTCATGAAGACACGATGATGGAGATCATGGTGTCATGCTGGTGACGAAGGTGATCATGCCGCGCCTCGAAGATGGAGATCAAAGGCGCAAGATGATATTGGCCATATCATGTCACTTTATGATTTGCATGTGATGTTTGTCATGTTTACATCTTATTTGCTTAGAACGACGGTAGCATAAATAAGATTATCCCTCACTAAAATTTCAAGAAAAGTGTTCCCCCTAACTGTGCACCGTTGTGAAGGTTCGTTGTTTCGAAGCACCACGTGATGATCGGGTGTGATAGATTCTAATGTTCGCATACAACGGGTGTAAGCCAGATTTACACATGCGAAACACTTAGGTTGACTTAACGAGCCTAGCATGTATAGACATGGCCTCGGAACACGAGAGACCGAATAGTCGAACATGAGTCGTATAGTAGATGCGATCAACATGGAGATGTTCACCGTTGATGACTAGTCCGTCTCACGTGATGATCGGACACGGCCTAGTCGATTCGGATCATGTATCACTTAGATGACTAGAGGGATGCCTATCTGAGTAGGAGTTCATTAAATAATTTGATTAATTGAACTCATTATCATGAACATAGTCTAAATTGTCTTTGCAAATTATGTTGTAGATTAATAGCTCGCGCTTTAGCTCCCTGTTTTAATATGTTCCTAGAGAAAGACTAAGTTGAAAGATATTGTAAGCAATTGTGCCGACTTGGGCCGTAGTCTGAGGATTGTCCTCACTGCTACCCAGAAGGCTTCTGTCCTTGATGCATCGCTTGGTGTGCCAATCCCTCTGGCGTCATCTATGGATGTTGTGAACATCTAGCAGACACGTTTTGATGACTACCCGATAGTTTAGTGCGCCATGCTTTACGGCTTAGAGTTGGGGCTCCAAAAGCGTTTTGAATGCCATGGAATATATGAGATGTTCCAAGAGCTGAAATTGGTATTTCAGGATCATGCCCGTGTTGAGAGGTTGAGACCTCTGACAAGATCTCTTCCTACAAGATGGAGGAGAATAGCTCAGCCAGTGAACATGTGCTCAGAATGTCTGGGTACTTCAATCACTTGAATCAAGTGCGAGTTAATCTTCCAGATAAGAGAAGTGATTGACGGAGTTCTCCAGTCACTATCACCAAGCTAACTAGAGCTTCGTGATGAACTATAACATGCAAGGGAAGTTGATCCCGGAGCTGTTCGTCGTGCTTAAGGCCGTAAAGGTAGAAGTCAAGAAGGAGCATCAAGTGTTGATGGTTAACAAGACCACTGGTTTCAAAGAAGGGCAAGGGCTAGAAGGGAAACTTCATGAATGGCAAGCTAGTTGCCGCTCTAGTGAAGAAACCCAAGAACCCAAACCCGAGACGAAGTGCTTCTATTAGGGGAACTGTCACTGGTAGCGGAACTACCTCAAATACTTGGTAGATAAGAAGGCTGGCAACTTCAACAAAATTATATTTGATATATGTGTTATTGATGTGTACCTTACTAGTACTCCTAGTAGCACATGCGTATTAGATCCCGGTTCAGTTGCTAATATTGGTAACTCAAAACAAAAGCTACGGAATAAACAGAGACTAGCTAAGGGCAAGGTGATGATGTGTGTTGGAAGTGTTTCCAAGGATGATATGATCACCATTGCACGCTCCCTCTACCTTCGGGATTAGTATTGAACCCAGATAAATGTTGTTTGCATTGGTGCCTGCGTTGAGCATGAACATGATTAGATCATGTTTATTGCAATACAATTATTCATTTAAGATAGAGAATAATGGTTATTCCGTTTACATGAATAATACCTTCTATGATCATGCACCCAATGTGAATGGTTTATTGAATCTCGGTCGTAGTGTAACACATGTTCATAACATTGATGCCAAAAGATGTAGAGTTGATAATGATAGTACCACTTTCTTGTGGCACTGCTGCTTAGGTCATATTAGTGTAAAGCGCATGAAGAACCTCCATGCTAATGGACTTTTGGAGTCACTTGATTTTGAATCACCTGACACATGCGAACCATGCCTCATAGGCACGATGACTAAAACCCCATTTTCTGGAACAATGGAACATGCAAGTGACTTGTTGGAAATCACACATGCTGATGTGTGCGGTCCGATGAGTGTTGACGCACGTACTGGATATCGTTATTTTCTCACCTTCACCGATCAATTGAGTAGATATGGGTATATTTACTTAATGTAGCATAAGTTTGAAATGTTTGAAAAGTTCAAGCAATTTCAGAGTGAAGTTGAGAATCATCATAACAAGAAGATCAAGTTCCTATGATCTGATCAAGGGGAGAGTATCTGAGTTATGAGTTTGGCAATCACTAAAGACAAGGTGGAATCGTTTCATAATTGACGCCACCTGGAACACCATAGCGTAATGGTGTGTCCGAGCGTCGTAGTCGCACCCTATTGGATATGGTGCGATCTATGATGTCTCTTACTGATCTACCGCTATCATTTTGGGGTTATGCGTTAGAGACAATTACATTCACTTTAAATAGGGCACCATCTAAGTCCGTGGAGACGACACGATATGAAATATGGTTTGGCAAGGAACCTAAGTTGTTGTTTCTTAAGGTTTGGAGCTACGATGCTTATGTCGATAGGCTTCAACCAGAAAAGCTCGAACCCAAAGCAGAAAATTGTGTCTTCATAGAATACCCAAACAAGACGATTGGGTATAACTTCTATCTCAGATCTGAGGTCAAAGTGTTTGTCGTTTGGAACAGGTCCTTTCTCGAGAAAGAGTTTCTCTTGAAAGAATTGAGTGGGAGGAAGATAGAACTTGATGACGTTGTTGAACCTTTACTTCGACCAGAGAATAGCGCAGCACAGAAAGATGTTTCTGTGGCACCTACCTCAGTTGAAGAGAAAGCTGATGATGATGATCATAGAGCTTCAGATCAAGTTACTATAGAACCTCATAGGTCGACAAGGGTGTGTACAACTTCTGAGTGGTAACCCTGTCTTAAAGGTCATGTTGTTGGACAACGATGAACCTATGAGCTATGGAGAAGCGATGGTGGGCCCGGATTCCAACAAATGGCTGGAAGCCATGAAATCCGAGAAAGGATACATGTATGAGAACAAAGTATGGACTTTGGTGGACTTGCCCGATGATCGGCAAGCCATTGAGAATAAATGGATCTTTAAGAAGAAGAAAGACGCTGATGGTAATGTCACCATTTATGAAGCTCGACTTGTCTCAAAGAAGTTTCCGACAAGTTCAAGGAGTTGATTGTGATGAGACTTTCTCAATCATAGCGATGCTAAAGTCTGTTAGAATTATGTTAGCAGTTGCTGCATTTTGATTTACGAAATCAGGCACATGGATGTCAAAACAAAGTTTCCTTGATGGTTTCTGTGAGGAAAGGCTGTATGTGATACAATAGGTTTTGTCGATCCTAAGGATGCTAAAAGGTATGCAAACTCTAGCGATCCTTCTATGGACTGGAGCAAGCATCTCGGAGTTGGAACATATGCTTTGATGAGGTGATCAAAGCATGTGGGTTTATACAAAGTTTGCAAGAACCTTGTATTTGCAATAAAGTGAGTGGGAGCACTACAACATTTTGTTAACTATATATGGATGACATATTGTTGATCAGAAATGATGTAGAATTTCTGGAAAGCATAAAGGATTGTTTGAATGGAGTTTTCCAAAGGAAGACCTGTGTAAAACTGCTTACATGTTGGGTATCAAGATCTGTAGAGATAGATCAAGACGCATGATAAGACTTTCACCGAGCACATACCTTGACATGATTTTGAAGTAGTTAAAAATGGATTAGTCAAAGAAGGAGTTCTTGCCTGAGTTGTAAGGTGTGATTTGAGTAAGACTCAAAGCTTGACCACACGGCAGAAGAAAGAGAAAGGACGAAAGTCATCCCCTATGCCTTAGCCATAGGTTCTATACGACATGCCATGCTGTGTACTGCGATGTGCTTTGCCACGTGTCTGGCAAGGGGGTATAAGAGTGATCCAGGAGTGGATCATTGGACATCGGTCAAAATTGTCCTTGGGAATAAGGAAATATTTCTCGATTATGGAGGTGATGAAGAGTTCGGCATAAAGGGTTACGTAGATGCAAGCTTTAACACCTATCCGGATGACTCTAAGTAGCAAACCGGATACGTATAGTGGAGAAACCATTTGGAATAGCTCCAAGTGGAGCATAGTAGCAACATCTACAATATGAAATAAAGATTTGCGAAGAACACACGGATCTGAATGTTGCAGACCCGTTGACTAAAACCTCTCTCGTAAGCATAACATGATCAAATCCTAGAACTCATTTAGTGTTAATCACATGGTGATGTGAACTAGATTATTGACTCTAGTAAGGGTGTTAATCACATGGCGATGTGAACTACATTATTGACTCTAGTAAACTCTTGGGTGTTAGTCACATGGCGATGTGAACTATGAGTGTTAATCACATGGCGATGTGAACTAGATTATTGACTGTAGT
The DNA here is from genome assembly GCA_021437245.1 of Aegilops speltoides. Classification (NCBI taxonomy): domain Eukaryota; kingdom Viridiplantae; phylum Streptophyta; class Magnoliopsida; order Poales; family Poaceae; genus Aegilops; species Aegilops speltoides. The sequence continues at coordinate 350,507,666 of CM038142.1, read as the reverse complement.
GCAAGTGGGAGACTGTTGGAAATATGCCCTAGAGGCAATAATAAAATGGTTATTATTATATTTCCTTGTTCATGATAATTGTCTATTGTTCATGCTATAATTGTATTAACCGGAAACCATAATACATGTGTGAATACATAGACCACAACATGTCCCTAGTGAGCCTCTAGTTGACTAGCTCGTTAATCAATAGATGGCTATGGTTTCCTGACCATGGACATTGGATGTCATTGATAACGGGATCACATCATTAGGAGAATGATGTGATGGACAAGACCCAATCCTAAGCATAGCACAAGATCGTGTAGTTCGTTTGCTAGAGATTTTCTAATGTCAAGTATCATTTCCTTAGACCATGAGATTGTGCAACTCCCGGATACCGTAGGAGTGCTTTGGGTGTATCAAATGTCACAATGTAACTGGGTGGCTATAAAGGTGCATTACAGGTATCTCCGAAAGTGTCTGTTGGGTTGGCATGAATCGAGACTGGGATTTGTCACTCCGTATGACGGAGTGGTATCTCTGGGCCCACTCGATAATGCATCATCATAATGAGCTCAATGTGACTAAGGAGTTAGCCACGGGATCATGCGTTACGGAACGAGTAAAGAGACTTGCCGGTAACGAGATGGAACGAGGTATGGGGATACCGAGGATCGAATCTCGGGCAAGTAACATACCGACAGACAACGGGAATTGAATACGGGATTGATTGAATCCCTGACATCGTGGTTCATCCAATGAGATCATCGTGGAACATGTGGGTGCCAACATGGGTATCCAGACCCCGCTGTTGGTTATTGGCCAGAGAATGTCTCGATCATGTCTGCATGGTTCCCGAACCCGTAGGGTCTACACACTTAAGGTTCGGTGACGCTAGAGTTGTTATGGGAAATAGTATGTGGTTACGAAGGTTGTTCGGAGTCCCGGATGAGATCCCGGACATGACGAGGAACTCCGGAATGGTCCCGAGGTGAAGATCGATATATTGTACGAAGGGTATTGGAGTCCGGAATTGTTCTGGGGGTACCGGGTGACGACCAGCGTGTCCGAAAGGGGTTTCGGAGGCCCCGGCAAGCGTTGGGGGGCCTTATGGGCCAAGGGGAGGGGGCACATCGGCCCACTAAGGGGCTGTGCGCCCCTCCGACCCCATATCATGTAACGTGGAAAGGTGGGGGAGCCTCCCCTAGGGCAGCCACCCCTCCCGGCTTGGGGGGCAAGTTCCCTAGGGGTGGGGCGCCCAAACCCATCTAGGGTTTCCCCTGTGGCCGCCGCTCCTCCCTTAGGGAAACCCTAGGGCGCCTCCTCCTCCCCCATTAGAGAGGGAAGCCGCACCCCTTCCCTGGCGCAGCCCTTTCCTCCTCCAACTCCTCCTCCTCCTCCTCCTCCTCCTCCTCCTCCTCCTCCTCCGTAGTGCTTAGCGAAGCTCTGCCGGAGAACCACGAGCTCCATCGCCACCACGCCGTCGTGCTGCTGGAGTTCTCCCTCAAATTCTCCTATCCCCTTGCTGTATCAAGAAGGAGGAGACGTCCCCGAGCTGTACGTGTGTTGAACGCGGAGGCGCCGTCCGTTCGGCGCTAGATCGGATCTTCCGCGATTTGAATCGCCGCGAGTACGACTCCATCAACCACGTTCTGGAAACGCTTCCACTTAGTGATCTTCAAGGGTATGAAGATGCACTCCCTCTCTCTCGTTGCTAGCATCTCCTAGATTGATCTTGGTGACACGTTGGAAAATTTTGAATTATTACTACGTTCCCCAACACATATGATGGTTGATATTAATTGGCCGAATAACTACTAGTAACATGGCCAATTCCCCTATCCATCTGCATGTTTTGGATAGTATATTGCAAATTAGTTGCCAATGAATAAAAATGTGAGACATTTCTTGCATGCTATTGGAAGTTCTAACATGGGCGTTTCAAGTTGATTAATCGAACTCATCATGTTGTTCATCGGCATAAAGATTTGTAGAGTTACAGATGCATGATAGTTGAAATACACATGGTGCACCTTACTAGTATTATAAGAAGTTGAAGCATGTACATTACTTTGAATCGGCTCTTGCACATAATTAGATGCATGATTGAAAAATCTAGGGTTTGCTAATAAAGTATACTCACTGAACGATCTAGTAACACCATATGAATTATTTTCATCTACTCAAGGGGATTGGGTATTCAGATTACCTTTCTAGGTTGCAAACCCTTAATGATGATCTCTTCGCAGAAAGGATAACCGCAATGGATCTATCTAAGCTTCGTTTCCATCAGAGTCGTCAAAAAGTGGGTTCGTGCATGAACACGGCACCGTGCACACCCGGTGTCGAGCGCAATATGCAGGAAACACCACTGGAGGGGCCTCGCCGGGATCGCGATAAGCAAGACACATTGAAAGCACATTTGCTCCCTGGGTGGTTTTGGTAATTAATGACAACATACTTTGTGGTTGGACTAATGCTTTTATCAAGTATATTTCAGGAAGGTCAATCACTTTGGCATGGCAAAAGGACTGGAGAGGTGGACCCCTCAAAATGCTAAGGCAAGCATTGGCAAAAGCTCAAGACTCCATTTTTGGTTTAGTGATCCAAGATCACATTGAGTCTATAGGAAAGCCAATACTATTAAAAGGGGATGAGGTTATGATAATGATCTGGTTGCTCAAAGTGCTTAGTGATATATCTCCTAAACTATCAGCACCTCTCACTTCAAACATACACTCATAAGTAATCTCGGTCCCACCGATTCCATAAACTCAGTCACACCAAGATGAACCACCTCAGCCATAAAGCCAAACCCTAGAAATTTCGGATTTTCCGATTCTGAACTCGGTCTCACCGAAACTAGTGTTGCCAAGCTTCAGAACCTTCGTCATCAAATCGGTGTCACCGAGATGATGAAGTCGGTCCCACCGAGATTGGCAAACCCTAGTCTTTGGAAGAATCGGACTCACCGAGATTGTATTTTCGGTCCCATCGAAAATCCCAACGCTCACAAGATTTGAACTTTCGGTCTCACCGAGTTGTCAACTTCGGTCCGACCGAGATTGGTCAAATGTGTGTAACGGTTGGATTTTGTGTGGAGGCTATAAATACCCTCCACCTCCTCTTCATTCGTGGAGAGAGCCATTAGAAAGAACTACCACTCCTACCTTACATTTCGAGAAGAAAACTACCTACCCTTGTGTTGAGATCAAGTTGCTCCACTCCCACCATATGAAACTTGATTTCTAGCCTTCCCAAGTTGCTTTCCACTCAATCCTTTCTTCCACCACAGCCAAATCAGGTGAGGAGAGTTGAGTGTTGGGGAGATTATCATTTGAAGCACAAGAGCAAGGAGTTCATCATCACCAACACCATCTATTACCTTTTGGAGGGTGGTGCCTCCTAGATTGGTTAGGTGTCGCTTGGGAGCCTCCGTCAAGATGTGGAGTTGAACCAAGAAGTTTGTAAGGGCAAGGAGATCGCTTACTTCGTGAAGAACTACCCCGAGTAAGGCTAGTCCTCCGTGGGCGATGCCATGATGGCATAGACAAGGTTGCTTCTTCGTGGACCCTTCGTGGGTGGAGCCCTCCGTGGACTCTCAGCAGCCGCTACCCTCCGTGGGTTGAAGTCTCCATCAACGTGGATTGACGATAGCACCACCTATCGGAACCACGAGAAAAATCTCCGTGTCTCCAAATTGCGTTTGATCTTCTCCACCTCTCTTTACTACTTGTGCAATTTACTTTCCGCTGCCCATACTCTAGAATTGCATGTGTAGTATGCTACTTGACTTGTATGTGTGATGCAAAATCTGCCAAAACTTGTTCCTGTCAAAAGGCATAATTTTTATCTTGTCGAGTAGTCTAATCACCCCCCCCTCTAGACACTCTCACCTTCTTCGATCCTACAATTGGTATCAGAGCAGATGGTCTCCATTGCTTTGGTTTACACACCATTGGAGGAAGATGGACGTGTCTACGTTTGGGAGTGTTAGCCATAGAGTGCCTATTCTTGATGGAGTGTCCTATAACTCGTGGAGGATTGAAATGCTTGCTATCTTTAAGATGTGTAACTTGCGCAAATATGTTGAAACCCCATATGTGCCTCCATTTGACCCCTTGCACCCTACCATGGATGAAGAGCTTGATTTGCTTCGTAACCTTAGAACTGTAAATCTTATCATTAGAGGTTTGCCCGATAACTTGCTTGAGCTTGTCACAAACTTTGAGTGCGCCTATGCTATGTGGAAGTTCTTGGAAGAACTTTATCCGGACTACTCTTTGAGAGGTCTTGATGAAATTCTATACAAGACTATTGAATTTGATATGATGCGCCCCAATGATCCTAACTTTGATAAATGCTTCTTTGAGCTTCGTGATCTCATGAAAAAGAAGGGTGATCCCGGACTTATCAATGTTCTAATTAGAAATGCTCTTGTATTGCATTCCGATGATTATTGTCACATTGACAAAACTAATGCAAGTCATTGTCAAATTGACCTAGGTATTGATGATGAACTATCTATGGGTCAATATGATGATGAGCATGAGCATGATGATGATTACTCCGATTCGGACACCGAGCTAGACAAGATCATGAAGAGTCTCAATCTTATGGCAAATCTGAGAGACTACATATCCGGTGGAAAAGAGTGGATTCTTGATAGTGGATGCACCGATCACATGACCGGAGACGAAGACATGTTTGGAGAGCTTGCAAAGAACGATGGCCCACGCAAGTATGTGACTTTTGGAGACAACTCCAAGGGTAAGGTACTAGGCCTTGGTAAGGTGGCCATATGATTGACTAGTCCATTAGCCGACTATCATGCATTTGTACGAGGAAACACTCTTTGTGCCAATTGTGCAGCAATTTTGTAATTGATTACAATTCTCAGTAAAACGATTAGTCTATAAATTGCACTTATGTAATCAAATAACAACATTATTGTAATGTCATATACTCATAAAATCCATGAATTTCATGATCTACAATGCTGCATAGTAGTTATAGTTCAGACTGCCATGAACATGGTATGACATTATGTCAAAAAGGCACGACTCTAACTGAGGTAATTTGCACGCTCAGGAGAGAGTTTCGAAGTATGGACATTACACAAATGCTCAAGAAGAGTACTGTCAGTAGATACGGAGAACCGCCGCTGATGAATTGATAGTGGGTGCAGTACTAAGATGAGTAAAGACTAAAAGGGCTAGGAGATGTGTTATGTCGACTATATACGAAGGAGAGAAGCTATGTATAGGAAGATGAGTTAGACTATTATGAACTAGGTGTATAAGTTAGAAGGAGAATCTACTACAGAGAAAAGTTCAGAGGGAGATCAGGAAGGGTAGATAGTGCCCTATGACATAGCAGTGCCGCACTTTATTTAGCTAGTATTGAAACCCATGCACCAGATATATCATTGACTCATCTACGATCGCAAATCGCGTATAGAGTGTTTCAGACACTATTTAGTACGACACTAACGCAGACCTCACAGGCGTATTCACCCATGAGCCGCATTCCATGAGATAAGTTCGCTACTACATCTAGTACTTTTCACTAGTCATCAAGTCCTATGGAAGACGACTAGTCGTTATCTCCTGACATCATCATTCAACTTTATCACACTACTGAACTATGTAACTAATGTTCATATACATTTAACTAAATTAACTTAACACTTAGCAATCCAGCCATTGCGTGATCTTCAGCCATCGTCCAATCATTCAATGTTGCGTCAACACTGTAATTGGATTACTTCACTATACTACTTTTCATGTTCTTAGACTGTTCAACTTACATTTTGTATTGAATGCCATATGATACTCTTTCATATATTGTTACAGACCGCTCACCATTTTGTAATTGATAAGCTGGCCACTGCTATGATTCATTTATTGCTTCTCTAATTTGAATCTAAATTTACTAGATTTGATAACTACATTGGGAACTCAGGATCATCATGCATGTCATTGACACATTCATTATCTTTTAAATTATTGATTCTAATATTTAATTATTATGTCAAATTTTACATAAACCTTGCATTATTACTTGAAAGTGAGAAGTGTACAACATGATCTTTGAATGGCTTTATTAAGTTGCTCTAGACAACTTTGATGATGCTAAAATGCATTCCCTTTTTATCCATCCATTGGTGCTTGTAATTGTGATATAAATGGTTGTCATAGTGCTAGAAAGACCCCTTAAAATATAATAAGTTACCATCACTTGAGACTTGTTTTCAAATTGCATTTGCAGTACCTAATTACTCTCTCACATATTGATTCATGACAGTTCAAATTCATTCATGTCTCATCACTAAACGATGCTGCTGCAGCATATAATTTTGTATGATCCAATGTTTTGTTACTTCACATCTTGATTGCTAATGCATTCTTCAGTGTGCTATTTTTTATGTTCCAAAGATACCTTCTCTTAGTTCGAGTTAATATGATATAAAATCAGATACATAAAGTGCCTTGTACTTCAAAATTTAAATTCTTATATGGATAATTTTGTAAATATCTTCATATTCTACTTATCAAGTGTTAGAGTACAAACACTTGATAGCTTTTACCATGTGTTAAGTAAATTAGACTATCAAATACTTTGACAAATGATAATGATAGCTTCCCTTTTGTTCAAGCATGTCATTTCTCTTTCATTGATATTTAGCATTTTAATCTCACTTTCTATATTATTGATTATTCTTATCAATTATTGAATCAGCACTTGTTAGTTGCATATGAAGAACTTTGTAGATTCTTATGAAACTCAAATGTCCACTCTTATATTGAAGTAGAATTTTATTTAAGGGCCTTTAATATTTTGTAACAATCGATTTCTATAAATTTCAGGCTAGCTAAATACATATTTTTTGAGTCCTAAAATTCTTAATCAATTATTTATCGTTAATACTGATATTTCACAATATTGCATTGCCCATAGCAAATGACCAGCTATAACTAATCTATTAGATAGCTAATATGTACTAATACTGATATAAATTTTAGAATCTTTCCTTAGATTTTTCATAATTAGCTATTTTACTTTAAGATTTTGTACTCAATACCTCCTTTTATGTCTTGATTCTTACCAATTCCATTGTTCACTTAGATATGCCTAAATACGATTACTAAGCTTTATCAGACAAGAACCTTTTACTCTCATGCTTTTAAGTCTTCCTTTGTAGGCCACAATAACTAATTTTGGTCACATTTTAATGCATATTTATCTCTTCTTATTCAAGGCTATTTAATTTTCGTACTATTATCTCAATTTTATATGACATCTTTCAATTATTGATGACACAAATTTTTTCTAGCTCAATGCTCAATTATGCCTGAGCTATAAGTTTAATTTTAAATTTTTAGCTCTTGTATAGAACTATCTGACTTAGAACATTTGATTGTCAACTTATTGCATCATTAGTTGTTCGCCTAGAATTGTATCTATTTGCAATCCTTGAAATTATACTACAATCATCTCTCATTGAGTTTATGTTGACTATGACATTCATAGACTAATTGTTCATTCGAACTAGATCATTAAGCAGTACCGTACTTATATAGTTTTGATAAGCTGGATGTCTCGACATTTAGAATTTATGAATAAATGGTTCATTAATTCTATAGTCTTAGTTGATATAGGAGTTTGCTCATCACTTAGAGCATCCTGCCGAATTTAAACAACAAATTTATTTCGAAAATACTAATGATCTTGGAGAATATAGATTACACTTTGTTATCTCTTTTCATGACATGCTGTAAATCTCTTAATATTCTGAATGTCCATGTCATCTTAGGTTCCAACATGATTTGTATTAGTGGTTTGCTTAATTTAATATGGATAGTGCTCCATGGAAGTTGGTCATGATAACATGTCATATGCAATTTATGTCAACCATCAAGGATGAGGTCTTGATTGATTATTAGGTTATAATGCGTCACAATTTCTTAGCATAACTGGATGCAATTTGATACCTAGGCGCAATCAAGCCTACGTTAGTGTGCATAAAGTTTTGTTTCATGAGTTTCATATCATGTTGTTCTACCAACATTCTGGAATTCCTCAGACCATTCTTCTTTATGCACAGTATGATTCTCCATCGACATGCTTCTCATCGTGTCTTTAAGGAGTAATAGAGTTAACAGTAGTACGACGAACATCTGCCAATCTAGCTTAGATTGATAGGATGATGATCGTGTGTATCAGCAATTGCGTATTGGGCCTTGTCCAATCCAATCGGCTGTTATATGATGACAACTATGTCATTCCGTAACCAATACATCAGTATAGGTTTCAGCACATCTTATGATTGTTTAGTTACCACTCTTGTAAGATGCTTACTAGATAACGATAGGGATCAGAATAATCTATGATTCTATAGACAAATATGAGTCGATTGATTCTCTGCCATGTTCAAGGATGAGTCATTGTGGCACAATGAGCCATACTGGGCCAAATTCACTAGTATGGCAGAAGCGTGTTATTCAGGTCCTGAAACCATCTAGGGTTCACTATTCGTCTATAGGTCTTGATTATGTATATTGTTTGATAGAGAACCTGACCTGATAGACTCGAATCAAATTGACTATCAACGTTATGAGCTCGTAGGTAGTCCATTGCAAGGTTCAGATGAATTGGAAGTTTCATGCCTGTGATGGATCAAGAGCATCAGCAGTTACGCTGGCCCTAATGTTCACTTAACGTGACGTGGCCCAACTGTGGAACGCCTGTAATAGTGTACTTAAATTCTAAGGTTCTAAGTGCAACCTTCCACAATCTCGCTCAAGAGACGAAGAAACTTCATGTTAAACGTTTTTTCATCTCAGACCATCTTGAGGTCTGAATCACTCGCGCTAAAAAAGTGATGGTTGGCGCCATGTATTAGACATGAGTGCACATGGGTGTCTGGTCGGGCACCATATTTTAGTCATGGTCAGGCCGCACTGCGTTGGCTGTAGAATCCACATACGACCTCGAAACAAGATGATTTAAAAAGCAAAACCGTTCACCTCGATGAGAAGAATTTTTCTTCTTCTATAGAACGCCTTCTCATATGATGTCATCTTGGGGACACACTCGGGAGAACAGTACCACGAGCATCAACTCTCAGCAGTCTGAGCACAACTCTTCAAGGGCCAACATCCCGAGCACTGTTTTGGTCTTCGAGATGAACTCGGATGGAGATGACCCAAACAGCAAGAATATTCATTTTGATGAGACAAAGAATTTTTGTGCTGAACACTTTTTTGTTTGTAGCCGTTTTAGAAGCCGAATAGGCAGCACTCTGAGCACCAAACATCCTGAGCACCAACGCCCGAGCATTGTTTCGGCCTCCGAGTCTAGCTCCGATAGAGATGACTCAAACATCAAAGTTTTTCATTTCGACCCTACTAAGGCTTCTCATGTTGTTGTTTTTCTCATTTGAGGAAATCTTAATTGCGGTTTTGTCGTGCCAAAATCTGGTGTCAACAAATACTTTGAAGAAACTACTTTGAAGACATCGAATACTCCTAGAACCCCTATTAGCCTTGACTGAAACCACACTTATTTTACAAAAAAAATTGCCACTGAACTTGAGCATATTGACGCCTGATTTTCTTTACGAAATATTCACACCCGGTTGCCTTGAGCGGGTATCCACTCTTGTACGTAACCGAAACAACATTGCATACACATTTGACATATGTATTCGTATTTATATTTACAAACGAAATATCGAAATAAGGTGGCGAAGTCAGTGTCAATGGTGTTTGATCTTTCCCGCAGGAAAAGAGGAAAATGATGATTGCTCAGCACCACCTAGATAAAAACTGCTGGTATCCGTCATTGTGCGCCCTGAAAATGCAGCGACAAAAGCGATGTCTCATCTTAATTAGCCTGACACCTTGATGTTCTTTTCTGTGGCAGGAAACAAACACTGGTCGATCCCCAAACCGTGTATGACCCCCAGTCGCACTTGTTAAGCCTTGACACATTGAGCACATTGTTGGCGGTAGCATTATTTCTGTTTTAAGATTTTACACTGTATTAGAACAATCTTTTCAGATTTGAACTCCTGACGACCTTGCACGTGCTTTCGAATCAAGTTTTTTGGATCATATACTCGTCCCTATTCATCATTCACATAACACTGATGAGTGATTCGTCGGCTCGCAGTTCCCGCCCACTTGCACCGCACCGTGCTCTGCGATTCGACCGCCAAAGCAAATAGAAAAATAAGCATGCTCGGCGACTGTTCGTCGCCGTGACCCACGGTGGCACCGCCTCCAGATCCCAGGCCCAATACTTGCGTACTACTCGTAGATTATTCCGTTCTCTCATCACAATGGCGACAGCAATTCGGTTGGCAGCGGAGGGCGCGGATTGCCTGCATCGGGAAGGATCCGGTTGCCCCCAACAATTACTCGCCGCCTTTCTTGGGCCAACCGGCACTCCATTCGCGGCCGGGTCAGAACAGAGTGCCCCCGCCTTGCCCGCAGTACGGCCTGGGCCAACCGAAATTGAAAATTCGCTGCTTTGCCCAGCTAGGTAGCCGCCAGGTGATGTTGGCGCATTGCTGTCAACGGTGTTGTCTTCGTGTTGCTCCGCAAGTCCTATGGTGAGAGCAGAAGAATTTACTAGAGCTTCTAGAAGCTGGCGGCCCCGGCCGGTCGGGAGCGGTCTTTTAATCCGGCGATGGCCGGCGTACCTGTGCTGGTGTGCGCCATAACTGTTGAATAGTGTCCGGGCGAGAGTACGTGTTGGTAGCTAGCTAGATCGATTGCGCAATTTGTTAATCCGGTTTGATTCCCTGTCAAATTGTACTTGTGTTATGTTTTGATTGGTCCCGAAGGGCGGTTTGATGGAATGGAACTACTCTCCCTCAGCTGCTAAACAAGAGGAATGTAATCTCCGAAACCAATCAACAAGCCGAATGTACTTGTACTGGCCGTTGTCCGTCACCTCATCACAGGTCGCCTCTACCGGAAGATGCGTACGTATAATTTGTACCAAATGAGTTATTTCGAACAGTCGCGTGCCGGTGCTTAGGGCATGTACAATGATACTATCTTAGGAGTACCACGTAGGATAGATGATAAAGTGAAGGAGAGAGAACTCATAAGAAAAGGCTTGTCTTCTCTTATTTAAGAGAAGACAAGAGGTGATCTCTTAGCACAATATGTCTCACCACATTTTTAGGAATTGCTAGTTATTGAAGATAAGGCTAAGAGTTGACCCATTGTACACAAATTTTTTTGTCATCTCTAAATCACATGCAAAACTTAAGATAAGACTATCTTATCAACCATTGTACATGCCCTTACTATTCCAGTAGAACGTCGTGCCGTTTCTGCAGGCTACGATGCATATAAATGAATCAATTAAGGTCGTCTTTAAGATTGAAGCTCATTTTCCCCTCTTATGTCCACGCATGTAGGGCGCCCAACAGCCTTTTAAATTTCAATTGTCTGGATAGTTCGGGTTCCCTCAAATCGAGACCATGTGTGATGGAGAAATGTGGTTGTCCGGACTATTCACCATGTTATCTTCAATACGTGGACCCACACAAAAAACCCCACACCACGACACACCCTTTCCTTTTCCTATCAGACTCTCCCCTTTCCGCCCAGTTTTCCAATGTAGAAGGACATTTTTCGCTGGAGCCCTTTAAAACCTGATGACTCTCACCTCACCTTCACCATGGGTCTATAGTGGGAAGAAATGTCCGCGCGTTACTGCCGAGAAGGCGAGAAATGCCACAAGCACGTTACAACAAGAGCTAATGTTCCTCTCACATATCCCACCTTTTCATTGACCATTATGATTCCCTAGCATGCTTAAGTTTTGACAATCAAATGGGAAGGCCAAATTAGAGCACTTCCAAAGAGAAGCAAATCATATGATGCAAGAGTTAGATGTATTTTGATTTAATTATAAGAAACATCATATTTGATCGATGAACCCCTTTCTTTGACGTAATCTCATAAATTATGCAAGAGAGTCATGATAGCCTTTCTTCGATGGAATTCAATTAGTTGAACGATAACTTAAGCAATACCACTCACAACTAACTAAAATGAAACATATACTCTATGAAGGTGACAAATCTTGTATACAAAGAAAATAATAAATTCTTTTTCTTTAGAAAAATAGACCATCTTAAATAACATCCCACGAAAAAACCCTCTTCAATAGTATGTTTGCCCGCGCGCAGAACCTGGGATGCCACCACCCATCGCTCCGCGACGCCGCGGTCGCTGGCTCCATCACGAGGAACATGTCGAGAAACTCGGGCATGGCTGAATGGAGCAGATCCATATGCCAGTTGTGAGGCGCATCTCCGCCCACGCACTGGCCCAGGGCCGCCGCCACCTACCGGTCTGAGATGTTGCGGTCGCCAATATCACCCCCCGTGTGATAGCCTGGCTTATTAGGGATGATAGACTACTCATATCAACAAGGAATTCCTTCTTTTCCGGGAGCCCATTCGGACAGAACTTCAAAGTTAAGCGTGCTCAGCTTGGAGTAGTTTCAGGATGGGTGACCGACCGAAGTTGCTCACAGGTGCGCATTTAGTAAGGACAAAGTGCGCAAAAAAGACTAGTATTGATCTGTGGAGCCAGTCTAGATCCCGCCAGGAGTAACGACCACCGGCGGGTGTGTCCGGGGCGTAACAAGTTGGTATCAGAGCCGACCCTCACGGTTACACGGATGTTTGCCGACAGGTTCCTCTCAGTTGGGGGTGTATGTGATAGCCTGTCTTATTAGGGATGATAAACTACTCATATCAATAAGGAATTCCTTCTTTTCTGGGAGCCCATTCGGACAGAACTTCAAAGTTAAGTGTGCTCAGCTTGGAATAGTTTCAAGATGGGTGACCGACCTTAAAGTTGCTCCCGCGCACACACTAGTGAGGACAAAGTGCACAGAAAAGACTAGTATTGATCTGTGGGGCCAGTCTAGATCACGCCAGGAGTAACGACCACCGACGGGTGTGTCCGGGGCGTTACACCCCGCTACTTCGTGATGCCATTATGGACTCCACCACCACGAGGAATGTCCGAGAAGATTCGTTATTTTATTATTGCTCGCCAGATTTTTAGTTCAACAAGCGTCATACTGAAATTTCATATTCTATGGCAAACTATTTAATTTCAAGAAATGCAAAGAAAATCAACAACAATTCTATTATTTTCATACATCAAATTTCATATTTGTTGGACGCCTCTGTGAAGACTCCTACGACACATCAACAACAGAAGGACCGAGTGTGGAGGAGCCGAATCGAGTCGATGCTGCAGGGTAGACGACTTTAAATCGTCGGGAAGAGCGTGACGCCACAACTCCTCCACATCCTCCTTTCCGCCTGGTCCTCGAGCTAGCGCAAAGCGGGCACACGTTGATGCCGGGGTCGGGGTCGCTCACCATGGTGGAAGAAGGGTGACATCCATAGGTAGGTGTGCATCATGGTGCATGCAACTTGATATAGAAACCCTAGTCAAGGGGAGAGGATGAGTGGAGCAGAAAAGGCACAACCTCATTCTATAGGAGGATCCCTAGACAGAGGGGGAATCGTCCAATGAAGAGAGAGAGGGAGAGAGAGAGAGAGAGAGAGAGAGAGAGGGAGGGAGGGAGGGAGGGATGTATGTGATGGCCTGTCTTATTAGGGATGATAGACTACTCATATCAATAAGGAATTCCTTCTTTTCTGGGAGCCCATTCGGACAGAACTTCAAAGTTAAGTGTGCTCAGCTTGGTGTAGTTTCAAGATGGGTGACCGACCAGGAAGTTGCTCCCGGGTGCGCACTAGTGAGGACAAAGTGCGCAGAAAAGACTAGTATTGATCTGTGGGGCCAGTCTAGATCCCGCCAGGAGTAACGACCACCGACGGGTGTGTCCGGGGTGTTACACCCCGCTACTTCGTGATGCCATTATGGACTCCACCACCACGAGGAATGTCCGAGAAGATTCGTTATTTTATTATTGCTCGCCAGATTTTTAGTTCAACAAGTGTCATACTGAAATTTCATATTCTATGGCAAACTATTTAATTTCAAGAAATGCAAAGAAAATCAACAACAATTCTATTATTGTCATACATCAAATTTCATATTTGTTGGACGCCTCCGTGAAGACTCCTACGACACATCAACAACAGAAGGGCCGAGTGTGGAGGAGCCGAATCGAGTCGATGCTGCAGGGTAGACGACTTTAAATCGTTGGGAAGAGCTTGACGCCACAACTCCTCCACATCCTCCTTTCCGCCTGGTCCTCGAGCTAGTGCAAAGCAGGCACACGTTGATGCCGGGGTCGGGGTCGCTCACCATGGTGGAAGAAGGGTGACATCCATAGGTAGGTGTGCATCATGGTGCATGCAACTTGATATAGAAACCCTAGTCAAGGGGAGAGGATGAGTGGAGCGGAAAAGGCACGACCTCATTCTATAGGAGGATCCCTAGACAGAGGGGGGATCGTCCAATGACGAGAGAGAGAGAGAGAGAGAGAGAGAGAGAGAGAGAGAGAGAGAGAGAGAGAGAGAGAGAGAGAGAGAGAGAGAGAGAGAGAGAGAGAGAGAGAGAGAGAGAGAGAGAGAGAGGGTCGTGCGGTACGGGCTGAATCGGGAATACATTATTTCCAGTAAAAGCGATGTTAGGGGAAACATACAAAAATCGGTGGGGTAACATTTCGACCGGTGGGAGTTGTTGGTAGCAGCGAGGACTACTACTGTCGGGACACCGATCCTAGGTCACACCAATCTAGCATATAACACATCATATTACTTTGCAGCCTCACGCATGGTATACCCACGGCTGCACCCTTACCTTGGCCGGGACCGTTTGTGCCTTTTAGTTCACGTATATGATTGTGTTGCTAGCATCCATATGACGAAGAACTCGGGTCGACATCACTAGTCGTAAACCAAGGTGGCACAAGCTTACAGGGATAGGCATACGTGACCAGGCAATGCATGTGTCGGTCAGCAGCGAGTGTAACCAAGTCGTAGTGATGCTACAAAGGAATCTAGTAAACACTGTGTGACATTTCACCATAGGCACAGACACAAGATCAAAGAAGGACACATGACAGTCAATCCATGTGTTCAGGGTGGAGCACTAGGAGGCATTTCCCCATAAGTAAGGCTACCAAGAATAAACAACTTGGTGTCGAATCTCCCACATACGAAAGCATTTCAATAACATACGCATAATATGCTCGATATGTGTAGATACAACATGGCATCACAACATAACTATACAACTCAAAGTATTGATAAGGCTCAAAAGAGACATACATAGCATGATACTATAAAGAGGGTCACATGACCCATCATTCAAAGCATACAAGCAACGGAAGCATAACATGTGTGAGTACACACATCTACAAAAGAAAAAGGCTGAGAAATCTGACTATCTGTAAGACCCTCCATAGGAACCAGACCTCTATCTGGGATTCCCAAGCTAGTCATCAAAGCCCACGTAGGACTATTAACGAGACTGAAGTCTCCTCAGCAAAATATAAATTAAGCAACTCTGAGTACGAAGGTACTCAGCAAGACTTACATCAGGTCATATCATACATGCATTAGTATCAAGAGGGGTATTGTGGGGTTTGGCTGCAGCAAGCTAGCTTTGACTCAGTGGCTATCCTGTTCTACGACTACCAGTAATTTCTCTTTGAGGTGAGAAAGCACACACGAGTCCACTAATCACCACAACAATACACTACTATGGATTCTTTCCCTTCTCTCTATGAGAAGGCCATCCATAGCACTCACACTTATCTTGAGCATATTAGAGTATCCACTTCAAGTTGTCTATGTACCATATGAGTTTCCAAGTAGTCCATATCCGCAGACGCGGCTATTCGAATAGATCATGTTAACCCTGCAGGGGTGTACTTCTTCACACACACTCTCACCACTTACTGCCATGTACACGTCATGTATCTCGGCAACCTTCAAGCGGAAGCCTTGCGAGGGTGTCGGCCATGACCTGACTAACCACACAAGACTCTAGTCCAAGTTTATTGCCTATTTGAGGTTGTATCCGCAAGGGAAGTCCGGTCGATGTTTCTATCACGGCCTCAAATGATGTGTGCGGGGTTCCCGAGCCCACCATCCGGGTGCCACTCGGTACAATGGGCCACGGTGCCTAGTCTGGCCCAAGTCCACCCTGCCGGGTGCCACTTGGTAGACCAATAGCACGACCTACAAATAGTAGGAACTAGTTGCAACTCTTGGACAGAGATCAAGTCGGTTAATAAGTCGAGAGGGGCACTTAAGCATTTCAATGTGTGGTAGTAGCTAGTCTTGGATAACATACTCAAAACTCATTTTTTAAGGATGGTCCCAATGATACAACACACCATGTACTCCTACATGGACTCTCACTGCTACCTTTACCAAATTGTGTTCACACACTTAACTCTCAGCATCAGAACATAGCATAACACTCCAATCCATCCCCAATGAATCAGACCTGACACAACTCTAAGCAATAGCAAGCTTGGCATGGATAAAGTCACAACATGGCTCAAGCAACTCCTAATCATGTTAGGAAGCTTTAACTATTTACTGTGACAATGGCAGGTCATGCAGAGGAATGGGTTCAACTACCGCAACATAAAGTAACAGTTGAATCGTTGTTGTCCTAATGTAGCAGAGGAGAGCAGGAGCATGAGAGTGGGGTTGTATCGGAATGCTCAAGGGGGTTTTCTTGCTTGTACAATCAACAGTAGAGCACTACTCCTTGGATAGGTAGGCAATGCCACTCGTAGAGGCAAGACCTATCGAGAGGGACAGTACCGGAACAATCAAAACAAAACATATGCAAAAATGTGATGCATGATCATGACATGCAGATATGATGTGGTTTGAGCTAATACATCTAGCATTCAATTTGGATGAAGTCCACTTGAAGCAAGGGTTCAAATGCAACTCCAGATTAAGCATTTTAAAATGCCATTTATGTGTATTCACTTTATACAACCGGTATAAGTTGGTTTGTCATGCATGAAAATGGTACAGATGGATAGATTGAATTTTTTGATAAATTTTCATATATAAACTATTTCAATCTGAGCTACGGCTGAATTTCTATGAATTTTTGAAGTTCAAAAAATTTTCTGGAATTTCTTTGATTATATTTAATCTAGAAATCATTAACTACGCCGGCAAGATGACAACATGATATCAGTGAGTCAATGCCGTCAGCACAGTCAAATCTAACACGTGGGCTCCACATGTCAGTGGCACGGGATTAACATGGGGTTATTTTAATCTAACTAATCATTTTCCGGTTAATTAAGCACAGGGCCCACCTATTAGTGTCATTAGGGGGTTATTAGCACTAATCTAATTACCTGACTGGCGGGACCCACAAGTTAGTGGCTCAGGCGGCGGAGCTCGTCGCCGGTGACCAAGGGACATGACGGTGTTCGCGTTTCCGACCACGGGAGCGGTGACTGAGAGCACCGGGGTGTAGCCCGTGCTCGCCCACGTCCAGGGGAGGCGATGTGAGGGCGCGGGGTGGTCGAAGCTCCTCGGAACGGAGCTCGCGGCAGCGGCCGGAGCACGGGATCGACGGCTACGGCGATACAACACACAGAAGGAGCAACAGGTGGATGTGCTGGGCTTCTGATGTCATGCTGAGCATGATGTGAAGCTCGGACGCGAGCTTTGTTAGCTCTGCCCACGGCGACCTCATGACCGGCGGCGAGGAGCTTCGGTCACGGTTGGGAATCGGGGCTAGAGCACGCGCGGGAGTGAGGGGACAGGGGAAAATCAAGAGTAGCTCACGGTGATCATGAAGCACTGCTCGGGATGGCAGAGATCGGGTTGATGGCAGGGAATCGATGAGAGGCGAGTTGAGGTGCCCGAGGTAGAAGACGGCGCGGATGATGACGTTCGAGGGCGTCCGACGATGCTTGGCTCGACAGAGGCGTAGTGGGAGACGAGGCGAAGCTCGTAGAAAGGAAGGGAGGAGTGTGGGTGGCTTTGTCGACGGCTACAGCGGCTGCGAGCTCGTGGGCGATGGGAAGGGGAAGGAAGGAGTGGCATGGATCCGAACGGCTTCGGTCGTCCCTATCCGAGCGGCGTCGAGGCAGGTAGGTTGCTTGGTGCCTTGCAAGCGCGAGCGTCATGCGCTGTCTTGCCTCTGCCTACTGGCAGAGGTTGAAGACAACTAGCACTGGGCTAGTGGGCCGCACAGTGCTAGGCCGGCCAGGTGGGTTGCAGGTAAACCAGGTAAGTTTCCCTTTTTTTAGTTCTTTTACTGTCTTTCTATTTTGTTCCGTTTGTTTTGATTTAGTAGAGATACTAAACCAATTCATAAAATCCTGGAAATAATTATGGGTGCTTTCTGAATTATTCAATGACACTTAACAATTTCTAACATTTTTGGAGCATGTAAAAAATATATAGCATTTAAATAGCTCCAATTCAGAAGTGTTTGAATTAAATCAATGTCCATTTCTGTCCTAGAAAAATGCCCACCAGTTATGGTTAGGCTTTTCACCTTTTTCCGTAAGTCATGAACATTTGTGAAGGGCATTATAGATTCATTAAAAAATATTTTATTTGAATCTAGTTTATTAGAAGGTGCTAGGGTTTGATCAAATCTCCATTTCAAATTCAAATGAAAATTTAAACATGATGCAAACATGACTAGCTAGCGTGGAGCATACCAAAACTAGGGATGTGACAACTACGGATTTCATTTTCCTAGTATATTGCCCTTTAATAATAAAGAGAGATTATAGACGTGTGATTGATTCCTTTACACAAATGTTGTGAGGCATTGATTATTTCCATAGATTTGGTCTTCAAAGATTGATTATAGATCACCGTGATTGATTCCTTTCCATAACGACATTACTAAATATACCGAATATCGATCAGCATGATTTGTGTAAATTTGACGGATAAAAACCAAAAGTAGATCAGTGGGCTAATAAACCGGTTTAAATAAATTGGTGGGATAAAAAAGTCGATGGGGGATGTTTATCCGGAATGGAAGCACACTACCAACTCACCATGAAGTATAGGTCTGTGGCGATTCTGGTAGTATGCCGAGATCAAAGTAATAGGTTGGTCATAGAAAAAGTGAATACAAAAAAGGGAAACCAGAAAACAAACCTTAGGAAAAACAAAAATTAAAAACACGCGCACATGTCAAATGGACCGGGCGACTTTGATTACAGTTGCTGTTTTGATAAGATTTGGTTCCATTTGGGTATGAGTAGTGGAAGCACGGAAAGTTTGATTTTAGTTGAGATTCTTTTAAGATTTGATTTGATTGAGTTGATGCATGACGTAGTTTTGCAAAAGTGTCGATTTTGTTGGATTCTGTTTTGGGAAAGTATCGATTCTAATAGTTTGCCGAGAACAAAATAATAGGTTGGTCATAAAAAATGAAACCAAAGAAAAAAGAAACATAAGAAAAAAGAAACATAAGAAATAATAGGGTAATGAAAGTTTGGATTTAGTTGACATTTTTTTAAGATTTCATTTGGATAAGTTAATGCATGACGTTGTTTGGGGTAAGTATTGATTTGATCGAGTTAATGCACGCATAAAATGAGTCGGCCCAAATTGGTTGCGCTTCAGCAAAAGATCGCATGTATGATGCTTGCAGGTGTAATATTAGGGTTTGCCCAGAGATTGATGCTTATTTTTCTATTCGCTTTGACTGTCAGAACAGGGAGCTCAAGCACCGGTTCGGGCAGCTAGCGCTCACTGCCACACCTGGTGGGCAGGCCCACAACGCGAAGCGCAGCAAAACTTTCTTTATAGCACAAAAAACCACTAAAATGTTGCTCCAAGAAGTTATCGATCTTGCGTTGTTTAGCAATAGTGAAGGTTATGTTACCACTAGAGCAACTAGCGACTAGTTAATGATACCGGCGCAAACTTTTAAAATAAGCGTAGCCGCATTATTTGTTACACATAGATTTTAGAAAAATATGATTTTTTTTTTGAAAAATAGTGAAGAAAATTTGGAAGTTCACAAATTTTGAAACAAATCATGAATTAAAAATTATTTCACAAACTAGAAAAAGTTCATCAATTTTCAAAAAAGTTCACAAATTTGAGAAAAATCATCCAATTTGAAGAAAAGCTAATCAATTTTGAAAACAATTCATTGTTTTACGAAAAAATTAAGAAATTTGAAAATAGTTTCATCCATTTTGAAAAATAGTTCATAAATTTAAAAATATCGACTTTGGAAATAGTTCATCGAATTCGAACAAAACTTAATTGATTTTGAAAAAAAGTTCATTTGATTTCCAAAAAAGTTCATTGTTTTACACAAAAAGTTCAAAATTTGGAAAAAATTCATTGATTTTGAAAAGTAGTTCACAAAATTTTGGAAAAAAAATCAAATTTGAAAAATTACATCGAGTTCAAAAAAAGTTAATTGTTTAAAAAAATCATTTGATTTTGATAAAAGTTTGTTCACTTTGAAAAAGTTCATCAATTTTCAAAAGAAGTTCAACTTTTTTTAAAAGTTCATCAATTTGAAAAAATCCATTCAATCTATATTTATATCTATATCTATATCTATATCTATACCTACTAATAAAGCAAGGTGCGTTTCTCCAATTTTTTAATCCGTTCACCACCGAAAATACTTTTTTTGTATCTGAGGTGGTACTAAAATTTTTGTGGTCCATCTGCCAGAAAACAAAACAGAAGAGTTTTGTCTAGAATTTCCTAAGTGGGCCGCACGCGCTAAGGCCCAGAAAAGCTACACATTTATATCCTGCGCACGCTGCTCGGGAATCTTATTTGTTGCAGAGAGCGACATGTAGTTGGAGATTCGAATCTGTGGCCCAACGTTGGGCCAGCCCATTTCCTTTTCCCTGTGTTCTTTTTCTATTTTTCTATTTCTGTTCGAAGTTATATTATCCTTTCCCCATAAATTCTTTTTTCTAAATTTTTCCGAATTTCCTTTTTCAAAATAATTATCGTTAAATCCTCGAATTTCTAAATTTGCCCCATTTTCAAAAAAAACTCCAAATAAATTGAGATTTGTAAAATAAATACCATTTTAAAAATAACAAAAATTCTAGAAATATTATATTTATTGAAATATTCCCAATTTCGAAATAATGTCTGTGAGAAGAAAACATTTTTGAAAATGGTTTTGAATGTTTAAAACAAATTTCCATTTTAGAAAAATTTTCACAAATTCGAAAAATGTCCGTTTCTCCGCCTTAAAAATGGTCATGTTTTCAAAAAAAAATGTGGATTTTAGAAAATCTTCCACTTTCTAGTTTTTTTTTGCCTTTTTCCAGAAATTAGTGGTTTTTCAAAAAAAAAATGCTCATTTGTTCAAAAAAAATCTGGAGGTCACCACAAGCTCGACAAGGAGGTGGACCTGAATATATATCTATATCTATATCTATATCTATCTATCTATATCTATATCTATATCTATCTATCTATATCTATATCTTTACCTACTAATACAGCAAGGTGCGTTTCCCTAATTTTTTAATTCGTTCACCACCGAAAATACTTTTTTTGTATCCGAGGTGGTATTAAAATTTTTGTGGTCCATCTCCTAGAAAACAAAACAGAAGAGTTTTGTCTAGAATTTCCTACGTGGGCCGCACGCGCTAAGGCCCAGAAAAGCTACACATTTATATCCTGCGCACGCTGCTGGGGAATCTTATTTGTCGCAGAGAGCGACATATAGTTCGAGATTCCAATCTGTGGCCCAATGTTGGGCCAGCCCATTTACATTTTCCTGTGTTCTTTTTCTATTTTCTATTTTCTCTTCGAAGTTATATTTTCCTTTCCCCATAAATTCTTTTTTTAATTTTTCCAAATTTCTCTTTTATAATAATTTTCGTTAAATCTTCGAATTTCTAAATTTGTCCCATTTTCAAAAAAATCCAATAAAATTCGAGATTTATTTAAAATAAATACAATTTTTAAATTAATAAAAAATATAAAAATATTATTTTTGTTGAAATATTCACAATTTCAAAATAATGTCCATGACAAAAAATATTTTAGAAAATGGTTTTGAATGTTTAAATCAAATTTCCATTTTAAAAAATTGGTCACAAATTCGAAAAATGTCCGTTTCTCCGTGTTAAAAATGGTCATGTTTTCAAAAAAAATTGTGAATTTTAAAAAATCTTTCAATTTCAAGTTTTTTGCCTTTTCCAGAAATTAGTGCTTTTTTAAAAAAAATGCTCGTTTGTTCAAAAAAATCTAGAGTTCACCACAACCTCGACAAGGTGGTGGACCTAAAGGAAAAAAAGGCAGGAGATGGGTAGTGGCCGCTACTCGGACCAACCCCGCTACTATAAACATATCGTGGGCCAAACATGACCCACGAGAACACCACAGCTCTCCGCTCTGTCACGCCACTATTGTGGATAACATTTTGATGGACACATCAATTATATCTCCCGATGCTTCTTGCAAAAAAATCTCTCCCGTTGCAACGCATGGGCATATGTGCTAGTTAGTATAAAATAAAAAAAACCAAAAAAAACTGTTCCGAATAAAAAGGAAAAAAGGAAAATAGGAAAAAGAAAAAGACAACAGAAGAAAAGAGAGAAGAAGTTTTTACTGAGCACATAAGTTGAACGCAGTAGGGTCGTTAGCCCAGCAAGCTATCTATCAGGAGGTCGCACGTTCAATTTTTGTTTTATAAACATAAAAAAGATGGGCCGAGCCCAACTAGAGGTGTTGTGAGTGCCCGTTTGCGAAAACAATAGGAAGTGGCGCCTGAAGCGCCAAATAGGGATAGCCGTCAAAACCCTTCTGTTTGCGAGAGATGCGTAACCTGCAGTCAACTCTATTAAAAATAAATGAGCTTGGCCCATTAACAATTGATGAAATTTGAAAGTGGCACATGGTGGTGCTAAAGTTTAGTCCCATACCGCTAGTTGAGAAAGTGTTGGACCTCTTTATATAGTGGATTCTCTCCACCACTCTAAGTGGATCGTTGAGGAGAGAAATAGGAGACCACATGTGCGCTCACTCGCCTGGCCTGGCCTGCGACCGACCACGGTCAAAGACACATCGAAATACACCATGGGTTTGCCTCATCTAGCAACTTGCATCGCCGCCGTAGTCTACTCTCTCCTGAACACCAGCGTGCAACAACGTGCAGGAGAGCAGGTCTCCAGAACCGTTCGTTCTTACGATTCTGCATCAGGAGAGGACCAATTAGGTTTTTGGGAAGCGCTCTCGCTACTACTCGAGTTCGTCAATTTGCCTAATATTTGAAGAAGCGCGCATTTTCCTCCGTGTTGTGCATAATGTTTTTAATTAGGCCAACGCTAGGTGCCGGCCAAAATTTTGGCCGGTCGGCCGTCGGAATGCCCCCTCCGAGCTATTGGAGGTAACTTGGAATCGATCTCCTTCCACCTCGCTGGGTCAACGAACCGTGCGTCCCCCTTTCTCTTCCCTACTCATGGCCTCCGACCCCAGCGTGACGACCTCCTCGCCTCGCCTCCTCGTCCTCCTATTAGAGCACTGTTGTGTGCATCGCCGCTCTGCCGGCTTGTTGCCTCTCGCGGCGTGGCCATCAGAATTGCAACACGGCTACATGCGAAATCCAACTTCTGTCGTTTGCAGCTCTTCATCGACTAGTTCCAGCATGTGGCATCATGACTGCAGCACCCCCATCATCGTCGCCTCTGCTTGCCGTCGACGTAGGCTTCCACCACCTTGTGCAGCAAAAAAACCTCGGCAATAAGACGATGTTTCATTGGTGCTAGCAAAATAAAATGTTCCAGCAAAAAAACATCATGGTTCCAGCAAAAATGAGTCATCTCCTATGGTTGCAAACAAAATAATCTCGTCGGATCCAACAAATATTTTTGCCGGTTGTAGCAAAAAAAACGGTGACAACAAAACAACTCGACGGTCATCTGGTTCCAGCACCGGTCATGTGTGGATGCAGCTTTTTGCCGGCCGTTTTCAGCAAAAACACTTGACGTTTGTAGCATCGAAGACCGTTGTCTCCATCGTTTGCAGTTGTTGGTTGCAGCTTTTCGCTGTTTTGCTTCAAGCCAAAAAAACTCGCCGTTGCAGTAGCGAAATGCCATTCTGATTCTATTTGCGACTATTTGTTTGTTTGGCAGTGCCCTGGCGGTCGATCACGCTGCCGACCACCCTGAATGATAATCATCAAGACAAATACATATATACAACAAACGTAATCGTCTGCAGATAACAAAGAAAAACAATTGTTCAAGTGGTTCACTCAACTTCGGGCCTACAGTTTCAAATAGTTTGATTACCTTCTCTGAGAAAATCAAGGATGCATGAATGCATCTGTTTACACTCTCAATGAGCAATACTAAAAATCATTCAAATAACTTTTAAGCAAATGCAAATGACCGACCGCTAAATACGAGGGCGGACCCAAGCAAAACGGGTAGTCGGGTGTACTTTGGTCATTGTACTTGTTCGCCCGGTACAAAGATATCAACATCATGGGGAGCATTTTTCATGTCGATTTTGTCTTGCTTTTTGGGGAGTTCGTGACGAATACAGTCGAGGTTGTTTATCATGAGTTGACTGCAAGTGATTATGTTTGCACTGTGTTTGTGTCTATACTATATATTTGCCAATTACCGTCGGTAATCATT
Organism: Aegilops speltoides; assembly: GCA_021437245.1. Classification (NCBI taxonomy): domain Eukaryota; kingdom Viridiplantae; phylum Streptophyta; class Magnoliopsida; order Poales; family Poaceae; genus Aegilops; species Aegilops speltoides. Next base: position 350,483,063 of record CM038142.1, on the reverse strand, counting down.
TCCCATGTTCTTCTTTCGTCGGCCAAGGCAACCCAACAACCGGATCAATAGAACAGCCGACCATAACAACCTACGACACATGACTTCCCCAGACATGACCCTGAGTTGTCGAACACATGAGAGGAAGTGCATCTTTAAGACAAGAGTTCCTACCCAGCTTTGCAAGAGTATTAAATTCCAGTTTTAAACCGGATCGAAATCAAGTTGCACAATTGAACAATTATAAATAAAAATAGGCATGGGTTTGGGGACTTATTCTTACAACCATATATTTATGAATGGGGTCATTATGATATTCGTTTGTGCACTAGAAGTCATCATCAAGATGTGCTTGCAACGTTTTGAAGTGGAGGATGTGTCTAAATTAGGCCTTTTGTGTGAGATAGAGGATCCAATGCTCATGTCGTCGCTCTGTGGGCCGGCCCAACAACGAGGTGAGCCAGCTCACTTGGTTCATAGTTGACCATTGACTTTTGGGGGAAATGCAAAAAAATCATAAAAAAGGAATTCAAGAAAATTGTGGAATTTAAGAAGTTCACCAATTAAAAAAATCATGGATTCTAAAAAAGTCCGTAGATTTTAAAAAGTTCAAGAGTTCAAAAAAAAGTTTGCGAACATCAAATTTTTAGGTGTGTCAAATCGAACATTTTTCATGGCAAACTATGTTCATCGAGGATGGTAAGTTTAGTTGACGAGCATGACAAATTCGTCTCAATTCAATTTTTTGCGATGAAATTGTCGTGCTTGCAAATTAAATTGCCTGATTGGTGTGTGTGTGTGTGTGTGTGGGGGGCCATTTCGTGGAAATGTGTGTAATAGAAATCCCTGTTGGACGGTCACTGCATCAAGTTGTCGGGGTTTCGCAGAGGGGAACGACCCAATGACGGGGATACATGATCCTGATTTTAGGAACCTACTAGAAGGGTCCAAGCTGTTTTCAGTTTTGGGAACTTTCTAGGAGGTTCCTGAACTGGGTTTGTTCTATTTCTTTTTCATTTCCCTTTTCCCCTGCTTCTTCTTCTTCTTCTTCTTCTTCTTCTTGTTGTTCTTCTTCTTCTTCTTCTTCTTCTTCTTCTTCTTCTTCTTCTTCTTCTTCTTCTTATTATTATTATTATTATTATTATTATTATTATTATTATTATTATTATTATTATTATTATTATTATTATTATTATTATTATTATTATTATTATTATTATCTCTTTTTCTTTTCCTCCTTTTTAAGATTACATTTCCATTTTCTAAAGTGTTCTTGATTTTCAAAAAAAATTGTAAATAAAAAAAGTTTGCCTTTTAGCGAATTGTTCAAACTTCTAAATTGACCCTTTTATATTTTTCTCAGGAATTCAGAAAATGTTCGGGGATTTAAAAATGTTTGCACCTCTCATTATTTATTCGGAAGTTCAAATACCATTCCTATTTTCAATTGTTAATCAATGTTTCAAAATTTGTTAACAACTTTGAGAAAAGTACTTGTTTCTCAAATTCTATTTGCAAATTTGAAAAATATTCAGCTTCTTAAAATTTTGTTCTCAAATTCAAAAAATATTCAGGAACTTCAAAAAAATATTCACAAGTTTGAAACACTCATGTTTTTAAAAAATGTCTGGACATTTCAAAATTGGTTTTTCCTTTTATTTTTTTGTGAATTTGAAAAGATACTCGTGTTTTTTCATCAATTCAAAACAACTCAGGTTTTCGAAAAATACTCGGGTTTTAAAAAGATGTTCTCATTTAGGACAAATGTTCAGGAATTTCAAACAATGTAATGTTTTAGATATTTTTCAGATTCGAAATTATGTTTATGTTTTCGAATTTTTCTTTAAATTCAAAAAACGTTTGCACTTTGTGAAATTTGTTGAGAAGTTAAAAAAAATTCTTATTTAAAAAACCACAAATTCAGGTAAGATTGTGATTTCAAAATATGTTCCCAGATCAAATTTTCCAATATTTTGCCAAATTTTGTTCGGATTTTCACAATGTTCCCATTTGAAAAATATTCATGTTTTTATAAAAATTTTGTTTTTGGAAAATATTTCCTTTTTCTTGTCAATCTGGAATTTTTGAATTTTGTTTGCATCTTTATAATCTTTTCAGGATTTTGAAAATAAAATTCTGTTTTTCTAAAAGCGTTCATAATTCCAAAATTTCTTCACATTTTTCATAATGCTTTTGTAATTTATTAAATTGTTTTAAATTTAAAAATATTTGTACTTTTGTAAATTGTTTGCGGATGCCAAATATATCCAGCATTTCAAAATTGTTCACATTTTTTTACAAGAAACTTTTTCATACATGATCACTGGTGTGTCTTTTTATATGGGTTGCGCTATATAAGATCACAGGCAGACATCAGGTTAGAGTGCGAGGTCCCGAGTAGTAGTCTTCGCGAGTTATTCCCTTTCGTCGTATTTTTACGCCACTTTCTATATAAAACATGGATGGAGGGACGTTGCTTAATGGGCCGGCTCAGTTGCTGACGCCTGTGCGAACTAAGGGCAATTCGACGCAGAGAGCGTCGTATAGAAGGTTCCACGTGTAAAGCTCCCTTTTGTAGTATTTTTACGTTGCTTTCAACATAAAATGTGGAAGGAGGAACATTGCTTAATGGGCCGGCCCATTCGCTCGCGCGTGCGAACTGAGGGCAATTCGAGGAGGTCCCGCATGTAAGTACAAGTGAGGAATCAAACTAGACAGGAATTGACTAGGCAGTATGAGATGCAGACAGAATAGATCTAACATTGAATAGGCAGAAACCACTTTCGGTAAACAGGATGAATCTTGAAGATCAAAAAGGTGGTAAAAATAGAGTTATAATTACCGCACGAAGAACTGCTAGATGGGATGAATAGGAAACCGAGCAGTTCAGCCCACCGTGCCCTAACTTGGCAACGGAGGACACCTACGGCGACGGTGGAGAGAACGATGTCCGCGGCCGGCGTGAGGACAGCGTCGGAGAAGTCGCGGCAGCTAAGCGCTTCGTCGCCGACGTCGTCGAGAGCCAGCGGTGGCGCTAGGGTTTTGACGGAGGTGGAGAGGTGGAAGAAGGATTTATTTACCGCAGGGGACAAGTATTTATAAGTAGGTGAGCGACACAACGCAATTACGCTGGTGCCCCTGGCGGTTCACATCTGAGGGGCACGTGGCAAGCATGCAACATACTCAGAGTTGTCCCACGTTCCCACGCCCGCCAGGCATGTCGGAGAGTTGTTCCGGCTTCTCCGGATTTCAACAATAAAGATAAGTCATTTAAAACAGATTTAATATTTGTCTCTTTGCCTTCTGCTGACTAGGACGCAGAGAAGACATTCGACAGTTTCAATAGAATGCATATGATTTGGACAGATAGAGTTTGAGATAGGAAGCATAAAGAGGTTAGGGTCCGATCACATTCACTTAGTGCAAAAGATCCAATCTTGAAGACATAGCTATAAGTGAATGCTGTAGAGGACAGAACACTAGTATATATATATATATATATATATATCAGAAAGCAATCAAAGCATCATAGTGTAGAAAATCATGAAGATAGATTGAAACTGAAGACAAACCAAATGCGAAGTCATTGCAATATAACGCCATGAGTGAAACACTTCAAACAAAGAAATTTGGTGGTGGCGTTACCCACCGTATAGGAAGTATTAGACCCAGACACGACGCACAATTATCGTGGCGCTCCGAAGTCAAATTCCATGTTAATGTATTCACACTCAGAGTATAAATCTTCATTGATTGAAGATATACATTACTTTGTGTGTTGCACATCTAAGTCATCAACATGCATACGTGTTAGGATGTGTGCCTGATCACAGGACATTAGAGGATTCCAAGATATTTAGCTCACACCGTAACTTACGAAACCTTTTCTCATCCAAGGGCTTTGTGAAGATATCTGCCAGTTGCTCTTCAGTGTTGACGTGAATGATATCGATATCTTTCTTCATAACATGATCTCTGTGAAAGTGATGACAAATTTCAATGTGCTTTGTCTTCGAGTGCTGGACTGGATTGTTGGCTATCTTGATGGCACTTTCGTTGTCGCAGAAGAGAGGTACTTGTTTCAGGTTGATGCCATAATCCTTGAGAGTTTGCTTCATCCATAGAAGCGAGCACAACAGATCCAAAGCGATGTATTCAGATTCAGCGCTTGAGAGTGATACAGTTACGCTTCTTTGAAGACCAACAGATAAGTGATCGACCAAGAAAATGACATGTGCCCGATGTAGACTTGCGATCCACCTTGTCACCAAAGATAATCAGCACCGAGAATCCAACTAAATCAAATTTTGAGCCCTTTGGATACCATAATCCGAGTGTTGGGGTGTAAGCCAAATATCGAAGAATTCGCTTCACGACTAAGTGATGCGATTCCTTTAGTGCCGCTTGGAATCGAGCACACATGCAAACACTAAGCATAATATCCGCCTAGATGCACATAGATAAAGCAAAGAACCAATCATGGAGCGGTATACCTTTTGATCGAACTCTTTACCATTGTCGTCGGGACCAAGATGGTGTTTGGCTGGCATTGGCGTCGTGTAGCCTTTGCAGTCTTCCATTCAAACTTCTTCAGACAATCTTTGAGGTATTTTTCTTGAGATATGAAGATGCCATTTCTTTGCTGACAAATTTGAAGACCAAGGAAGAACTTCAGCTCACCCATCATGGACATTTGATATTGCTCTTGCATCGTGTACCCAAACTCATCACTATACTTACGGTTGGTGCGGTAAAGATTATGTCATCCACATATATTTGGCACACAAACAGTTCGCCATCATATGACTTTGTGAAGAGTGTGGGATCGAGGGATCCAGGTTTGAAGCCTTTGGTCTTCAGGAAGTCTTTGATTGTATCATACCATGCACGAGGAGCTTGTTTGAGGCCATACAATGCTTTGTTTAGCTTGTACACCATATCAGGATGTTTTGGATCTTCAAAGCCAGGTGGTTGTGCGACATATAATTCTTCTTCAATCTTGCCATTGAGAAATGCACTCTTTACATCCATTTGATATAGCAAGATGTTGTGATGATTAGCATAGGCTAGCAGAATGCGAATAGCTTCAAGCCTAGCAACAGGAGCAAATGTTTCATCGAAGTCAATTCCTTCAACTTGAGTATATCCTTGAGCCACAAGACGTGCTTTGTTTCTGACAACTTGACCATGCTCATCTTGCTTGTTTCGATATATCCACTTTGTTCCAATAATGTTATGCTTGCGAGGGTCAAGTCGCTTGACAAGTTCCCAAACATTATTCAGCTTGAACTGTTGAAGTTCTTCTTGCATGGCTTGAATCCATTCAGGTTCCATAAAAGCTTCAGCAACTTTCTTGGGTTCTGATATTGACACAAATGAAAAGTGCCCACAGAAGTTTGCTAGCTGTGTTGCTCTTGATCGAGTGAGTGGACCAGGCGCGTTGATGTTGTCAATTATCTTCTCTATTTGAACTTCATTTGCAACACGAGGATGAACAGGATGAAGATTTTGCTCTCGCTGATCATTGTCATCATTTGGAGGATTATCTTCGGTCTGAGCATTGTCTTCGAGTTGATTTGTGCGAGATGATAAGTTCCTCTTCAGGCTGTGCTTGAGAGGGCATGATTTCACCAGTTCCCATCGCTTGATAGACTCGCTTGGAGGAGCTTCATCTAGTGTACTTGGCGAATCTCTCTTTGTGAACCATTGGTTTCATCAAATTTCACATCCACAGTTTCAACGATTTTGTAGAGATAAAGGTTGAAGACTCAGAGGAGTGTGAATCCTTTCCATAGCCAAGCATGAAGCCTTCGTGAGCCTTGGGTGCAAATTTTGACTTGTGATGGGGATCCTTGATCCAAAGATCTAGCTCCAAATACTCTGAAGTAACGGACGTTTGGCTTCTTGCCATAAAGGAGCTCATACGATGTTTTGTTCGAAGCTTATGGATGTACACACGGTTGATGATGTGACATGTCAGTATCAATAGCTTCGTGCCGAACTTTCTTGGTGTCTTGTACTCATCTAGCATTGTTTGAGCCATCTCAATGAGGGTTCTGTTTTTGCGCTCGACGATGCCATTTTGCTGAGGTGTGTATGGAGCAGAGAACTCATGAGTGATTCCCATTGTATCCAGATACAGATCAAGTCCAGTGTTCTTGAATTCAGTGCCATTGTCACTTCTGATGTGCTTGATCTTCACGCCATAATTGTTCATTGCTCGATTTGCGAAGCGCCTGAAGACATCTTGCACTTCAGTCTTGTAAAGAATTATATGAACCCATGTGTATCTTGAGTAGTCATCAACAATGACGAAGCCATAGAGACAGGAAGTTGTTGTGAGGGTGGGGTAGTGAGTGAAGGAAATATGCCCTAGAGGCAATAATAAATTTATTATTTATTTCCTTATATCATGATAAATGTTTATTATTCATGCTAGAATTGTATTAACCGGAAACATAATACATGTGTGAATATATAGACAAACAGAGTGTCACTAGTATGCCTCTACTTGACTAGCTTGTTAATCAAAGATGGTTATGTTTCCTAACCATGAACAAGGAGTTGTTATTTGATTAACAAGATCACATCATTAGTTGAATGATCTGATTGACATGACCCATTCCGTTAGCTTAGCACACGATCGTTTAGTATGTTGCTATTGCTTCCTTCATGACTTATACATGTTCCTGTGACTATGAGATTATGCAACTCCGTTTACGGAGGAACACTTTGTGTGCTACCAAACGTCTAACGTAATCGGGTGATTATAAAGGTGCTCTCTGGTGTCTCCGAAGGTACTTGTTGAGTAGGCGATTTCGAGATTAGGATTTGTCACTCCGAATGTCGGAGAGGTATCTCTGGCCCTCTCGGTAATGCACATCATTTAAGCCTTGCAAGCATTGCAACTAATGAGTTAGTTACGGATGATGTATTACGGAACGAGTAAAGAGACTTGCGGTAACGAGATTGAACTAGGTATTGGATACCGACGATCGAATCTCGGGCAAGTAACATACCGATGACAAAGGAACAACGTATGTTGTTATGCGGTCCGACCGATAAAGATCTTCGTAGAATATGTAGGAACCAATATGGGCATCCAGGTCCCGCTATTGGTTATTGACCGAGACGTGTCTCGGTCATGTCTACATTGTTCTCGAACCGTAGGGTCCGCACGCTTAAGGTTTCGATGCGATGCTTATATTATGAGTTTATGAGTTTTGATGTACCAAGGAGTTCGAGTCCCGGATGAGATCGGGGACATGACGAGGAGTCTCGAAATGGTCGAGACGTAAAGATCAATATATTGGACGACTATATTCGGAGTTCGGAAAGGTTCCGAGTGATTCGGGTATTTTTCGGAGTACCGGAGAGTTACGGGAATTCGCCGGGGAGAAGGATTGGGCCTTATTGGGCCTCAAGGGAAAGAGAGAGGGGCTGCCTAGGGCAGGCCGCGCGCCCCTCCCCCATGGCCTAGTCCAAATTGGACTAGGGGAAGGGGCCGCACCCCCTCCTTCCTTCCCTTCTCTCTTCCCCTTCCTAGTCTCCTACTCCTAATACATGGAAGGTCTCCTAGTTGGACTAGGAAAGGGGGAATCCTACTCCCGGTGGGAGTAGGACTCCCCAGGGCGCGCCATAGTAGAGGGCCGGTCCTCCCTCCTGCTCTCCTTTATATACGGGGGTAGGGGGCACCCCATGGACACACAAGTTGATCATTGAGATCGTTCCTTAGCCGTGTGCGATGCCCCCCTCCACGATATTACACCTCGGTCATATTGTAGCGGTGCTTAGGCAAAGCCCTGCGACGGTTGAACATCAAGATCGTCACCACGCCGTCGTGCTGACGGAACTCCTCCCTGAAGCTCTGCTGGATCGGAGCCCGGGGTGCGTCATCGAGCTGTACGTGTGTCAAGAACTCGGAGGTGCCGGAGTAACGGTGCTTGGATCGGTTGGACCGGAAAGACGTACGACTACTTCCTCTATGTTGCGTCAACGCTTCCGCTTCGGTCTACGAGGGTACGTAGACAACACTCTCCCCTCTCGTTGCTATGCATCACCATGATCTTGCGTGTGCGTATGAATTTTTTTTTTTAAATTACTACGTTCCCCAACAGTGGCATCCGAGCCTAGGTTTTATGGTCTGATGTTATTTGCACGAGTAGAACACAAGTGAGTTGTGGGCGATATAAGTCATACTGCTTACCAGCACGTCATACTTTGGTTCGGCGGTATTGTTGGATGAAGCGGCCCAGACCGACATTACGCGTACGCTTACGCGAGACTGGTTTTACCGCCGTGCTTAGCACACAGGTGACTAGCGGGTGTCAGTTTCTCCAACTTTAGTTGAACCGAGTGTGGCTATGCCCGGTCCTTGCGAAGGTTAGAACAGCACCAACTTGACAAACTATCATTGTGGTTTTGATGCGTAGGTGAGATTGGTTCTTGCTTAAGCCCGTAGCAGCCACGTAAAACTTGCAACAACAAAGTAGAGGACGTCTAACTTGTTTTTGCAGGGCATGTTGTGATGTGATATGGCCAAGACATGATGCTATATTTTATTGTATGAGATGATCATGTTTTGTAACCGGTTATCGGCAATCGGCAGGAGCCATATGGTTGTCGCTTATTGTATGAAATGCAATGCCTCTGTAATTGCTTTACTTTATCACTAAGCGGTAGCGATAGTCGAGAAGCAATAGATGGCGAAACGACAACGATGCTACGATGGAGATCAAGGTGTCGCGCGGTGACGATGGTGATCATGATGGTGCTTGGAGATGGAGATCACAATCACAAGATGATGATGGCCATATCATATCACTTATATTGATTGCATGTGCTGTTTATCCTTTATGCATCTTATCTTGCTTTGATTGACGGTAGCATTTTAAGATGATCTCTCACTAAAATTATCAAGAAGTGTTCTCCCGAGTATGCACCGCTGCCAAAGTTCGTCGTGCCCGCACACCATGTGATGATCGGGTGTGATAAGCTCTACGTCCATCTACAACGGGTGCAAGCCAGTTTTGCACACGCAGAATACTCAGGTTAAACTTGACGAGCCTAGCATATGCAGATATGGCCTCGGAACACGGAGACCTAAAGGTCGAGCGTGAATCATATAGTAGATATGATCAACATAAGATGTTCACCATTGAAAACTACTCCATCTCATGTGGTGATCGGGTATGGTTTAGTTGATTTGGATCACGTGATCACTTAGATGACTAGAGAGATGTCTGTCTAAGCGGGAGTTCTTAAGTAATATGATTAATTGAACTTAAATTTATCATGAACTTAGTCCTGGTAGTATTTTGCAAATTATGTTGTAAGATCAATAGCTTGCGTTGTTGCTTTCATATGTTTATTTTGATATGTTCCTAGAGAAAATTGTGTTGAAAAATGTTAGTAGCAATGATGCGGATTGGATCCGTGATCCGAGGTTTTCCTCATTGCTGCACGTAAGAATTATGTCCTTAATGCACCGCTAGGTGACGGACCTATTGCAAGAGCAGATGCGACATTATGAACGCTTGGCTAGCTCAATATGATGACTACTTGATAGTTTTGTGCACCATGCTTTATGGCTTAGAATCGGGACTTCAAAGATGTTTTGAACATCATGGACCATATGAGATGTTCCAGAATTGAAGTTAATATTTCAAGCAAATACCGAGTTGAGAGATATGAAGTCTCCAACAAGTTCTATAGCTAAAAGATGGAGGAGAATCGCTCAACTAGTGAGCATGTGCTCGATTGTCCGGGTACTACAATCGCTTGAATCAAGTGGGAGTTAATCTTCCGATAAGATAGTGATTGATGAATTTCTCTAGTCACCATCACCAAGTTAGTAGAACTTCGTGATGAACTATAGTATGCAAGGGATGATGAAAATGATTCCCAGTTTTTCATGATGATGAAATCGATGAAGGTAGAAATCAAGAAAGAACATCAAGTGTTGATGGTTAACAAGACCACTAGTTTCAAGAAAAGGGCAAAGGGATAGAAGGGAATTTCAATAAGAACGGCAAGCAAGTTGCTGCTCAAGTGAAGAAGCCCAAGTCTGGACCTAAGCTCGAGACTAAGTGCTTCTACCGCAAAGGACTGGTTACAGAAGCGAACTACCCCAAGTATTTGGCGGCTAAGAAGGATGGCAAAGTAAACAAAGGTATATTTGATATACATGTTATTGATGTGTACTTTACTAGTGTTTATAGCAACCCCTCGGTATTTGGTACTGGTTTAGTTGCTAAGAGTAGTAACTCGAAACGAGAGTTGCAGAATAAACAAAAACTAGTTAAGGGTGAAGTGACGATGTGTGTTGAAAGTAGTTTCAAGATTGATATGATCATTATCGCACACTCCCTATACTTTCGGGGTTAGTGTTGAACCTAAATAAATGTTATTTGGTGTTTGCGTTGAGCATGAATATGATTTGATCGTGTTTATTGCAATACGGTTATTCATTTAAGTAAGGGAATAAACGGTTGTTCTGTTTACATGAATAAAACCTTATATGATTACACATCCAATGAAAATGGTTCATTGGATCTCGATCGTAGTGATACACATATTCATAATATTGAAACCAAAAGATGCAAAGTTAATAATGATAGTGCAACTTATTTGTGGCACTGCCGTTTAGGTCATAATGGTGTAAAGCGCATGAAGAAACTCCATGCTGATGGGATTTTGGAATCACTTGATTATGAATCACTTGATGCTTGCGAACCATGCCTCATGGGCAAGATGACTAAGACTCCGTTCTCCGAGCAAAGGAGCGAGCAACCGACTTATTGGAAATAGTACATACTGATGTATGCGATCCAATGAGTGTTAAGGCTCGCGGCGGGTATCGTTATTTTCTGACCTTCACAGATGATTTGAGCAGATATGGGTATATCTACTTGATGAAACATAAGTCTGAAATAGTTGAAAGGTTCAAAGAATTTCAGAGTGAAGTGGAAAAATCATCGTGACAAGAAAATAAGGTTTCTACGATCTGATCGCAGAGACAAATATTTGAGTTACGAGTTTGGTCTTCAATTAAAACAATGTGGAATAGTTTCACAAATTCATGCCACCTGGAACACCACATCATAATGGTGTGTCCGAACGTCATAACCGTACTTTATTGGATATAGTACAATCTATGATGTTTCTTACCGATTTACCAATATCGTTTTGGGATCATGCATTAGAGACAGCTGCATTCACGTTAAATAGGGCACCATCTAAATCCGTTGAGACGACACTATATGAACTGTGGTTTAGCAAGAAACCAAAGTTGTCGTTTCTTAAAGTTTGGGGCTGCGATGCTTATGTGAAAAAGTTTCATCTTGATAAGCTCGAACCCAAATCGGAGAAATATGTCTTCATAGGATACCCAAAGGAGACTATTGGGTACACCTTCTATCACAGATCCGAAGGCAAGACATTCGTTGCTAAAAATGGATCCTTTCTAGAGAAGGAGTTTCTCTCGAAAGAAGTGAGTGGGAGGAAAGTAGAACTTGATAAGGTAATTGTACCTTCTCCCTTATTGGAAAGTAGTTCATCACAGAAATCTGTTCTTGTAACCACTATACCAATTAGTGAGGAAGCTAATGATGATGATCATGTAACTTCAGATCAAGTTACTACCGAACCTCGTAGGTAAAACAGAGTGAGATCCGCACCAGAGTGGTACGGTAATCATGTTCTGAAGGTCGTGTTACTTGACCATGATTAAGCTACGAACTATGAGGAAGCGATGATGAGCCCAGATTCCGCGAAATGGCTTGAGGCCATGAAATCTGAGATGAGATCCATGTATGAGAACAAAGTGTGGACTTTGGTGGAGTTGCCCGATGATCGGCAAGCCATAGAAAATAAATGGATCTTCAAGAGGAAGACGGACGCTGATAGTAGTGTTACTATCTACAAAGCTAGACTTGTCGAAAAAGGTTTTTGACAAAGTTCAAGATGTTGAATACAATGAGATTTTCTCACTCGTATCGATGCTTAAAAGTCTGTCCGAATCATGTTAGCAATTGCCGCATTTTATGAAATCTGGCAAATGGATAAACAAAACTGCATTCCTTAATGGAGTTATTAAAGAAGAGTTGTATGTGATGCAACCAAGAGGTTTTGTCGATCCTAAAGGTGTTAACAAAATGTGCATCTATGGACCGGTGCAAGCATCTCGGAGTTGGAATATACGCTTTGATAAGTTGATCAAAGCATATAGTTTATACAGACTTGCAGTGAAGCCTGTATTTACTAGAAAGTGAGTGGGAGCACTACAACATTTCTGATAAGTATATGTGAATAACATATTGTAGATCGGAAATAATGTAGAATTATTCTGCAAAGCATAAAGGAGTGTTTGAAAGGAGTTTTTCAAAGAAAGACCTCGGTGAAGCTGCTTACATATTGAGCATCAAGATCTATAGAGATAGATCAAGACGCTTGATATGTTTTTTCAATGAGTACATACCTTGACATGATTTTGAAGTAGTTCAAAATGGAACAGTCAAAGAAAGAGTTCTTGCCTGTGTTACAAGGTGTGAAATTGAGTAAGACTCAAAACCCGACCACGGCAGAAGATAGAAAGAGAATGAAAGTCATTCCCTATGCCTTGGCCATAGGTTCTATAAAGTATGCTATGTTGTGTGCCGATCTATTGTATACCCCTGACCGAGTTTGGCAAGGAGTACAATAGTGATCTAGGAGTAGATCATGGACATCGGTCAAAATTATCCTTAGTGGAATAAGGATATGTTTCTCGATTATGGAAGTGACAAAAGGTTTGTCGTAAAGGGTTACGTCGATGCAAGTTTTGACACCGATCTGGAAGATTCTAAGTCTCGATCTAGATACATATTGAAAGTGGGAGCAATTAGCTAGAGTAGCTCCGTGCAGAGCATTATAGACATAAAAAATTGCAAAATACATAACGGATCTGAATGTGAAAGACCCATTGACTAAGATTCTCTCACAAGCAAAACATGATCACACCTAAGTACTCTTTGGGTGTTAATCACATAGCGATGTGAACTAGATTACTGAATCTAGTAAACCCTTTGGATGTTGGTCACATGGCGATGTGAACTATGGGTGTTAATCACATGATGATGTGAACTATCGATGTGAATCACATGGTGATGTGATCTAGATTATTGAATCTAGTGCAAGTGGGAGACTGAAGGAAATATGCCCTAGAGGCAATAATAAATTTATTATTTATTTCCTTATATCATGATAAATGTTTATTATTCATGCTAGAATTGTATTAACCGGAAACATAATACATGTGTGAATATATAGACAAACAGAGTGTCACTAGTATGCCTCTACTTGACTAGCTTGTTAATCAAAGATGGTTATGTTTCCTAACCATGAACAAGGAGTTGTTATTTGATTAACAAGATCACATCATTAGTTGAATGATCTGATTGACATGACACATTCCGTTAGCTTAGCACACGATCGTTTAGTATGTTGCTATTGCTTCCTTCATGACTTATACATGTTCCTGTGACTATGAGATTATGCAACTCCCGTTTACCGGAGGAACACTTTGTGTGCTACCAAACGTCACAATGTAACTGGGTGATTATAAAGGTGCTCTACAGGTGTCTCCGAAGGTACTTGTTGAGTTGGCGTATTTCGAGATTAGGATTTGTCACTCCGAATGTCGGAGAGGTATCTCTGGGCCCTCTCGGTAATGCACATCATTTAAGCCTTGCAAGCATTGCAACTAATGAGTTAGTTACGGGATGATGTACTACGGAAAGAGTAAAGAGACTTGCCGGTAACGAGATTGAACTAGGTATTGGATACCGACGATCGAATCTCGGGCAAGTAAAATACCGATGACAAAGGGAACAACGTATGTTGTTATGCGGTCTGACCGATAAAGATCTTCGTAGAATATGTAGGAACCAATATGGGCATCCAGGTCCCGCTATTGGTTATTGACTGGAGACGTGTCTCGGTCATGTCTACATTGTTCTCGAACCGTAGGGTCCGCACGCTTAAGGTTTCGATGACGGTTATATTATGAGTTTATGAGTTTTGATGTACCGAAGGAGTTCGGAGTCCCGGATGAGATCGGGGACATGACGAGGAGTCTCGAAATGGTCGAGACGTAAAGATCGATATATTGGACGACTATATTCGGAGTTCGGAAAGGTTCCGAGTGATTCGGGTATTTTTCGGAGTACTGGAGAGTTACGGGAATTCGCCGGGGAGAAGTATTGGGCCTTATTGGGCCCTGCGGGAAAGAGAGAGGGGCTGCCTAGGGCAGGCCACGCCCCCATGGCCTAGTCCGAATTGGACTAGGGGGAGGGGCCGCACCCCCTCCTTCCTTCCCTTCTCTCTTCCCTTCCTAGTCTCCTACTCCTAATACATGGAAGGTCTCCTAGTTGGACTAGGAAGGGGAATCCTACTCCCTGGGAGTAGGACTCCCAGTATGCGCCATAGTAGAGGGCCGCCCTCCCTCCTCCTCTCCTTTATATACGGGGTAGGGGCACCCCATGGACACACAAGTTGATCATTGAGATCGTTCCTTAGCCGTGTGCGGTGCCCCCCTCCACGATATTACACCTCGGTCATATTGTAGCGGTGCTTAGGCGAAGCCCTGCGACGGTTGAACATCAAGATCGTCACCACGCCGTCGTGCTGACGGAACTCCTCCTTGAAGCTCTGCTGGATTGGAGCCCGGGGTGCGTCATCGAGCTGTACGTGTGTCAAGAACTCGGAGGTGCCGGAGTAACGGTGCTTGGATCGGTTGGACCAGGAAGACGTACGACTACTTCCTCTAAGTTGCGTCAACGCTTCCGCTTCGGTCTACGAGGGTACGTAGACAACACTCTCCCCTCTCGTTGCTATGCATCACCATGATCTTGCGTGTGCGTAGGAATTTTTTTTTTAAATTACTACGTTCCCCAACAGTGAGTAGGTCCAAATAAGTCCATGTGTAACAGCTCGAAGGGTTGAGATGTTGTCATGATTGTCTTCGAGGGGTGCTTTGCCCTTGTCATCTTTCCAGCTTCACAGGCACCACACAGATGATCCTTCTTGAACTTGACATCCTCGATGCCAATGACATGCTTCTTCTTGACGAGTGAGTGTAAGTTCCTCATGCCAGCATGTCCTAGCCTTCGATGCCAGAGCCACCATTCTGAAGCTTTTGTGAGAAGACACGCGGCAAGCTGTGGACCTGCTGAGAAATCTACCATGTATAGATCATCTTTTCGATACCCTTCAAAGACTAGAGATTTGTCAGATTCCATTAATACCAGGCAACGATATTTTCCAAATATCACAATCATCTTCAAGTCACAAAGCATTGAGACAGACATTAAGTTGAAACCAAGGAATTCAAAAAGCATCACTTTATCCATGTTTTGATCCTTTGAGATGGCAACTCTACCTAGACCCAATACCTTGCTTTTACCAGTGTCAGCAAATGTAATGTGACTCTTGTCGGATGGACGTAAGGTTGAGTCCATGAGAAGACTTCGATCACCAGTCATATGATTTGTGCATCCACTGTCCATAATCCATTCTGAAGCTTTTGGTGATGTACCCTATAGTGCAGTTAGGAGGATAGGCTTCACAAGGGTGTTGTGAAGCATAACCATTTGACACATACAGGGACAATCACAGCTTATATCAAAGTTAGGACATAGTATGACTGATAATAGATTCAGATGTGAAGTACATAGAATGACATTTTATCGTGCGTCCTAAATGGGTTTTAGGTCCCCAGCAATAGTATCGGACGCCATTGATTGTTGGTCGGAGACCGTGATACGCAAAAGAGAGTTAGTTCTTCTTTGCCACCCACATCTTCGATGGTGGCTTAGAAGCAATGAGTCTAAGTGCAGCATCTCGAGAATTTTGGCTTTGAAGCCCTAGCAAATAGCCTTGCAGAGATGAATGATACTCATATGAATAAGCGTAAAAGTTCTTAGTCCTATGAAAATAGCGGTTCAAGATACACGCTCATATTCATAAGTCTGAGCATGATTTCCCGCAAAACATTGGCGTTAGGGTGACTCATGTGAGTCTCAGATTCAGTATGAAGCCTTTGGGCCATATGAAGCTATAGGTCAGGGTTTGTCTTCTTCCTTGGTGGTGTCATGACGACATTCACGGGAAGATTCTCAATGTAACGCTTAGGTACCCAGATCTTCTTCATAGGTGGTCCATTCCTGCGATTAGTACCAACGTGCACAGCAAACACTTCACCATTCTGATTTTTGAACAGCTTATAGTTTGCATCAAAGGATTCATCAATGATAATAGGATTAGCACAGGTAAAGCCGGATAAAGTGGATGGATCTCTCAAGGTTCCTTTGCAAAGAACCCATGTGGTTTTGGGGTACCGCTTAGGCTTCGATCTGAGCCATCAACGTTCATTTTCCTTTCAACCCAACACCCTCCTTCCTAGGGTTTCAGCTCGAATCTGCTTTTGAGGACATCGCAGAGAGTCGATGTCCCTTCAAACTTTGTACATCCTGTTTCAAGCAATGTCTTCAACATAGCATTTTCATCAAGAATAGCGGTGGTATCCTCCGCAGAGGGGTTAGTAACCACATTCGTAGGTGAAGACAATGAAACAATAGCAGCGATGGGACATTCAAGAATGATGTAGCGTTATCACGCTCAATGCATTTTAGACATGGTGGTTCAAATCCATCCTGTGTAACGCTGATTTGTTGAGCAAGTAATGAATCTCGCTCCTTCTGAAGATCTTCATAATCCACTCTTATCTTTTCAAGGTCTAGCTTTCTTTGAAGACATTTAGAAGAAAGCTTCTCGTGATCAGACAAAAGAGCATTATGTTGATCTTGAAGGGCGTCAAACTTAGCATGAAGTCTCTGAAGACTATCAGCCAAAGCTTTTGACAGATCCATTTCTTCACCCAACATATCATCACTCTTACTAAGCATGTCTTGAACCTTTTCCAAGATTCTTTGTTTTTAGTGGCAAGGAAGCAAGCTTGTCATAATCGGGGCCAAATTCATCACCGATTCATCATCGCTAGATTCGGAGAGATAGCATCCAGCCACCTTATCACCCCTTGCCATGTGGCACGATGAGGATGATGATGATTCAGTGCAAAGGTCATCTCCTTAAGAGACTCCTTGTAGTCCTCAAACCACGGATCATGACGAGTCGATGACCTTCATATACCTCGAAAGCCGGTCCCAGATTAGCTTCAAGCGTGATTGAGGTGCATAACATTCTGAACTGATTTGGGACAAATGAGAGCAGATGACATCCTTCATTTAAGGTTCAATAGAGTGTACTTGCGAATGTCATCACCTCGCCATCTTGCATAGATCGGTGAGTCAATCTCGATGACGGTCCACGATTCGCTATCCATGGACATGAGTCGCTTCTTCATCATGGCCTTCCATCGGGATACTCATGACCGTCAAAGGTGGGACAAGATATGTTCCTCAATCCTGCGATCGACATAGCTGAAACTCCGGTGGTTAAATCGAATCACACGTAACAAGGAGTACCTTGCTCGATACCAATTGAAAAGTGCTAGTATCGACTAGAGGGGGTGAATAGGCGATTTTATGGAAGTCTTCAAAACTTAGAAGTTTCAAGACAAACAATGAAATGACCTAATTAATATGCAGCGGAAGATAAACTACCTAAGCAAGCCATAGTCAAGTATGCAATGATGTGAAAGTACAGGACTAATAGCAGCTAGGTAGTAAGGATCGAGGATGGAAGATAGTATGAAGCCAATCAACAAGTAGTAGTCAAGCAATGAAGTCAAACAGATACACGATAGGCAATGACTTCATGAAGACAAACGTAAGTAAGGTTGGGAAGGAAAGAACCACGCTTTGTTGAAGACATGGATTTGTTAGACCAGTTCGATTGCTATGACAACTGTGCGTCAGTTAGGGAGGCTGAGATTTAACTCAAGAAGACCGTGTCTTCACCTTATTCCCTTGAGCTAAGGACACCCAGTCCTCGCCCAATCACTCTGGTAAGTCTTCAAGGAGACTTCCAAACCTTCACAGACTTCGTTCACCGGCAATCCACAATGACTCTTGGATGCTCGAACGCGACGCCTAACCGGCCGGAGGATTCACATTCCTCAAGTGTAATAAGTCTTGAGTCACACAGATGTAAAGACTTCATGATGCCTAACACTCTTTGGCTCGGGTGTTTGGGCTTTGTCCTTGCAAGGATTTCTCTCTCTCAAATGCTTGAGGTGGGTTGCTCTCAAACGACAAAAGCCGTGCACAAACTCGAGCAACCACCAATTTATGGTGTAGGGGTGGGCTATTTATAGCCACTAGGCAACCCGACCTGATTTGTCCAAAATGACCCTAGGTCACTAAGGAACCGACACGTGTTCCAACGGTCAGATTTCAAACACACGCGGCAGCTTTACTTGGGCTATAAGCAAAGTGACTCATCCACTCTGGATAAGATTTGCTCTCATTGTCTTCGCTCAAGACATAGGATTTGGGTTGAGCATCACTTGACCACTCGACTTAGTTCACTTGGACCCCACTTAACAATGACGGTGGTTCCTATGACTCAACAAAGAAGAAAAGGAAACAACGAAACCACACGCCTTCGTGCTCCATAGTCTTCACGCAATGTCTTCTCATGTCATAGTCTTCAATATGAATATCTTCTCATACCACCATTGTCTTCAATGTCTTCATACATTTTTAGGGGTCATCTCCGGTAGGTAAACCGAATCAATGAGGGACACTACCTGCGTTATCCTGCAATTCTCACAAACGCATTAGTCCCTCAACCAACTTTGTCGTCAATACTCCAAAACCAACTAGGGGTGGCACTAGATGCACTTACACCTTCTGATGACTTCTTGAGGAGAGCTGGGATTTATGAAGATTTCTATTTATTGATTGAGAATGCTGGCCTCACCAACTTCCTCCACGACCAACGTCATCAGTATCTCTTACTCACAAATACTTTTGTGCAAAACTTCTGCTTTTTCCCTAAGAAATCACCTCCAACAGTAGAGTTTCATTTATATGACGTTGTTAAAGAGATGACATTAGTTGAATTCTGTGAGATTTGCAGAATACCCTTTGAGGGCACCTTAGATGAACCCCACCGTAATGAAGTAGAAGCTTTTATTAACACTATCACTGTGGGAGAAACCAGGAAGGTTTCTAATGCAAGGATCACTAGCATACATTATCCTGTTTTATGCTACTTTGCCTTATTTGCTAGTCGTTGCTTGATTGGACGCGGGAACTGTGGGAACCTTAGTATTCTTGATATTATTATTTTGCTCCATGGTTTATACCGCAATAACTCTGTTAGTATGGGTGGAATTGTTGCTAGACGGTTAAGTCTGAACCGTACTAAGGGCCCCATCTTTGGAGGCATTTATGCTTCACACCTAGCTGAACATTTTGAAATACCTATTAGGCATGAGGAGAAAGAAGAAACAGTGCTGCCCCATGCTTATTTAGATTAAGAGTATGATAGCGCATGATTTTCTTGTTAAGAGTCGCAATGGGGAGCTCAATTATAAATTATACTTTGATAAACATCACCCTGAGACTATTACATTGTCTGCTCCTTCTTTGTTTAACTTGTCTGCAGAACCTCACATCGTTCCGTGGTCGGCTGTTCAAGCCTATCGGAACCCTGCACCAGCCCCGGAGCCGGAGCCACAAGATGAGCCTCCACGACTATCTGTTTATTCTTGGGATCCAGAGGAGGCTGCCAGCCAGTGGCAGTCAGAGTCTTCTTCGTCGCAGTATGACCCCAGCTTCACCTACGGATATCCGCCAGGCTATCCCTGGCAATAGACCAACTTAGGCCAAAAGCCTAAGCTTGGGGGAGTACATATTTCCCATCGACTTTACATTCATGTTCACACACTAGTCGTCGGTGCTCATACTTTTTCATTGTAATATCCATGCTAGTTTACATTTCTTTTTCCTGCTTTCTTCTTGTGTGTTTGACGAACCTTAAGAAAAACCAAAAAAATAGTTAAGTTTACTTTCCATGCTTGTAGTAGAATTAAAAAGAAAACCCAAAAATATTTCCCGTTCTTCTTTTGCTTGTTGGGAGCTTTCCCGTGTAAATAGTTTTTATTTCTTTTCCTTTCTTTGGGGGTCGAGAAGACCATATTGAAAATGCTTAATGGCTCTTATATGCATGATTGTTTATTTAACTTCGAGCCCATATTACTTTTCTTCTCTCTTGAGTTGAATGCTTGCAAATTCCAGCTTAGTCCAATGCACGTGCACTCTTATTATTATACACACCGTTCGGTCATGCAAGCGAAAGGCAATAATGATGATATATGATGGACTTATTGGGAAGAGAAAAGCTGGTATGAACTCGACCTCTCTTGTTTTGTAAATATGATGATTCATTGTTCCTGAGTCAGCTATTATGAAGTAAACATATTTGCAATGACATTTAGAGATTATAGTTGCTTGTGCCATGCTTGATTAGCTATGAGTTATAATGGATTACCTTGCGTGCCAACATGCTATTAGAATGATTATGATGTGGTATGATGGGATGGTATCCTCCTTTAAATGAATTGAGTGACTCAACTTGTCACATGTTCACGCATGTAGTTGAATCAAATCAACATAGCCTTCATGATATTTATGTTCATGGTGGATTATATCCTACTCATGCTTGTATTCGGTGTAAATTAGTTTTAATGCATGTTTACGATTGTTGTCGCTCTCTCGCTTAATCGCTTCCTAGTCTTTTGCTAGCCTTCACATGCATACTAAGCGGGAATACCGCTTGTGCATCCAAACTCCTTAAACCCCAAAGTTATTCCATATGAGTCCACTATACCTACCTATATGCGGTATTTACCTGCCGTTCCAAGTAAATTTGTATGTGCCAAACTCTAAACCTTCAAATAAACATTCTATTTTGCATGCTCGAATAGATCATATGTCAACTAGAGCTGCCCTTATCTTCCGTGTTAGGCGGGTTATTCTCAAGACGAGTGGACTCCGCTCCTCATTCACGAGAAAATGGCTAGTATCCTGGAT
The DNA here is from genome assembly GCA_021437245.1 of Aegilops speltoides. Taxonomy (NCBI): domain Eukaryota; kingdom Viridiplantae; phylum Streptophyta; class Magnoliopsida; order Poales; family Poaceae; genus Aegilops; species Aegilops speltoides. Next base: position 350,462,046 of record CM038142.1, on the reverse strand, counting down.
GCGCAGTCCCATGCTTTATGCAAACTAAATCAAAATAACTGCAAACAAAACTCCCCCGGGACCCGTTGAATGTTGGAGGCACTCGTTGTTTCGATCAAGCCATGGATTGATGCTTGTGGAGGAGGGGAGTATAAACCATTCTGTTTGGGAACCACCTATAATCTGTTTAGCATGGAAGATATCGTCGTCTTTTAGTTGTTATGTTGACAATGAAAGTATGCCGCTCAAAATATAATTTATCTCTATTTCAAAACCGAGCTCTGGCACCTCTACAAATCCCTGCTTCCCTCTGCGAAGGGCCTATCTATTTACTTTTATGTTGAGTCATCACCCTTCTTATTAAAAGCACCCGCTGGAGAGCACACTGTCGTTTGCATTCATTATTATTGATTTATATTGGGTATGACTTGACTGGATCTCTTTTACCATGAATTACAATGTTTAGTCAGTCCTTCATCTTTAAAGGTGCTCTGCATTTATGTTTTGCGGTCTCAAAAAGGGCTAGCGAGATACCATTTTGTTATATCATGTTATGATTATTTTGAGAAAGTGTTGTCATCCGAGTTTTATTATTATGGCTCGCCAGCTGATTATGCTATTGATATGAGTAATTGTGAGACCTGCGTGTCATTGTGAGTATGGTTAGTTCATAATAATGACTGAAACTTGAATGCTGGCTTTTCATGTTTACAACAACAAAAGCAAACAGAGTTTGTAAAAGTTTTTCTTTTTCTCTTTCAGTTTGTCAACTGAATTGCTTGAGGACAAGCAAGGGTTTAAGCTTGGGGGAGTTAATACGTCTCCGTCGTATCTACTTTTCCAAACACTTTTGCCCTTGTTTTGGACTCTAACTTGTATGATTTGAATGGAACTAACCCGGACTGACGCTGTTTTCAGAGAATCGCCATGGTGTTGTTTTTGTGCGAGAAAATAAAAGTTCTCGGAATGACCGAAACTCCACAAAACACCTTAGAAAAACAATAAAAATCCTCGCAAAGATGAAGACCAGGGGCCCACACCTGTCCACGAGGTGGGGCGCACCCCAGGCGCGCTCCTACCTCGTGGGCCCTTGGTGGCCCTCCGACGCCAACTCCAACTCCATATATTGGCTTTCGGGAGAAAAAATCGAGAGAAGAAATCATCGCGTTTTACGATCACGAGCCGCCGCCAAGCCCTAATCTCTCTTGGGAGGCTGATCTGAGTCCGTTCGGGGCTCCGGAGAGGGGATTCGTCGCCGTCGTCATCATCAACCATCCTCCATCACCAATTTCATGATGCTCACTGCCGTGCGTGAGTAATTGCATTGTAGGCTTGCCGGCGGTGATGGGTTGGATGAGATTTATCATGTAATCAAGTTAGTTTTGTTAGGGTTTGATCCTAGTATCCATTATGTTCGAGATTGATGTTGCTATGACTCGCTATGCTTAATGCTTGTCACTAGGGCCCGAGTGCCATGATTTCAGATCTGAACCTATTATGTTTTCATGAATATATGTGTGTTCTTGATCCTATCTTGCAAGTCTATAGTCACCTACTATGTGTTATGATCCGCAACCCCAAGTGACAATAATCGGGACCACTCCGGTGATGACCATAGTTTGAGGAGTTCATGTATTCACTATGTGCTAATGCTTTGTTCGGTTCTCTATTAAAAGGAGGCCTTAATATCCCTTAGTTTCCAATAGGACCCGCTTCCACGGGAGGGTAGGACAAAAGATGTCATGCAAGTTCTTTTCCATAAGCACGTATGACTATATACGAATACATGCCTACATTACATTGATGAACTGGAGCTAGTTACATGTCACCCTATGTTATGATCGTTACATGACGAACCGCATCCCAGCATAATTATCCATCGCTAATCCGGTGCCTACGAGTTTTCCATATCTTGGTTCTCGCTTATTTACTTTTCCGTTACTCTTGTTATAATCACTACAAAATACCAAAAACATTACTTTTGTTGTCTTTACTTTTGTTACCGTTACCACCACTATCATATTACTTTGCTACTAAACACTTTGCTGCATATACTAAGTTTCCAGGTGTGGTTGAATTGACAACTCAGCTACTAATACTTGAGAATATTCTTTGGCTCCCCTTGTGTCAAATCAATAAATTTGGGTTGAATACTTTACCCCCGAAAACTGTTGTGATCCCCTATACTTGTGGGTTATCAATAACTCAATCATACATAAAAGAATTCAGAGAATATTCAAATATTTTCCATAGATAAGTTGGATCATAAACCCACAATTCGCCGGTCTCAACAAACACACCGCAAAAAGAAGATTACATCGAATAGATCTCCATGAGAGAGGGGGAGAACATTGCATTGAGATCCAAAAAGAGATAAGAAGCCATCTAGCTACTAGCTATGGACCCGAAGGTCTGAAGTAAACTACTCACACTTCATCGGAGGGGCTATGGTGTTGATGTAGAAGCCCTCCGTGGCGGATGCCCCCTCCGGTGGAGCTCCAGAACAGGCCCCAAGATGGGATCTCGTGGATACAGAAGGTTGCGGCGGTGGAATTAGGTTTTTGGCTCCTGTTTTGATCATTTGGGGATATGTAGGTATATTTTAAGTGCATCTAGTGCCACCCCTAGTTGGTTTTGGAGTATTGACGACAAAGTTGGTTGAAGGACTAATGCGTTTGTGAGAATTGCAGGTTAACGCAGGTAGTGTCCCTCATTGATTCGGTTTACCTACCGGAGATGACCCCTAAAAATGTATGAAGACATTGAAGACAATGGTGGTATGAGAAGATATTCATATTGAAGACTATGACATGAGAAGACATTGCGTGAAGACGGAGCGCGAAGACTGTGTGGTTTCGTTGTTTCCTTTTCTTCTTTGTTGAGTCATAGGAACCACCGTACTGTTAAGTGGGGTCCAAGTGAACTAAGTCAGAGTGACTGAAGTGATGCTCAACCCAAATCCTATGTCTTCGAGCGAAGACAATGAGAGCAAATCTTATCTAGAGCTAGATGAGTCACTTTGCTTGTAGCCCAAGTAAAGTTGCCGTGTGTGTTTGAAATCGACCGTTGGAACACGTGTCGGTTCCTTAGTGACCGAGGTCATTTCGACAAATCAGGTCGGGTTGCCTAGTGGCTATAAATAGCCCACCCCTACACCATAAATTGGTGGCTGCTCAGAGTTTGTGCACGGCTTTTGTCGTTTGAGAGCAACCCACCTCGAAGTCTTTGAGAGAGAGAAATCCTTGCGAGGACCAAGCCCAAACACATAGAGCCAAAGATTGTTAGGCATCACTGAAGTCTTTCTGTCTGTGTGACCTGAAGACTTATTACACTTGAGGATTGTGTATCCTCCAGCCAGTTAGGCGTCGCGTTCAGAGCATCCAAGGGTCATTGTGGATTGCCGGTGAACGAAGTCTGTGAAGGTTTGGAAGTCTACCTTGAAGACTTACTAGAGTGATTGGGCGAGGACTGGGTGTCCTTAGCTCAAGGGGAATAAGGTGAAGACGCGGTCTTCTGAGTTGAATTTCAGCCTCCCTAACCAGACGTACAGTTGTCACAGCAATTGGAACTGGTCCAACAAATCCTGTGTCTTCAACAAGTGACTGGTTCTATCCTATTCCCTCCTTTACTTAAGTTTGTCTTCGTGAAGTCATTGCCTATCTGTCGCATCTGTTTGACTTCATTGCTTGACTACTACTGTTGATTGGCTACATACTATCTTCCATCCTGATCCTTACTACTTAGCTGCTATTAGTCCTGTACTTTCACATCATTGCATACTTGACTATGGCTTGCTTATGGTAGTTTATCTTCCGCTGCATATCAACTAGGTAATTTCTATTGTTTGTCTTCGACACTTCCAAGTTTTGAAGACTTTCACAAAAATCGCCTATTCACCCCCCTCTAGTCGATACTAGCACTTTCAATTGGTATCAGAGCAAGGTACTCCCTTGTTCTTTGTGATTCGGTTTAACCACCTGGAGTTTTAGCTATGTCGACTGCAAGGATAATCAAGGTCTCCGCTGCTTGCCCCATGTTCGATGGAACTGAATATCCCTACTGGAAGAATAAGATGCGTATGCATCTTGAAGCTATTGATGTCGACCTCTGGTATGTCGTCAAGAATGGCGTTCCCAAAACTGGTGAAGGTGTCACCCCTACTGATGTCAAGAAGTTCATTCAACTGGATTCTACTGCAAAGAACATCATCTGTGGTCATTTGACCAAAGGACAGTATGGTCGTGTGAGTGCTCTGGAAACATCAAAGCTAGTCTGGGACTGGCTATCCAAAGTGAACGAAGGCGTATCAACTCAGAGAGATCAAAGAATCAGTGTTCTTCGCAACCTCTTCAACCGCTTCAAGAGAAACGACAATGAAAATGTCCAGCTCACGTTCGATCACCTCACTGACATCACAAATGAACTTCAAGCTCTTGGCACAACTGAGATTACCAAGCATGAAATTGTCAAGACACTACTGAGATCACTCAACAGCTCCTTTGACACCCTTGCCCTCATGATACAAGAACGTCCTGACTTCAAGACACTCGATCCGTCTGATATACTTGAGAGGCTCAACACACATGAGTTCCAGCTATCTGAGAAAAGAGATATCTATGGCCCAAACTATGGCGAACTTCGCTTTGAAGGCAAAAGTTGTTTCCTCATCGAAGAAGAATCATTGCGAGCTCAAGATCCCGAAGACATTGGAAAGGAACTTGCTATGCTTGTGAAGTAGTTCCAGAAATTCACTAAGAAGAAAGGCTTCAGAAAGTCTTCACGATCCAGCTCAAGGAATGATGAAGCTTCCACCCATGACCACAAGGCGAGAACCTGCCACAAGTGCAAGAAACCTGGTCACTGCATATCTAAGTGTCCACAGTGGGACAATGAGAAGAAGAAGAAGAGCAAGGAATATGATTCTGATGACAAGAAGAAGAAGAAATCCTCAAAGTCTTCTTCTAAGTCTTCTTCAAGTCTTCATCATACAAGAAGAGCTCATCCGCAAGGCTCGTGCTTTTGTTGGCAAGGAAATGGATTCGAGTAGGAGTGCATACGAGGAGGCGGAGGTGGAGTCTGAGAGGAGTCGACCTGGCATTGCAAGTCGGCTCTAGCCACGACCTATGTTGCCAAGTCCATCTTCAACACTGAAGACAATGACTTCCACACCAACACTGAAGCTGATAACAAAGATGATCCTACTCCCACCTACTACTTCATGGCACGTGGTGCCAAGGTAAAATCACGTGATGCTTACTTTCAAACATCAAGTGAAGATGACTCTGATTGTGAATCCTAACCTAGCTACAAAACACTTGCTAAAATTGCAACTGAACAACAAAAGGCTATGGAACATACTCAAAAACTGTTACACAAAAGCGATGACCTGTTGGACGCGGAAATGACACGTTCACAGTCCTTAGTCGAAGACATAAAAATCTTCATGCTAAGTACCAAGAACTTGAAGGTCGTCATGAAACGCTCTCAACTACGTATGAGAGGCTCTCCTATGATTATCTTCAAAGGAAACAAGAGCTTGAGAAATTGAGAGTGGCTCATGAAGATATTCAAAAAGAGAATGAGTCACTTCGCGCTCAACAGATCAGTTCCGCTCAGGATGGATTTGAACCACCATGTCTAAAATGCATTGAGCATGATAACGCTACATCTGTTCTTTGAATGTTCCATCGCTGCTCTTCGTTTCATTGTCTTCACCTACTGATGTGGTTACTAACCCCTCTGCGGAGGATACCACTGCTATTGCTGATGAAAATGCTATGTTGAAGACATTACTTGAAATAGGGATGTACAAAAGTTTGAAGGAACATCAGACACTCTGCGATGTCCTCAAAAAGCAGATTCTGAACCGAAACCCTAGGAAAGAGGGTGTTGGGTTCGAGACGAAAATGAATGTTGATGGCTCGTACTGTAAGCCTGAGCAATACCCCAAAACCACATGGGTTGCTGCAAAGGAACCTTCAGTAGATCCATCCACTTTATCTGGCTTTACCTGTGCTAATCCTATTATCATTGATGAATCCTTTGATGCAAACTTAAGCTGTTCAAGAATCAGAATGGTGAAGTGCTTGCCAGGTACATTGGTACTAACTGCAGGAATGGACCACCTATGAAGAAGATCTGGGTACCTAAGCAGTACATTGAGAATCTTCTTGTGAATGTCGTCATGACACCACCAAGGAAGAAGACAAACCCCAGACCTATAGCTTCATATGGCCCAAAGGCTTCATACAGATACAGGACTCACATGAGTCACCCTAACGCCAATGTTTTGCAGGGAAATCATACTCAGACTTATGAATATGAGCGTGTGTCTTCGAACCACTATGTTCATAGGACTAAGAACTTTTCTGCTTATTCATATGAGTATCATTCTTCTCCTGCAAGGCTATTTGCTAGGGCTTCAAAGCCAAAATTCTCAGATGTTGCACTTAGACTCATTGCTTCTAAGCCACCCCTGAAAATGTGGGTGGCGAAGAAGAATTAACTTTCTTTTGCAGAGAAGGGTCTCCAGCCTGAAATCAATGGCGTCCGATACTATTGCTGGGGACCTAAAACACATTAAGGACGCATGATAAAATGTCATTCTATACACTTCACATCTGAATCGCTTACCTGTCATACTATGTATCCTAATCTTAATATAAGCTGTGACAATCCCTATATGTGCCAAATGCTTATGCTTCACAACTCTCCTGTGAAGCCTATCCTCCTAACTGCACTGTAGGGTACATCACCAAAAGCTTCAGAATGGATTATGGACAGTGGATGCACAAATCATATGACTGGTGATCGAAGTCTTCTCATGGACTCAACCTTACGTCCATCCGACAAGAGTCACATCACATTTCTTTACCTTTGGTAAAAGCAAGGTATTGGGTCTAGGTAGAGTTGCAATCTCAAAGGATCGACACATGGATAAAGTGATGCTTGTTGAATCCCTTGGTTTCAACTTAATGTCTGTCTCAATGCTTTATGACTTGAACATGATTGTGGTATTCGAAAAATATCGTTGCCTTGTACTAATGAAATCTGACAAGTCTCTAGTCTTTGAAGGGTATCGAAAAGATGATCTATACATGGTAGATTTCTCAGCAGGCCCACAGCTAGCTGTATGTCTTCTCACAAAAGCTTCAGAATGCTGGCTCTGGCATCAAAGGCTAGGGCATGCTGGCATGAGGAACTTGCACTCACTCGTCAAGAAGAAGCATGTCATAGGCATCGAGGATGTCAAGTTCAAGAAGGATCATCTGTGTGGTGCCTGCGAAGCTGGAAAGATGACAAGGGCAAAGCACCCCTCGAAGACAATCATGACAACATCTCAACCCTTCGAGCTGTTACACATGGACTTATTTGGACCTAGTCACTACTCCACCCTTACAACAACTGCTTGTCTCTATGGCTTCGTCATTGTTGATGACTACTCAAGATACACATGGGTTCACATAATTCTCTACAAGACTGAAGTTCAAGATGTCTTCAGACGCTTCGAGTAATGAACAATTATGGTGTGAAGATCAAGCATATCAGAAGTGATAATGGCACTGAATTCAAGAATACCGGTCTTGATCTTTATCTGGATACAATGGGAATCACTCATGAGTTCTCTGCTCCATACACACCTCAGCAAAATGGCATTGTTGAACGCAAGAACAGAACCCTCATTGAGATGGCTCGAACAATGCTAGATGAATACAAGACACCAAGAAAGTTCTGGCCTGAAGCTATTGATACAACATGTCACATCATCAATCGTGTCTACATTCATAAGCTTGAACAAAACATCCTATGAGCTCCTTCTTGCAAGAAGCCAAATGTCGCCATTACTTGAGTATTTGGAGCAAGATCTTTGGATCAAGGACCCCCATCACAAGTCAAAATTTGCACCTAAAGCTCACAAATGCTTCATGCTTGGCTATGGAAAGGACTCACACTCCTACAGAGTCTTCAACCTTTATCTCTACAAAATCGTCGAAACTATGGATGTGAAATTTGATGAAACCAATGGTTCACACAGAGAGATTCTGCCAAGTACACTAGACGAAGCTCCGCCCAGCGAATCTATCAAGCTGATGGGAACTGGTGAAATCATGCCCTCTAAAGCACAGCCTGAAGAGGAACTTATCATCTCAGCTCCAAATCAACCTGAAGACAATGCTTAGACCGACGACAATCCTCCCAATGATGACAATGATCAGCAAGAGCAAAGTCTTTGTCCTGTTCATCCTCGTGTTGCAAATGAAGTACAAATTGAGAAGATAATTGACAGCATCAATGCGCCTGGTCCACTTACTCGCTCAAGAGCAACACAATGAGCAAACTTTTGTGGGCACTTTTCATTTGTGTCAATATCAGAACCCAAGAAAGTTGCTGAAGCTTTTATGGAACCTGAATGGATTCAAGTTATGCAAGAAGAACTTCAACAGTTCAAGCTGAACAATGTTTGGGAACTTGTCAAGCGACCTGACCCTCGCAAGCATAACATTATTGGAACAAAATGGATATATCAAAACAAGCAAGATGAGCATGGTCAAGTCGTCAGAAACAAAGTACGTCTTGTGGCTCAAGGATATACTCAAGTAGAAGGAATTGACTTCGATGAAACATTTGCTCCTGTGGCTAGGCTTGAAGCTATTCACATACTGCTACCCTACACTAACCATCACAACATCTTGCTATATCAAATGGATGTGAAGAGTGCATTTCTCAATGGCAAGATTGAAGAAGAAGTGTATGTCGCTCAACCACCTGGCTTTGAAGATCCAAAACATCCTGATATGGTGTACAAGTTAAACAAAGCACTATATGGCCTCAAACAAGCTCCTCGTGCATGGTATGGTACGATCAAAGACTTCCTGAAGAGCAAAGGCTTCAAACCAGGATCCCTCGATCCCACACTCTTCACGAAGACATATGATGGTGAACTGTTTGTGTGCCAAATATATGTGGATGACATAATCTTTGGCTGCACCAACCAGAAGTACACTGATGAGTTTGGATACATGATGCAAGAGCAATATCAGATGTCCATGATGGGTGAGCTGAAGTTCTTCCTGGGTCTTCAAATTCGTCAGCAAAGGAATGGCATCTTCATATCTCAAGAAAAATACCTCAAAGATTGTCTGAAGAAGTTTGGAATGGAAGACTGCAAAGGCTACATGACGCCAATGCCAACCAAACACCATCTTGGTCCCGCGACAATGGTAAAGAGTTCGATCAAAAGGTATACCGCTCCATGATTGGTTCTTTACTTTATCTATGTGCATCTAGGCTAGATATTATGCTTAGTGTTTGCATGTGTGCTCGATTCCAAGCGGCACCAAAGGAATCGCATCACTTAGCTGTGAAGCGAATTCTTCGATATTTGGCTTACACCCCAACACTCGGATTATGGTATCCCAAGGGCTCAAAATTTGATTTGGTTGGATTCTCGGATGCTGATTATGCTGGTGACAAGGTGGATTGCAAGTGTACATCAGGCACATGTCACTTCCTTGGTCGATCACTTGTCTGTTGGTCTTCAAAGAAGCAGAACTGTGTATCACTCTCAACTGTTGAATCTGAATACATTGCTGCTGGATCCTGTTGTGCTCAGCTTCTATGGATGAAGCAAACTCTCAAGGACTATGGCATTAATCTGAAACAAGTACCTCTCTTCTGCGACAACGAAAGTGCCATCAAGATAGCCAACAATCCAGTCCAGCACTCAAAGACAAAGCACAATGAAATTCGTCATCACTTTCTCAGAGATCATGTCATGAAGAAAGATATCGACATCATTCATGTCAACACTGAAGAGCAACTGGTAGATATCTTCACGAAGCCCTTGGATGAGAAAAGGTTTTGCAAGTTACGGTGTGAGCTAAATATCTTGGAATCCTCTAATGTCCTGTGATCAGGCACACATCCTAACACTTGTGCATGTTGATGACTTAGATGTGCAACACACAAAGTAATGTATATCTTCAATCAATGAAGACTTACACTTTGAGTGTGAATACATTAACATGGAATTTGACTTCGGAGCGCCATGATAATTGTGCGCCGTGTCTGGGTCTAATACTTCCTATATGGTGGGTAATGCCACCACCAAATTTCTCTGTTTGAAGTGTTTCACTCATGGCGTTATTTGTGCAATGACTTCGCATTTGGTTTGTCTTCAGTTTCAATTTATCTTCATGATTTTCTTCACTATGATGATTTGATTGCCTTATGATATATACATATACTAGTGTTCAGTCCTCTACAGCATTCACTTATAGCTATGTCTTCAATTTGAATCTTTTAAACTAAGTGAATGTGATCGGACCCTAACCTCTCTATGCTTTCTATCTCAAACTCTGTCTGTCCAAATCATATGCATTCTATTGAAACTGTCGAATGTCTTCTCTGCGTCCTAGTCAGCAGAAGGCAAAGAGATAAACATTAAATCTATTTTAAATAACTCATCTTTATTGTTGAAATCCGGAGAAGCCGGAACAACTCTCTGACATACCTGGCGGGCATGGGAACGTGGGACAACTCTGAGTATGTTGCATGCTTGCCACGTTCCCCTCAGATGTGAACCGCCAGGGGCACCAGCGTAATTGCATTGTGCCGCACACCTACTTATAAATACTTGTCCCCTGCGGTAAAGAAATCCTTCTTCCACCTCTCCACCTCGTCAAAACCCTAGCGCCACCGCTAGCTCTCGATGACACCGGCGACGAAGTGCTTAGCTGCCGCGACTTCTCCGACGCCGTCCTCACGCCGGCCGTGGACATCGTCCTCTCCGCCCTCGCCGTAGGTGTCCTCCGTCGCTAAGTTAGGGCACGGTGGGCTGAACTGCTCGGTCTCCTATTCATCCCATCTAGCAGTTCTTCGTGCGGTAATTATAACTCTATTTTTACCACCTTTTTGATTTTCAAGATTTCATCCTATTTACCGAAAGTGGTTTCTGCTTACACAATGTTAGATCTATTCTGTCTGCATCTCATACTGCCTAGTCTATTCACTTAGATTTCCTATCTAGTTTGATTCCTCACTTGTACTTATTCACGGATTGGTATAAATCTGGAACCAACTCACCTCATATAAGTGAATGTCTTCGCATCATGAGGTCAATGTCTTCAAACTGATTTATCTTCAAAATCTTACGAGAATGCATATGACCTCTTCCCTTCCTCGCATCTCTAATCTTTCATCACAGTACATGTTAGTGGGAGAATCCTTTGGTTCTCATAGTCCGCATTCGTTTGCGTATCAATACTTACAAAGATCACATTAACTCTCCACGAAGCAGTTCCTTCTTGACCAGCAAGCGTAAGTCTCGAAGCCATTGAACATATTGAAGCCATTCAGTTTGAAGTTCATGGCTACAGAAAAATCAGCAAGGAAGGGTGGCATACAGCCGAGAAGGAACATCCAAAGATCTGCTCGATGACCTAGCGAGCTCTACAAGACAGATCTGAAGAGACTTATCATCGGTAAAGACACGAATCCAATGGATTCGACGCTATTAGGCTGAAGAATGGTTCAAGTACAAGTTTGTGACCAAGGAATATGCAGAGAAGAATGCTATCAAGAGACCTTGGGGTGATATTCTCTATCGAGGCCTTCAACCCAAGAACAGAGCTGAAGCTATTGCGCAAGGCTTCTATCCTTGCATGGTCCATGGACCTCAGCCTGAGAACGCCGATCCCACATCATTACTCTGGTGTCGTGACAATGCTCTCTTCAAGTGCAACTTTCAGTTCGCCCAGGCTTTGGCCAAGAAAAACAAGAAGTCACTGGGATTAGACTTCAACCCTGGTCCCTCTGCTCCCCGTGCTGACGGCTCCCGTGATGCAGAACCTAATGTCATCGGCCCCTTCTCCAACCTCGACGGCCTCATCACCTACATCTTGGTCCAGGGTGCCAGAGTAGATCATTCTGACAATGATGCTGACTCTGATGAAGCTCCAGCTCCTCCTCCGAAGCCGCAGAAGCAAAAGAAGACAAAGGCTTCAAGATCAGCTACACCTCCAAAAGCTTCTCGTGCGAAGCCACTGGCCACTGCACCTCCTGAAGACAGTGTGCAGTCAGAGGATCAATCACGCATCTCCAAGAGAACGGAGAAGAAAAAACAAATTGTCAGGCATACTGATCAAACCTTGACTCCTGCTGCCATTCTGCGTGAAGAACCCATTGATCTGTCCAGCGATGAAGATCTTGCTGATGATGCCCTTGAGCAACTAATAAAGAGCAAGGAAGAAGCAGAGATCTTCAACAACTTGCCTCTCTTTGATGTGGCAATCATTCACAACTTCATTGATGAGTGGTTCGACACACTAAATCTCAGCTTTGAAGATTTGCAGGTTCCCATTGGCCTCAGCGTCGCCTTCAATGGCGCCATTGCTTCTGAGCTAGCTCTCGCTCAGCGCATCATTGAGCTGAAGAACAAGATTGATTATGAGAAGGCTCAATTCAAGAAGCATGTGGCCAGGCTAAGTGTTCAAGACGTCAAAAACTTCAAGGTCATGCTGCATGAGCTTAAAGAAGCTTTTCTCAAGAAGCGTGAAGAAGCTCAAGGCTCTCGTGAGCGCATGAAGAGTTTGGATGATAAGTGTGTGCTTGCCTACAATGAGGCAGAGAAGCACAAATCTCTTGGTTGTCCTGGCATTGACCCCAGGATGGCTGCAAAGAAGAAGAAGCCATCTACCGCTCCACCTGCGCCTTCAAGTCAAGAAGCCCCTCGCATTATCTTCCCAAGTAGCATGACTGGCTCCAAGCCAAAGGTCACCACAACCGCTTCAGAACAGAAGAAGACGAGGGCTGCCGAGGCTGAAGCCAGAAAGAGGAAGAATACTAAAGCCTCTGATGCTGCTCCCTCCAAGAAGAAGCGCAAGACCAAGAAGACTAGGCTGCTCCCACAGAGCCCTTAGTTGTTGAACCCATTTCAGTGGTTCGCCCTGCGTCAGAACATCAAGAAAGAAGGATGATAGTTCATGAGCACCGCTTCCACGAGGCTCATGAAGTCAAGATATTCTAGCAGCTGAACCCACCGCTGCTGAAGACATTGGTCACGATGACAATGTTGAAGATGATGAAGTTCTTCCTCAGATCGAACACAACATGGTATCATCGCCTGTTCTAACGAACAGCAAACTCATCAGCATTGGTCGTCCTCTGACGCCAACTGCTCAGGATGCATCGTGGGCTGATCACCCACAGCAACAAGACTCCCCAAGTACTCCCCAACAACAACAACAAGCTACACCACCCGTGCAAGAAGAAGATGAAGACTTTGAGGCCCAGCCAACTCCATCTCCAAAGGCGTTGCCGAGATTTCGCAGCCGCAAAGGACAAAGGCCTCAAGTCCCTCTGTCGAGCGTTCCAGAAGGAGAAGTGCAACGCCAGCCTGTTGCATGTCAAGTATTTTCTGAACCCACTCCAACTGTGAATGTCTCCGAGTCTGAAGCCCATCTTCTTTGAAGACATTCTCGCTGATCGGTAGGACAATCAAGAAGACGTACGTGTCCCTACTCCCCCCGCTAATGAAGAAGTTGTTCCTGATGTGAACGTGCCAATGTCCGACCCTCCTGTTCATCAAGTGGAGGTTGACAATGTTGAAGCTGCCACCACCAACGCCAATGAAGCCAATGACGTAGTCATGGCTGAAGCTAATGTGGAGCTTGCACCAACCAGTGTGCCTGAAGCTAATGAGGCCACTGCACCTGAAGTGAATGAGGCAACTACTCCCGAAGCAACTGTTGTGCAGCCTGAAGCCTCAGCTGTTGCCCCTGCTCCTGTTCCGCCACCAAGGCCCCATACAATTGAGCAAGCATACAGTCATGGTCAGCTAACCACTGTTCGATGGCCCATTCTGGTACCTCCGCCTACTGCCTCTGGACCTCAATTTGATTATCATGTTGAGCATAGGCCTCAGTCCGAAGCCAAAGCCAAGACCGCCAAGGTTTCTGTGCATCGCAAACTCACGGGGTCCTTCAATGCTAATGGCTTCAAAAGCCACAATACCTTCTTTGACAGCGCCAAGAACCCCTACTCAAAGCCAAGGATATCATCAGATCGTTTCTGGAGCTATCAGCAGAGAAGCTATTACTCCTATGTTTTGTATGATCAAGGGCGCATTTTCCCTCATATGCGCCTCGACACTGAAGCCATTGCAGGACTGCCGTGCTTAGAAGAAGCACTTGATTGCTTCGTGATGCTTTGATGCGCTCAACTTTGTGATGCATAAAGAACACCGGAATGAAGAGCTATTGCTTCAAATCTATGCTACTCTACACGTTCGCGGTTACAACAGAGATATCAAGACATGGGTTCTCGAGTGGATGACCGGAAATGTTCATCATGAAGCCAAAGCTCTGGATATCATTGAGCTTACAGGCCTAGCCACTCCTGGGGAGCTATATGAACCTGATTGTCAACTACACCGCAATGCTTTGGAGAGCATCTTCCATAAGCCAGAACCCAACATGAGCTAGATGTTGAGCATGATGAAGCCTTTGCCATCTGATGCTGAATATCCAACAGAGTTCTTTGTTGAAGACCTTGAGTGAGGGGGTCCTGGACTAGGGGGTGTCCGGATAGCCGGACTATCATCATCGACCGGACTCCAAGACTATGAAGATACAAGATTGAAGACTTCGTCCCGTGTCCGGATGGGACTTTCCTTGGCGTGGAAGGCAAGCTTGGCAATACGGATATGTAGATCTCTGACCATTGTAACCGACTCCATGTAACCCTAGCCCTCTCCGGTGTCTATATAAACCGGAGGGTTTTAGTCCGTGGGACGAACAATCACAACAACAATCATACCATAGGATAGCTTCTAGGGTTTAGCATCCTTGATCTCGTGGTAGATCCACTCTTGTACTACCCATATCATCAATATTAATCAAGCAGGAGTAGGGTTTTACCTCCATCGAGAGGGCCCAACACAGGTAAAAACATCGTGTCCCTTGTCTCCTGTTACCATCCGCCTAGACGCACAGCTTCAGGACCCCTACCCGAGATCCGCGGTTTGACACCGACATTGGTGCTTTCATTGAGAGTTCCTCTGTGCCGTCACGATCAGGAAGGATGCCTCTTCCCGTCTTTAAAGACGGTACCATTGCCAAAGGAGCTTTGGCCGCCGGCCAAACTATCCGGCTGGTCGGTTTTCTTATGACCGCCTGTTCGGCCGCCGCTCTGACAATGACCTCTCGGGTCATCAAAAGCGATCTTCATGTCAACTCGGAATTTACCGAGCAGCTAGATCCAATGGAGCTCTCTTCCGTAAACGAGCTCTTGGATCACTTCGCCGCCCTGGGAGTCGCTACGGACTACAATCAGATTGGGCTTAAAACCGATCTGAGAGAGATTGACTCTCCCCAGGTTATCCATCACGTTGCTGTGGTAGAAGAACAACGCGGCGATTCTCCCCCTGTATTAAAAACCATTTATGTCCGGACTCCTGACCCCTCCATGCCGGATTCTCGCGGAGGGACGGACGTCAATCAAGTACTGAACCTAAAGTCAGGCAGCGGACCAGATTCGTTGGACGACATCCAGCAATCCAAGCTTCCAAATTCGGAAACTTTTCGGCCCTTGAGCCTTAAGTTGGGCAGGGTTCCGGAATTAATTCCACCCTCCCACCCAAACATAAGCGATCTATCTCAAATCCAGCAAGAGCCCGCTGAAACAGTACATCATTACTGGGCCAGATTCCTCCTGGTTATGGACAAGATAAAGGACTACCGTGAGGAAAACGCAATTTCAATTTTCTGCAACAATTGCACGGACAAGGGAATCTTGAACGCCGTAAGTCGTTGTGAAATTACACGCTTCACTGACCTGGCATCCATAGTACGAAAATACTGTGCGATGGAGAGTGTCCAGAAAACCGAAACTACATTTTGGGACAATCCGGCTCCGAACACAACCCTAGTCCAAAACAAAAGGGTGACCATGCTCAGGCACCCGGGACAAGAACCAAAAAGCAAAAACCCCATAAAGGGCACGGAACCGTACTGGAGGGATGGCTCAGTGGACCCTGTAAAATTCATAGTACAGAGGGCGCCACTCCAACTCATAGCCTTCGAGCATGTTGGATACTGCGGCAGGTGGCAAAAAGTGGCGAAGAGCTTCTAGCCCCGGAGACCCACCCCAACAGTACCAGTACGGTATTAACAGTCTTCAAGACTTTCGCATCAAATAATATGTGGAAAAGAACAATCCGCAGCCTCGCCGAAGTCTACCAAGTAGCAACAACAAATCCATGGAGCGACACGGCCATCACCTTCAACGCCAGCGACGAACCTAAATTCCGAACAGCCCGAGCACCAGCTGCATTGGTCCTCAGTCCAATAGTGGACGGCTTTCGTCTTACCAAGGTACTCATGGATGGCAGCAGCAGATTAAACCTCATCTACGAGGAAACCCTTCGAAAAATGGAAATAGACTGGAGCCGCATTGAGCGAAGCAGCACAATCTTCAGAGGAATAATCCCTAGCCGGGAAGCACGCTGCACAGGAAAAATCACACTTGATGTGGTGTTCGGCTCACCGGACAATTACAGGTCCAAGGAGGTCACGTTCCAAGTGGCCCCATTCAGCAGCGGATATCACACTTTATTAGGACGAGAGGCATTTACAATTTTCCAAGCCATACCCCATTACGGGTACATGAAGCTTAAAATGCCCGGGCCCAATGGAACCATCACCCTTGCCAGTGATCCGTACACAGCACTCCGCACCGAAAACAAGACAGCCGCATTAGCCCTAGAGGCACTATCCGAAGCCCTAGCAGCGGAGGAACTCACTGCGCTGCGCTCTACGGTGAACAGGGACGATGTGATACTTCATAAGAGATCCAAGTCCACCTCTTTTAAACCAGCGGACGAAATAGTCAAATTCCAGGTCCATCCAACGGACCCAACAAAGACGGCCTCCATTGGGGCACAGTTAAACCCGGATGTAGACGCCGCACTACGAGAATTCCTTCGGGAGAATTGGGACATCTTTGCCTCGCACCCTTCAGATATGCCAGAATCCCACGCAGATTGGCAGAACACAGCCTAAACATCCTAAAAGGATTCAAGCCAGTCAAACAGGCTCTTCGGCGATTTTCTGAACCCAAAAGACAGGCAATGGGAGAGGAGCTAGCCAAACTATTGGAAGCCAGATTCATCAGAGACATCAAACATCCGGACTGGCTAGCAAACCTGGTAATGATACCAAAAAAGGACAAATCCTGGCGCCTATGTGTCGATTTTAAAGACCTTAACAAGGCTTGTCCAAAGGATCCTTCCCCCCTTCCCCGCATCGATCAAATAATCGACGCTACCGCAGGACACGATTCATTGTGCTTCCTCGACGCATACTCCGGCTACCATCAAATCAAGATGGCGGAGGTGGACCAAGCCGCAACGGCATTCATTACTCCATACGGACCATTCTGCATCAACACGATGCTCTTCAGACTCAAAAACGCCGGCGCAACATATCAGCGCATGATTCAGACATGTCTGGCTACCCAGATCGGCAAAACAGTAGAGGCATACGTAGACGACGTTGTTGACGCTCAAAAATGGCACGATCGCAAAGAGTGACTTGAGTCTATAATGTAATGAGGTTAAAATTATGAGTTCATGTCACCATTTGATGGCCCTTGTCAACATGGTCGAAATAAATATGAAGATGGACCAAAAAGGAGCTCAAGTGCAAAAGTTATGACAAGTTCAGAGATCCTCATGTTGACACCAGATTACAAAATTGCATGAAACTTAATTAAGATGACCTCTGATGGAAAAAGTTACAACTGCAAAGTTCTTCGTCTCGTCGAAACGGACGATTTTGATATACATATCGTCCCCATCCGAGATCGTATGCAAAAGTTAGAGGCAAAACCGTGCGCTGCACCAATGTTGGCCGGATCATCCGGGCCGGGGTCCGGATCATCCGGGTAACTGAAGCACTAAGATTCCAGAAGGTTGGCGTTGAAGCCGGATGATCTGGGTCAACTCCCGGATGATCCGGGTAAAGGCCGGACAATCCGGGCAATCGTCCGGACGTCCGGACAAGTTTTCTTGCTGCAGACTTTAGAAAACGGCCCGAAACCCCCTCAAGATGGCCTCAGATCGAAAAGTATTCAACATAAAAGTTGTGCGTCTCGTCGAGACGGTTGATTTCGATATATACAACGTCCAAATCCGAGGTTGTATGCAGATTCTAGAGCCAAAACAGTAAGCTGCTGTCAGAAAACTGGGCTAGGCCGGATCATCCGGGCCTTGAGCCGGACATCCGGGCCCGAGGTCGTGAGTACTCCGTGTTTTATGAGGTTTTGATGATTTGGACGGTTAGGAAAGTCCTTTTCTTGTACGGGAAGTCCATCCGCCTCATATATAGACAAGAGGTGACGGCCGATTGAAAAACAACACACAATCGATCAATCAATCTACCACTTTTTATCTTTTATCTTTTCTCCTTAACCCTAGTTCTTCTTCTTCCTCGTTTTTAAATGTTTCTTCTTGTTGCAGGGCGGCGAACCTCGAGGCCCTAGGGGCGATCAGGTCGACCTAGGGCAGCCCATAGCCGCCGCGCGCCCAGACAGGGTCCCTCCCGGGCGTGTGGGGTTTCGGGTCCTCAAAAGCACCCGCCGGATTGCTGCGTGCAGCGCTTCGGTCAGTCTCCTTCAACGTGAGCTGCGG
This sequence comes from Aegilops speltoides, assembly GCA_021437245.1. NCBI lineage: Eukaryota > Viridiplantae > Streptophyta > Magnoliopsida > Poales > Poaceae > Aegilops > Aegilops speltoides. The sequence goes on along the minus strand of CM038142.1, from coordinate 350,443,379 downwards.
TGCATCACCCTCGGCGTTGAGGTACACGGTGGCGTGTTCGTGTGCGAACACACTTTTGGCGACTCCGCTGGGGCGAAGCTTTGAGCGGTCTCGGCCCGTTCTTGCTACTTAAGAGATCGTCATCTAGGGTTTGCAATCTACAAAGGTAATATGAATACCCAATTCACATATGTAGATGCAAATAATGCATATGTTGTTGCTAGATCATCTAATGAGCATAATTTATTGGCTAGCCCTAGCTTTATCAATCATGCATCTAATTATGTGGAAGGGCCGATGCAACAAAATCTCCATGATTCTACTTCATATAATTTTAGCAACATGCAACATATGTATCCCAACTCTCATGCATCGGCAACCCCACAATTCTATATGCCGATGAACAACATGATGAGTTCGATTAATCAAGTTGAAACACCCCATGTAGGATCTTTCAATGGCATGCAACATAGTATTTCATCTTTTTATTCATCGGCAAATAACTTGCAGTATGTTAATCCAAACTTGTCGGTGGATAAGGGAATTGGCCATGTTACTACTAGTTATTTGGCCAATTACCCTCAAACATCATATGCTACACCTAATGCTATTAATTTTTTGTCACCATACGCAACTGTTGATGTCCATAATTCGGCTCCACACCTTCATGGTCATGGCCGAATAAGTGAAACTTCTGCAGGAGCACAAATGCCTTCACCTACTACCATGGCATATCATGTCCCCCCTACATAATTACAGAATTTCGGCAACATCTCATTGCCGAAAGAGTCTAAAAGCATTGGGGGGCAGCCATATCCAGACTGGGTAATTGAGAACAAGCTTACATTCTCTTGGGATTTGTGCAACTCTATCCGCCAGGAACTAATAGAAGGCGGGAAGCCTCATGATTTTGCTGCTATAAAAGCTAGAGTTGTGCAAATGATGCAGTCCCCCAGTGCTGTACCATATAGTGTACCACCTAAACAATCGCAAAGTTTCGGCACCTCATTGCTGAAAGAGTCTCAAAGTATTGGGGGGCAATCTCATGACGAGTGGATGGAAATTGAGATGAAAAAGTTTAAAGCTCGCCAAGCTGAGATGTGGGCTAAAATTAGACGAGAGCGAGAAGCCTTGCAAATTCAAAAAGATAAAGTTATTGATTCAGGTAACAAAGAAAATTCGGTTATTAGAAAAGCCGAATCAAGTAGTATATATTCTGAGTCCGTCAAATCCAAAGAGGCAAGCATTATTGAGAAAGGGCATGGAAAGCATAGCAAAATAGCCATACTTGATTTTTCCGAGGTCAATGGAACCTACTTCCTGCCCTATGAGTTCCGTGCCATAGAAATTGACAAGCTTCAAGGACAAGAACAAGTAGCCGAACAAAGTTCGGCCAACAAAAATCTTCAAAGCGGTGATGCACGGATTCAAGAAAAAGATGATGACAAGGTGTTGGGGAGCCATCCAAAGAGGGAGCAAGATGTTCTTCAAATGGCACCACTATCATGCTCTCCCAACATATTTGAAGAGGTATGCATAGCGAGTAATTTACCTATTTTCAGATTTGGTCGCAACTTCATTATTGATGCATCTATACGAAATATTCTCATAAGTAATTTTGAAAGACCAATGAAGAAGGGTAATTTACTTGTTAGCAATAAAATTGTTATGGAACATATCGGTCAACCCATTGCGCCATTTATAAAGACCGATAATGACTTATTGTTACAGCCAAAGCTTTTCCCGTTGCTTTCTCTAAAGTTCATATCTAGTTGGGTAGCTTTGCTTATTTCTTACTTGGCTTACACTTGGTCTCAACTGAGACATGTATGTTCTAAATATCTTCGTTTCAGAAATTTAAAGCCAAGGTTAAATTCTATTGAGAAAACCGATGCTAATATAATATCTTATCCAAAGACATCGGAGATAGAGTGGAAAACACAATGCATAGCCGAATGGGGAGATTCCAAATCTGAACCATTTGTTTGCTTATCTCCAAAGCCGTTCAAACAGCAAGATCGGCTAGGAAACAAGAAGTATACCTTCAATTCAAGCATGTGTGATAAAATATTTGATTTGTTGCTGAAAAATAATTACATTACAATTCTAGATCACCATGTTAAGCCATCAATCCAAGGACAAATGTATTGTAAGTTGCATGATTCGTCCAAGCATAATTTTGAGGATTGCAACATGTTTCGTCAAATAGTTAAATCGGCCATTGAAAAAGGACGATTGAAGTTTGTTGAAACACCAAGAGATGACCAGTCTATTCCGATTGGTCCCGATGGCAAAAAGTTTTTGCATCGGCTGCTTCAAGCCGATCCATTTAAAGAGAATGTAAAAGATGCAGGTGATGGGATCAAGCTTTCAAGTAAAGAAGTTATTGAAGAGCATAACGAGCATAAACTTGAGGGAGGGAGTTCCATCAAAGCTACAATGGAGACGCCAAGGACTGGGGGGCAGCAAGTAAATCCAATGATCAATGAAAGCAAGCCAAAAGAAAACAAAGGCCGAAATAAACGCAAGTGTAAGAGATCAAAAATCACCTTCGCTGAACTATTGTATAAATATCAAAAGAAGAGTGAAGAGAAGAATGCTTATCGGCCAAATCATGCAAAGAAAGCAAGATCACCCCCAAGGCGCAAATATGAGGATTGGTATTGGCAAAGTAATAATTTTAATGCAACATATTCATATCCTTATTTTGGGCCGCCAATGCCAATGCTGTGGATGCCTCCCTATGCTCATATAGATACATATTCATCATGGGACATGTACGATACAAGGGCACATTCTCCATCTTATTCTAGACCATCTCACCAATACTATGCAGCTCCAAGGAGATCAACATTTGAACAATCACGCGTCAAAGACCGTTTCAATCATAAGGAATCGGTCCAGAGCTCAAGGAAGAAGAAAGAGGTGGTCAAACAAGTTTACCGCGTTAAAAGAGATGGTCGTAAAAGTGCTACTTCAGATTTGATCTCAAATGAAAAAGAGACAATGAAAGTGTTGACATTGGCTACTAAAGACAATGAGATGAAGCAATCAATTATTGAGAGTCAAAGTGTCAAATCTGAAGAAAAGAAGTTGAGAGTGCACAAGGCCAAGAAAGAATTGCCATTGGTCAAAACAGAATCACAGCCGAGATGCCCACTCGGCTTATCGTATTGGCAAAAGAAGGAATTACAAAATCTTAGTGCACAAGAGCTGAGAAAGAGGAACATGGCATGGGTTCCTAAGAAGATCAATCAAGATAAAAATGATGTGCATGCTTCTGTTGCAACAAGTACAATAAAAGTGAAGAAGGAAAATAATGAAAGACACAAACAATTAAGCCGAAGGTGCGCATCACAACATCAAAATCTTCGGTTAGCACATCATCCATTTTCTTCAACAATGCCATTGATGCCTTTGCCATGGAATTCATCCACAGGTATGATCAGTTACCCTCCATGGACTTTTTTTGATCCATGGATGCAACATAATTTTCCATATCATGACAGAGTATTACCAAATCACTATACATTTGGTTAGTTACATTTTTGTTGCTAAGATAAAGGGGCCGAAATATTTTATTGCTATTTTATTTGTTTATTTCGGCTATACATGCTTTAATGGATGAATTCTACATGGACCTCATGATAATGGCCGATAATTAACTATCGTCCTAAGAAACTATCCGATCATGGCCGGTGTGAAATTCTAACATCGTCCTTAGTTCAATTGGAACCGAGACAAGGTACATGTTAAGTGATATTAACCTTGTCTCTCTAGTGCTATGGAGATTATGTTTCGACGGTTGAATTCATAACAATGGCCATGGTGTTGGTTTTGTTTATATATCTCCATATGGTGCTGTTAGGTGAAGCCTCATGCCTCTTAAAATATTTATTGCACAATAATCAAAGCCGAATATGCAATGTTATTCGGTTTGGAACTTTTGCCATATGTGCTAAACATATTGAGGCTTTTGGTGATTCGTTATGAGTAGTGCAACAAATATCCAAGGGTTATGAATATTTTGACGAATCACTTGTAGTTTATCTTGAGGTATGCCTAGATGCAAAATTTACCTTGGTTGCTTTAAAACTGTTCATATTTCTAGGCATGACAATTCAAAAGAGTTGGCACAGCAAGCATCCGGCTACTATGTTAATCATGGTGTATTGTATTTCATTCAATAGCCGATGCTTAGTCTCGTCAACATAGGTAAGGCTGAATCGAAGTCCATCGCTTCGGCCACTAATGATTTTTTATGCAGGCAAAAAGTAAGGATTGAAGAAAGTTTATTGTTAATTATTTGCAAAATCCTAGCAAAAGGGTGAGCCATATGGTTTGGAGGATGACCTTGAGATACATATCTATGGGATTGTTAATGAAGTTGAGAAGGTTTCGCCCAAGCTTGCATCAACGATTCAAAAAAAATGGTGGCCGATATATAATTATCGCCCTAAGCACATGCAAAGTGGCCGATGGAGTGTTGACATCGTCCTTAGAACCAACATGATACAAGTTATTTTTCGGCATACTACCTTTGCCGAAAAACAGGGGGGCATGTGTTGACGCTCAAAAATAGCACGATCGCAAAGAGTGACTTGAGTCTATAATGTAATGAGGTTAAAATTATGAGTTCATGTCACCATTTGATGGCCCTTGTCAACATGGTCGAAATAAATATGAAGATGGACCAAAAAGGAGCTCAAGTGCAAAAGTTATGACAAGTTCAGAGATCCTCATGTTGACACCAGATTACAAAATTGCATGAAACTTAATTAAGATGACCTCTGATGGAAAAAGTTACAACTGCAAAGTTCTTCGTCTCGTCGAAACGGACGATTCTGATACACATATCGTCCCCATCCGAGATCGTATGCAAAAGTTAGAGGCAAAACCGTGCGCTGCACCAATGTTGGTCGGATCATCCGGGCCGGGGTCCGGATCATCCGGGTAACTGAAGCACTAAGATTCCAGAAGGTTGGCATTGAAGCCGGATGATCTGGGTCAACTCCCGGATGATCCGGGTAAAGGCCGGACAATCCGGGCAATCTTCCGGACGTCCGGACAAGTTTTCTTGCTGCAGACTTTAGAAAACGGCCCGAAACCCCCTCAAGATGGCCTCAGATCGAAAAGTATTCAACATAAAAGTTGTGCGTCTCGTCGAGACGGTTGATTTCGATATATAAAAAGTCCAAATCCGAGGTTGTATACAGATTCTAGAGCCAAAACAGTAAGCTGCTGTCAGAAAACTGGGCTAGGCCGGATCATCCGGGCCTTGAGCCGGACATCCGGGCCTGAGGTCGTGAGTACTCCGTGTTTTATTAGGTTTTGATGATTTGGACGGCTAGGAAAGTCCTTTTCTTGTACGGGAAGTCCATCCGCCTCATATATAGACAAGAGGTGACGGCCGATTGAAAAACAACACACAATCGATCAATCAATCTACCACTTTTTATCTTTTATCTTTTCTCCTTAACCCTAGTTCTTCTTCTTCCTCGTTTTTAAATCATTCTTCTTGTTGCAGGCGGCGAACCTCGAGGCCCTAGGGGCGATCAGGTCGACCTAGGGCAGCCCATAGCCGCCGCGCGCCCAGACGGGGTCCCTCCCGGGCGTGTGGGGTTTCGGGTCCTCAAAAGCACCCGCCGGATTGCCTGCGTACCGCACTTCCGGTCAGGTCTCCTTCAACGTGAGCTGCGGTGCATCACCCTCGGCGTTGGAGGTACACGGTGACGTGTTCGTGTGCGAACAGACGTGGTCGTCAAGACCAAACACGTCGAAACTCTAGTAGACGACTTGAGGCTCACATTCGATAACCTCCGAGCGTATGACATTAAGCTGAACCCGGAAAAATGCATCTTCGGCGTACCAGCCGGAAAGCTCCTGGGCTTCATTGTATCCGGTAGAGGAATTGAAGCAAACCCAACCAAGATCCGACCTCTGTCACAGCTGGATATTCCAAAAGACCTCAAACAAATACAAAAATTGACTGGATGCATGGCGGCTCTAAGCCGTTTCATCTCCCGTCTGGGAGAAAAGGCATTGCCCCTCTATCGCCTCCTCGGTAGCGCACGAACACTTCAGTGGGCCGAATGCTGCCACCGCGGACTCGAAGAAATAAAGGCCATATTGGCAAAAATCCGGTCTGGCCGCCTAACTCGGGCGAACCAATGTTGTTATATATCGCGCAACACATCAAGTTGTAAGCGCGGTGCTCGTCGTCGAACGAGAAACAGAAGGGCATAAATTCCCTCTTCAAAAACCAGTGTACTATGTATCCACTGTCTTAACTCCATGCAAGTCCCGGTACCCGCATTATCAAAAGATAGCATACGCGGTGTTCATGGCATCCCAGAAGCTGCGACACTACTTTCAAGAGTGTTTGATAACAGTGGCCTCCGAAGTACCCCTCAACGACATCATAAACAACCGCGATGCGACAGGCAGGATTGCAAAATGGGCCATCAATCTCTTACCATTTGACATAACCTACAAACCACGGCAAGCTATAAAGTCGCAAGTCTTGTCTGACTTCGTCGCTGAATGGACTGAAGCCGAACTCCCTAAAGAGTACGACGCATACTCCAATTGGATCATGCATTTCGACGGCTCTAAAATGTTGGCCGGCTTGGGGGCTGGCGTCGTTTTGACGTCCCCAACAGGAGACACAGTCCAATACGTACTTCAGATAATGTACACAGACTCCAACAATGTAGCCGAATACGAGGCCCTTCTGCACGGTCTCTGGATGGCAATCTCCATGGGCATTCAATGCCTCGAGGTCCGTGGGGATTCAAACCTCGCAATATCACAAGTAAATGGAGACTTTGATGCCAAAGATCCAAAAATGGCAGCCTACCATAACGCCGTCTTAAAAATGTCAGCTCGGTTCGAAGGACTCGAATTCCACCATGTAGCCCGGGATAATAACCAGGCAGCCGACGTGTTGGCACGCATCGGCGCAAAATGCGACACCGTCCCTCCAAACATCTTCCTGGAGCGGCTCTTTAGGCCATCCGTAGTATGGGAAGAGGAGTCCGGAAACAACAATCCGGAATCAACCGCACCGCCCAACACCGAACACTCTGACACAACCGGTGGCTCAGCCAAAGACATAACACCTTCAGCCCACGAAATAATGGCAGTCATTGCCCCGTGGACGGAACCATTCCTAGCCTACTTAATTAGGCATGAACTTCTCGAAGACCAAAACGAGGCCCGCTGCATAGTACGGCGATCTAAAGCCTACAAGGTCCATGAGGGAGAACTTTATAAGAAAAGCACAACCGGAGTCCTTCAAAGGTGCATCTCCGAAGAGGAAGGGTGAAATCTTCTGGCTGAAATTTACGCCGGACTAGGCGGACACCACGCTGCAGCCCGGGCCCTTGTAGGTAAGGCCTTCCGTACAGGATTTTATTGGCCGACAGCCCGGGCAGATGCTCAGACTTAGTCCAATGATCGTTGGTTGTCAGCTCTTTGCTAATCAGAGCCACATGCCACCCACCGCCCTCAAAACTATACCCATCACCTGGCCGTTTGCGGTCTGGGGGCTTGACATGGTTGGACCCCTTAAAGGGGGAACCCACAAGCAAAAATACCTATTGGTCATGGTGGACAAATTCACCAAATGGATAGAGGCCAAGCCAGTTAAAACGGCCGAATCCGGACCTGTGATAGACTTCATATCCGGGGTAGTACACCGTTACGGTGTCCCCCACAGCATTATCACCGATAACGGCATGAACTTCACGGCCGATGAGGTTAAACTTTGGTGCAAAAATATGGGCATTAAGCTCGACTACGCTTCAGTCTATCACCCTCAAACCAACGGTCAAGTTGAACGAGCAAATGGTCTAATCATGAGCGGCATCAAACCCAGATTAGTGCGGTCCCTTACGGAATCTAACACGCACTGGGTAGAGGAGCTCGATTACATACTCTGGGGGCTGCGGACCACACCAAACCGTACTACCGGATTCACACCATTCTTCATGGTGTACGGCGCAGAGGCAGTTTTGCCCTGCGATATAATTCATGACTCACCTAGAGTGCGCATGTACGAAGAAAGAGAAGCTGAGCTGGATCGACAGGACAGCTTGGACGCATTAGAGGAGGAGCGCGATGTGGCAAAGGCTCGTTCCGCATTCTATCAGCAGCAGGCTCGAAGATATCGAAGCAGAGAAGTACGGGCTAAAACTTACAATGTTGGCGAACTAGTTCTACGCCTGCCAGACAAGAAAAAGGACAAACTCAAGCCCAAATGGGAAGGTCCCTTCATCATCGACCAAGTCCCGACTGGCGGAGCATACCGTCTGTGAAACGCATCGAACAACCGACTCGAGTCGAACCCATGGAACGCAGCCCACCTCCGAAGATTCTACGCCTAGCGCCGGACTCAGAGTTCGTCTCCTTCCTCCATCCACATTTTTTTTTACTTCAGTTGCCTTTTTGTTTCTCTCTTTTCTCCCCACCTTTTTATAAAGCCTTTGAGGGCTGATCTGCGCATTGTTTGCACACACTTGACGTGCCACTCGCACTCATTATACCTGGGGGCTTCTTTAACAGAAGCTTATTTATACGGGCTTCATGCCCAACACATGTGTCAAACTTCTGCATGTACCTTTTATTCACCATTATATGCATCGATATGACTTAAGTTTTGGCCAAGCTGGGTTGCCTAGCTCTGTGCTTACCCCTCGTTCCCGATTGTTTGGCTAGGAGGTAAAGGAGCACCTCTCGATTATTCTTCTTTGGTCGACCGGATGTGTACCTCGGTGGGTGAAGCCGAAGCTAGCGTTCTTAAGGGAATATTCGGTCGGTGACTTGAAAGATGATTTCTTATTTATTCATTTATCTGCCCCCAGATGCTTTTCTACTCTTTTCGCAGTCCGGACATGCACTTTAGGGCATGCCTCCCAGGGAAAGGAACCAAATAATATAACATAACTAGTTGGGCACTATTCTCCCTGGAAGATGTTTCTTATTAACCATGTAATATAACATAACTAGTTGGGCACTTGTCTAATAAAGCACTAATGACCCCTACGCCTGGTCTCCATGCATGCCCCGGTTTTTTCATAACCGTGAGGGTATTCGGACACACTCCGGACTCTAGGGTCCCGAGGTTGAAGCGAAAAGGTCCACAAAGACAAACGATCTACAATCCGGCTAGAAGGCATTATACATGTCATTTCAAAAATAATACATTGTCACATTGACTGATTGTACTCCTCTTCAATCCCATCTAACAGGCTGTCTAATTTATAGTCCCGTTGGGAATACTTAGCGGCCAATTCTACTTGGCCGTACACTAAGCTCACAGGGATCTCCTTCCCATCGGGCCCCACAGGTCCGACCTCAGCCATGTGGTTCGGATCCGCCTTCTTGTACCGCGTCTTCACCATGGCCCAGGCCTCCCTGGTGCCTTGACGACAGGCTGATATCTTCCATAGACGGAAGCGCTGCCGTGCTCCCTGAAGCTTCTCCGCAAGACCCTCGGGTAGGGAGACGGATGACCATAAGGCCTGGGCAACGCCGCTCATCGCCTGCCGAACACGTTCGTGCAGTTGCAGCAGCTCGGGAAGTTGATCACCCGTTGAACCGGGCATTTCCTCCGCAGGGCGACCGGTGAGCACACCTACAGACACATTTTTGTCAATTCGACTTCCTCGCAGAACTCTTCTTTTCAAAAGAGTTTGTTCAAGCACTTACTATAGATGCCGCGATGAAGCCACTGATTCTCCTTCACGGAGCCAAACAGCTGGGCCCGAACACCCTTTAGCTCCTCTCCAAGATGGGTGTGGGCATCTTGGAGTTTGTTCCTCTCCTGCTGCACCTTCATAAGCACCCTCTCGCCAGCCTTCAGCTGGCGCAGTAGCTGTTGCTTGTCCAGATCCAGTCCGGCAACATCTGCAATATCACTGTCAGACTTATACGCACGCCGCACACCGCTTATCTTTTTGAAATAATGTGTTACCGGAGGGGGTCTCTGTGTCTCCTCCTGTGGCGGCTAGTGCGGCCTCAAGTTGGGCCTTGCACTCTTGTAGCTCCTGGGACAATTAGGTATTCTTCTCCGTAAGATCCTGCATATCAAATGATCCTTAAATCAGTTATTTCAACTACTTTAAGTCTCGGGGGCTACTGGCATATACAACTATTAAAATCCCTTACTCGTATGTCTTTCACATACTGCTCCGTGGCTCTGGTTAAACCATCTTGAGCAGCACGGAGGTGCGCGTCTCCCGCGTTGAAGGCATTCAACGCCTCAGGGGAGAAACACGCGTCACGAAGAACTGTCCGGCGGCGCCTGTGATTCATGGCGCTCTCCACCTCAGATCTGGTGGCGGACAACCTGTCGGCATCCTCCGTTGGAGGAGCATCCGGCTCGTGCCTTGCGCTCGCCTCCCCCCACAGACCAGGTGAAAGTGCAACTAATCCCCAGGTGGTTTTGGTAATTAATAACAACATATATATCATTGAACTAATCATTTCTTGAGAATATTTCAGAAAGTTCAGTGATATGGGTATGGCAATGACTGATGATGTGGACCCCTCAAAATGCTAAGGAAAACATTGGCAAAAGCTCAAGACTCCATTTTTGGTTTAGTGATCCAAGATCACATTGAGTCCATAGGAAAGCCAATACTATTAAAAGGGGGTGAGGTTATGATGATGATCTGGTTGCTCTAAAGTGCTTAGTGATTTATCTCTCAAACAAATCAGCAATCTTTCATTCCAACATAAACTCATAAGTAATCTCGGTCCCACCGATTCCAAACTCAGTCACACCGAGATGAACCACCTCAGCCATATAGCCAAACCCTAAGAATCTCGGATTTTCCGATTCCAAACTCGGTCATTCCGAAATTGGTGTTGCCAAGCTTCAGAACATACGTACTCAAATCGGTGTCACCGAGATGAGAAAGTCGGTCCCACCGAAATTGGCAAACCCTAGACTTTGGAAGAATCGGTCTAACCGAGATTGTATTTTCGGTCCCACCGAAAACCCCAACGTTCACAAGATTTGAACTTTCGGTCTGACCGAGTTGTCAACTTCGGTCTGACCGAGATTGGTCAAATGTGTGTAACGGTTGGATTTTGTGTGGAGGCTATAAATACCCCTCCACCTCCTCTTCATTCGTGGAGAGAGCCATCGAAAAGAACTACCACTCCTACCTTACATTTACGAGAAGAAAACTACCTACCCTTGTGTTGAGATCAAGTTGCTCCACTCCCACCATATGAAACTTGATCTCTAGTCTTTCCAAGTTGCTTTCCACTCAATACTTTCTTCCACCACAGCCAAATCAGTGAGGAGAGTTGAGTGTTGGGGAGATTATCATTTGAAGCACAAGAGCAAGGAGTTCATCATCACCAACCCCATCTATTACCTTTTGGAGGTGGTGCCTCCTAGATTAGTTAGGTGTCACTTGGGAGCCTCCGTCATGATGTGGAGTTGAACCAAGGAGTTTGTAAGGGCAAGGAGATCGCCTACTTCGTGAAGATCTACCCCGAGTAAGGCTAGTCCTCCGTGGGCGTAAGCCATGATGGCATAGACAAGGTTGCTTCTTCGTGGACCCTTCGTGGGTGGAGCCCTCCATGGACTCATGCAGCCGTTACCCTCCGTGGGTTGAAGTCTCCATCAGCGTGGATTGACGATAGCACCACCTATCGGAACCACGAGAAAAAATCTCCGTGTCTCCATTGCGTTTGCTCTTCTCCTCCTCTCATTTACTATACGTGCAATTTACTTTCCGCTGCCATAACTCTAGAATTGCATGTGTAGGGTGATACTTGACTTGGTTATCATTGTGAACTTGCTAAGAAACTACTCCAATCAAAAGGCAAAATTTTTAAGTTGTCAAGTAGTCTAATCACCCCCCCTCTAGACATACTTCCGATCCTACAAGTGGTATCAGAGCTTTGGTCTCCATTGGATTGGTTTCCATTGCATTGGACTCCATAAGCTTGGTTTCACAACCTAGGAGAGTATGGCGTCTAGTGAGGGTAATTTTAAGTAGAGGTCCTTACTTTGATGGTTCAAACTTTGCTAGTTGGAAGCATAAAATGAAAATGCATATTCTTGGACATAACCACGCGCATGGGGCATTATTTGTGTTGGCTTGCAAGGTGAGTTCTTGAAGAAGGAAAAGTTCGGATCGCGAAGCTCTGCGGATGAGTTGCGGATGTTCTGACGAACAATGCTCAAGCTTGTGACATTCTCTTCAATGCTTTGTGTCCCGAGGAGTTCAACAAGATCAGCCGTCTTGAGAATGCAAAGAGATTTGGGATACTTTGGTGAAATGCGAAGGTACCGAGTCCGTGAAGGAATCAAAGCTAGATGTTCTTCAAGGTCGACTTGACAAGTTCAAGATGAAGGAAGGTGAAGGAGTCGCTGAAATGTACTCTAGGCTTGCTCTCATCACCAATGAGATGGCAGGCTTAGGAAGCGAAGAAATGACCGACCGATTCATCATCAAGAAGATCCTCAGAGCTTTGGATGGAAAGTATGACACCGTGTGCACTTTGATTCAAATGATGCCAAATTACAAAGATCTCAAGCCTACGAAGTCATTGGAAGGATTGTTGCTCATGAGATGACACTTAAAGATAAGGAAGAGCTTCACAACAAGTCAAGTGGTGCTTACAAAGCTGCAGTTGAAGCTCCCACATCCTCAAGTGACAAGCTAGTTTCCAATGAAGAGATAAGCCTAATGGTGAAGAACTTCAACAAATTCTACAAGAGTAGAAGCAAGGAAAGAAGCTCAAAGTCTAGATCATATGATGAAAAGAGATCTTCTAGTCGTGATCGAAACTGCTACAATTGTGGAAGACCGGACACTACTCAAATGAGTGTTCGACTCCCCACAAGAGAAGAGAAGAATCTCCAAGAAGAAGAAGCTCAAGAGAAGAGTCGCCTCGAAAAGAGAGAAGGAGTAAAGATGATCGTTATGAGCGAAGATCCTCTCGGAGAAGCAAGGATTCGGAAAGGAAAGACAAGTCATCAAGGAGCTACACAAGAAGAAAACATCAAGCTCATGTTGGTGAATGGGTTTCGGCTCCGACTCAAACAATCACTCGAAAGAAGCTATCACTCCAACTCGAGAATCTGATCAAGATGAAGGTGTTGCGGTCTTGCTCTCGTGTCCTCCAACTCCAACTCCTATGACATATTTGATTCACCAAATGAGGGAATTGGAAGATGCTTCATGGCAAAAGGCCCCAAGGTATCACATCCTGAGTTTATTGACTTTGATAGTGATGAGGATGACTTGCTTGGTGAAGATGAGCTTTTACATGATAAATCTAGTGAGCTTAGTAATGATGAACATGCTAGTAGTCTTTATAGTCGAGATGAGTCGAATGACAATGCTATGAAGGAGATTGAGCGTCTAACTAAAGAACTAAACACTCTTAAGTTAGCTCATGAAACAACTCAAGAAGATCATAGAGAGCTCCTAAGATCTCATGAGAAGCTACGCTCGAGAAGCTCAATCTAGAGCAAGAACATGAGTTTCTAAAAGCTATCAATGGCGATCTTGAAAGAAGAGTTCTTCATATCTTGCCAAACGACTTCTCTTGTCTAATTTCTTGCCACCTATCAAAACTAAGCATGACAAGCATAAGAAAAATTCTTCATCTAGTAGTAACAATAATCATGCTAAATCAAATGTTGTTACTTCTAGTAATTCTCTTGATTCCACTAACAATGTTTCAAGCCAAGTTTCACTTGAGCAAGAAAATAGTCTATTGAAAGGGATTATAGAAAGGTGTCTACAAGAGTCTTGCGGAAGCAAGAGCTTTGAGAAATTGTTCGCAAACAAGGAAGACAGGAAGAATCAAGGAATTGGTTTTGAGCGAAAGTTCAACGCCGAGGGTGTTGAATGGGAAGAAGGTCAATATCCCACTCCTAAGTTTGTCTCTCAAGAGGAGAAGTATGATCATACTTCTTCAAGCGAGGAACAAGCTCAAGATGACCTTCCACCACAAGACCACAAGCTGAAAGGCAAGGACAAGCTTCAAGAGGAGATTGATGCATTCATTGAAGCACCCAAGGCCATGGTCAAGTGGGTTCCCAAGGCAACTTCAAGTTCTACTTCAACAAGCTCAACTACTACCCCAAGGATTCCCATCAAGATGATGTGGATCCCAAGAAGAAGAACTAGAGAGTTCTTGAGGGTGACTCATAATATACTTCACTCATATTCATTTTGGCAAGGACTTGTGCAATCAACTTCCACATCTTGCACTAGTTCATGGAGTCACAAACCCTCATGTTGGTAAGTCAAGGGACAAGGTAATCATTGCTTTCATGGACATCATCTATTGTGAACTTCAATCTATGTCCATGGATATTCTTGTTTGTTCCTTGTGGGACTAACCCATGTAGGTATTGAAAGTGCCGAATCCAAAGGATTGCTCCCAACTCTTGATGATCTTCATCAACATTGAGCATCCACATCTTCAACATCTACATGAAGTCTTCAACGACAACCCAAGGTTAGTTTGACCCTTTAAAAGGGGTTCTCACATCAAGGGGGAGCTTTGCTCTAAAGAAATGAGCTAAAGCATCTTCTAATGATGTGAACACATCAATGCTTTATGGAAAAGTGGTAACCCCACGTGTGCTTAAACGATGAGTATGACCTATGATCAAATGTTCTCATTTGACTCCTAAGTCAATATACTCATATATAGATGACCTAGTCATCGCCAAATTGTGTGCTAGCTGTTAGTGTTTTGTTTGTGCATGTTTGACACATATTTCATTTGCTATCTTATTGTGTGAGCTTGTTGGATGCATGATTTTATCCATTCGAGGACATCCATTTGTTGTTTTGGTCTTTTGGTTTTCTTTCTTTTTGACCAAATGGATGGACAAGAATGCCTAAGTTCCTCCCCTAGCTATCTATGCTTTCTTGTCTCAAACTCTATTCATGCTTATATCACAAACTTTGAACAAGACTTTTTCGGACAGACCGAGTGAGGAGCACTCGGGGCCACCGATCCGTCAAAAGCCTAACTTCCAAAACCTTCTAAGTACTTTCGGTCAAACCGATATACTCAAATCGGACAGACCGAAATCACTTGGATTGATCTAGGTTTTCACCTCGGTGAAACCGAGTTTCAAATTTCGGCGTGACCGAAGTGTGTAACTGCACGCAGTTAACCATCTCGGTCCCACCGAGTTTTCAAACTTCGGTCCCACCGACAACCGAAGGTATATATACTCGAGGACAGAGCGCGTTGATTACTTCTTCAAACGCTTCGCCCTCAAACCCTTAGCTGCCGTCGCCTTGGTCTCCGGATCGTCTCCGCCGTCGCCTGTGCGCCCTCGCCGCGGGTCTCCATCGCCGTCAACGGACTTTCTCTTCGTGCCGTTACCGCCGTAGTGAAGCTCCACCGCTTTGGGTGAGTTTCATCCCTCTCGTGTTCCAATCGCTGATTCTATGCACGATAGGCGTTGCCATGTTTCTTGCCAAGATTGAGATCTTCCTATCCAAATTGTTTAGGTCATAGAACAAATTTCGAGTGAAAATTTTAGGGTTAGGTTTCCGCGAACACATCTCGGTGTGACCGATTCAACATTTTCGGATGACCGATTTGGCCTCTGGCCATTGACTTTGCACTTTTCGGTGAAACCGAGTTGTACCAATCGGTAAGACCGAAGTGAAGGTTCATGAAACCCTAGTAGTCTCGGCTAGACGAAACCCATTTCGGTCCAACGAAAGTGGTGTATGTGGTGCTGTTTAGACATTTGGTTTCACGAATTGATAGACTTCGGTCGAGACCGACATGTATTCTGTGAAAACCTAAAACTAAAGTTTGAACTCATTCTTTTTTGCAAAATCCTCTACAGTTTGTGATAACTCTTCTATTCTACCTATACCTATTCTATTCACAGGTTGTCAGTCATGTCTGAAGGAAGTGACAATCGGGCAGTCCGAGATGCCGTTGAGATTCGAGAGGCAGCTACAAGTCCAGAGGCAAGCAGTTTTTCAGATGATGGAGAAAGCACTCCAAGTGGACTGCTGCACCTGCCACGGGGCGAAGGAAAAGGAATTCAGATGAGGAAGATTCAGATTTCATTGCTGATGAGGAGATAACTTCAAAGCCTAAAAGGCAAGTGGTTGCCAAGAGCTATCAAGGGCAACATTCAAAGAAAGGCACAAGCAAAGTGGCTAAATCCTCTGTTGCACAGAAGCTCAGCATGGAAGAAACTTCCAGCAAGATCAAGAAGACTTCCAAGAGGAAGAGGAAAGTTCATGAAGAGGCTAGCGATGATGATGATGATTACGATGAGGAAGCACCTCGGCCTCCTCGAAGCGAAGTTGATGGGTGATGCCATCGAGGTGAGCACCCACAAAGGTTAAGAAATCAGCTCCAAAGAAAGGCAGCCCAAGCCAAACCAGCTGCCAAGCCAAGAAGACTGTGAGGAACATACTGCGTCGAGAAAGAAGAAGGACAATGTGCCACTGCAGAATCAGATGATGATGCTCATGTTTTGCTCAAGCTCCGACAGAAACTGCCTGTTCATAATGAAGCTCATCCTCGAGCTGAAAATATGAAGGAGAGAAAGGACAAAGGTCTCAGGCTATGGAGGCAAGCAGATCCATATGCCACCGAGAAGAAGAACGGCGATTGACTCAAGATTCCACACTAGAGAGCAACAAGACTTTTATGAGGCAGGTGCTCATGGACAAGAAGCCAATTATTCTTGACACGAGATCGTTGATTGGGAATACATCGGCGGTGAAGAGCACAGAGACTACTTCCCACATGTGCATGAAAGCTTCACCGCTTGTGGGATTGCGAGTTCGTTGGTCGAAATTGACCGCACTGAGCGATGAGATGATCATGCAATTCTATGCCACCGCACACTTCTATCGGATGGCAGGATTGTATGGATGATGAAGAGGCGAAGATTCCATCTCTTGTTGAAGAATGGAGAGCATTGCTGAATGCACCAGTTTCAAGGGAAGATGACATTGATGTCTATGGCATTCCGAAGAAAAACCACGAGTCAATGAAGAACATGTACAATGAAGTCAAGGAGAAGGATGTAGAGATATGGAAGCTTGGTTCAGTCTACTATCTTCAGGCAGGTCTCCCAACCACCAACACCATTCTGAGGCATACTTTGATGCCTAAGTCAGGGGACCACCGCATGATAAGAGGGTACTCTATCAACATGCTGCACATTCTAGACCAGAAGACACCTTTTAAGGTGATGGACCTGATAGTCGAGACTATCAAGAGGACAGCAGCTGACCAAAAGAGGTCGTGTGGGTTTGCTCCGCATATTCAGATGCTCATCAATGCCAAGTTTGGCACGGACACCTACCTGTTGGATAGACCCCACTTGCCACTACAGCCTGAACATGAGGACAACGAGGTTGTGATGACTGAGGATGCTCCCACATCTGTAGAAGGACATGCTAAGTCTGAAGCTGCCAAACAAGCCAAAGCCGAGAAGGAAGCAGCAGCTAAGCCCAAGGCGTCAGAACAACTTCTTGAAGCCACTCGGAGAATTGAGCTACGCTGCCAGCATAGTGCAGTCTCGGAGAGCCTTGAGAGGATCGTTGAGGATAAGTTCCATGCTCGACGTCAAAGTGATGAAGTGCAGTCACCGTCAACAAGCTTGAGGCGGACATCGAGGAAGCTAAGAGGAGAAGGCGAGAACTCATGAGAGAGATGGAAGGTGACATGGTCGGGATGACTATGAGCAGCTGCTGCAGTGCCCACAAAGCCCAGATCAGCTGCTATTCGATTATCGGACCCTGGGCTACTACATCAGCACCTCCTACAGCTCCGTCGGTTCAAAGGCACCTTCTTGATATCCACTCCTCCAGCTCCACAGACTTCAGAAGCTTTCGCCGATGCAGCTATCTCCACTCCATCGACACGCACAGAGCCGCCAGGCGAGTCCCGAGTGGCGATTAGCTCTATACCTTCGAACTTTTGGTAACTTGTTGCCAAAGGGGAGAAATTGTATAGATCATAGGACTTCGAGAGAGAGTGCTCGTTTTTGCTCTTTCGGTTGCGGTTTTCCTTGAGATACTTTTGAGTTCTTTGAGATACTTCGTGTGTTTGATACTCGTTTACTCTATCTTGATGAGTGCTTGATCATCTTGTGCTTAATGTGTGCTTAATGTCTATCATATTCCATTCATATCTTGTATGATCATTTACTCATGTCTTGGTGATTGGGTGCATGTTATTCATTCTTATCATTTTGTGCGCTCCACCAAGATGTATGTGACATGGAAGAGTAACCCATGATCCTAATCGATTGTGCATTTGCATTCAAGCGCAAATCTTAAATAATGCACAAATTTAGGGGAGCTCTTGCTTATCACATACTTCTCAAAGCGACGATGTTATTCATTGATTATATCATTTGTCGAAGCTTTGATCTATATGTTGTCATCAATTACCAAAAGGGGAGATTGAAAGTGCAACTAATCCCGGTGGTTTTGGTAATTAATAACAACATATATATCATTGAACTAATCATTTCTTGAGAATATTTGAGAAAGTTCAAGATATGGGTATGGCAATGACCGATGATGTGGACCCTCAAAATGCTAAGGAAAACATTGGCAAAAGCTCAAGACTCCATTTTTGGTTTAGTGATCCAAGATCACATTGAGTCCATAGGAAAGCCAATACTATTAAAAGGGGGTGAGGTTATGATGATGATCTGGTTGCTCTAAAGTGCTTAGTGATTTATCTCTCAAACAAATCAGCAATCTTTCATTCCAACATAAACTCATAAGTAATCTCGGTCCCACCGATTCCAAACTCACCACACCGAGATGAACCACCTCGACCATATAGCCAAACCCTAAGAATCTCGGATTTTCCGATTCCAAACTCGGTCATTCGAAATTGGTGTTGCCAAGCTTCAGAAACATACGTACTCAAATCGGTGTCACCGAGATGAGAAAGTCGGTCCCACCGAAATTGGCAAACCCTAGACTTTGGAAGAATCGGTCTAACCGAGATTGTATTTTCGGTCCCACCGAAAACCCCAACGTTCACAAGATTTGAACTTTCGGTCTGACCGAGTTGTCAACTTCGGTCCGACCGAGATTGGTCAAATGTGTGTAACAGTTGGATTTTGTGTGGAGGCTATAAATACCCTCCACCTCCTCTTCATTCGTGGAGAGAGCCATCGAAAGAACTACCACTCCTACCTTACATTTACGAGAAGAAAACTACCTACCCTTGTGTTGAGATCAAGTTGCTCCACTCCCACCATATGAAACTTGATCTCTAGTCTTTCCAAGTTGCTTTCCACTCAATACTTTCTTCCACCACAGCCAAATCAGTGAGGAGAGTTGAGTGTTGGGGAGATTATCATTTGAAGCACAAGAGCAAGGAGTTCATCATCACCAACCCCATCTATTACCTTTTGGAGGTGGTGCCTCCTAGATTAGTTAGGTGTCACTTGGGAGCCTCCGTCATGATGTGGAGTTGAACCAAGGAGTTTGTAAGGGCAAGGAGATCGCCTACTTCGTGAAGATCTACCCGAGTAAGGCTAGTCCTCCGTGGGCGTAAGCCATGATGGCATAGACAAGGTTGCTTCTTCGTGGACCCTTCGTGGGTGGAGCCCTCCGTGGACTCATGGCAGCCGTTACCCTCCGTGGGTTGAAGTCTCCATCAGCGTGGATTGACGATAGCACCACCTATCGGAACCACGAGAAAAAATCTCCGTGTCTCCATTGCGTTTGCTCTTCTCCTCCTCTCATTTACTATACGTGCAATTTACTTTCCGCTGCCATAACTCTAGAATTGCATGTGTAGGGTGATACTTGACTTGGTTATCATTGTGAACTTGCTAAGAAACTACTCCAATCAAAAGGCAAAATTTTTAAGTTGTCAAGTAGTCTAATCACCCCCCCTCTAGACATACTTCCGATCCTACACCAGGTGTTGGAGCCTGGCTGGCGGAGGCTTGGTTGGCGACCTCTCCCAGCACAGTCCGGCGAGCGCTCTTTCTCCTGAAAAAGTTATGATCATCAATATACCTCACAGGGGCCTTTTTCCTAAAAACGGTGGCGTGTCATACCGTTGCGGCGACGTTTCAATTCGCGCCGCACCCCTCTTCCGCTTTCTTTGGGCGAATCGACTGGTTGGTCGGTCGCTCATGCGATCGCTTTCTGCCTTGAAGGCACCTCCTGCGAGACACCGTTGGTATGCGGTGGTCAGAAATAAACACAGACGAAGTGATGGTGTCAGGGCTCCGGTCATAGTTACCTGAGAAGCCGGAGATAAACCGGGGTAGTCAGCTGTAATGGCGACTAGAGCATTGTCCATGCTAAGCTGGTGGAACACCCCGTCGATCAGCTCCACCTTTATATCCGGATCCTCTTCGGAGGCTGGATCAAGGGATCTTCCCGGATCCTCGGGTTGTGGAGCCGGACTGTGTATGTCCTCCACATCTTGGCGCAATTCCTGCGTCAAAAATCATAAAGTAAGGCACTTAACTTCGAAAGCACGGATCGGATGAGCAAGCGTCCGCTTACCCAGCTCCGACGGTTATTCATGGAGAATCCATTCAATGGGCTCGTTTGGAGGAAGTCCTCCTTCTCCCCCTTGTACAAGCCGGACAGAATCTTCACCAGATCTGCGGTCGATCCCGGCCCCTTGCGGCCATGACGGGTGGCGTCATTCTCCCCGTTGAAATCCCACACGGGGTGGCCCCTGTATTGGAGCAGCTGCACCCCTCGCATAATGCACGTGGCCATGACTCCAATCATGGTCAATCCGGAACGGGCCAGCAACCTTATCCAGCCCATCAAATAATGGATGCTCCTGTCTTCCTCCTGTTGAGGGCTCCGCGGGCGCTAACTCAGGCATTTCTTCAGAAGAGCCTTGCTAAACTCCGGGAGGCCGATCTGAACTGGGTCCGGCAGTGGAGCATCTTCCACATAAAACCATTCCGAGGGCCAGTCTTTGGACGCCTTCTTTGGGGTTCCGGATAGATATCCGGTCCCGGCGATGCGCCATATTTCGGCTCTGCCCACTTGATATATTGACCCCTCGTGAGAGCGAGTGCGAGGCAAAATAGTCTCTTCCACAAGGCGAAATGGGGCTCGATGCCCGGAACAGCTCAAGAAGAGCTCTGAAGCCCGCGAAGTGCAGAATGGAGGCGGGCGTAAGGTGATGGAGTTGGAGTCCGTAGAACTCCAGTAGCCCCTGGAGAAATGGATGTATGGGAAATCCGAGCCCCCTTATTAGATAGGGGACGAAACACACCCGCTCTCCTTTAGAGGGACTGGGGCTATTCTCCGCCTGCTTCCCACCTTTGTAGGTGGCCAGCCCGGCTCGAACCGGGACCATAAAGGCCGGAGGAAGGTATCCCTCCGCTTGGAGCGACACTAGCTCGTTGTGCGGGACTAAACATCTCCTCCAATCTCCTGGCTGAGGGCTGAGAGCGCGAGAGGAGGAGCCGCGTCGACGGTCCATGATGGAGTGGATTTTTTGTCAGAAGCGCTCCGATGAGTACTCGCAGAAGGAGGATGGTGTGATTTGGATCTGGATTCTTGCCTCTCTTATAGGCAGCTTATTCACGCAGCTAGGGGGTAAAATGCAAAAATACCTTGGCCTTTCGCATTCGTACGACACATGGAAGAGGGCCATTATTGGGCGTGGAAGCCAAGGAGCGCAACATTTATAAGGAAGCCGGATACTATTCGGCAAGCACATGGAATTTGGAGGAGAACCCGCCTTGCAACGCCAAGACAATATCTGTATACTGGACTCCTTGTCATTGAAGCCTGGTTAAAGGCTCTTGAGGAGTCTGGACTAGGGGTGTCCGGATAGCGGACTATCCTCATCGGCGGACTCCAAGACTATGAAGATACAAGATTGAAGACTTCGTCCCGTGTCCAGATGGGACTTTCCTTGGCGTGGAAGGCAAGCTTGGCAATACGGATATGTAGATCTCCTACCATTGTAACCGACTCCGTGTAACCCTAGCCCTCTCCGGTGTCTATATAAACCGGAGGGTTTTAGTCCGTGGGACGAACAATCACAACAACAATCATACCATAGGCTAGCTTCTAGGGTTTAGCCTCCTTGATCTTGTGGTAGATCCACTCTTGTACTACCCATATCATCAATATTAATCAAGCAGGAGTAGGGTTTTACCTCCATCGAGAGGGCCCAACACAGGTAAAACATCGTGTCCCTTGTATCCTGTTACCATCCGCCTAGACGCACAGTTCGGGACCCCCTACCCGAGATCCGCCGGTTTTGACACCGACATTGAGTATCTGCCGCCCACAATATATCATATTATCAGGCGAACTCTATGGCCTATCAAAGGACATTCATCAGCGGCCAAGCTTGAAGGAGCTATGAAGACTTTGGTCTTTTACATTCTCAATGGCATCAGCTTCAATACTCAAGAATTCTTCATCAGGCAACTTGCTGCTTCTGGATCTGACCTATTTGGTCTAAAGTTTTATGCTCCATGGGTCATGCGCCTCATCAAGCGACACTCATCAGTCAACTATCAGCCCTCTGCTCGCAATCATCTGATCTTTTTGCCAGAGGTTGATATGTCAGTTGCAGCCATATACTCTGACCCTGCCAAGAAGCCTCTTTGTCTTCAGAATGTCGAGCACCAAAGCTTCACTCAACCCATTGAAGGCGTCCAAGCTGCAACACGAATCTATCCAATGGCTGGAAATACTCGTCTGCCTCATCGTGCACCTACTGAAGCCACTGAAAACACCATTGCCCAAAGGCCTCGGAAGCGCTCTCGTGTTCTCAATGACCGAGAACTTCTTGTGGCACTTCGTCAGAAACAAGATAAGCATCACTATTGGCTCAAAAGACAGATGCAATGTAACGCCCCGAGACCGACGCTCCAGAAGACTTCCAGCTACTCCGAGTTTCGTCATGTGATTTGTTTTGTTTGTTGCTTTCATCATTGCGTCATTTGCATTGCATCATGTCATCATGCCATCATCTCATAAATCTTTTGCAACTCAACTAAATAAATGGCATGGATCTTTGGTCCATTTAAATCGAGGGATATTCACGATGGTGATTTCTCTTTATAATATATCCTCCGATATTAGTGGAGCTATTATAAAATAATCCATTCTTTGGATTCACCATAACACACTTGCAAAATCCCAATGCCCTTTATTATTTCAATTTTTGGCCCTAACTTTGCCATATATCCTTTCGTCATTTTCCGGAGCTCCACCTAAATTCTCAACATTTTTGGACTCTTCTAAATCCTTGCCCTTGTTCAAACCTTTTGAATTAAATTCAAATACCTTTGAATTTAGTTCTTGCATTCTTGCCCACTCCATTTTCCTTGGAACAAGCATATTTTTACGAGTCCGTAAAAATTTATCCCCATGTCCAAGTTCTTTCCAAAGCCTCTCTTTCTTTTCTTCTCTCTATTTCTATTTTTGATAAAATATGAAATTAGAGAGAGAGTAAGATGCAGCCCAGCAGCCAGGCCGGCCTGTTTCCCCACGGCCCAATTGCACCTGGAGGCCTAGCCGCCCCAGCTCTAACCCTAGCCCCAACCCCCCTGCCTGATCCCCATCCATCTCTCCCTCTCGTTCCCGTGCAGCGCCGCTAGAGCCCCTCTCCTGATCCCATCTTCCTCCCTCCAGCGCCACACACAGAGGAGCGCCCCGCGCTCGATCTCCTCCCTCGCGCGTGACCCCGGCCATCCTTCTGCGCCCCTCGCGCCTCTGCCTCACCTCTACACCTCCGCATCGGCCGCGCCCGCTCTCCCTCCAGTCTTCTCACCTCGCGCGGGCAGCAGGCCCTGTCGCCTTCCGTCGATACACCCCCGCCGCAAGCCCCTGTTTGACGCCACCACCTTGTCCCCGCGCCGTAGGGCGTCGCCTCCGGTCGGTTCCAGCCGCCCTCGACCTCTCCTCGGGTACCCAAGGCCCTGCGAGCCTCCCGCTCGCCCGCCTCCCCTTGAATCACCATCGCCTGCAGCTGCCGCCATGGACCCGAGCTTAGAGCTTCGCTGCTGCCTTGGTGCTGCCCCGCCCAATTCCTCCTTGACAGTTGCCTCGTCATCGGCCCTGCCCGCTGGAGCCATGCCTCCCAGTGCAAGCAGCCACGTCGCCGGTCTTCTGCCTCGACCCGGCATCGTTCCCTTTGGCAACCGCATAGGTGCATCGCCACAAGCTTTGCCTCCGTACACTCGTGTGGTGTGATCGTGGAGTTCCACCAATTGCTAGCAGCACTCCGATGCTTCCTCCCTGAATGGTTTCGCCATGTAGTGTCACCGTGGACGCATGCACCCCCGGATCAGAACCTCGAGCACCAAGTACACCACCGGCAAGACCCGGACTCCGAACGCCAAGTACAACTACGGACACCCGTGGATTTCACCAAGTACCCCTACGTCGCGTGTACCACTACCGTCGACCTGAACATCTACGAAGACGTGTACCACTACCGCCGCTGCCGTGTACCACTACTTCAACTACCGTCGACCCTCGAAGACCCTGTGGACCCCGAACATCCACGGGACATGAACAACTACTTCCACTACGAGATGTACCACTACCGTCGACACGAGTACAACTACTTCATTCGTCGAACCCGAACCGCTCCGAAAACGCACGCTTCGAAGGTATAACCGAGACGACCGCGATGAGATGCCCTTGCATGTATGAGATGTCCTTGTTTGCACCATGTCCGAGTTGCCTTTGCGCGTTCCTCGTTTCCATGCCACTAACCCGTGGGAACCCGGTAGTTGGGAGCACCCCACCATCTCTAGCATGTTGCGCACATCCGCACACTCCCTTTTGCACCGGTATCTCCATGAGCTACCGGAACCGATATGTTGCCGTGGCATCATTTTCGGATATGTTGCCGTGGCACCATTTCCTTTTCGCCGCCGTGGCACCCTTTTCGTTTTCGCCATTGTGGCACCCTTTTGTTCGCCATGGTGAACAAATGCTTCTTAATGCTCTTGTCAACGTTTTCATAAAAATGCATAAAACTTGCATATGTCATCCGCATCATGATAATAACAAATAAAATGCTTAAAATTGTTGTTGCTTTAAATTGCTAAATGCATATGGGGATTTACCGGATTTGTTGTTTTTATATCCGGCCCCATTTAAATTGTTTAGATGGTATAGTTTTTGTTATGCTTCACCACTTGCCATGTTAACCAATATTTAATGTTGTTGGGTACATAACCGAGATCAAACTAAATAATTCGATGTGGTGTTTCGTCAATATGCAACTCGTTGCATATTGAGCTCCACTTAACTTGTAGTGTTGTTTGTGCACTTTGCCATGCCATGCCTCATTAAACCGGACATGCATCATACTTGTTTGCGCATCATGCCATGTTTATGTGATGGTTGTTTACTATGTTGTTTGCTTCTTTCGGTTTGCTTCTCTCGTTAGCTTCGGTTTCGTTTGAGTTGTGAGGATTCGTTCGACTACGTCCGTTTGTCTTCTTCATGGACTCGTTCTTCTTCCTTGCGGGATTTCGGGCAAGATGACCGCTACTGGATCTCACTACTATCATTGCTATGCTAGTTGCCTCGTTCTTTCGCTATGCTGCGCTACCTATTACTGTTTGTCCAGCCATCCCATATTGCCATGAACCCCTAACCTTTGACACCTTTCCTATGCAAACCGTTGTTTGGCTATGTTACCGCTTTGCTCAGCCCTCTTATAGCGTTGCTAGTTGCGGTGAAGTTGAAGATTTCTCCATGGTGGACAGGGTTTTGTTGGGATATCACAATATCTCTTATATTATTAATGCATCTATATATTTGGTAAAGGGTGGAAGGCTCGGCCTTATGCAGTGTTTTGTTCCACTCTTGCCGCCCTAGTTTCCGTCATACGGTGTTATGTTCCCGGATTTTGCGTTCCTAACGCGGTCGGGTGATTTATGGGACCCCCGACAGTTCGCTTTGAATAAAACTTGTCCAAAGAAGGCCCAACATTGACTTTTACCATTTGCCTCACCACCACCTACTTTTCCCTTGGGAGTAATTAACCCAAGGGTCATCTTTATAATAGCCCCCCGGCGATTGCTTGTCTAGCGTTGGTCCAAACTAAAGCACCGTCAGGACCATCCCTTGGCAACTTGGGTTACGTCGGTACTGTGACGCTTAGCTCATCCGGTCGTGGCACGAGGCGAGATCTGCGCTACTACTATCGGGATGTCGACACGCCGGGCGGCTTTGCTGGTCTTGTTTTACCATTGTCGAAATGTCTTGATGTACCGGATACCGAGTCGATCGGAGTGTCTCGGGTGAAGGTCTATTCCTTCGATGATCGCGAGAGCTTGTCATGGGCTAAGTTGGGACACCCTGCAGGTATAAACTTTCGAGAGCCGTGCCAGCGGTTATGTGGCAGATGGGAATTTGTTAATGTCCGGTTGTAGATAACTTTACACTTGATCTGAATTAAAACGCATCAACCGCGTGTGTAGCCGTGATGGTCTCTTCTCGGCGGAGTCCGGGAAGTGAACACGGTTTCTGGGTTACGTTTGACGTAAGTAGGTGTTCAGGATCACCTCTTGATCATTGCTAGCTTCACGACCGTTCCGCTTGTTCCTCTTCTCGCTCTCATTTGCGTTGGTTAGCCACCATACTTGCTTAGTCGCTGCTACAACCTCACCACTTTACCCCTTCCTTGCCCATTAAGCTTTGCTAGTCTTGATACCCATGGTAATGGGATTGCTGAGTCCTCGTGGCTCACTAGATACTTCCAAAACCAGTTTGCAGGTGCCTATGTTACCGAGCAGGTGACGCAAACAAGTTCAAGGAGGAGCTTGTTGAAGATCTTGCCCTTTGTGTTGTTTCGTTCTAGTTGATCAGTAGTGGAGCCCAGTTGGGGTCGACCGGGGACCTTTGTCGCATTTGGGGTTCTTCTTTTATTTTGGTTCCGTAGTCGGACCTTGATTGTATTTGGATGATGTAATGCTTTATTCATGTATTTGTGTGAAGTGGCGATTTGTAAGCCAACTATGTATCTCTTTCCCTTATGTATTACATGGGTTGTGTGAAGATTACCTCACTTGCGACATTGCTTTCAATGCGGTTATGCCTCTAAGTCGTGCTTCGACACGTGGGAGATATAGCCGCATCGAGGGTGTTACAAGTTGGTAATCAGAGCCTTCCCCGACCTTAGGAGCCCCACTGCTTGATCGTTTTTAGCGGCCGAGTTGTGTCTAGAAAAATGTTTTGAGTCATTTAGGATTATATATATCGGAGAGTTAGGAATTCTTTTACTCCTCGTTCCCTTCGTCGCTCTGGTGAGGTCTCCTGACGTAGAAGTTTTGACTTTCCTCTCCTCAAATTTCACTAAAAAATTTTTTTAGGATCACGCGGGTATCTTAGAATCGTTCCGATGGTTTTATGATGACAACATTGTCTTGGTGCCTCCCGTCGTGAGGGTTTTTTAGTGGAGGTGTCCCGGGAGTTGAGCTCGAGGTGTTGTCGTCATAATTTTATCGTTGCGATTCTGGAATACACGAGTTTAATACGCCGACATCGAAAATCTCTTTTATGCAGCTTGTTGGTGAGATAACCCGCTAACCCATCTTGAGGTGAGTACGGAGTATTGCCATGACTTCGTATAACGGATGCTTTTGAAGGTTGAGGTAGACGATTTCGAAGGTTTCTTGGTTATGTGTTGACGGATGGATCTGACTTGGATGTAGGTATTGTTAGTTTGGGTGAGATATATTGCTTCCTGTATCCCCAACACCAGATTGCATAACCAGAAAGTTTCGGGAGTTTTATAGGTGGGAATTCAAGTAGCTCCTAGAATATCTTTCCGACAAATGCTTGATATGGGATTGGGTAAATCTCTATCATATGTTTGTTCCGGCTTATTCCGCAAGCCAATCCTTTGTTTTGTTTTATTTGTGGTATTTGAGTTGCTTCAATGTCAAGTGTTGATTCCATACCTTTCAAACGGTGTTCTCATATTGCTATGTGAATACTAATCCTTTTAATCATTGATTTTGTCATGTCAACTCCTTTCCAACCGGTGTGCTTCTCTTCAAGTGGATCCCATCATTTTTCCCATCCGCAAGATCAAATCTAAGCTTTCTCAACGGTGATTGTTTCATCCGTCTCCAAGTTGTCTTTGTTTTCCCGCCCTCCCACCCTTTTTCTTCAAGGACACAGATTTCTTAATCAAGTATCCATTTATTCATGTGAAGTCTCTTCACTCTTTTCAATCAATGTTCTGATCCGGTGATCCCTCGTGAAGATGCTCACGAGCTTCAAGTTCATCATCCTTCATTGTTGTTTCTTCTCCGGTGGATCCTATTCAAGCTTTCGATATTCATCATATTCCTTTTCTCGTTTCTAATGCTTTCTCATACCGATGCACCTCTTAATCATTCACTTCTTCCTATTCATTTGTTCTGGAGTGCTCAAGATATCTCGAAGATTCGTGTTTCCACTCTGCATTCGTTCAAGCTCTTTTGAGATTGGTATCTCATTCAAGTCATTTAATTCAACCGGTGCAACATCTCGTTTAAATCATTTTCCAACGGTGTTTTCTTTTTAGTGGGCCCTAACCCACAGGTCTTTTCCCAGGATCTTACCTGACTCTTCTATTTTCCCAGAGCTAACCTAAATTCTTCTCCAAGTTTGACGTAAGAATGAGTTATCATCAGTCAAATGCTTTTCTCCAAGATCTTTCAAATTCTTTTCATAGTTGGCTCAACCTCTTCGCTTTTGATTCTTCCGTTGTGCCTCAATAATTCTTGGTGGTGTTTCTCGTTGTCATTCTCATCGTTTGAAGACCGAAGAAGAGTTTCTCTTTAATCTTGCTCTATTCTCTTCAAGATTCATGGTGCTAGCTTGTTGCCATCCTCTCATAATTGTTTTCGATTGTGAGAATCTTTTTCACCCATCAGGAGATATTCAAGAGTCTTCTCAGTTTGTCATCCGGAGTCCATCATGTCATAATTCTTCATTCTCAGCGTGTAGCTATCATTCTCCAAATCTTACCGGTGATTCGTTCAAATACCCTCTAATCAATTCATGATCTCTTCGTTCTCATGTATCTAAATCCTCTCAAATATCTTCATTCGTTTTCCAATTCTTCCCGGTGAATTGTGCCCTTGCTACTCTCTTTTTCAATTCTTACAGTGGTTCATTCAAAATTTCACCTCTTTCGTTATCATTTAATTCATTCGTTCTTTCCAATTCTACCGGTGGTTCGTTGAAGACCTTCCCAAGCTTGCGCCATATCTATCTTAATCCTTTCTACGAGAATAAGTGGCATGCCAAATCCACTGTGGGTCATCAATTTAATTGATGAGGGATAAGCATAATGTAATTCTTATTCTTGTTTCATCGAGTAAATTCAATTCCTTAATCTGGAGGTTCATCAAAAAATTCTTGGTTTCAATTGCTCATCCTTCTTTTTCGGAGTTCCAAGTTCTCTCGGTTATATAATCGCGAAGCTCCATCTAAATCATTGCAAGGCTTCACCTTGTGTTTTCAACTTCTCTTTCTTTTCATCATCCTTCTATTACCGGAGTTCTTCATGGAGGCTCTACATGGTGGGTCGTCAAGGATTCTTTTCGTTCTTCAATTGTTCTTCAAGATTTCGCTCGAAGTTATGATCCGTCAAGCTATACTCTAAAATAAACATGGTGCTCAACCATGTTTTTGTTTTGAGGAGCTCAAGTATTCTTCATCTTGCATTTCAAAGTGCAATTCTTTCTACCTTATCTTTTGAGATGGTGTTATGTCACTCTTGACAATTTCCATTCATGTTCCATGATTCATATTATTGTCAAGAATGAGGTATTTTAAATCCATCAGTCTCTTCGTTGGAGTTATCTTGTGTCATATTTCACCTAAAGCCTTTCCTTAAGGGTTGTTGCTATTTGTGGTGATTATGCTTGACCCAAGCTCGCTCTTTATCCTCTTGGTGGAAGAAGTTTTCATCTCTTCGTTGATCTCAAGCAAGCAATTGTCTTCCATTAGTGGCCGGTTATCACCTCAGCATTTTGAGATGTTTTTAATAAGCCCACTACAAGCTTATTCTTTTCGTTGTTGGTTTTCCAACAACTCCGTTCTAATCTTCTTGAAAGGGTGCTTTCCAAGCTCATTCGTGGCAGAAGTTGGCATTTTCTTCCCCGTTCTTTTATTACAACGGTCTATCTTCTATTCTTTCTTCCGAAGGCATTGTGATGTTGCTATTTCACTCATCATCTTGAATTGTGAGGATCATGATCTTTTCGTGCTTATCCGTTTAGCCGGAGTGTCGTGTTCTCATTCGAGTTCTCTCATCTTATCAAGTTTTGCCTCCCTTCTCAACCGGAGTGCGGTTTGTAATGTTTCTTACCCCTTGTGCCATTCTTCAATTCCGGAGGCAGTGTGTTGTTGATTTCATCATGTATCCTCTCATCTTGCCAAGTTCATGTTCAATTCCTTCCATTTACAGTCGGAGTGCTGCCCAAATTATATCAATCTTATTCCTTCTCCATCTAGTTTTAACCGGAGTAGTTTCAATATCTATCTTATCACTAAACCTACAAGGTTCTCGTCGTATCCCTTGTTCCTCTTTTCTAACGGAGTGTTTTCAACTTTGTTCATCTTTGTTGTTTTCTTTCTTCATATTGCTCAACCTCTCAAGGTTCGTGGTTTCACTCGCTCGTCAAAGAAGCAACTTTGTTTTACCTCTTCTCTTCCTCTTCCGTTTCCCTCCGGTGCCATTCTAGATCTCGGGACGAGATCCTCTCGTAGTGGTGGAGTGTTGTAACGCCCCGAGACCGACGCTCCAGAAGACTTCCAGCTACTCCGAGTTTCGTCATGTGATTTGTTTTGTTTGTTGCTTTCATCATTGCATCATTTGCATTGCATCATGTCATCATGCCATCATCTCATAAATCTTTTGCAACTCAACTAAATAAATGGCATGGATCTTTGGTCCATTTAAATCGAGGGATATTCACGATGGTGATTTCTCTTTATAATATATCCTCCCGATATTAGTGGAGCTATTATAAAATAATCCATTCTTTGGATTCACCATAACACACTTGCAAAATCCCAATGCCCTTTATTATTTCAATTTTTGGCCCCTAACTTTGCCATATATCCTTTCGTCATTTTCCGGAGCTCCACCTAAATTCTCAACATTTTTGGACTCTTCTAAATCCTTGCCCTTGTTCAAACCTTTTGAATTAAATTCAAATGCCTTTGAATTTAGTTCTTGCATTCTTGCCCACTCCATTTTCCTTGGAACAAGCATATTTTTACGAGTCCGTAAAAATTTATCCCCATGTCCAAGTTCTTTCCAAAGCCTCTCTTTCTTTTCTTCTCTCTATTTCTATTTTTGATAAAATATGAAATTAGAGAGAGAGTAAGATGCAGCCCAGCAGCCAGGCCGGCCTGTTTCCCCGCGGCCCAATTGCTCCTGGAGGCCCAGCCGCCCCATCTCTAACCCTAGCCCCAACCCCCCTGCCTGATCCCCATCCATCTCTCCCTCTCGTTCCCGTGCAGCGCCGCTAGAGCCCCTCTCCCGATCCCATCTTCCTCCCTCCAGCGCCACACACAGAGGAGCGCCCCGCGCTCGATCTCCTCCCTCGCGCGTGACCCCGGCCATCCTTCTGCGCCCCTCGCGCCTCTGCCTCACCTCTACACCTCCGCATCGGCCGCGCCCGCTCTCCCTCCAGTCTTCTCACCTCGCGCGGGCAGCAGGCCCTGTCGCCTTCCGTCGATACACCCTCGCCGCAAGCCCCTGTTTGACGCCACCACCTTGTCCCCGCACCGTAGGGCGTCGCCTCCGGTCGGTTCCAGCCGCCCTCGACCTCTCCTCGGGCACCCAAGGCCCTGCGAGCCTCCCGCTCGCCCGCCTCCCCTTGAATCATCATCGCCTGCAGCTGCCGCCATGGACCCGAGCTTAGAGCTTCGTTGCTGCCTTGGTGCTGCCCCGCCCAATTCCTCCTTGACAGTTGCCTCGTCTCCGGCCCTGCCCGCTGGAGCCATGCCTCCCGGTGCCAGCAGCCGCGTCGCCGGTCTTCTGCCTCGACCCGGCATCGTTCCCTTTGGCAACCGCATAGGTGCATCGCCACAAGCTTTGCCTCCGTACACTCGTGTGGTGTGACCGTGGAGTTCCACCAATTGCTAGCAGCACTCCGATGCTTCCTCCCTGAATGGTTTTGCCATGTAGTGTCACCGTGGACGCATGCACCCCCGGATCAGAACCTCGAGCACCAAGTACACCACCGGCAAGACCCGGACTCGAGCGCCAAGTACAACTACGGACACCGTGGATTTCACCAAGTACCCCGACGTCGCGTGTACCACTACCGTCGACCTGAACATCTACGAAGACGTGTACCACTACCGCCGCTGCCGTGTACCACTACTTCAACTACCGTCGACCCTCGAAGACCCTGTGGACCCCGAACATCCACGGGACATGAACAACTACTTCCACTACGAGATGTACCACTACCGTCGACACGAGTACAACTACTTCCTTCGTCGAACCCGAACCGTTCCGAAACGCACGCTTCGAAGGTATAACCCGAGACGACCGCGATGAGATGCCCTTGCATGTATGAGATGTCCTTGTTTGCACCATGTCCGAGTTGCCTTTGCGCGTTCCTCGTTTCCATGCCACTAACCCGTGGGAACCCGGTAGTTGGGAGCACCCCACCATCTCTAGCATGTTGCGCACATCCGCACGCTCCCTTTTGCACCGGTATCTCCGTGAGCTACCGGAACCGATATGTTGCCGTGGCATCATTTTCGGATATGTTGCCGTGGCACCATTTCCTTTTCGCCGCCGTGGCACCCTTTTCGTTTCGCCGCCGTGGCACCCTTTTGTTCCGCCATGGTGAACAAATGCTTCTTAATGCTCTTGTCAACGTTTTCATAAAAATGCATAAAACTTGCATATGTCATCCGCATCATGATAATAACAAATAAAATGCTTAAAATTGTTGTTGCTTTAAATTGCTAAATGCATATGGGGATTTACCGGATTTGTTGTTTTTATATCCGGCCCCATTTAAATTGTTTAGATGGTATAGTTTTTGTTATGCTTCACCACTTGCCATGTTAACCAATATTTAATGTTGTTGGGTACATAACCGAGATCAAACTAAATAATTCGATGTGGTGTTTCGTCAATATGCAACTCGTTGCATATTGAGCTCCACTTAACTTGTAGTGTTGTTTGTGCACTTTGCCATGCCATGCCTCATTAAACCGGACATGCATCATACTTGTTTGCGCATCATGCCATGTTTATGTGATGGTTGTTTACTATGTTGTTTGCTTCTTTCCGGTTTGCTTCTCTCGTTAGCTTCGGTTTCGTTTCGGAGTTGTGAGGATTCGTTCGACTACGTCCGTTTGTCTTCTTCATGGACTCGTTCTTCTTCCTTGCGGGATTTCAGGCAAGATGACCGCTACTACGGATCTCACTACTATCATTGCTATGCTAGTTGCCTCGTTCTTCGCTATGCTGCGCTACCTATTACTGTTTGTCCAGCCATCCCATATTGCCATGAACCCCTAACCTTTGACACCTTTCCTATGCAAACCGTTGTTTGGCTATGTTACCGCTTTGCTCAGCCCCTCTTATAGCGTTGCTAGTTGCAGGTGAAGTTGAAGATTTCTCCATGGTGGACAGGGTTTTGTTGGGATATCACAATATCTCTTATATTATTAATGCATCTATATATTTGGTAAAGGGTGGAAGGCTCGGCCTTATGTCTGGTGTTTTGTTCCACTCTTGCCGCCCTAGTTTCCGTCATACCGGTGTTATGTTCCTGGATTTTGCGTTCCTAACGCGGTCGGGTGATTTATGGGACCCCCCTGACAGTTCGCTTTGAATAAAACTTGTCCAGCAAGGCCCAACATTGACTTTTACCATTTGCCTCACCACCACCTACTTTTTCCTTGGGAGTAATTAACCCAAGGGTCATCTTTATTATAGCCCCGGGCGATTGCTTATATAAGCGTTGGTCCAAACTAGAGCACCGTCTTGGGACCATCCCTTGGCAACTTGGGTTACGTCGGTACTGTGACGCTTAGCTCATCCGGTCGTGGCACGAGGCGAGATCTGTGCGGCTACTATCGGGATGTCGGCATGCCGGGCGGCTTTGCTGGTCTTGTTTTACCATTGTCGAAATGTCTTGATGTACCGGATACCGAGTCGATCGGAGTGTCTCGGGTGAAGGTCTATTCCTTCGATGATCGCGAGAGCTTGTCATGGGCTAAGTTGTGACACCCCTGCAGGGTATAAACTTTCGAGAGCCGTGCCCGCGGTTATGTGGCAGATGGGAATTTGTTAATGTCCGATTGTAGATAACTTTACACTTGATCCGAATTAAAACGCATCAACAAGGTGTGTAGCCGTGATGGTCTCTTCTCGTGGTCCGGAAGTGAACACGGTTTCTGGGTTATGTTTGACGTAAGTAGGTGTTCAGGATCACCTCTTGATCATTGCTAGCTTCACGACCGTTGCTCTTGTTCCTCTTCTCGCTCTCATTTGCGTTGGTTAGCCACCATACTTGCTTAGTCGCTGCTGCAACCTCACCACTTTACCCCTTCCTTGCCCATTAAGCTTTGCTAGTCTTGATACCCATGGTAATGGGATTGCTGAGTCCTCGTGGCTCACCAGATACTTCCAAAACCAGTTTGCAGGTGCCTATGTTACCGAGGAGGTGACGCAAACAAGTTCAAGGAGGAGCTTGTTGAAGATCTTGCCCTTTGTGTTGTTTCGTTCTAGTTGATCAGTAGTGGAGCTCAGTTGGGGTCGATCGGGGACCTTTGTCGCATTTGGGGTTCTTCTTTTATTTTGGTTCCGTAGTCGGACCTTGATTGTATTTGGATGATGTAATGCTTTATTCATGTATTTGTGTGAAGTGGCGATTTGTAAGCCAACTATGTATCTCTTTCCCTTATGTATTACATGGGTTGTGTGAAGATTACCTCACTTGCGACATTGCTTTCAATGCGGTTATGCCTCTAAGTCGTGCTTCGACACGTGGGAGATATAGCCGCATCGAGGGCGTTACATGCAAAGCCTCTTGGTGGATGTTAATCGCATTCGAAATCTTGCCACCAAGAATGCATTTGTTGCTCATGAGACTTGCCGGCGATCATGGAAGAGTTTGACGTTGCTAAGTGCTGAAGCAGATCTTCAAGACGATGGCTTCAATGAAAGATTCCAGTTTGACTCCACTCCTCCACGGACTGCTGTCCTACGTCGAACTCCATCTCTTGAAGACTCTGACTATTCTTCCTCCGCGGCAACTGTGAATGCCAGAGTGATCGATGATGAAGATGACGCTACTTCACCGCCCCCTCCTACTGCATGCATCGACACTGCACCAAGTTCGTCTGCACCGCCAACCAACAACGACGACCCTGCTGCTTCACCTACTCATGAGGACGAGTAGATGCTCTATGTCTTCAAACATTTTTGGTCATTCCTGACAAAAGGGGGAGAAGCGTATGAGTTGATAGTCTTCAAGCGGGTTCATATGGGCGGTTGCATTATATTTTGCCTCGTGCTTACAACTCTTGCTTTTGAAACATTTGGTTCTTTGAGTTGTAACACCTAAACCCGATGGTCGTCTGCTACTTATTTGCTTTACTGTGATGCGATGATAAATACCGCATGTGCGATGATAACTTCCGCACTTAGATCATTCTGTAAACGTCCATTTTTCATTATGCATGTCATACTACTTGCTATATCAGTTCATGCATGATGAATTATCTTCATAAGTTGAAGTGGATCTCCACAAGTACAACCTGCCATGTGCATTTGCATTCCAAAAGCAAATTACTTATATGCACATCTTCAGGGGGAGCCCTTTCTACTTATGAAGACAATACCCTATCCTTTACAATTTCACATACTTTATCCCGTTGAAAACTTCAACCAGTTTGTCATCAATCACCAAAAGGGGAGATTGTAAGTGCATCTAGTGCCACCCCTAGTTGGTTTTGGAGTATTGATGACAAAGTTGGTTGAAGGACTAATCGTTTGTGAGAATTGCAGGATAACGCAGTAGTGTCCCTCATTGATTCGGTTTACCTACGGAGATGACCCTAAAATGTATGAAGACATTGAAGACAATGGTGGTATGAGAAGATATTCATATTGAAGACTATGACATGAGAAGACATTGCGTGAAGACTATGGGCCTTGAAAGATCGTAATGGTTTCGTTGTTTCCTTTTCTTCTTTGTTGAGTCATAGGAACCACCGTCTTTGTTAAGTGGGGTCCAAGTGAACTAAGTCGAGTGGTCAAGTGATGCTCAACCCAAATCCTATGTCTTGAGCGAAGACAATGAGAGCAAATCTTATCCAGAGCTGGATGAGTCGACTTTGCTTGTAGCCCAAGTAAAGTTGCCGTGTGTGTTTGAAATCGACCATTGGAACACGTGTCGGTTCCTTAGTGACGAGGTCATTTCAACATATCAGGTCGGGTTGCCCGATGGCTATAAATAGCCCACCCCTACACCATAAATTGGTGGCTGCTCAGAGTTTGTGCACGGCTTTTGTCGTTTGAGAGCAACCCACCTCGAAGTCTTTGAGAGAGAGAAATCCTTGCGAGGACCAAGCCCAAACACCCGGAGCCAAAGAGTGTTAGGCATCACTGAAGTCTTTCTGTCTGTGTGACCTGAAGACTTATTACACTTGAGGACTATGTATCCTCCAACCGGTTAGGCGTCGCGTTCTGAGCATCCAAGAGTCATTGTGGATTGCCGGTGAACGAAGTCTGTGAAGGTTTGGAAGTCTACCTTGAAGACTTACCAGAGTGATTGGGCGAGGACTGGGTGTCCTTAGCTCAAGGGGAATAAGGTGAAGACGCGGTCTTCTGAGTTGAATCTCAGCCTCCCTAACCAGACGTACAGTTGTCACAGCAATTGGAACTGGTCCAACAAATCATGTGTCTTCAACAAGTGGCTGGTTCTATCCTATTCCCTCCTTTACTTAAGTTTGTCTTTGTGAAGTCATTGCCTATCTGTCGCATCTGTTTGACTTCATTGCTTGACTACTACTGTTGATTGGCTTCATACTATCTTCCATCCTGATCCTTACTACTTAGCTGCTATTAGTCATGTACTTTCACATCACTGCATGCTTGACTATGGCTTGTTTATGGTAGTTTATCTTCTGCTGCATATCAACTAGGTCATTTCTATTGTTTGTCTCTGACACTTCCAAGTTTTGAAGACTTTCACAAAAATCGCCTATTCACCCCCCCCCCCTCTAGTCGATACTAGCACTTTCATATATATAGGAGGAAGGAGTACGTCGGTGGAGCAACAGAGGGCCCACGAGGTAGGGGGCGCACCCAGGGGGCGCCCTCCACCCTCGTGAACGCCTCTGGCACTTCTTGGAGTAGGGTCCAAGTCTCCTGGATCACGTTCAGTGAGAAAACCACGTTCCCGAAGGTTTCATTCCGTTTGGACTCCGTTTGATATTCCGTTTCTGAAAACACCAAATAGGCAAAAAACAACAATTACAGGCTGGGCCTCCGGTTAATAGGTTAGTCCCAAAAATAATATAAAAGTGGAAAATAAAGCCCAATATAGTCCAAAACAGTAGATAAAGTAGCATGGAGCAATCAAAAATTATAGATACGTTGGAGACGTATCAGGCATCCCCAAGCTTAATTCTTGCTCGTCCTCGAGTATGTAAATGATAAAAAAAGAATTTTTGATGCGGAGTGATACTTTGGCATAATTTCAATGTAAATTTCTTAATTGTGATATGAATATTCAGATCCGAAAGATTCAAGACAAAAGTTCATATTGACATAAAAAATAATAATACTTCAAGCATACTAATCACAGCAATCATGTCTTCTCAAAATAACATGGCCAAAGAAAGTTATCCCTACAAAAATCATATAGTCTGGCTATGCTCCATCTTCCCCACATAAAATATTTAAATCATGCACAACCCCGATGACAAGCCAAGCAATTGTTTCATACTTATGACATTCTCAAAACTTTTTCAATCTTCACGCAATACATGAGCGTGAGCCATGGATATAGCACTATATGTGGAATAGAAGGGTGGTTGTGGAGAAGACAAAAAGAGGGAAGATAGTCTCACATCAACTAGGCATATGAACGGGCTATGGAGATGCCCATCAATAGATATCAATGCGAGTGAGTAGGGATTGCCATGCAATGGATGCACTAGAGCTATAAGTATATGAAAGCTCTACAAAGGAAACTAAGTGGGTGTGCATCCAACTTGCTTGCTCACGAAGACCTAGGGCATTTTAAGGAACCCATCATTGGAATATACAAGCCAAGTTCTATAATGAAAAATTCCCACTAGTATATGAAAGTGACAAAATGAGAGACTCTCTATCATGAAGATCTTGGTGCTACTTTGAAGCACAAGTGCGGTAAAAGGATAGTAGCATTGTCCCTTCTCTCTTTTTCTCTCATCGTTTTTTTTTATTTTGTGTTTGGGCCTTCCTTTTTTTGGCCTCTTTTTTTCGTCCGGAGTCTCATCCCGACTTATGGGGGAATCATAGTCTCCATCATCCTTTCCTCACTTGGGACAATGCTTTAGCAATGATGATCATCACACTTTTATTTTCCTTACAACTTAACAATTACAACTCGATACTTAGAACAAAGTATGACTCTATATGAATGCCTCCGGCGGTGTACCGGGATATGCAATGAATCATGAGTGACATGTATGAAAGAACTATGAACGGTGGCCTTGCCACAAATATGATGTCAACTACATGATCATGCTAGCAATATGACAATGATGGAGCGTGTCATAATAAATGGAACGGTGGAAAGTTGCATGGCAATATATCTCGGAATGGCTATGGAAATGCCATGATAGGTAGGTATGGTGGCTGTTTTTAGGAAGGTATATGGTGGGTGTATGATACCGGCGAAAAGTGCGCGGTATTAGAGAGGCTAGCAAAGGTGGAAGGATGGGAAAAGGTGCGTATAATCCATGGACTCAACATTAGTCATAAAGAACTCATATACTTGTTGCAAAAATCTTGAAGTTATCAAAGCAAAGTATTACGCGCATGCTCCTAGGGGGGTAGATTGGTAGGAAAAGACAATCGCTCATCCCCGAACGCCACTCATAAGGAAGACAATCAATAAATAAATCATGCTCCGAGTTCATCACATAACGGTTCACCATACGTGCATGCTACGGGAATCACAAACTTCAACACAAGTATTCTTTGAATTCACAACTACTTAACTAGCATGACTCTAATATCACCATATTCATATCTCAAAACAATTATCAAGCATCAAACTTATCTTAGTATTCAACGCACTCAAAAGAAAGTTTCACATATCTTGAACACCAAGTATATTAACATTAAGCGAATTACCATGCTATTAATGACTCTCAAAATAATCTAAGTGAAGCATGAGATATCAATAGTTTCTTTAAAACAAATCCACCACCGTGCTCTAAAAGATATAAGTGAAGCATTATAGCAAAAATTATCATGCCCAAAAGATATAAGTGAAGCACTATGAGCAAAACTATCAAGCTCAAAAGATATAAGTGAAGCACGTAGAGTATTCTAACAAATTCCAATTCATGTATGGATCTCTCAAAAGGCGTGTACAGCAAGGATGATTGTGGTAAACTAACAAGCAAAGACGTAAATAATACAAGACACTCCAAGCAAAACACATATCATGTGGTGAATAAAAATATAGCTCCAAGTAAATTACCAATGGAAGTGGACGAAAGAGGGGATGCCTTCTGGGGCATCCCCAAGCTTTGACTTTTTGGTGTCCTTGGATTATCTTGTGGGTGCCATGGGCATCCCCAAGCTTAGGCTCTTGCCACTCCTTGTTCCATAATCCATCAAAGGAATTCACCCAAAACTTGAAAACTTCACAACACAAAACTCAACAGAAATCTCGTGAGCTCCGTTAGAGAAAGAAAACAAAGAACTACTTAAGGTACTGTAATGAACTCATTATTTATTTATATTGGTGTTAAACCTACTGTATTCCAACTTCACTATGGTTTATAAACTATTTTACTAGCCATAGATTCATCAAAATAAGCAAACAACACACGTAAAACAGAATCTGTCAAAAATAGAATAGTCTGTAGCAATCTGTAACTAACGCAAACTTCTCTAACTCTAAACATTCTACCAAAATAGGAAGTCCTGGACAATTTGTTTATTCAACAGAAGCAAAAAGAATCAACGCAAAATCACGTTCCTGTGATTTAACAAAATTATATTCGTGCACGCAAAGTTTCTGTTTTTCAGCAGAATCAAATCAACTATCATCGTAGGTTATCCTATAGGTTCTACTTGGCACAAACACTAATTAAAACATAAAACCACATCCAAACAGAAGGTAGATAGATTATTTATTCCTAAACAGAAGCAAAAACAAAAAACACAAGTAAAGTTGGGTTGCCTCCCAACAAGTGCTATCGTTTAACGCCCCTAGCTAGGCATAAAAGGAAGGATAGATCTAGGTATTGCCATCTTTGGTAGGCAATTCTTCAATGAGGCATCTACCTCATTTAGAATTTTCTTTCTTCCTAGTAATTGTCAAATTTCAGGCAAAAGATCGAAAAATTCATCTATAGCAAATGGTTCCTTAATGATGGTAAAAAGATTGGGATGAACACTTATAGATTTAAGATCCGCAGTTTCCTTACTAGATGATTCACCCTTATTCTTAGGAACATAAATAAGCTTAGTATTTTTAGTAGAAGAACTTGGAGTGTTTTGAACGGAAGAAAAAGCGGTTCCCAAGTTGGTAATGATACCCTCAAGTTTATCGATTCTTGTGGAATCTAGATTTATTTTCTCATTAACTATGGGTTCTTTTTATTTAATATTTTTCAAAGTCATTCCTACCTTAGATCCATATTGGGTAATTTGATTGTGGATCTTTTTATCAAGATTTTCAATTGATTCAATGGTAGCAACTTTATTTTCAATAGTTTCAAGCCTTTGCATAACATGCTCCAAAGTTAACGTAGTTCCATTAATCAAAAGGGGTGGTGAGCCAAATATATCTATTAAAGCATTATAAGAATCAAAACTATGGCTACCCAAGAAATTCCCTCCGGTAATGGTATCAAGGATATATCTATACCAAGGATTAGCACCTACGTACTCAAATTGCGAAGAAGAACTGAAGTAGATTGCTTCCTGGTAGATCTATTTTGAGCATTGCAAATTCTATACCAAGCATCTTTTAGATTTTCTCCTTCCCTTTGCTTAAAATTTAGAACTTCATTCTCGGGAGATAACGGAAGATATGAGACTAGTCATGACGACAAGCAAGCAAACTAACACACGAGCAAACAGAAAAAGCAATAAGAAAAAGGCAAACGGGAAAGAGAGGAGGAGATTGGGAAAGAGAGGGAAAATAAAACGGTAAGGGTGAAGTGGGGGAGAGGAAAACTAGAGGCAAATGGCAAATAATGTAACGCGAGAGATAGGGATTGCGATGGGTGCTTGGTATAGTTGACTTGCTTGCGTGAGCCTCCCCGGCAACGGCGCCAGAAATTCTTCTTGCTACCTCTTGAGCACTGCGTTGGATTTCCCCGAAGAGGAGAGGATGATGCAGCAAAGTAGCGTAAGTATTTCCCTCAGTTTTTAGAACCAAGGTATCAATCCAGTAGGAGACCACGCACAAGTCCCTCATACCTACACAAAACGATAGCTACTCGCAACCAACACGATTAGGCGTTGTCAATCCCTTCACGGTCACTTACGAGGGTGAGATCTGATAGAGATGATAAATAATATTATTGGTATTTTTGATAGATAGATGCAAAGTAAAAAGTAAAAAAGCAAAGCAAGTAAATAAAGCGATAGAGATTGATATGATGAGAATAGACCCGGGGGCCATAGGTTTCACTAGTGGCTTCTCTCAAGAGCATAGATATTCTACGGTGGGTGAACAAATTACTGTTGAGCAATTGACAGAATTGAGCATAGTTATGAGTATATCTAGGCAATGATCATGTATATAGGCATCACGTCCAAGACAAGTAGATCGAAGCGATTACGCATCTACTACTATTACTCCACTCATCGACCGCTATCCAAAGATGCATCTAGAGTATTAAGTTAAAAATAGAGTAACGCCTTAAGCAAGATGACATGATGTAGAGGGATAAATTCATGCAATATGATAAAAAACACATCTTGTTAACCTCGATGGAAACAATACAATACGTGCCTTGCAACCCTTTACATCCTTTGGTAAGGACACCGCAAGATTGAACCCAAAGCTAAGCACTTCTCCCATTGCAAGAACTACCAATCTAGTTGGCCAAACCAAAAAGGATAATTCGAAGAGACTTGCAAAGATAAATCAATCATACATAAAAGAATTCAGAGAAGATTCAAATATTTTCCATAGATAAGTTGGATCATAAACCCACAATTCATCGGTCTCAACAAACACACCACAAAAAGAAGATTACATCGAATAGATCTCCACGAGAGAGGGGGAGAACATTGTATTGAGATCCAAAAAGAGAGAAGAAGCCATCTAGCTACTAGCTATGGACCCGAAGGTCTGAAGTAAACTACTCACACTTCATCGGAGGGGCTATGGTGTTGATGTAGAAGCCCTCCGTGGTGGATGCCCCCTCCGGCGGAGCTCCTGAACAGGCCCCAAGATGGGATCTCGTGGATACAGAAGGTTGCGGCGGTGGAATTAAGTTTTTGGCTCCTGTTCTGATCGTTTGGGGATACGTAGGTATATATAGGAGGAAGGGAGTACGTCGGTGGAGCAACAGAGGGCCCACAAGGTAGGGGGCGCACCCAGGGGGCGCCCTCCACCCTCATGACTGCCTCTGGCACTTCTTGGAGTAGGGTCCAAGTCTCCTGGATCACGTTCGGTGAGAAAATCACGTTCCCGAAGGTTTCATTCCGTTTGATATTTCATTTCTTCGAAACACTGAAATAGGCAAAAAACAGCAATTCTGGGATGGGCCTCCGGTTAATAGGTTAGTCCCAAAAATAATATAAAAGTGGAAAATAAAGCCCAATATAGTCCAAAACAGTAGATAAAGTAGCATGGAGCAATCAAACATTATAGATACGTTGGAGACGTATCAGGTAGCAAGGCCGGAAAATGGAAACCGAGTTGAGTGGCGTGGGATATAATGACAAGGCCAAAACATCTTGGAGGTCTCGGCTTTAGAGATATGGAGATTTTTAATCTAGCGCTACTAGCTAGACAGGCTTGGAGGATTTTGTGTGATCCTTCTTCTCTCAGTGCACGTATTTTGAAAGCGGCATACTTCCCAAATTCAACACTACTGGAAGCCGAACTTGGAGGCCGACCATCACAGATATGGAGGGCGATTATTGATGGGAGAGATATGCTCCGGCAAGGGATCATACGGAGGATTGGGAATGGAGTTACCACGGAAATATGGGCTCATAACTGGTTGCCTAGGCCCGGTCTGATGAGACCCATCACATCCCTAATCACCAACCCTCTGAGGTATGTGTCAGAACTAATCAACACTGCATTAGCATCGTGGAATGAGCAGCTAGTGCGTTCGGTTTTTGTCCCCATTGATGCTGAAGCAATTTTGTCTATCCCGCTATGCACAAGGGATATTGATGACTTCTGGGCTGGAGTGGAGAGAAACGAAGTTTTTTCACAGTCAAGTCTGCTTATAACATGATATTGCAAACCAAGATTACAAGGGAGAATTGGATTGCCGAAAATGATGGACCCTCAGGAGCAGATCAGGAGGGCAACGCATGGACTGGACTGTGGAGAACGAAGATACCATCTAAAGTGAAAATGTTTTTGCGGCGTCTAGCCCGGTGTTCGGTTCCTACGGTAGACCTCCTCCAGCATAGAAACATGGCAACATCGGGAGCGTGCAGGTTGTGTGGAGCAAGGGACTCTTAGAGACATGCTCTACTCAATTGTTCCATGGTCAGAAGCACTTGGGCTCTTTTTGATGAGGCCTTGGTCGAACAGATGATTCAGTATGATATTGACAATGTGAAGGAGTGGGTATTCAAGATGAAAGAGGCACTGACAGATGATCTTTTTATACGAATGGCAATTACACTTTGGGCCATATGGAGCGCCCGAAGAAAAGCTATCTATGAGGATATTTTCCAAAGCCCTATGTCAACCCATATGTTTATCCAGCACGGATAAATGATCTCCGCTTTTGAAGAAATCGCACGAGGAAGCATATGTCCAAAAGCTCAAAGGCCTACTCAATGGCTTCCACCGTGGTGGTCGTGCCAAGGTGAGCGTAGATCTTGCAACGAGAGCAGCGGCAAGGGCAGGCTCTGCCGTCGCGATAAGCGAGGAACAAAGAAGGCTTGTTTCTGGGGGCTTCAGCTCTGGTGGTTAAGGGCGTCAATGATCCTACTACATTGGAGGCGCTGGCGGTCCGAGAAGCGATGGCCCTGGCAGATGATCTGGGCTTACACTCCATCCAAGTGGCGTCGGATTGCAAGATAGTGGTTGATGATATCAAGGAGAGGAGTGGAGTAGCTTATGGAGAAATAATACATGAGATCATAGAATACTCTAGTAGTTTTACTACTTGTAATTTTTTTCATGAGTTTAGCAGCCCGAATTTCGAGGCTCACAATCTCGTGAAGCATACTTTACAACTAGGAATTGGTCGCCATGTCTGGTTAGGCCATCCTAGTGAACTTAATTTCGTCCCTGTAAACATTGTGATGGTTCAATAAAAGCTTCATGGGAGTGTCTC
Organism: Aegilops speltoides; assembly: GCA_021437245.1. Lineage (NCBI taxonomy): Eukaryota > Viridiplantae > Streptophyta > Magnoliopsida > Poales > Poaceae > Aegilops > Aegilops speltoides. Next base: position 350,398,662 of record CM038142.1, on the reverse strand, counting down.
AAAAAAAAGGAGCTCCCCCGGGGAGTGCTTCTCCCCCCACAGGGGTCGGTGTCCTAATCTCTCTCACTCTTCCCACAGCCCACCAACCGGTGATACGTCTCCAATGTATCTATAATTTTTGATTGCTCCATGCTACTTTATCTACTGTTTTGTACTATATTGGGCTTTATTTTCCACTTTCATATTACTTTTGGGACTAACCTATTAACCGGAGGCCCAGCCCAGAATTGCTGTTTTTTTTCCTTTTTCAGTATTTCAAAGAAACAGAATATCAAACGGAATCCAAACGGAATGAAACCTTCGGGATCTTGATTTTCCAACCAAACGTGATCGAGGAGACTTGGACCCTACTCCAAGTAGTGCCCGAGGAGGTCACGAGGGTGGAGGGCGCCCCCCCCCCCTGGGCGCGCTGATGTATTCATGTACCTAGGGTAGGGTCATAGGCCTGACCTAAATGTCCTACCCAAGGACACTCTTAGAAGAGATCATCTTCGATCGACCAAAGAGAATCCACTCATTGGATTGGAAGGACTTCGACCATGGAAGACTCACTCGACCATGAAGACACACTCGACCACCGAAGGTCGAAGGCACTCTGCAGCGCAGCGGCTTGCTATTGAATAGACTTAATGATAGTTAAGGCGTTTTATGAGGGGCGTTACGATGCGCCTGTGCTTAATGTACTTTAACCTCTCCATTATGTGGGTTGGATGGGGTCTTGGCGCACTCTATATAAGCCACCCCCCTCCACGAGATAGAGGGTTCGCACTCTTGTAATACCCATATTCATAATCCACTCGACCGCCTCGGGGCTCCGAGGGCGTAGGGCTGTTACTTCTTCCGAGAAGGGCTGAACTCGTACATCGCTTGTCTTCACAACTACTCCATAGCTAGGACATCGCCTCTCCTTACCTACCCCTATTCTCTTGTCGGACTTAGAACCACGACGGTTGGCGCCACCGTGGGGCGGTGTTTTAGCGATTTGTGGAGGAGTTGCAGATACTCAGTACCTTCATCATGATGATCGCTGGAGTTTTGGTTGAGTGGTGCGAGATCCGTCTCGGTGCTCTCACCTTTGTCGCCGACGACTCCGCGTGGCTCCAGGAGGCTCCACTTGACATCGAGGCGCTCCCCGTCCGCGGGGCGACGCACTTTCGCGCGTGTGTTCGCGGCGTTCTGCTGCGACAACCATCGACCCCGTATCGGTCGACTCCTTTGGTGGTTGCCCACCCAGTTTCCCACCAGCGCAAGCGCTCTGGTCGGTCGAGACTCCAGCGGTGGGTGAAGCACGCGGTGGCTCGCCAGACAGCCATCGCCAGTCCACGCCATTGAGCCCGACGATTCCCTCTGGCTGTTCGATCTGCCGGCGGCTCCGTGAGAGCGCATCCGAGTGTGATAGCAGTGATCCAGCGGCGGAGATTCTCATGGTCGACGGCCCTCGCGATCCTCCCGCCGCCCATGGCGGTGGAGCCGCGGAGGAGAGACCCGTGCAAGACACGAAGAGTACCAGCCCGAGACACTCGACTCTCTGCAGAGAGAAGAGCGCCCGAGAACATGGATGTCCTGCATACTCCCATCGCCGGAGAAACCCCGAGGCTCGCGCCTTGGAGGAAGCACGTTTAGCCAATGTGGCTGAACGCGCTCGCTGGAGAATCTTCACGAGCACTCGGCGAAGCGCTGCAACGAATCCCGAAGCGGTCGACTCTTCCCACCGACTCGGGTATACCGCCGCCAATTCAGAATTTAGCAACTGCCTTTCGTATAGCGAGTCTATCCAGCCGTCCCATCGGAAGCCGGGAGAGGCTTGCGCGAATCGTAGATTTACTCCGAGCAGCGGGAGACGAGAACTTCGGCCGTGTCGCGATCGCGCAACAGATTCACAATCGATCCGTCGCTGCGAATCTCGGCCGATCGGCTCACAGCCCCAGATCGCCTCCAGCGGCGAGAAGGGCGCGACAACCGCAAGAGCGATCTGAGACCGATTCGACCGAGATGACAGCGCCGAGTGCCCTTTCCCCACGAGGGAAGGGTCATACGCCCTCGGCGGCAAGATGACAGACGTCGATTCGATGCAGGCGAAGAGTTCCATCGACCCGTGGAACCAGGCTTTGACGCGATCCATTATCGTGCAAGGCTTGGTCGACGGAACAGAGCCCATCGAGGTGGACCGAGAGATGCACCCACCAGCGATCAGTGCACATCTCGGTCCGAATGTTTTAGCAGGCTATCGAGCCGCATAATTCCCCCAATTTCAGGTTGGCAACAGGAGTCAGCAAGTTCACTAGGGAATCCAAGCCTGAAACTTGGCTTGAAGATTACCGAGTGGCTGTTCAGATCGGGGGTGGGAATGACGAGGTGGCCATGAAGCATTTGCCCCTCATGTTGGAAGGTTCTGCCAGAGCATGGTTGAATCAGTTACCTCCAAGCAGTATATATACTTGGGAAGATTTGTCCCGAGTGTTCGTCAGGACTTTTGAAGGGACTTGCAAGCGACCGGCTGGTTTGACAGAGCTGCAAGTTTGTGTGCAGAAAACCAATGAACTCTCCGAGAGTACATTCAGAGGTGGATTACCTTGCACCATACTGTGGAAAATGTGTCTGACCATCAGCGGTTTATGCCTTCAAAGATGGCGTCAAAAGAGAATTGAGTCTCAAGTTTGGTCGAACCGGGACATGACCCCGAGCGAATGATGGAGATTGCTAGCAATCGCCAATGGCGAGGAAGAAGACCGACTCGGCGGCAAGTACAAGCCAAGTCGATCGGAGAAGGGAAATTCGATCGAAGCGAAGCGCAAAGCTGAGCCAGCAGCTCCTGGAGAGGCCCTGGCCGTAACTCAGGGGAAGTTTAAGGGGAAGCCAAAAGGATCCTGGAATCCTAAGAAAGTAAAAGATAAGGAAGGCAATGACGTGATGGATATGCCATGCCATATTCACACGAAGAAAGATGAAGAGGGCAACATCATTTACCCGGCACACCACTCGCCGATGTCGACTCTGATCCAAAGGTTTGGAAAAGCAGTCTAAGGACAAGGAGAAGGAGCCGACAAGGCGGAGACAAAGTGGACAAAGAGGAAGAATATCCGCATGTCAACTCCACTCACGATGATCTTCGCGGATGTGGAAAGCAAAAGTCGATGAAAGTCATCAACCGAAGTGAACATGGTTGCCCCAAGAAAGCCAAGTTATGTGAAATGGTCCCAGACACCCATCACATTCGACCAATCTGATCACCCGACTCACATTGCCACTCTGGGCGGCAGCGTTGGTGGTCGATCCGGTTGTCGAAGGCACTC